>JAODXP020000031.1:16303678-16458678 GCA_027497455.2 Sardinella longiceps
GGATACCGGAGAACAATGAAGGGGAACGTGTACAGTACTCAGAGAATGAAAGAGAATGAAAGAAAGACAGAGGTGAGAGAAAGCAGTGAATAGGAGAGATAAAGAAAAATATGAGAGGGGAGAGGAGGAAAGATGGAGTGGTAAAGAACAGCAGGAAAAGAGGGGGAGATCACTGAAAGAGAGAGAGAGAGAGAGAGAGAGAGAGAGAGAGAGAGAGAGAGACAGCAAGGTGTCAATTGTTAATTGGTTCCTTTTGATTCTCAGGGCCTTTCATGCAAGCCCAATGAAAACACAGATTAGCCAAGAGGCTAGCATCCCATTTGCACCACTATCTGTGGATGTTGATTCCATTACACGCCCCAAGGCAAAACATCTGCTCATCCACCACCCCCACCCCCCCACAGCTTCCAGTTGAGTAACCATGAAACACACCATGATATAAACAAGTAACCGCTCTTATCTGCGTTACTGATTCAAAGATTGTGTCTGTATAGCCTAGATGTTGAGCTGAGCAAATATGGTTCTTGATGAAGTAAAAACCTTGTAGACACGAACAACTGAGTCATGATTGACAGATGTCATATTTGGGATGGAACAGATACTACACAGCAGCATGTCAGAAAAAAAAAAACATGACAAAGGCTTTTCAAAGGGTGTCCTAAGACATCAAGACTATAGGAGAAAGCATAGTGGAGGTGGAAGAAAGAGAAAAGCAAGGGAATCTTTTCTTCCTTCTTCCTTCTTCCTTCGCAATCAGTTGTCTCAACCCCTTTGCCTCGTGAGCACATACAGTTCTGAAAAACACAACTTGTGTTTTCTGACTCAACGATTTCAGGGAAGTGCTCTTGCAGCCAGCTGTCGTACTCCCTGAAGCTGTATGTGTTTTTCCCGCACTGTCGTAGTTACCATGCCAATGCGGTCCGACTGTGCTCCGACTAACAGCCGTGCAAGAGGACTCTGCAGAGTTGGGAGAGTAGCCTAACTTAAGGCTTTAGGATGTACAAGTAGAAGCCCTCAGACTTCAGACTAATTGCAATGGAGCCACATAGTTTGGTAGATTGCTAGGCGTAGGGATAACATTTTGATAACTGCTTGGGGAGAAACACAAAGATTATACTTGCTTTGGTATGGTGCCGAAAGTAGCTCCCACATGGAATGTAGTCATATTCATATCAATTTTGTGTTAGGCTTTTGCACTTAGCCAAAATGCCACTGAGAATACAGAAGGAGAAAAACATGAAAATAATAAAAATGTAGTTATGTTAGCAATGCTGTTTGTGGGCTCGATGTCGCCTTGGGATTCAAAGAATTCAGCATTTTGGCGCAGTTTGTTTTAACAAATGGATTCTAACCAAAAGAAGATTTTTTTTTTAATCATTTAAGACTTGCCAAGTCATACAGCTGTGATGCAAAAAGTAGTCAATGTCAAAATGCTTGATCAATCCATCTGTTGCTTGTCTTCCAAGGGTTTAGAATGTTTGAAACGTACCAGCTTTACACTGCTTGAAAAAAAAAAAATAGTAAGCGGGTTCTGTGAGAATTTGGCAACCAGTTTGCAGCATCAAGAATTTTTTATTACATACAATGAAGCATTCTGGATACCTGTCAGAGAAGTGTGTGTAAGGTATAAAGTGTGTTATGTAAGGTTACATCATATTGCATTTTGTATGGGTGTGTTGCATTCTGTTCTGTCAGGAGTTAGTGGACAGGGTGAGTTATGGAGTTGATGGAAACTGATGTTTGCTCAATTAATTTGAGAAGTGGAATTAACTTACAAGGCACGCATAAAAATGCCATGTGAGAGAGAGAGATAGAGAGAGAGAGAGAGAGAGAGAGAGAGAGAGAGAGAGAGAGAGAGAGAGAGAGAGAGAGAGCTGTCTTTGATGGTGGCTGCACTCCAGGACTGAAAAACAATAATATTCTCTATCATTACAAAAAGTAAGGAATGTCAGATTTGTAGACAGAATCCAATGATCCTCTCTCTCTCCCCACCGGATTTAACCTCACTGGTCTTTTGACCCAACAGGAGATCCATCCGCCCCTCCTGCTGCTGATGGTCATGGGTTTGGATCATGTGTGAGAACATCTCCTCCTCCTCCTCCTCCTCCTCACCATAATCCTCCTCCTCCTCTTCCTTCTCTTCTTTGTCTCCTCCAGGCTGTCAGGAGGGGGTTCCAGCTGGCAGGAGATGCTGGGCGGGGAGGTAAAGAGGCGGCCAGGGGATGGACCTGAGAGACTCTTCTCCAGCTCTCCAGCCCCCACACAGCTCAACATCTCCAGCAGCAGCAGCAGCAGCACCATCACTACCTCCATCCATCACTACCTCCAGCAGCACCACCACCCACGGCTATGCCCAAACAGCCAGGAGCATGACTCCTACTCCCTGGACCAAACACACATCATCCATCCAGCACGTGCCCTAAAACATGACCCAAGGGAGAGAGGGGGCGGAGGAGGGAGAATGAAAAAAGGATGTGAGATAATGTGAGAAGGAGGGACAGAGAGAGAAAGAAAGAAAGAAAGAAAAAAAGAAGCATGAAAAGAGTTGGGGGAGAGCTAGAGAGGAAAGATGAGATGAAAAAGAGAGATGTTGAGATAGCAAGAAGGGGGAAAGAAGTGCTGTTTTGTCATGACAGGCCATTTGTTATCTTTTGAGGTTTTGTTGCTGTTGGCTTTTTATCCCTAACTGCACATGCTGTCACCAGCAAGCTATCAATTTCCAGGAATGAAAATAAAATGCAAAAATAGTTCAATTAAATGACCACTTACAGACAGAGCCGGTGGCTTGGCCAGATTACATTGTTATTATAGCATTCCCTGTTATGACAGATTCAGCAACAGACTGAAAAATACAGGGTCTCTATTTTATCTCAAATGGCTTCCTGTCACAGAAATTAAACCTTCCTCAACAATCAAATATTTCAGTATATTTATATATAAACTTAAAAGCAATTGAAAAAAAAATGTCTTGATTCATGTATCAACATACTCATTCAGATTGCTCATATATAATTTCATTGCAGCCTACTTGACTGGACTACATTCAAAAGTAGCTAAATAATTGTTTATTGAAACAGATCAGATGGATGATTAATTGTGTTGTAGGCACATCCCCTGAGGACAGAAAACTCTGTTTCTATTTGAAATACTGCCCCTTGAGGCTACGTGAGATGCAACACTGCATTGAGAAACTGGAGAAAAATGGGGAAGATGTATAAAACAGATGATTGGTGGGGCTTTAACCATCTGAATCTGTAACAGTAACAAAAAGATATAATTTACTACTTACTTACAGGAAATTACCCTCAAGAAATTGGAAAGTAGACCTACCTGTAATGTTCTCCAGCCTAGATGATTGATAGAAAATGATCGAAAACATTGCCTGCCTTCCAGCAACAGAGACTGGTTGTTTTTTTTTTGATGAACATGATACATCTCACATAATACTAAACTGCTTCCAATAACACCATAATCATACAATTTAACCAGTGTAGTACCGGTATAACTGATGCACAGTCAGACAGGACAGTCTATGTTCTATGGACACAATCATCAAACACCATCAGGTTTCATCTAACTTACTGTAAGTCTACATTTCACTGGTGCTGGAGCAGTCCACAAAGCAGCCACTGTCTAAACCAGTTCAAACCCATGCCATTGAGAATACATTGATAAACTGTTGGTTGTTATCAGCCTCACTTTCAAAACACGGAGCATATTAAGGTTGTAAAATGGAGATGTTATCACAGGCCTTTACCCCTGTATTCTACTGATGGAAAGAAATGATGTCTGTGGCGACATGAAGCTGGTTAGGAAGACTTTTAACTTGAAGCATTTAGTCTGGGATTCCAAAGGAGAGCTGGCTGGCAGTGTGGCCTCAGCAAATGGCTGTGTTTCTAGGTAGCATCCTAGGTTACTGACATCAGGTTCCTTAGCTCTAGAGAGAGTTCCCACTTCACTGGTCCCCACTGGTGTGAGCACAAGACTGCAGCTGAGGTCATGTCTGAGGTCTGGTTCCTCTCACTCACTCAGCTGGCCTGCCTGTTATGTGTGGAGATAGGCAGAGCACATATGCTCCACATCCCCCAGTCTACAGATTAACCAGGGCCTTATCAGCAAGTTGAACTTGGGTCACAGACCCCCGTTCATTTTCTATGACTTTGTTTAAATTTGGTGTTGAGTCACTGATGGCCTCCGCATAGAAGCTATTTCCAAACAGCGTTTAATGGCACTAGTACAGCTCCCTACAGAGAACATGCTGACAGACATGCAACATAACTTAGATATGGCCCTCAAGAGTGGCTTATATGTAAAGTTTAATTGCAAGAACTTATCTTAGTGACAGCAACAGTCTATATATTTTTCGGTTGGAAAGTTACTCCACGAGATGCCTGTTTGTGCTGTTATCCTTGTTTTTCCACACTTTTTCACTGCTGTAAAAATGTGATCTGTTTTTATGAGAAGCAGCTCATGGAGAGTCATGATTTTTTTTTTATTAATCACTCATCTATCAAGCTTAAGGAAGTGATTCTTTATCCTGAGGCAGTTCTGGGATCAGTACCAAGCTGAACAACAGCAACGGGCACAGTCTTGTGCCCACTAAATGTCAACCACCTTGCCCCACAGACCTGTAATTTAATGGGATTTCTTGGAAGATTTTTTAACTAATTTTGTCATTATAGCCTCATTAATGAATGTATCATCATAACAGATATGAAATAACAACTTAGATATGACACTTAATGTGAAACAGTGGTTTAAATGACAGCACGATAGGATATCTACTCCAGGAGACGCCTGACTGTTTGTTATTTTCCACATCTGGACATTTTTTTTGTCAACTGGAAAAGTTTTATATTGTTTATGGGAATAATCCTGGAGAGAGCCATGATGACTTTGATTCAACTACCCATCCAGAAACCATCCATCATATCATGCCTGAGAGGAAGTGATTCCTCACCCACCCAGAATGGGTTATGGGCCCAGTACCAGGTTAACTTACAGGAACCAGCTCTGCCTCATGCCCAGTAAGTGCCAGCCACCGTGCCCCTTCTACAGACATGTGAGTCAATGGGGCCGTGGTTTTGTCCTCCTAGGGCTTGAGGTTTTATCTTTTTTTTTTAATGTAATCTCTTTTAGTAAAGTGTCTGGCTCAAGCTGTCATCTGTGCTGCCTCCCTAACAGCTGAGAAATTCATCAGTGACCTCGGATATTTGGAAAGAAAATATCGGTACAACCGGAGCCTCCATGGACAAATATGAGTCATGAAAGACCCATGTTTTTTGTGACTTACACTAATTTAATTGTCTGGCCGGGTGTTATGGTAGAGAGTGGAAAGCTCGTAAAGCGGTTTGGTTTTGCGGAGCTTTGTGCATGTCAGACATAAACATAATGCGGGGATTATTATATAGAGTCTGCATACACACACACACAGACATAAACACACACAAACAAAAAAACACACACAAAGTCTCTTTTTCTCTCTCTCTTGCTCTCTCTCCTTCCCCCTCTCTCATGCACATGCACACACACACACACACACACACACACACACACACACACACACACACACACACACACACACACACACACACACACACACCTCAATCCTGTCACAAACATTCAGTTGTCCCATTCCTCAGTGCTGTTATGTCAGTCAGATATAGGGCCCTCAAGAGTATGTTCAGTTTAACTTCAAGAAGTGATCTTCGCGACAGAAACAGTCAGCACGTTTTTCCGTTGGAAAGTTATACTCCACAAGATGCCTGTTTGTGCTGTTATCCTTCTCACGTTTTCAATAATGTAATGCTTATATTCCTGTCTCCGACCTTAACACATACCCCTCACCAGAGGCGTATAGCACCATATTCTGTGTCCTATACACGGTGGTTAAAGTGGGATTTGGCAGGAAGAGAAACTCTCACATTTTGTATCGGCACAAACAAAGACAAATGTATAGAAGAAGAATGGGATGATATTGTTAATTTATCTGAGGAGCCGGAACTGCGTTCCCCTACCCACCCCCCCGCCCCCCCACACACACACACACACTTTAACCCCTGCCTATACACATGCCCACTACAATACAACTACAATACAATTTCAGACTCAAGGGCCCACTCCCTACTAATTAACTAAATTACCCTCCAACCCCCAACCTCTTCGACACTTCTGCCCCTCACCGAACCCCCACCCCCTGCTCCCCCTCTCTGTGTATGTCTCTGTGTACTTCCAGCCTTTTTTCCTCCTCATTCACAAATTCCCTCCCTCTTCTCTCACTCACTCACCACAAATACACTCCTGGACTCAGGTGAGTGGAAGTATGAGTGTGTGTGTGTGTGTGTGTGTGTGTGTGTGTCTGGGGGACAAAGTCCTCCGTGAGTCAGCGCTAAAGAGACAGAGTCTGACTCAGAGCGACAGTTCACCAGTGAGCTCACCACTGTGGGCACAGACTCCTGTCCGGATGACAGAGGGGGCGGAGGAGGAGGAAGAGGAAGAGGAGAAGGCGGAGGAGGAAGAGTAGAAGGAGAAGGAGGAGGAAGAAGAGAAGGAGGAGGAAGAGGAGGAGGAGGAAGAGGAAGACCTGTGGGCAGAGGACTGA
The DNA here is from genome assembly GCA_027497455.2 of Sardinella longiceps. Classification (NCBI taxonomy): domain Eukaryota; kingdom Metazoa; phylum Chordata; class Actinopteri; order Clupeiformes; family Clupeidae; genus Sardinella; species Sardinella longiceps. Next base: position 16,310,280 of record JAODXP020000031.1, read on the forward strand.
AACCGAAGACTCCCTGGGGGTAGTTTTCTCTCCCACTCCACTTTCCAGTGATGTAGCTTTCATAATGTCCCAGATGTACAGTATATGGATGGAGAATAAACTGTCAGTCCTGCAGCAGCTGTCACCCCTGCAAGCCCTTCCAGAGTATGTCTCCACTGGCCAGCTCTTATGTAACAATACAAATATGCTCCTCTACGACACGGCGGCTTGTAGACATATAAATTAAATACCATTAAGTGGAGAACTACTCCCTTGAGCTTGAGTCTCTGAAAGCCTCTGGAGTGAACTTTTCCCCTCAGCCTCTGATGGAACACAGACACCTCCTGACATGGCAGGGCCGGTGGTGAACAACGCTCTAGGGGAGGAAACAGCACTACTATTTGCTTACTTATGGTTTAACACAAGCTTGTTTTGGCAAATGTCTTTAAGAGGAGAATTTAGGCCTATGCATGTCACTAATATGCATGCTGTTATTATCTCTAATAGGCAAAGTTTGGTTGTTACTGCACGATTTCCTGCACGCTTCTTGTGCCAGGGCTTGTTTACTTAGTCAGACTTATGTTTGGCTTTAGTGTTTATAACATGTAATAGTGTTTGGTTATATGTGCAACATACTGTAATAACATAGTTATTATTACATTACACATTGTAATAAAATACTTATAGCATCAACAGTTCCATAAAGAAAACACTAACAGAGGTTTACACTATAAACAAATATTCTGTGTATGTCCATGCACCCAGGCTCCTCTAAATTACCCGTAATCTCATTTGGATGACCCCAACCATGACCTTGTGTGTGTTCATTTGTTTGGATAAGTAAAAGGTCAGAATTTAAAGATAGAGTATTTGACAGCCCATGCACTAATAATGATGAGTCTCTGAAGATGAGATAACCTGCATTGGATTTGAGCCTTTGGTGAGGATTGGAATGCCTTCTCTGTAAGCCTGGTCTACACTTCCCTTTGCACGAGGATCTAGGAGGCCGGCTATTGAGAAACAATTCCTTGCTGGAGATGTTTACATTGGATTAGCCCTTGACTGATACGCTATCTAATTCTTGCACCGCATTCTCAGTTTGCTGATTGGCCCCTGGCCAGGATGGGATGCATCATGAGCAGTGTTGGGCAAGTTACTGCAAAACTGTAATGTGTTATTTATTACTTGTTACTGATATTTTATGGTAGTCCCTTACGTTACAATATTAGTGTTAAGTTACTCTTCAGGCCCCCCGGTAGCCTATGACCTTCATTAGTCCGTTATCAATGTTGAGAATGACAAGCAGAGACTGTAAATTTCTAGATTAAGTCCGGCACAGCAAACATTTTACCCTTGCTGACCTCTCAGTGATTTTTGACGAATTTGTATTTGGCAGTCTCGATTTTGTATGAATTTTAAAAAAAACACCACTTCATTCCAAATTAAAAATGCATTGTAATGCATTGTAACCCTACCAAGTTACCACAAAAGCAATGCATTACAGTAATTAGTTACTTTTGTAACTCGTTACTCCCAACACTGATCATGAGCAAACGAGAGTACTAAACAGCTCATCACATTCAGTCATTTATGCTTCCATATTCCTCTCTAATCAAACTGTCAAGTCATTGTTCCTTTTTGACAATTGCTGCACACATCAAACAGGCCAATGGCTGGAATCCCAAATGGAGGGAGAAGAGAATTGAACGGAATTGTGTAGGAAAGACAAGACACTGGTCAGGCTACTTCTCTGTGTCTGGAAAATGTTTTGCAACCTTCTCCAGACTGCTATAGTCACTGTCTGCCCCATGGTATGGTATAGCTGGTTGCCTCCATGGTAACACTGAGTCCTTGTAAATGCACATCCCCAGAGCACATTTGCAGATGCTAAAAAAAAACTTGCTGAAATGAGTCTTGATGTGCAGATGTCATCTCGACTAAGAATGGAAAGTTGCAAAACCAAAGTATCAGGAAAATCTTATGTCATCCCCATATTCAGTCAGATGGAAATGGAGATAAAATATATTTCAAAATTTCCTAATGTAACAGCGCATTTCTGTCAGTCATTTATGTGACCATTCATTTTTCTTTTGAATCACTTTCATCAAAATTTCACTTCATTGTGGTTTTTGATAACTGATTTGCCACATTTGCCAAACATTGGTCTGCTGTATTTCCACAGCCGTGCAAGTTAACATTATCTCGCCATTGCCCACCAAAGATCTAATCTCCTTTAGAACCATATTTTGCCACATATCTCCAAGTGCATATCCTGGGCTGAGAGCTAAACAGATGTAAGTGACATTTTGATCAAAACTGTTCAACCAAGCTGTAGATGAGCTCTTAATAATGTCAAATATGAATAGCTTATAGTCACTAAACCAGAAAAAAACAAAGGTATTAACTGTGAGCATATAGCAGTTAAAGCTAAAGGGTCAAAGTAAAAGTGCATTTTCAATAAAAGATACGTATATTGTTAATATATTGAGTATTGTGCCATACATCTGTGTCAATTAATGTGCTTTTTAAAAGTGAAATGGGTCCAGAAAATATGTGAGCCAACTATTTTGTTTTGACTCTTCTGTAAAGTTAGTGAAATGTCACTTATGCCCTTTTGATTCTAAGCCCTTGAGACAGTAGGCTTACGGGATTTTTTCTCTATGAATTCAGTTGAATAGCAATAATATCTATCTGCATAACAGCATAATATGCCAAAAGTACTTCACTTTCTTCACTGCAAGTCTCCAAAGTAAAATCTATTGCTTCCAGTTGACTTACAGTAAAGATCAATAACATTCTTTTGCACATCCAGTAAGAGGTGTTGCCCAGCCCCCTGCAAGGAAGAGTCAGGTTGGTGAGACTGACGCACACCAAAGCGTGGGTTGTGGGACGGCCCTTCTCCATCCGAGTGTCGGAGAGTCAAATAAAAGCGCCTTCCAGCTGTTCACTCGTCCTAAAACGGCTGCCGCCCGGTGGAGGTTGAGGAACCACAACAAGGCAGCAGGGGGATAAACCGGGGCAGAAGAATCATTTGAACACAACCTCCACTAAATTGCCTTCCTCTCAAGTTCAGCAAGTTTTTTTTTATAAAAATAATATTAGTGGAGAGTAACCTAAAGTAAAGCAAGTCACTGACAATTTGAGGAAAATGACGAGGGGTCCTGTGACGGGACTGTTGGTCGCGCTGTGCTTAGGCACAGCGGTCCATTGTCTGCCCAAGACTTCGGAAAGAGCAAAAAGAACGACCCAGCAAAGGGTAGAACCAGAGATGGATGACCCGGCGAACATTCCTATCTCCTCATGTAAGTTTGCCTGTGTAATTACAGGAATCAATTGCAAGATTCCGTAAAAAAGCATAAAACCATGGTCACCAAGTAGCTAAATTTTTTAGATAGAATTAAGAGCTTATCATCACTGTCTTTTTAAGCATCAATGATAGATTGCATCTTATGTAGCCTAGATGTGGAGTAGCCTATTAACATGTTTGTTTTCATGTTTGACTTTTGAGTGTTCAAACGAACTTATGATCCAAGGCAGCCGCTATATTTCATCCAAATAATACACATCAAGTAAGATGATTGTGTGAATTCACCTTTCTCCTATAGCCGGATGCACGGATAGCGGTCGTTTATATAGAATAAACGACCAATGGGAGAGGACATATCTGGGCAGCACGCTGCTCTGCACTTGTGAGGGTGCTGCAGGAATTAAATGCGTAACCAAGCCTGCAGGTGAGGCTACCTGTGTGTCCTGCTTAGTTGTAGCTCGTCCATGTTCATCCCACTACTTTTCTAATTGTTTGTGACAACCATCTCATCACTCACTCACAACTCACAACTTACGCTGGTGACAAACTGACATTGGTGATACATGATTTGGGGCGTTAATCTCTAATACCAGTCATGGATTTTAATTCGGAGCTTTTCTTCAAAATGGAGCACGAACTAATTGGGAATGAGTGCTTTTGTGCGCTCCACGGCCGTGGATGCGCAATACATGTCCGTGCGCAACTGGTGCGTCCTGGTCTGAGCATGTATATGGCGTTTGATCGTTCTTTTTCTGCTCCCCGCAGCTGAAGAGACTTGTTATGACAAATTAAACCTCCGGACGTACCGAGTCGGAGAGACATACGAGCGTCCCAAGGATGGAATGATTTGGGACTGCACATGCATTGGTTCAGGAAGAGGCAAAATCAGCTGCACCATCGCCAGTGAGTTTTTCGACATTTTCGATATTTCTTGCATAAAATATGGTTGAAGAATCTGCTGCTAACAAGTGTTGGCACATTTTAGACCGCTGCCATGAAGGAGGAAACTCATATAAAATCGGGGACACTTGGAGAAGGCCCCACGACACTGGAAACTACATGTTAGAGTGTGTCTGCCTGGGCAACGGAAAGGGAGAGTGGACCTGCAAACCAGTGGGTGAGTCATGCTTTGAAAGCTTCTGATTTCTGACTGACTAAAACTGCCTTCTCTGTGTTGGCCAAATTCAACAGAGATACTAACTAAAGTTCGCTAGTTTTTCATTTAGGGTAAACAATTGATTATGGCACAACAGAGAAGTTTGTACTGTGATTCACAGGCTGCCAAACACATTTGTCTGTCCATTTGTCTAGGGTTGCTGTGTTGTAACTCTACAAACAACAGGGAGTGTGTGGCCACACAAAAGTGATCAGTTGAAATGCTACTAACTTTCCAATATTTGGTGATACTAGATCTCTGACTATCTGCTTATTTCAACAGCGGAGCGTTGCTATGACAACACGGCAGGATCCTCCTATGTGGTTGGCGAGACTTATGAGAAGCCTTACCAGGGCTGGATGGTGGTGGACTGCACATGCCTTGGCGAGGGCAACGGACGCATCACCTGCACTTCAAGAAGTAAGAATCTTTTCTAGTGATTTTCCGTCTTACTTGCTCACCCACAGTAACCATAGTTTTAGCTTGTCGTGTTTTCATGTTTAAAGAGCGTTCCAGTAGACAACTGATCTCAGAACAGAGAAACGAATGAGGTCAGCTCTCCCCTCTCTCCCCCAGAAACCACAGGCTCTTAAATGAGAGGTGGTGCGAGTGCCGTACTCAAACAGCATGGCTATCCTGTTTCTCATCAAGTTGTTATAGGCTATTACTGCCTAACCCCAGTGGGCAAATGCAGCTCTCCACCTGGACTGGGGAAACAGACCCTCTTTCATAAAGCAGAATCAAACTGCTGGGACTAAATGGCCTTTTAAAGCCTAGAGTCTGTCTCTTTGTCTAGACAATAATACATAGACATAAAACTGATACACTCAACACTCTTTAATAGCAAATGAAGTCTGTCTATTTATAGAAGTGTTTTATGAATGTTCTGTCTCCAAACCTTTTTAAAAGATGTTAGTTGAAGTGAAGTGGGTCATGTTCTTGACACAAACAGCAGTCAAATGTGTTGTATTGCCAGAAGACCTTAGCCAGGTTGCTTGCATTATCCTACAAGCATGCACGCGTTACACCCATGTGACGTTATCAGCACAGCTGTATGAGGCTGGAGTGTGGAGTGGAAAATGACAGCATGGACGCTGAATGATCATCATTATCAAGGGAAGCGATGGGGGTGTTGGGGGGAGGATGAAGGCTTGGGGGGTGGAGGACGCCATTAAATGCATGGCAAGCTTCCTCCAGCCGTTCCTGTCTGCAGCTGGAAGCGTCATGTTCTCACACATACTGCAAACTTGGAACAACAGGAGGAAGTACAAAGTTTCAAACAGGCCCTTTGAACATGAGTGAATTGATTGACGATGTGTTATGAAATAATGTAATTGCTTTGATGCAATCATTTTGTCATGTGACATTGGCTTTAATGTGCATGTTCCCTATTTCCCCAGATCGTTGCAATGACCAGGACACAAGAACCTCTTACCGCATCGGAGACACCTGGACCAAGACGGACGCTCGTGGACAGACCCTGCAGTGCCTGTGCACTGGGAACGGCAGAGGCGAGTGGAAGTGTGAGAGGCACAGCTCTGGCACCGCCTATGCTGGTGAGTTCCCTTTCACCTTTGGGTGCATTATCAGACAGAGTGATTTACAAGAGAACTCTTCCAAAAATGAATATTCACAAGCGTGGATTCTGATACTGCCTATCTAATGAACATACCATATTGAACTTGCAAAAGCCTGCTTACTGTATTTAATGTCATACAGATGCCTTTCTAAAGTTACAAAAAAGTACTAATAGTAGTACTAGTAACTGACCTATAAGCCAATCAAATTGGTCCACCTTTTTAGTTAGCTAATTGCTAACTTGATGCGTGAATGCTTCTGCCCTCTCCTCTGTCACCCATAAGGCACCGGAGTGGCACGGGTGAGCCCTGCCGTGCACGAGCCCAACGCCCTGCCCGAGGCGACCCCTGAGGGCACATGCACGTCCCAGTCAGGAGTCACCTACTACGATGGCCAGCGCTGGATTAGGACCCAGGGCAGCAAGCAGATGCTGTGCAAGTGTCTGGGCAACGGAGTCAGCTGTGAGGAGTGGGGTAAGTGGAGAGAGAGAGAGAGAGAGAGAGAGAGAGAGAGAGAGAGAGAGAGAGAGAGAGAGAGAGAGAGAGAGAGGACAAGGATCCCCATCTTATCTATCTTGATGTCTTGATGTATTCAGAAGTCAAAATACCCCTCAGCTTACTCCTCTCTTTAACAACAAAGAGAGAGATGGAAACCTGAGATATGTAGGATGTGACTGCCAAAAAAGTAGACAGTTTGCATAAAAGTTGGTACAGTATGTAAGTCGTTGCAGTCTAGAAATTATTAATATTTAATTTTGTTTAGGTTTGTTGTTTTTGTGAATATCAGTGTGATATAAACACAAGTTTGCATTCATTTTCAACTCATTTGTACAAGAAGTGGAGTGCATTACAGGACATTAGCCCACTAAAGGCCATTTTGAAAGTGTCTCCCTCTTGTGTTGTATTGCAGAGGGTCAGTCTCTGGTGTATGGTGGCAACTCTGATGGTAAGCCCTGTGCCTTCCCCTTCGTGTTCAACGGCAAGACCTACTACTCCTGCACCTCCGAGGGCCGCTCTGATGGACAGCTCTGGTGCAGCACCTCCTCAGACTACGACAATGACGGCCAGTACTCCTTCTGCACAGAAAAGACTGGTAAGCACCTGGACCGACCTGCTGTACCTGGATGACACTGTGGCATTGGCTTTAAGACTAGAGAAATGACCAACGCTCTCATGACAAGTCTAGCTCTGCAAACTGCAATGGTGTTTGTTTTACTTTGTTTTACTGACACAAATCTGGATGAAGTATTGTGTTTTGTTTATAATCTGTATGTTGCCATTTCGTCCTCTAGCCATGGTGACCACTCGTGGGGGTAACTCCAATGGTGCTCTCTGCCAGTTCCCCTACGTCTACAACGGCCGAAACTACACCGACTGCACTTCCGACGGACGCCCTGATGGCATGAAGTGGTGCGGTACCACCACCAACTACGACGGCGAGCAGAAATTTGGGTTCTGCCCCATGGCTGGTGAGTCAGACCTTCCATTTGTGGCTAAATATGAGTGAGTGAGTGAGTGAGTGAAGAAAACCACCCGTCCTGCACTGTACTTTGATGGAGATGCCAGTAACCCTTCTGCTAAAAAGGTAGTTGGTTAAATTCTTATGAAATGGCTTGTTGAAATGTTTTTGTAACTATAAACACAATTTTGATGAATGGATAGGAGGATATGTTTAAAATATGCCTTGGAAAGGCATGCCATTTCTTAGTTTGGAGAATTCATTAACTTTAAGCCAACGATTCGTTGGATACCAGTTTGAAGGGTCATTTTTTCCTCAAACAACAAAAAATAGCTGTTTAGGCAAGTCCCGTCAAAAGACCAACAGCAGTGATGCAATCCTACAAAATTGTTGCCAATGTATTTTGTGTTCCAGTAGCTCTTGTGTTACGGCTAGGCTAGAATCCTCAAGTGCTGTACCCAGAGCGTTTGGTGTGTGTGCTGTCTAATTGGCTTTTAAGTGACTGACCATAAAGGCAGCTGAGTGTCATGGGCAGAGAAATGATCTCAAGCTCCGCAGTCCCACGCAGCCATTAAAAGCGCTGGGCCCATTTAAGAGCCTGTAATGATTCACCATAACGAGGGCTTGATTTGTGGTGGCGTGGACACAAGAGGCCTGAGGGATGCCAACACTTTAGCACACTGCTCACACAGACATACACACACATACACACACACACACACACACACACACACACACACACACACACACACACACACACACACACACACACACACACTCCCATGTCTGGGAGTGTGTCTGGCTCTGTTCCAGGTAGACATGGCTCATAGGACATACATGCCAGAAACACAGGGTTAATGACAGTCCCATTCACAGGGGTAATAGTGCTAATCATTTTAACATCACCAGTGCTCATAGCACCAAATTATCATGCACATAGAACTCTACTGCTAGTGGCTCAGCATCTAAGGTCTCACACTCACTGTTAAAGGAGAAATCTGGTGTGAATCAGTCAATAGCCCTGTTGTTCCAGGTACCTGAATGCTGTCTTTAAGAAAAAAGAAAGAGAAAATTTGATGCTACTCAGACCAAATAGCAAAACGATTAGTAATGCTGACTGAATGAGGCATAATGGAATGAAACTGAACGTAACTTGTTATGCCCCATTCACTTAGTGTTAGTTGCAGTTTCACTGCTCGGTCTACGTTGCATCAAATTTTCTTATCATTTTTCCTACCTACAGTACTTGGTGAGTTTGAACAACAGGGATTTGGATTGATTTACACTGGATTTCTCCTTTAAAGTGCACAACGCTCTTATAAGTAACACTGACAACTGTATGTGCAGTATGCCTTTCTTATTGACACTGTTGACTAATGGTGGCTGAATTGTATGATGTATCTGTCTAGCCCATGAGGAGGTCTGCACCACCAATGACGGCATTATGTACCGCATGGGGGATGAATGGGACAAGCGCCACGACGTCCTGGGTCACATGATGCGCTGCACATGTCTGGGCAACGGGCGCGGCGAATGGAGCTGCACTGCCTACTCTCAGCTCAACGGTACGACTACTTTCCCTCATACTGGATCTTTTACACACCCATAACTCTAAACTAATAATAATAATCACTGTTACATGACATGTTGCAGCGCACTTGTCTAGTTCACTTTCTTCTGGCTGATACCCAGCCATCAGACATATTGTTTAATGTACTTTTTTAGTTGCTTTTTTTTCAATCTCTAACACTGAGAAAGAGAAATGATATGTATATATTACGAAGAGGTTTAAACTGGTCCATGAAGTCATTCTTTGTTTATCATTCCCCCTCCAGATCAGTGTGTTGTTGACGGCCTGACCTATGATGTGAACCAGCAGTTCAGCAAGCGCCACAACGAGGGCTACATGATGAACTGCACCTGCTTTGGCCAGGGGAGGGGCCGCTGGAAGTGCGATGCCATTGGTGTGTACATGACACACACATACACACACACACACACACACACACACACACACACACACACACACACACACACACACACACACACTCACTTAAAATGTGTTGTCTAGTGGCTAGACTGCTTGTTTTTCTTTCTGTGTTCCTCGTCATGGCCGTGTCTGAAGGCGCAGCAGTCTTGAGGGTTGTTGTGCTTGGCTCTAGCCGTCTGATTTGGAGAGCATGATTTCCTCCCATTCTCTGGCTCAGACGAGGAGAATGAGAGGAAATCAGGCCTTCGTGTCGTGTCTGCGCCGTCTGAACACACTGGCGTTTGGAAAACAGCCTGGGGAAGGATACAGGGGCTCTAGCCAAAGAAATAGACTTTATTTTATGGGTCACACCCACAGATGTGCCCTAGGGTAAAGATGAACACAGACATGCATGGACACACACACATGCACACACACACGCACACACACACACACACACACACACACACACACACACACACACACACACACACACACACACACACACACTTCAAGATGCTATAGAACACCAATAATGCCAAGCCCCAAAGTAATGTTTTTTCTCTCTTATTGAACCCAGAACCAAGACTTATGTCCCTAGAGCTTGAGAACAAATTGTCCTAAACTCTCCCTCACTTGGCTATGTGTTCTACTCCTCAACCCCAGACCAGTGTCAGGAACCGGAGACCAAGGTGTTCTACCAGATCGGAGACTCTTGGGACAAAATCCACCATGGAGCTCGCTACAGGTGCTCCTGCCACGGCAACGGTCTCGGAGAACACTCTTGTGAACCTCTGCAGTCAGGTGAGAGTGTTTGTCATTATGCCATTCCTGACATTACTGAGCGCTGAATTGGGTGGTTTGTTATGACCAGGCTATATGATATGCTAATGAGATGAATTAGGGCATGTCATGCAATGTTTATTTTTCTCTAGGACGTTCTCCCTTTCACACTAGCTAAACACCAGCCTCCTCATTATACGCTATTCAAGGGTGATTTGTGCTTGGAATGGGGGAGTGTTACCATCAATCCTGGATGTTTGTGTGTGTGTGTGTGTGTGTGTGTGTGTGTGTGTGTGTGTGTGTGTGTGTGTGTGTGTGTGAGTGTGTGTGTGTGTGTGTGTGCATGTGTGTGTATCAATGGTGACTTACTTTGATGTTTACCAGATGGAGTTGGGGTGGGGGGGGGGTGGGGGGGGGGGCTTCTCCTCTTCTCCACCCTCGTCTCTCTCTCTCCTTTGTTCTTTAGTGAGCCCCAGCTGAGGTGTGGATGCTCTTTTTCTGAGGTGTGATCAGTGGCGAATTGACACACACTCACCACACACACCTCAGCACATCATACACTCAAACAAACTCACACACATCCACACACACACACATACACACTAACACACACACACACACACACACACACACACACACACACACACACACACACACACACACACACACACACACACACACACACACACACACACACACACACACACACACACACACACAAATTTACACTCACATCAATTCAGTCAATCACTGTGGGCTATTTTCCCCTAGCTACTTTTTCTATCTTCTCCCAGTGGTAAATCAAAGGCAAATCAAATTTAACTTTGATGACTCCTCACTCCAACACAAATTTGGAAAGGTATTTTTGTGTGTGTCAAAGTAAGTGGGCTTTAAATAAATAGCGTCTCTCCTCCCGGGCCAGTGTGTGAGAACGAGGCAGAGAGGCCGAGAGGGACAAAAGGAGATTTAAGGTCAGCAAAAGATGAAGTGCTGGTGTGAGTTTTAACACAGGGATCAAACAGGGATGGTCTGCTCTCGGGGGTTGTGAATTGAGCCGCATAAAAAAAAAAAAAAAAAAAAGCTCCTCTGCTCCGTGCTGACTCAAGCTCATTCCCTCGCTGGGATCGTCTCACAGGGTCAAGATGTTCTTCCAACAGGAATTTTTTCCCTTCATGTTATTTATTTATTTCTTTGGTCTGATGGGTAATTTTACCCTGCTCACCTTAGTGCCTAAGTGCACATTCCATCCACTCAGTTTTTACACTGGAGCCCTGAGCTGTCACACTCTCAAGCCTGGTGCCCTTTTTAATAGCTAAACTGATATGTATTACATTTATACACTGATACAGTTTCCATTTGTGTATAGTATCATGTCACAATACCACTTGTGAAACGAAGTTGGATTAGTATTTTTAGCCAGCAATCTGCAACTGTATGATTGTGGGAGGATACTGTGTTTATACCGTACTGTATGCTATAATTTATCAAATTGTATAAAGGACTGTTAATATGACTTGGAGTGGAGCCACTGTATACAAATGGCTTGTGTTTCAAGTTCCTCCAGAGAGTGGGCCAGGTGGTTGATATAAACACACACTTCTTGTGCATCACTGAGGCTAATCTCCTGCTCCTGCTCCATCAGGTGTCCAAGGGCCAGTAAGGGTGATCATCACAGAGGCTGGCACCCAGCCCAACTCCCACCCCATCCAGTGGAACCCACCCCCCACCGCACACATCATCCACTACATCCTCAAGTGGAGAGTGGTGAGTGTCTGCATGCATGACTCGCTATTTGCTCTGTCTGACAGTAAATGCTGGACATGATTCCTCCAGGACATTTTGTTTTCCCGTTGCTTTGATTTTTTTATAATTACAGGATAAGTAAGCAAATTACAAGATCTAAAGATTGATAAGTCCAAAAATGTTGGGTTTTCCAAATTCGCAAAACAGTTTTCTGTATGTTTGTGCTTCCAGTGTACAAACAGTTTTTGTGTTTATTAAAAAAAACACTACTTCATGTAATTTCTTCTTGAGGTTGGCAAAGACATGATCTTTTGCATAGAGCCTCTCCAAACATTAACTGGAAAGTTTGCGCAAGGCAAGGGAACAGAACAGAATGGGGTCCAATATTGCGAACACAAACAAGCTGGAAGTCCTTGAACTTGCGGGTGGCATGCACATCAAACATACTTTATGGTCACCACAAAAAACTACCATTTGGGGTCAGCCATGTCCTGCCGCTCTAACACACTTGCCTGTATTAATTGAATGTTTGGTGTTTACTCGTTAAAATTGGAAATCTCTCAATAAAAATGTAGTGAATGGCTCTTTGAGCTGGCTGAAGGGCTGCTTAAGCTGTCAAGTAGTAGGAAACGCTGAAGGTAATTGAGCAGAAGCACATGGACTCTGAAGTGGTGGTGTGTGTTTTCACAGGCAGGTTTTCCCCCACTAACAGCCCTGTTTGTTTATTTTCCTAGTCCAGGGGGAATGGCCGTGAGTCTGCTGCACTCTTCCTTTCTCTGTCACACACACACACGTACACACACACACACACACACACACACACACACACTTCTCTCTTTCATCCTAGCTCCTCTCACCCCACACCATCTGCTCCCCCCCACTCTTTCCCTCCATTCCCTTTTTGTTTCCCTCCCTCTTTTCTTTCACTCTTTCTCTCTCTCTTTTCTCAGTCTCTATCCCTCTGTTCCTCCTCTTCCTGCTTATGAAAGGTGTGTTTTTCTTTCACCTCCTCCAAGCCAGCATGAATGTTTCCACCTGGTTGGTGCCAAGAGGTCTATTAAAGCTGTCTTTGCTACTGGGCAATATTTTATGCCCAGTTTGTGTGACCTCACCTCCTTGACATGTAAATATAATTATTGTGCTTATGTCTTGCACAATACCAACAGGTTTCACAACCCTTCCCACATCAGTTTTATCATTGAGCAATTGCAATGTTGTGTCAAGCAACAATTACAAACAATTACAAAAGTGTAGTAAACAATATTAATCATCATAATAATGTTTTCCCTTTATTGAAAGGATGGACAAGAATTCTGGGACCAGTTTTCCAAAACAGTTTAATGTGGATGAAAGTGATCCCGATTTGGAAATTCCATGTTTTTGCTCTGTGAGATCAATGATCACCGTTGAACAACTCGTCCCTCTTCACAATTAGCAAAACAGGGAATTTCCAAATCCACATCACTTTTATCCAGATTAAACCATTTGGGAAAAATGGACCTTGGGAAGGTAATATATTGGGAGAGAGATTGAGTAAGAAGGGAGGGATGACTCCTGTACTCATCTGAATCTCTTTTTTATGGTCCCTCTGATTGTCTGGTACTGTATATAGGACACTGATTCTGTTCTCGTTATTCGGTTTGTTTCCATCACAAGCGCTTTTCTTTTTAGTAGTTACTGATCCCTGGGTTGTTGTTGTTGTTGTTGACAGAAAAACACCCACAGGCCATGGAGGGAGGCTAAGATCCCCGGCCACGTGAACACCTACACCATCTCTGGACTCAAGCCTGGCCTCACCTACGAGGGTCAGCTCATCAGCATCCTGAGGCAGGGCAGTCGCGAGGTCACCCGCTTCGACTTCACCACCAACTACGGCACCTGTGAGTAGGCCACCTATGGGTCCAAACCTGTTGTACATCATCACCCCCTCTCCTGAGCTACTCTCTCATTAAAGGAGAGTACCAGAGTGAATTCAAACATAGCCCTGTTGAAAGAGCTTGCTAAATGTGCTAGTTAGCGAGTGGAACAAAATAATCTGGTACAGCACAGACCGAACGCGAACGCAGAAGCGAACAGGCACTTTACACTGAATCAATGGGACCTGACTGTTGGAAACCGAAAGTAAGATCTGAGGTTACATTGACTCAATGTTAAGTGTTTCTCGTTCGCGTTAGGTCTGTGCTGTTCGAAAATCTTTCATTTCATGCGAAACATATTGCTGTTAGAAGGCTCGTGCAGCAGGACTATGCTTAAACTTACTCCGGTATATTGCTTTAAATACGCTCTAGGAATAAATCACTTGACCTTTTGACCTCCTGTCTGTTGATCTGCTCTTTCCGCTCTCTTCTTTAGTTCTTTGTTTTCTCATCATCATGTCTCCCTCCTTCTCTCTCCTCCTCCTCCTCCTCCTCCCATCCTCCTCTAGTGAACACGGCCGAGGGCGAGAGCAGACAACCAACCTCTCCTGACGTGGTGGACATCTCTGAGTCGGTGACGGAGATCACCTCCAACAGCTTCGTCATCTCCTGGGTGTCTGCCTCCGACACCATCTCTGGCTTCAGGGTGGAGTACGAGCTCACGGAGGACGGCTCCACTCCCATGACTGTCGGTAGGGGGCGCTCTCGAGTGCTGAGGGCAACTAGTCACTAGTTGTGTATTAATAACGCATAGAGTATAGTTAGTTGGTAAATGATCTGGACAGATGAATGTACTGTGCAGTGAAAGCTAGCTGAAGTTGCATTGCCATAGTGTTGCATTGCCTGTGAGTGAATCTTGAATTGTGACCCCCCCCCCCTGCAGAACTCCCCAACACTCAGAACTCTGTGACCATCTCTGACCTCCTGCCTGGCCGCCGTTACAACGTGCGTGTGCACGAGCTCTCTCCCGAGGGCGAACCCACCCTCATCCTCACCACCACACAGACCACCGGTGAGTCCCTGCCGTGCTCACCCATGGGACACAGACTTGATTTGATTTGATTAGTTTATTTGATCATCCGTTAAAATACATAATACTACTGTAATCATGTATTAACACAGTGTCAAGGATAACACAAAAAGTCAAGGACTTATTTCCATTGTGGTCCTTGATATTGGTTTGACATTTGACAACCAGTGGGAATTACTGCCATTAGATTTGTTGGAGTGCTTGTTTATTTGTAGTCTTTTAAGTGGATGTCAGAGTGGTTGAATGTGAACATGGCTGTTATCAGCTGAGGCTCTAAGTTCTCTTAACTGACTGCTGATCTCCCACCTGCACAGCTCCTGATGCCCCAACTGAGCATACTATCAATGACGTCGGAGAGACCGCCATCGTTATCAGCTGGACTAAGCCCCAGGCTCCTATCACTGGTAAGGACACTGCTGGATTCACATTTACTGTACTGTAGTTTTCATTAACCACAAGGAAAATAGTACATGTGACAGTCTATGCACATAAGACGTTTCTAATGTTGATGAATAAGAATAGCACTGTATGCTTATGAAGAGGGGGAATTTTTATTGAACTAGTCATGGAAACTCTTATGAGGTCATGGAGTTTGAGGGAAATGATACATCTTAAACGTTTAATAACGTGTGTGTGTGTGTGTGTGTGTGTGTGTTAAAGGTTACCGTGTGGTTTACACACCATCCATTGAGGGATCCACACCATCCACTGAGCTCACCCTTCCCGACACTGCTACTGACGTTACTCTGGGCGACCTTCGACCTGGCGTGCTGTACAACATCAGCATCTATGCTGTGGAGGATGACATGGAGAGCGAGCCTGTGTTCGTGCAGGTGACCACCACTGGAGATTCCACACCTGGTAAACCATCCCCCATTAATATACTATACTATACTATACTATACTGCAAATATACTATACTATACTATACTATACTATACTATACTATACAGCAAATATACTATACTATACTATACTATACTATACTATACTATACTATACTGTACTATACAGCAGGCTAAATGATTCACAGGAGAGCGAAGTTTGTCATTTATCTCACTGCCTTACGGCCGTAGATTCATTCTTTCATACATGTTCACTAAACTCTTATTACAGAGACATTGCTAATGGCATAGCGGGGACTAAGAAGGATTTGGTCCTTCCATTTTGTCAGTTTTAATTCAGGGCTGCCTGAAGAGGAAGACTATCTAATTACACAGTAAAAAAAAAAAAAAAAACCTCAGTCTGGAAAGGCCATTAGGGATTAAGTCTGTATTTGAAGTCTATGCATGGTGACAAATGAATGAACAGAGCCCAGTTTGGAGGACTTGGAGGGACCTTTTGGCTGGAAGGTGCTTAGATTTCCTTCCATAACAGCCCAGCTCTGGAAAGGTTTATGTAAGAGCTCAGTGGCACTCTGAGAGACAAGCAAGCAGTGGGTGATTTAATGCTGGTCTAGGCTCAGGCCATCCTTATAGGGACAGCTTGGAGAGACGTGTTGAGCTCTCTTTCACTCTCAGCTTCACACACTCAGCCTGCCAACTGGCATCTCATTTTAGCTCTGTTTGTATCCACTTCTGTCGTTCTTTTTCTCTCACTCTTCCCATTTATCCATTTCTGTTCCTTCTTGCTCTGAAATCTATCTTTATTTCTCGTTCTATGCTCTCTCTCTCTCATTTTTCTTTCTCTCTTTTGTAATCATCAGTATGTCATTGTTTCTTTAGTATTTTTAGTTTTATTATGAAGCCTTTTCTAGAATCTTTGCCATCCATTTGTGGATGGATGGACGGCTCCTCCTTCTACTTCCCATAATCCTCTCATCACTCATGACTACTTCCTGTCCGCAGAGGAAGTGCAGGCTCCCACAGACCTCCAGTTCTACGAAGTGTCCGACATGAAGATCACAATCACCTGGACGGGTCCCCCAAGCGAGGTGTCCGGCTACCGCGTGGCCTTCACCCCCGTGAACCCCGACGGAACTACCCAGAGGCCCCTGCAGCTGCCCGTTACCCATAATGCCTATGCGGAGATCACCCACCTGCAGCCTGGCACTCTCTACCGCTTCTTCATCTACACCATCCACGGAGGAGCTGAGAGTCAGCCGCTGGTTGGAGAAAAGGCAACAAGTGAGAGCATACTGTACACCTTTTAAACACAAGCATGCTCTTCTGACACACACACACACACACACACACACACACACACACACACACACACACACACACACACACACACACACGTAAAATAAGTACACACACACACAGTAAAATAAGCACACACACACACACACACACACACACACACACACACACACACACACACACACACACACACACACACACACAGTTCCCCCCCCTCTGCGACTCTTCTCTTACCCCCCTTCACTATGTATCTCCACCCTCCAGAGCCTGACTCCCCCACCGGCCTGCGTTTCGATGACATCACTGAGAACAGTGCCCTGCTCGTCTGGTCAGCCCCACGCGCCACCGTCACGTTTTACCGCCTCTTCATCATCACCGAGGGCTCCTCCAACCCCAAGCAGCAGCGCATCCCTGGCGACGCCACCCAGTACCGCCTGACCAACCTGAAGCCCGACACCGACTACACCGTGCGGCTGCACTCGGAGCATGACAACACCCTCAGCGAGGGCGTAGAGGGCATCTTCACCACCTGTGAGTGGCACCGGCCGTCTCTCACCCACTCACTCACAGCCTACAGGCATTGCTGTTACACTTATTGCAGTTTGTCTGTCACACACTGGCTGTCTATGCATTGTCCACTCTCAAACACTCCTAGATTTTATTGCAGTTTACCTGAGATTAATTCATCTCATTTCTCTTTCAAATAATCTTCAGTATTGTACAATACACACACTACACACACACACACACACACACACACACACACACACACCCCCCCCACACACACACACACACACACCACCCTTCATTTGGGGGCTAAATGCGTGGCCTGTCTGCCTGCCTCTGAGAATGTCTTATAGGGGTGCAATGTGTGGAAAGTGAAGATGCTTGTGGGTTCACACCCATCCCTTTTTAGACTTCAGACGTGACCACATTTGCCTTCACCCCTCTCCTCTCCTCTCCTCTCCTCTCCTCTCCTCTCCTCTCCTCTCCTCTCCTCTCCTCTCCTCTCCTCTCCCACATCCACACCCTTTTTCTTCTCCCTGCAAGAGATGAACAGATGCCATTTGTTTACTCTTTTTCCTTTCATCTGTTTTTCAGATTATCTCAAAGTTTCAGTGCTGTGCTGATGAGTTTAAATGAGTAATTAATGGCATCTTTTTTTCCTCTGTGCCTCCAGCCCAAGCCATGGGCAACGCCCCACGCTTCACTACTGACGTCACTGACACCTCCATCACCATCATTTGGAGTCCTGTGCCCCGATTCAGCTACAGGGTAAGAGCCAATCAAAAGTATTTTACACCAAAGTTTACACATGATGCTCTGGCACCGTCTAGATTTTTTTCTAACAGGTTTTCAGCTGCATAGGCATTGCCTAGAACTGAAGAGATTTGCAAATGAGTGATGAAAGTTGTTCATGTTAACTTGCTTGATATTTTTGGCCTGGGGGAAAAAATGAGCTCAGCGCTTCCTACCCAATGCACCCTGTGGTCAATGGGTGTGTCTTTGAGTTCCTGTTTGAAACAGATATTTGGAAAGATCCCTCAAAAGCCTGCTTGTTGTCCTAACGTCTGAAATACCACACGTCAGATGTAAACACTTGTCTCCCTGCCACAACCACCCATATTCTTGATAGAAAAAAAAAAAAAAACGCCTTAGCCTGACCTTTGAACTTTCACCCACTCTCAGCTGTCAGTGAAGCCGAGCCAGGGCGGCGAGGCTCCCAGGGACGTGACCTCTGACTTGGGCAGCATCATAATCTCTGGCCTGACCCCTGGGACTGAGTACATCACCAGTGTCCAGCCCATGGTCAACGGACGCAAGCAGGGCAACCCCATCACCAGCAGAGTTACCACCCGTAAGTAGGCCACTGAACTTGGGCTTAGTTAATATTCCTGTGGATTTATGTATTTATTTTTTAATGCAAACATATCACCACTTACTTACTACTACTACTATTACACTTATGACTACTACTACTAGACCTCCTTTTGTCATATTTTAAAACTAAAATAAATTGTAAAACCTGTAAGAGCTATTAAGAAAGATTCCATTTGAAAAAGAATGTTGTAGTTAGCAATGCACGCACATTGGGGCTATTGAGGAAGGGTCCCAATGTGAAGTGCATGTTAGTGAGCAGATGACTGAAGAAGGTCTTTGTCAGTCCTTCCCTTGACTCCTCTCTTCCCTTCTCCCCTCTCCAGCTCTGTCTCCCCCCACTGACCTCAACCTCCTGTCCAACCCAGACAATGGCGACCTCACTGTCAAATGGGTTGCCTCCAGGACGCCTGGTAAATATTTACTCTCCTCCCCCTTGTCCCAGGGACACTTTGTGTTTGAGATCAACAGGACTATGGCCCTCTTTCTCTCTCTCTCTCTCTCTCTCTCTCTCTCTCTCTGTGTGTGTGTGTGTGTGTGTGTGTGTGTGTGTGTGTGTGTGTGTCAGAGTTAGTGTGTAGAACATTTTAGTAAGGACTGTGCTATTTCTCTCTCTCTCTCTCTCTCTCTCTCTCTCTGTGTGTGTGTGTGTGTGTGTGTGTGTGTGTGTCTCAGTGTCTCTTTGGTCAGAGCCTCATCTCTCACACACAGATGATTTTTCTTGTGTCATGGTAAAAAGACACCTTCATTCTGTCTGGCCAATCCTGAGCAAACATGTCCATTCTGAAGTGTTTGCTGAGCACCTCAGCTGTAAATGTAAACCCTGGGTGTGTTTCATGGTTTTGGCCCTCACCTAGTCTGAACTCTTTCATACTCTTGTCATTTCTCTCTTCTTCCTCTTCTCTTCTCTCCTCTCTTCTCCTATCCCTCTCTTCCCTTTGCGCTTCCCCCCGCCCGCCCACAGACATCACCGGCTACAGAGTGACATGCAACCCGACCAATGGGCAGCGTGGGAACTCTCTGGAGGAGAACGTGAGGCCCGACCAGAACTCCTGCACCCTGGAGAACCTGAGCCCTGGGGTGGAGTACAACGTGAGCGTCTTCGCCGTCAAAGATCAGCTGGAGAGCGAGCCTGTCTCCACCACCGTCACTCAAGGTAGGCGGCCTGACCTCAGATCAGCCTCTAAGAGGGTGTCTTCACCTTCAGTTTACGGTCAACCCCATATAGGCACTGATCCTGGATCAGCTTTTGAAGGATGTTTCTCTCTGCCTTAAAGGTAGGCCTGACTAGGGAACAGCTTTTTACAGGTTGTACTCGGCTTCCCTGACTGGGATTGAGTCAGTTGTGCTACTCGGCTACAGAGCTGTATCTGATTAGTAAGGAGTCGTCATGGAATCATATTGAATATTTTGGCTGTGCCGTCGCCTCCGCCCTTGCCCTAATTTCACCGTTCACCCGTCAGGATCGCCATTCCAACCCTCCAACCTCGCCTCTGGGAAACCTGCCATAAAAGCAGAACCATAAAGCCCAAGCTGTCTATAAAGAGTCACTCTCTCTTTCTCTGTCTCTGTCTCTCTCTCTCTCTCTCTCTCTCTCTCTCTCTCTCTCTCTCTCTCTCTCTCTCACTCTCTCTCTACACACACACACACACACACACACACACGGGGGAGCTGCCTGCGTGTCTGGAACATGTCGAGAACTTGTTAGCCAGGAAACCTCGCATCATAGCTCCACACTAAAAGAAAAGGTTCCAGTTTTCTTCTCAACCCTGCCCTATGATAAACACATCTTAGCAAAAGACCACTAACACCAAACTGCTCACTTGACCCCGAGACCACAACAGACCTTCTTTAGGTTGCCCTGGTCTAACCTCTTCAGTCTTGCCTGTTTTGTTTCTCTTGGGTCTGAATGAGATTGGGTTTGACATCATTTGCACAATTGCACCCCACATGAATTTGAAATGAAACTAACCCAGTCCTTAGTTGATGATTCAGTCAGGTGCTGCTAACCATTATATTAAATATAGATATATATGTTATACTGTATGTGTTGTAAAAGGTCTTTGGCCTAATCAACAGCATGCTATTTTTTAGCTTGGAAATTAATAAAAATTAGGTGACTACTAAAAATGAATCAGACCTTGAAAAGGGCCTTGAAAGCACATTGGTCCTAAATCATAGCATGTTAACTGTTGGTGTTCTTTAAGCTGTGGGCATTGCTTTTTGATATCACTCCATTATAAGCATGGCTTCCTAAAATCACTCTGTGGTAAATTGTCCTAATTGCTTTTAATGAAGTGCCAGTTGTTTCAAATAGAACCATGCTCAAATGCTGCCAAACATTTAAAGCTTTGGCTGATGTCATGTCTTGTATGTTTTTAATTGTTGTGAATAATTTCACATGTGTATATCACCAGTGTTTCTGCATGTGTTATGTTTTCATAATTACCTCGTAATTAATATCACATAATTTTCATCTCAACATCTAATTTGCTTGAAGGGTTCTGTAATTATCAATCATGCTTGTCTTAATTTGACATCATCGTGGCTTGTCTTTCTGTCTTGTCCTCTCACCCTACCCCACCCCACCCCCCACCCTTCTCACAATTCCAAACGGCTTCCACGTTAACCCCACCCTCGGTCTAGATGTACCCCAGCTAACCGATGTGAACTTCGTCAATGTCACTGACACTACTATCGGACTGAGGTGGACTCCTCTTAACCTGCCCACCGTAACGGGTTATCACGTTAAGGTGTCAGCGTCCGGCGAGAGCATTCCCATTCTAGAGGACATGCTCGAGCCGACCACCGACTATTACACAGTGCATGGCTTGGAACCAGGGATCGACTATGACATCAGCATTACCGCGGTAACCGAGGGAGGAGAGGGCGAACCAGCAACCATCACCCAGCAAACACGGCCTAGACCTGGTGAATGAGTCCTCCCAGTTTACAAGAGTAACCTAAAACTGATAGGAAATAATGTACTCTGTCAGAATGTGACTTGCTGTTCAGTTACTTAAAGCGTGTTATCATATAATAGTTATACATTAGGCCACCTGATGTTTATACTCATGTTATTGCATTTTGTCTAATGCCATTTTGCTTTTCAGTAGCACATGAAAAGTTTGTTTCCTCTTGACAAATGTAGCAGACACAAGCACTGTGTGCTGAGAAAGTATATGAGAAGATTTGTTGATGCTTTCAAGTTTGTCCAAATATTTTTCTCTGAGAGAGATTCTTTTGGCCATGGCATTCTCATCCCTTGTTAAATCAGATGATATCTAACGTGGTCTGGTCTGGGACATCCCAGGGGATCAACACTTTATACTAACACTGGTAAAACTGCTCTTCCTGATGTAGCTGTCCCTGCACCCACAAACCTGCACTTTGATGAGGTTGGAGCAGACACCATGAGAGTGTCCTGGAACATCCCCAGATCCACAGAGATCTCTCGCTCGGTCATCCGTTACCATCCCATCGATGACAGCAACGTCCAGGAGGTCAACGTGGGGAGGACCACAGAAACCTTTAGCCTACAGAGTAAGATTACAACCAAACCTTAGCCCATGGTCACAATTTAGCTGCACAGTTTTAAATGTACATTTGAAAAATGTACTCCATGTATTTCTAAACCACATTTTATTATGTGACTGCTTTAACGACTATGTTGTGCTTTTATTATATTAGTTCTTTTCAGTGGATAATTTGCCCGTTCGTTATTTTGTTCCTCAGACCTGCAGCCCAACACTGAGTACATGGTGAGTGTGGTGTGTGTGTATGACGACCACGAGAGCCAACCCGTCAGAGGCACCCAGAGGACAAGTGAGTGAGAACCCCACCCCATGTGTGTTATTGTCTGGGAAAGAATGATCGGAAAGCCTCCGTTTGGGCCTGTACTCTGCATCAGTTCAATTCATTCTTGGCTTAGCCACATCTAGTGGTTGGACTTGACAGTATAACGTCTTTGTTCACCGTTCACCTTATTTTCCTGGCAAACATCTTGGATGAACATGTGCTTTGATTATGTGTTTGTTTTTTTACTGGGTTTAAAAGTATTCACCTAGCCTACCCTTTCTTCTCTCCTCTGCTTGACCAGTTCTGGACTCACCCACCAACATCCAGTTCTCTGAAATCTCCTCCAACTCTTTCACCGTCCACTGGAGCGCCCCCCGTGCCCGCATCAATGGCTACCGCCTGCGCTACCAGCCTTCCAAAGGCGGTCGTCCCAAGGATGAGCGCCTGCCGCCAACCAGGACCCAGTTCACCCTCACCAACCTCCAGCCAGAGACCGAGTATGACATCCACATCTACGCCATCAGTGGCCGCGATGAGAGCAGACCTCTGCAGGGACACCAAGCCACAGGTACCCCCCTCCCTTTCTCTCTCTCTCTCTCTCTCTCTCTCTCTCTCTCTCTTCTCTCTCTCGCGCTTTCTCTCTCTCTTGACAACCTGTCCACAGCAGGGCGGGAAAAGCATGTAAAAAAAATGAGTTTTATACACGGTATAAAAGAACATGCTGTTGTAGATATTGAATGCTTTTGGCAATAGACCTTGTGAGAAACTTTTCCACCTTTTAATGAAAATTGGTTATTCATATCTTCAGGGAACTGGCATCCATTTCCCAAAAGCATAGTTGCTAACTTAGTTGGTTGGCAATGGGAAATTGCATTGCAACCAACATAGTTGCTAACTTGGTTAGCTACTATGCTTTTGGGAAATAGGCCTCTGATCTAACTGTTTATTTGTTTTTCCAGTTACCGAGGCTCCCACCAATCTTCAGGTGACCGACTCCACTCCCAAAAGCATCACCATCAGCTGGGACCACCCCCCAGTGACTGTGCGCTACTACAGAATCACACATGGAGAGTCAGGTACTCCCACATCACTTGTCTACGCTGTGCAATGATAATACTTTAAAAAAAGCATCTCAAAAATCTCATAAATCAAACAAGACTATGCTTGCTTAGGATGAATTCTCTAGATGGCTTCTCTCATAAATACAGTGTACAGAAAGGAAAAGGTCACCTCAGTGGTAGTCAGATTGATATATTGATTGATGTATTGCTTGATTTCAGTTTTTTTTAATCATGTACAAAAAAACTGAACTGAAAATATGTAATGGCATGTTTGTGGTTTGACAGGCGAGCGCCCCTCAAAGGAATTCACTGTCCCCGGCACCGAGTCCACAGCCACTATTGAGAACCTGCGCCCTGACACTGAGTACACCATCACTGTGTATGCGGTCACCGGCCGCGGAGACAGCCCAGCCTCCAGCACCCCCATCTACGTCACCCACAGGACCAACACCGCAGGGGGACGCCCATGTGAGTCTCCATATTATGTACCATCTCTGAGGTGGCAATGCTAGCTGGTTTTACTTCAGCACTGTATGATACTTAACATAATCTGGACGTAATCTGGCCATGTAGTCCAACTATTTTGCTAATCTTGCTTTGCTAAACTGTTTTGCTAATCAATTCTGACTGAATCTTAAGTCATCTCTCTCTCTAAAATAAACTTTGCTTTCTCAGACATCCCATCTCCCTCCTCCATGGATGTGACTGACGTGCAGGACAACACCATCACTGTGCGCTGGAGCCCAGCCAAGGGCCCCATCACCGGCTACAGGGTCACTGGAGCCCCCAAGAGTGGAGACGGACCCACCTTCTCTGAGGTTGTTGGGCCTGGTAAGTCAAACTGATTAAATGGCTTATAGTTTCAAGATATTTTATTTTAACTTTATTACTTTACTTTTTTTTCATGGGATATCTACATATAATTGACTGGTGCATTTTACATGCCTTTACTGTATTGCTTCATCTCTCCTTTAAGACAAAATAAAGCAAAAAGCTATGGTCATTATGATCATTAATATTATGGACTATGAAAGGACTACGAGAACATACACAATCTTTATTTGTTTGTTTTCTTCCTTCTGTTTACGTCCAGCATAGGCAACAACATATTCATATCACTATTCTCTCTGAAAAGTAATTAATTTAGGTCACAGCTAATGTGTTTGTGTGTTTGTGTCTCCTTTGCAGAGAGGACTGAGATGACTCTCACTGGCCTGTCACCCACTGTAGAGTATGTAGTTAGTGTGTACGCCATTGGCAAGGGTGGAGAGAGCCCCCCAGTGGTGGAAAAAGCTGTTACAGGTGAGATATTGGGTCTCTAAATGCAAACAATACATATTAGACAAAACATGTTATGTCTATCTAACACTAGTATAATTATACTTGCTATAACTTTTCAAGACAACCAAAGCATATAATTTACAGTGCAGAGTAGAATATATGCATTAGCACACACAAGGTAATGGTTGTGACCAGTGGTTAAAGTGGGATTTGGCAGGAGGGGGAACTCTCATATCTTGTGTCGGCGCAAACAAAGAAAAATGTATAGAAGAAGAATGGGATGGTATTGTTCATTTATCTGAGGTGCCGGTACTGCGTACCCCCGCGTCCCCCCCCCCACTTTAACCCCTGGTTGTGACTAAGGGTTCTTTTGAGAGTACTTGAAGTTCAGAAGTGCTAATGAGGAATCATTTGGGAGTATACTTGTTCAAATATATCTCCTTAATATGGATACAGGAGGCAGTGGTGACCACCCTGACCGCCCTACTGACCTGTCCTTCACCGACGTGGACACCAGCTCCCTGCGTGTGACCTGGGACACTCCCTCAGAGCGTGTGACCTACTACAGAGTTCTGTACACCAGCCCAGAGGAGGGCGAGCGTGAGCTCTACCCAGCACCTCGTGGTTCCGACACCAGCGCCGTGATCCCCAACCTCCGTCCCGGCACTGAGTACACTGTCCAGGTCATCCCTGTCCAGGGACGCACACCTCTGCCCACACTGGTTGGCAAGCAGGCCACCAAGGGCCCCACAGGTTGGTGTTTGGAATTATTGATATGGCAAGCACTTTTAAAGTTACATTTTGTGGCTAAATTCATATTTTGGGGAGTATTCTTAATCTAATGAGGGATTCCTTAATCTGTGCCCCCAAAACATGGAGGTGACATAAAATCCATAATGTCTTCAAATTTGGGTAGCATATACAAGTGTTTTAGGATTAGTTTGTTAGATTTGACTTAATTTCCCTTTTCACAATTTATGGCAAAATTGTAATATCTGTGAATATAAATATCAACCATTATTTGTGAATTGTTATGAGTTATTCCAACTTCAAACAGAACTCAATAGCTAGATTTTTTCCCCACAGCCGGCAGACCTAGTCAGCCTACTGACCTGTCCTTCCCTGACGTGGACACCAGCTCTCTGCGTGTGACCTGGGACACTCCCTCAGAGCGTGTGACCTACTACAGGGTTCTGTACACCAGCCCTGAGGAGGGCGAGCGTGAGCTCTACCCAGCACCTCGTGGTTCCGACACCAGCGCCGTGATCCCCAACCTCCGCCCCGGCACAGAGTACACCGTCCAGGTCATCCCTGTCCAGGGACGCACACCTCTGCCAACACTGGTTGGCAAGCAGGCCACCAAGGGCCCCACAGGTTGGTGTTAGGAATTATTGATACGGCAAGAACTTTTAAAATTTAATTTTGTGGCGAAGAAGTAATAGCTGAGTTCATATTTTGGGGAGTATTGTTAATCTAATGAGGCATTCCATAATCTGTTCTCCCATAACATGGAGGTGACATAAAATCCATAATGTCTTCAAATTTTGGTTGCCTATACAAATGTTTTAGGATCAGCTTGTTAGATTTGACTAAATTCAGTCTGTCTTAAATTCCGTTTTAAAATTTTCTGGCAAAATTGTAATATCTCTGCGAATATGATAATCAACCATTATTTGTGAACTGTAATTAGTTATTCCAGCTTCAAACAACTCAATAGCCTGATTTTTTTCCCCACAGCCGTCAGACCTAGTCAGCCTACTGACCTGTCCTTCCCTGACGTGGACACCAGCTCTCTGCATGTGACCTGGGACGCTCCCTCAGAGCGTGTGACCTACTACAGGGTTCTGTACACCAGCCCTGAGGAAGGCGAGCGTGAGCTCTACCCAGCACCTCGTGGTTCCGACACCAGCGCCGTGATCCCCAACCTCCGCCCCGGTACCGAGTACACCGTCCAGGTTATCCCTGTCCAGGGACGCACACCTCTGCCAACACTGGTTGGCAAGCAGGCCACCAAGGGCCCAGCTGGTGAGTACCAGTCAATAACTCATATGGCAAGCCCCATTTAGTGGATGAAAAGAATGACTGAGATTATATTTGGGCACTCATAACCTAATTAAGTATTTCTGAGTTTGCTGTTTTTTCAACATGAAAGAGATATATAATCCATGTGGTCTTCATATTTATGTTTTAGGATTAGTTTGTGAAATACAAGTTACTTTAGTCTCTTTTCAAAATGAATTCTCTTTAATTTTTCCAGACAAAATCATAATACCTGTATAATTAGCCATTATTTGTGAACTGTTACCATAGTATTTATTCCAATTTCAAGCAGAACTCAGTAGCCCGATATTTCTTCCACAGCCGGCAGTGGTGACCACCCTGACCACCCTACTGACCTGTCCTTCACCGACGTGGACACCAGCTCTCTGCGTGTGACCTGGGACACTCCCTCAGAGCGTGTGACCTACTACAGGGTTCTGTACACCAGCCCAGAGGAAGGCGAGCGTGAGCTCTACCCAGCACCTCGTGGTTCCGACACCAGCGCCGTGATCCCCAACCTCCGTCCCGGTACCGAGTACACCATCCAGGTCATCCCTGTCCAGGGACGCACACCCCTCACCACACTACTGGGCAAGCAGTCTACCAGAGGCCCCATTGGTTAGTGTTAGGCAATACTTTCTTAATCTACCCCGATTATGTGTACAAATGCTACTATGTTATAATTTTGTTTCAGTATGACAAGCAGTTACATGTAGATAGTAAACTGCTGTGTCATGAAATGTCTGCCTTGATCCTGATGACAAGGGCTATACGGACACAATGTATCCACCAGTTTCTGCACGCTCAGGCTGAACTGTACTGATACTCAATTCCACAGTAGGCAGTGGTGACCGCCCTACAGACCTGTCCTTCACCGACGTGGACACCAGCTCTCTGCGTGTGACCTGGGACACTCCCTCAGAGCGTGTGACCTACTACAGGGTTCTGTACACCAGCCCAGAGGAAGGCGAGCGTGAGCTCTACCCAGCACCTCGTGGTTCCGACACCAGCGCCGTGATCCCCAACCTCCGCCCCGACACAGAGTACACCATCCAGGTCATCCCTGTCCAGGGACGCACACCTCTGCCCACACTGGTTGGCAAGCAGGCCACCAAGGGCCCCACAGGTTGGTGTTAGGAAATAGCTTTATTCCTATAAGTGGAAGAGCTTGTGGAGTTTAAGTGGATACCAAGTAGATCTGCTTAGGGGTGTGGGAAATATCTAAGATTTCTGATTTGGTACTCTGTGAAATATGTGTTAAATATTCCTTGAATATCAAACATGTAGCATATCGAAAAGTCTTACCTATTTTTTTTTTTCTCTGTGACAGCCTCTGGTCCTGTCCCTGCACCCACTAACATTCAGTTCACTGAGGTGGGCCCCACCTTCTTCACCATCACCTGGCTCTCCCCCACTATCCGGCTGACTGGCTACCGTGTGGTGGTCACCCCTAAGGACAACCTGGCTCCCTCCAAGGAGCTCAATGTGGCCCCTGACTCCAGTCGGGTCAACGTGCAGGGACTCATGGTATGCTACACACTCCTAAGAAATAGCCTATTTTCACAGACGATTTTTCGTCATACAACATACACTGTAGATTGTTTTAAAAAAATATTTAAAATCTAGAGAAAAAAATGCATCTATGCTCTTTCTTACCTTGCATAATTTCTAAAACTACAACATACAGACAACTGGCTATCTATTGTGCTACACCAACAGTGTTTTATTAGATAAATGATCTAATTATCCTCTTTGAACCTCCTGTTCTCTCCAACAGGTTGCAACCCCTTACATTGTGTACGTGTACGCTCTGAAAGGCTCATCCACCAGCCCACCCCTGACAGGAGAGATCACCACCACTGACAGTAAGGGGATTTCCATAATGTACATAACAATGCAAGTGACTTTAGCTTAGCCACAAACCCATGGTAGAGCGTCATTTGTCTCTTCTGTATTGAAACACTCCTGTCCAATAATTGGCTCCTCAGACCTTAGCCCACCCCGTCGTGTGAAGATGTCCGAGGTGAGGGATGCCTCCGTCACACTTACCTGGAGGGCCAAGATTGAGCCCATCACCGGCTTCCTCATCGAGGCCATCCCTGATGACCGCAGATACCCCACCATCATGAAGACTGTCCCTGAGGAGACCAGAACGTTCACTCTGACAGGTAAATCTTGGGTGCCTTCTCATCCTCAGACAGATCATTCTAATGTAGGCCCATAGCTACTGGAGCCCATGACTTTCTCATGTCAGACAGCTACACTGCTCAAAATGTCAACTATTTCCTAATCCAAGCACAGCATATTTAACCTCATTTTGACTGTTTTGCTCTTAGGACTTCAGCCTGGCACCTTCTACACTATCAATATGTACACCCTGCACGGAAACTCCAGAAGCCCTCCTTTCACCCTTACCGTGACCACACGTAAGATACAGCCTACTGCAGCAACAGGACAATGCATTCAGTTTACCATAATGAGCCATTCATACACAGATATTGTGTCATTCATTTTACAATTCAACATAGAGCCAATTAGCCTGGACTTGCCCACTGCATTTAAAGCTGCATTGGAAACTTCTCATTCAGTCAAGCTAACCAGGCTAAGAGCAAATATGCTGTAGGAACATATTAATATTGATGACTTTGGACATTATTAATACTACACAGTGGGCTTAGCATTTCGTTTTTGGAGTAACAAAGGAACTGACTCACATAAATGTTTCAAGAGAACTAATGTGTGTCTCTGTTTGTGTCAACAGCTTCTCCAGCACTTAATGCTCCCACAGACCTCCAGTTCACCTCCATCACCCCCAGCTCCATCTCATTCTCTTGGCGCCCCCCGACTACACGCATCACAGGGTACTTTGTCACCTATGAGGAGTCTGGAGGCAGACCCCGTGAGCTCACCCCAAGACCGAATGCTGGACAGAACTTTGCCACCATCGATGGTAAGATATGCCACTCCACAAATTAAGCATTTGCATGAGCATATGAGGCAGTCAAAACACTTGGCAAAGGTTTAGGCTAGCTAAAAATTCCAGAATGTTCTGCTATTTAATCTTTGGTGGTAACTGCCCATGGGATTCATTACAGGGTTGAAGCCTGGAACTGAGTACATCATCAAGATTATTGCCCTCCAGAATGGTCAGAGAAGTCCACCACTGGTGGGCAAGACTACAACTCGTAAGTACACCTCTGGAATCCACTCACAGCTACAGAAACACAAAAAAAAACACAATCCAGAGGCATACAAACACACACAAAACACAGAAAAGTGGGTGTACCTCTCAAACTTTTTTTTGTTACCAAATGGTAAAAGTCAACAAAAAGAGGTTTGGAACGACAACATGCTGCTGAGCTCACTGCTAGTTGGACAAGAGCTCACTGCTAGCTCGGCAAGCTAAATTAGCTTGTTAGGAGGCTAAATAGAAATAGGCAAATGCTTCCAGTTCTGTCTACTTCAAAACAAATATTAAACATTCTTCGTGAGCCTAGAGTAGTTGCTTTTTAATATAAGCAAGGCCCATCTTTTGAATGGTTGAATGATTCAAAAGAAATGGCAGCCATGCAGCTCTTTAGTGGGTAGTTATAAATGTAAAGATCCAGAGCTAAGCTTGGATCTGTTACAGTGCTCCTTGCTGGCTGCAAAGCCATAGCATTACCCATACCCATACCCCCTTCCCACCCCCTTTCCCCACCCATACCCTCTTCCCTGCTACGCTGCTTCAATGCTAACCCCTTTCTCCCGCTTAGAATTTGGCTCGCTTCCGCTGCCACCGCCGCCCTCTCGCCCTGGCACCGTAGACCGCCTGGACGTTCCGGACATCGATGACAACACCGTCCAGGTGGTGGGGACCAACGGGCAGGACACACTAGGGGGCCAGGGCACTGAGTACACTGAGTACAACAACCACCGGCCAACCAGCGAGCCCAATCAGCCCAACCAGCCCTACCGGCCCCAGGTGCCCCAGAGGCCCCACTACCCACTGGTCTACATCCCTAAGCCGGGGCCTGACGGGAACCGGGTGCCGGTGGTGCAGGTGAGTGAAGAGATACCCGGGCACGGGCTTCCTTATGGTTTTCCAGAGAACGAAACAGGCCGACCCCAGGAGGCACAGACGCAGACCGTCATCACCTGGCAACCGCTGCCACAGAGCAACGCCTACGAAGTGATGTGCGAGCCACTCACCCATCGCGATGAGAGGCCCTTCCAGGTGAGACCACTTAGGCAAACACACACACACACACGCAGTAATATTAAACACATCAGAACTCAGCTGATCCGCTAACACCATTACATGGTTGTTTTAGTGATAAAAGATGTCTTAATATGTAAACTGTCCCTTCTTGCCTTCCAGATGCGTCTTCCAGGCACATCAACCAGTGCCACCCTGATTGGCCTGACTTCAGGGGCTTCCTACAATGTTATTGTTGAAGCCCTGAAGGACGCTCTTAGACACAAGGTGTTTGAAGAGGTCGTCACCGCAGGCAACACTGGTAAGAAAACAACCTCCAAAGCCTTTCAACACTTTCCTTATGCTTTTTGAATGACATAACGTTACATATATTATTCTCTTCTTTGCATTAGTTTCTGAAGGGCTCCCAGCCAACGGCGATTCCTGCTACGACACCTTCACCGCCACCTACCACAACGTGGGTGAGGAATGGGAGCGCATGTCTGAGACGGGCTTCAAGCTCTGGTGCAGATGCCTGGGACTCGGCAGTGGCCACTTCAGATGCGACTCTTCCAGTAAGTGTTCCTCCTGTTATCCCACTGAATGTGCAGTCATTTGATAGATCCTACTGAGAGCCACTGGTCATCAACTTACCATGCAGGGCTTATATGTATGATGATGATGATTATATGTATCAAAGTCAATAATATGGAGGACGTGAGAGACTACAACCTTGTCCGGTTAAAAAGTATTGCAGGTGTTTCTCATTGTATTATACACCTCTCTCACCTTCATATTGTGTTTCTTCCCTCTTTGTTGAACACAGAGTGGTGCCACGACAATGGAAACAACTACCGCATTGGTGAGAGGTGGGACAGACAGGCAGAGAATGGTCACATGATGAGCTGCACCTGTCTGGGCAATGGCAAGGGAGAGTTCAAGTGTGAACCACGTAAGTAATCACAGATGGGACCCAAAAGGACCGACCTCTCACAATACAGAAATAATGCTGCATACAGTATATTAAAGATGATCAAAAAACACACTTGCTGTTGTTGATCAAACAGATGAGTCCACCTGCTACGATGAAGGGAAAATGTACCATGTCGGCAACCAGTGGCAGAAGGAATATCTTGGAGCCATCTGCACTTGCACATGCTACGGTGGACAGCAGGTAGGATATGTTTTATATTACATGTTCATGTTTTGAAAAAGCCCATGTTGTTGGCCAGCATGGTGTTACAGTATTGTACTGGCATTGAGAGTTTGTTGATGTTCCCTCAGGGATGGCGTTGTGAGAACTGCAGACGACCAGGCGGAGATACCCCACAGGTCCATCCTGTTCGTGTCAACACCTTCACTGGCCATGGAGACTCAACCTTCCGCAGAGTGGTAAGCGTACAGCCTCTTAGCTAACCAATCATACCGCGTCCCTTAAAGTCTCCTTTTACGCTAAAAAATAACTGTATGTCTTGTAAAGCAGTTCTATATGTTGAAAACATTTTTCCTCTTGTAATGTCACTTAGATGAAAGCGCTGCTACCTACAGGTTCAAGGTGGGTCTTTGGTAGAGTCTCAGGCAACAGCAACGCGATTTTTTTTTTTTTTTTTATGCGCTGAGAATGGGAACTCCCAAGAGTGCTTTCTAGGCTTAAAGCTCGCAATGCCATCTCAAATACAGACAGTGCTGTCTACAGAGCAACACCCTTAGGATTGGGTGTATTTGACAAACCCTCCATATACAGCAAATGTTGAGCGGTTGTTTGACAGTCGGGCTTTTATAGTTTTGTAGTTTTTATGCCGTCATGCATTTGCTAACTGTTTCACAGTTAACAAAAGGTTAACATAAGCAGTCATGATACTTTGTAGCATGACTGTGTCATGACAGACACAGGTTTTAGGGCTGACATTATTTATGACCGGTGACTCATGTAATGTCAAGTGTCCAGTGACCATCAGTGTGTGAATAAACTAATCACTTAACTTATCGCATTGCTTAATGCTAACAGCAAGTTTGCAGTTTGTTGATATTGTGGCCTCTAATTCTAATATGGTTTATACCAGTGTTTTACCAGTGATCAGATGGTGATTTTATCTTAATGAGCAGCTGTGTGGAATATCTCAATAAGCTACATTTTATTAAATATAATCTTGAATAATGCATGCTGTAGGGCCTAACTTAACCTGCTGATGTCTTTGGAGATATTAACACTAAATAGTCTTTGACCTATATTCAGCGTCTTTTATCTTAGATCTGTTAGGATGGCCTGAAACAATGCTAGAGTTCCAACGAAAACTTTTTTTTCTCTCCAGTTTACTAACTGTCATCCTTTTTGGATTTCCAGAACATTCAGTGCCCCATTGAGTGTCTCCGCCCTGACCTCCTCGCAGACGCGATCTCTCCAAGCAACCCCAACGAGTGAGCGCCCCTGCCTGAAGCGATGCGTCGCTATCCCCTTGCGCCCAAAGACCCGCCGTTTGCAGCGGGACACCCGGCGGACATCTTCCACCGAACCCAGACGTGACGACTGAGATTGTATTGACACACATTAGTGCCTTATCACCCTCCCTCCCAAAACGTTTTTTTGTTTGTTTCCCTTTCTCCGACACTGCATTGCTTAGTCAGCTTTATCACACCGACAGTTAACATCACGCTAACGCTAGTCCATCTTCCCCACCCACTCACCCCTAGACTGCCCTTGTCCAAGTCCTTTTCTTTTCTGGGATTTGGTTGGCAGTTGAAATAATCTTTTTCTCTTCAGTGTGTTAAGTGTATGGATATCTGTTGTTGTGGTTCTTTCAGAAATGTTTTGAGACACTTTATATTGGAAACCAAAGAATAACACATTCCTGTTCATGTGGAAGCCCTGCTGACCAATCAGTGGTGAGGGCATCTTTGTCACGTCAAAAGGGATTTTCAAATGTCCAAGCCAATTTGCATCTCTACTGATTATTTTTTTCAGTAATATCTTCCCAAAATTCGTGCCATACATTGGCAACAATCTATTTTTGTACTTTTAAAAAAAAAGAATACTGAAAAGTTACTCATCAGAAGTGGAGCACTGCTTAAGTTGAGAGAATGTTGGAGTACCGGTCATGGTACATTGAGGTTCGTTCTAGTTCCCAGTCTGTGTTTTGTTTGATGTTTGTTTTATTATTTTCTTCTGTGGCCCTCCATTGTAAAAGATGGGAGCAGCACTGTTTTCTAATGACTATGACACTTACTGATAACGATTGATCTGTTTATAATTTTCTAACTTTTTTTGTGTTGACTTTAATTTATCCCTTAATTCTTCTGAAGTGTTTGGTTAAAATGTCAGGACTGGGATGTAAAGTTTGATTTTTGTACTGTAGGTGCCAAAGGTCTTCACTACTGTCTTAATTTCCCTTTTTTGGATAAAAATTGACAAAGAACCTCAAATTTCATGTCTCTGAGTCTTGCTGTGGTGGTGGTGGGGGGGGGGGGGGGGGGGTGTTCCTAAGCAAACAAAAACACATCTAAAAACTAATCAAAAATCTGTAAACCATCTCAAGCTTCAGGCAAACAGATGCTCACCAACAAGTTTAGTCAAGAAAACAATTTATTACTTCATGAGGAGGTTTGACCTATGAGGTTAGACTTGGCAGTGCTGCTTTTGACTTTGAGGAATAACAAGTCTTAAGTGGAATGCATTGGAGTGTGTGTTTTGTATTTGCACTGGGAGTCGTAATAATGATGTAGTGTCAATAGGGAGCAACTAGGTAATGCACCACAAATCTGCTGGCTTAGTCAGTGAGTTACTTGTGAAGGCTTTTCCATGAGAGAGATTGGAAATACTGTAGTCTACATAGAGTTAGTGTGGGGAGCTAGTGGTGGAAGAGGCGGAGGTTGGTGTGCACCAGGGTGATGCCAAGCTCGTTGCATGCGTTGATCACCACCTCATCAGCTGTGGAACCTGAGGGGGCGGCGATGTACTCCACCCCACTCTGTAGGAGGAAAGGAAACAGAAGGGGGGCTTTTAGACAGAATGATCAAAGGAACATTTATGAACAGGCAACTGCCAACTGTAGGACCTTGTAATGTGAACCATCTGATCTCATTCAGACAGATTGAAGAACATATTAAGAACATTTTTATATTTGAATATTTGTCTAATGGAAGAAAAAAAAAAAAAGTCAATAAAAAGACAACACCAACACAAATAAAAAAAAAAGTCATGTAATAAAATATAGTTGATGGTACCCGTTTGGCCCGGTCGACGTTGTCCCTGAAGGGGAAGAAGGCATCAGAGCTCAAAGCAACAGCCTGCAGGGAGCTTAGCCAGTTCTTACGCTCCGTCTCAGACAGCTGCTCAGGAACCTCTTCAAACATGGCCTTCCACACGTCCAGGTCTGGGCCCTGGACACACACACACACACACACACACACTTAACTACAGTAACCACAGTACAGAAATACTAAATCACATTTTATATAAGAGTTCTCATTTTAAAAGCCACATACGGTATGTAGGGTATTTTTGCTTACCTCTCCAATGGTCCCACTGACGTACTGGTCAATAGCGTTGGCCATCTCTGCACGCTTGACGCCGCTGCGGAACTTCATGTTAAGGACGCGGGGATGATGCCTCAGCCACCAGTTATCCGCCTTATCCCCAGCCAGACGCGTGCAGTGGATACGAGACTGCTGGCCAGCACCTATGCCAATCACCTGATCCACAAGTACCGTACCATTACACACACACACACACACACACACACACACACACACACACACACACACACAAACTGTGGTCATGTAGCTGGTTATGCAGTGGTCTGCTGATGGTTTTGCTGCCGATAGATCAATATAGCTTTGTAAATATTGACTAAGATGAGCATATTGCTGGATCATAGACACTTGAGCGCATCAGATGTGCTCACACTATCAGGTACCAAGCAATTAGCCATTCTCAAATTTTCCTGGACCATAGACACAACAGAACTATTTCAAAGGAGAAATGGGAAGCATTTCATCCTTCAGGGCAAAGCCAGCTGAGACAGCTAATGCATTGAGCCACTAGAAATGCCCTCACCTGCCCATCCTTGGCGTAGCACACAGAGTTGGACTGCGTGTACTTCACAGCAATGGACGCCACAATGAGATCCCGCAGAGCCTTCTCTGACAACTACACAACATAAGGGGTTCCAAGTTGAAAACTCGTTCAAAAACAGACTTCAGGAGCATGAGGTCCAAAAAGACAGGACAAAATGACAAATGCCACTTTTACACATTTACGCATTCAGTCATGATGCCATACCTTGTTCTTGGAGACAATGTTGCTGAAGAGCTCCTTGTCGATGTTGGCTCCATTTCTCTTCTGCTTCAAATGGAGGCCAAAGAGGACCCTGACCTCATTCTCATCTGGCTCATAGGTTGGATCCATCTAACACCCCCGCCAGAGAAAGACGCACAATCAGGCCATTGATTCGGTCATTTAGCTCCAAACTGCAACTGAGTCAATAGACAGGTCCCTGTGCTTGCCCATCCTATCTGTACTGCCCGTCCTTCACCCTTCTCTGTATTACTGTACCTGGAGCACACAGTAGTTGCCGTTCTTCTTCTTGGAGAGGATCCGGAGGGCCTCCTCTTCATAGCCTGGAGCAATGATCCCATCAGACACCTGAAGCAAAGACAGGGAAGAGAGAAGATGGAACATCAACAACATGTTCTTGTCCAAGAAGGGAACAGTCCCCTGCTACAGAGAAATCTCAAGAACACAAACACATGCACAAAAACAACACATACCTCCCTGGAGATGATCTTGGCAGTTGGGACATCACAGGTGTCAGACAGGGCAATGAAATCTCCAAAAGATGACATCCTGTCAGACCCTGGGGATGGCAGAAGAGACAAACGCACAGATGTTTTCAAATAACTAATTTAGCACATCCCCATCCCTAATGACTAACACACAAGAATTGGTTTAGAGCTGCAGATATAAGAAACTATTGATGAGAGTTATAAGCTACCTGTTATTAAAAATTAGATATTAACAATGATAAAACTGAGAAACAGTAAAGTAAGTGGTATCATATCATTGATTTAAGTGGTATATCACCATTATAAATTCAGACAAATTACCTTTAAACATTACAACACAAACCATATGGGTGAAGTATTAGTTGGTTGCGGTAATGTTACCTCTAGCGCGGGCATAAGCAGTAGCCAGTGGAGTAAGGTCCTGCAGCATGTCGTTCACCATGCACACCTTTGCCTCTTCCTCCGACAGAGACACTCCTACTGCAGCACCTGGGGGCCAGAGAGAGTGTGTGTGATTGACAGAGAGAGAACGAGTGAGTGAGAGAGAATATCTACAGTGGCTAATGAAAAAGATACTTCAATTTTGAGGAGTTCATCTTCTCTGTCCAGCGCCATAAAGAGTGTGTGTGTGTGTGTGTGTGTGTGTGTGTGTGTGTGTGTTACCTGCAGGGCTGACATGCTTGAAAGATGTGGCAGCTGGCATGCCCAGAGCATTCTTCAGCTCCTTCACCAACTGCCAGGCATTGAGGGCATCACACAGATTAATAAAGCCTGGAGATCCATTCACCACTACAGAGAGGAGACCGAGAGAGACAGGACAGAGAGAAGCACATTCAAAAGGAGTTCCCACTCTTATTCTGGCTAATGCACCAGACAAATGGGCCCACTTCCCAG
Source organism: Sardinella longiceps (assembly GCA_027497455.2). Lineage (NCBI taxonomy): Eukaryota > Metazoa > Chordata > Actinopteri > Clupeiformes > Clupeidae > Sardinella > Sardinella longiceps. The sequence goes on from JAODXP020000031.1 coordinate 16,348,250, forward strand.
ACACAGACAGGGTTTTAGCTGCACATTTTCTGACCAAATCAACCAGAATAATCAAATGAGAGAAGTGCTTGTTCAGCCAAATGATTGAGGCATAAACGGTTCTTTCCGGAAGCCATTAGACCCCAGAGCAGCATCTATGCGTTTTACCCCACAAGATCTGGAACAGCATATAGACAAAACTGTAGGCTCTTATTTCTTTTATTGCATACTTCTATCTGTTACAGAGCCTGAACAGATACAGCATTTAATAGCTATTGACATTTTCTGGAAATTCTAGGTTTTAGGGGGTCGTTTTAGGTCCAATTGGGTTAAACCGTGCCCATGACATGCAGACACTAGGGTACCTGCCTGTCAATCTGGGTGAGGGGTGCAGCCATACCTGTAATGGGCAGAGAGGGGCGCAGAGTGTACAGTTGGGCGGGGGCCTGGTGGGGGTTCATGCCGTAGCGCAGGGGCAGCTGGGATACGCCCCGGCTGTACTCCCTCCGGAAGTAGTCAGAGATGGCATCATCGTACTGGGCAGTGTGAGTGAAGGCCTGTGGAAGGGGTGGAAGAAGTGCATTTTACATTCTCTGCAGGTCACAAGACTGAGAACCTCCAGTCAATTTAACTTTAAAGGAAATAATGAATTGAAGTTGATAAATCAACTACCCAGAATGAGCTCTAACCGATACCTGATTAAAGAGAAGAAAACTGACACAAAAGAAGAAGAAAGAGACAACTAAAAAAAACAAAGTGAACTCACTGAAATGACTGAAAGTCCACCTGTGTGAGAAATCTATTCGCAGGTAGCAGTAACACTTGATATGGCATTGTGCTGTGCACTGGTAAATTTATCTGTGGCATTGGGGTGCAAAACCACTGCAGAGTTGGCTTGGCCACTGAGGGCAGGGCCTGGCTTCTAATATGAAACCTCAGGGGTCAGTGTAGCACACTTGCCCAGCTCACAAAGACCTTTATTGTGGGGCCGTTTCAGCATGCAAATACAAAGTAGTCATTTAACCTTGTGCCTTGTGTCCCTCACCCACTCCACTCGTCAACCTCAGGGGACCTTTCATCACGAGGTAAAGACACTGGGCTGGGATGAACAGGAGTTCAAGGGGGCGGCAAACTCAATGAACCAGAGATTGATGGGTGCACACAGACATGTGTGGGTATTTACATACACACACACACACACACACACACACACACACACACACACACACACACACACAACTCTGAACTTTGATTACCATAGCACAACTTTAGCAACTTGCCTACAACACAAACAGTGTTACTCAACAGCAAACTGATAACCTAAAAATACTACAGTCTCTGCGGCAGAAAAACCAACCATTTCGACACTGCTGTTAACCTAATCATAATGACAAATAGCCCTGTTTTCTGACCCAATTTAATCTCTACACAACCAATCGGATCAATATCATGGCCAATAAAATGGACAGAAGGGCCATTTGACAGCTCAGAGCTAAATAACCTGTGGAGATATTGCACAATCAGCTGCATTTCACAATTGACATGTCTAAACACGGCCCATCCCTAGTGGAAATACCTTTGAAATCCAAAACGTCATAGGTGGTTAGCACTTGGCATTAAAGAGGCCATGTAGCATTAGCATTTTTGCATAAAGAAAAGCACCGGAGCAGATGAAATGCCAATAAAAACATTAAAAACATGCAGTCTGTTGTTCAGATGACGGCTCTTACACACCAAACTTATGCTGGTTTATACCTTCAAAGCCAGGGTTTTGCGCGTCTCCAAGGTTGTATCTTTAGCATCCGAGCCCTCCATCTCCGTAGCCACGAGGTTGTAGTCGGCAGGGTCACAGACAATGGTAACTCTGGCATGGTTCTTGGCTGCTGCTCGGAGAAGAGTCACTCCACCTTTGGTGTGAAGAAATAAAGTCATTTATATCCAACAACTCAAATGTTTCAATAAAAGTCAGTGTCTAGAGAACTTTATGAAACAGGAGACACTCACCAATGTCAATTTGCTCTACTGCAGCTTCAACAGTGACATCAGGAGCCGAGATGGTCTTCACAAAGGGGTACAGATTACACACAACCACTCTGACCAGAAAGAAAGAAAGAAAGAAAGAAAGAAAAAAAAAAAAAAAAAAAAAAAAAGTCAACAGTGGGGATGAATTAATGTGAACCACAATACCTTGCACATATTTGCAAATAGCACACATTTGGAAAAATCACCCACATAGCTATAGTTGTGTGCTAAAAGCAGCATTTCCCCCACATTTTAATTGAATCACAATTACCCTTCTATTCCCTTCCACCAGTGGACACTGGGTCACATTTTGCTCAGGTGGCATGAGTTACTGAGCAGAACTGTGGCATCCACAAGTAGACTACTACAAGTCCCATGATCAGAAGCCACAATGTGGGGGTCACACGATCCCAGCAGCAACATCTGAATTACACACTGATTGGATTAGACTCCGCAGAAAATTTAACTCTAACCAGGTCACATGGGCTACTCACGCTCATTCAGGGCCAAGATGTAGGCTACAATTTGATTCATGCCCTGACAGATAACATGGAACTAGAGGGGTCAATAGGGTTTTGAAGGGGGAAATGCTGACATAGTTGCGGATTCGGTCCTCACCTCACAAGGCTGAAGCCCAGTTTGTCCATGTCAGCTTTATCTGAAGGGGTGTGTCTGGATAGAATGCCACCGTGAACTGCAGGGTGAAGTGTCTTGACTCTGCCGCCCAGCATCTCGGGGAAGCCGGTCAGTTCTGAGACATCCCTTAAAAAAAAAAAAAAACATTAACCTTACACTTGTAATAGTTGAGTAGTTAAATTAAAACACACACACACACACACACACACACACACACACACACACACACACACACACACACAGAATATCAGACAAACAACTACAAAGACGTCACTAAAATCTTGGGCCTCTAGGCTGACAGACTTGCCTGACATGTAGTCCAGCATCACGCAAGGCTTTGGCCGTACCACCCGATGCCACCAAGGACAGTCCCACCGATACCAGACGTTTGGCGAAGTCAAGCAAACCAGTTTTATCGGACACACTGAGCAGCGCTGTGAGGACAGGTAAAATATTGATTGATAGAACGGATTTCAAAGTAAGATTGCATTATGCACACCTGGCTAACGTTAATGTTAGAAAATGCCACACAAAATCCATCATTAGAAATGATTGCAAGACATATTATTTGAAATGACATAATGCACATATTTTACTTAGTACACATTTTAGCTAAAAAGAGTCGGACATGTTTTAGATAAAGTGATGTCGCAACTTGCTAACGTTAACTCTGCTAAACTCCGTTTGTGCAATTAACTTACTTACTTTTGATACACGCTAAATAGGCCTAACATTTAACAATCGGTTGACGATTGATGTACGCTGCATCACTGCATTCATAAAGAAAGTGTTGGAAATTGATCAACGTTACCGAGTTCAGAGCAAGCCATGGCGAATGTTGTCAGTGAGGGATGTTTCCCTGGTGGTTAGATGGTGGTGTGTCTGGCAGTTTGGGAACACGTGGATTGGATGCGCAAGTTTTATCAGAAGGGTTAACTTCATCAAACTGCATGCCGGGAAGTTTGCTATTCATTCATTCCCGCCTCTACTTGAACATGCATGGCTGTTCATTCCATAGTTCATTCTCCTGAACAGTAAAAAGTGAGGGGTGGAATTCTGTTCGTAGTGTTGCCACTAGATGGCGCCATTGCTTTGGGTTGAAATTGACCTTGGCCTTTTATAAGAATCCTCAGAGGCCTACTATGGCTCTGGCCTTCAGTAGCCCAATCAGGAATCCAGACTACAAACTACAACTGCCTTGCAGTTCATGCCACAATGATTTTGTCCTTTGATTTTTCTCTTTCTTTGCACTGTGTTAAACGCTGTAATGTGAACAATCTGGACCAGTGGTGTAGTGATTTTGAATGTCCTAATTATCTCTTCTTTTACATGATCTTGTAGGTCAAGGTGATGGAGCCTGGACCAGTCTAACAGGTAGGCTAAGACCAGTTCACCATCACACAGGCATAGTTCAATGCTGCTAATTTGGTCTTTGTTTTGGCTGTTGACTTACCTACTGAGCCATTGCTACAGTACATCAAGCCATTTTTAGTTAGCCCCTACTGACCTACAGAGTCAAGTGTCGAGAAGGTTAAGTTTTAAGACACCTACTATGTGAGAAAACAGCTGTGAGATATAAAATGGCTTGCTGTACCCTACACAGTCACTCTACAAACTCTGTTTAATAGTTTAACTCTCCTGAGTGCTCCTATAGCATAGCAAAAGTCTTCTGTTGATGAAATGAGCCATCACCCTATTTGGAATTTAGGAACAGGAACATAATTTATTACTGCAGGAAAAACAAACAGAATCATGCTGACACTTAGCCAGCCATAATTACTCGTCCACCCCCAGGTGGTTGCAGTGAGATTATGAGGTCCGTCAAGGCGTTTCTGAGTGATAGATCTCATGCTCATACGTCTTGTGCATGCCTGTTTAAACATAGACATATTTTAAGTGGAAAGGCCCACCCGGCTCCATAAACTTTATAGCCAAAACTTGGCCTTTTTTCCAGCATTTGAACAGCGGTTAAAGTCAGACAGATGTGAATTTATGGTACCTGTCCCTCATTCTCTTACCTAGCCATTAGCTTAAGTGACACGACAAGGCTCGGGGAAATCCAAACCAATAAGGGTGATTACTTTAAAAGATCACACAATCTGTTCATATTCCCGTAATGAGCCCGACATTTCGCTGATTGATTAAACTACAGGGCGTAAATATTTTACAGGGTTGTGTCGCTCAAGTTATTGTTCCTGATTTATACACCAGCGAAATGAAATAAACGTGTTTATTAAGCCGGGCTGAACTTTCAAACAAGCCTTTGTGTTATTTTTATTTATTTATTTTTTTTTTCATGAAAGACCTCCTCTTTGAATGGGTTGATGTTGACGCCATAGTTATTCTGGGCTAGAGTGGAGCGAGCCACACACCAGTCTTCTCATAATGGCCCACAGAACCCTATAAGGTTTTAAATACTCAAGTAATATGATGTATGTCTGCTGCATTAGGCCACTGGCATGATAAGTGAGTGGGCACTCAGCAGTTCTGTCACATCAGGTAAGTACTCATTTCATAAAATTCCCCCCAAAAGTTTTAATCTAACTTATGTGGTTTTAAAGCAATATTGACGTTTATAGAGGGTAAATCTGATACTTTCCCCTCATTATCATGCACTGGTTTTTTTATAAGCCGGATCTCCTGCAAAGTGCTCTTGATTTGTGTACTTGTAAGGGATAAAGCCATGCTTTCTACAATGTTATGCAAATAACAGTGTTGGCAATTTCTGCTTTTTAAACTGGCATTGAAGTATTCATTGATTAGCTTACACAGTAGGTTACAAATGTAAATGTACACATCAGTACCAACCATGTCCATGTTATATCTTAATGTTATTGTGTGATTAAAAAATGCCATGATGACTGCATCCCTCACAAACCTCCATCCGGCTGTCTTGGTTGCTCTGCCCCAGTGCCTCTACTCAGTACTATAAAGAGTCTGAATACCAGGCTACCCTCCTCTCCCCTTGTCCTCTGCCTCACCTCCTTTCAATCAAAAAGGGCATTGGTTGTTCCTGGCAATATTGGCCTACTTATGTTAACGCTGTTGGCCATCACATGATGTTGCAGCAGGTGAACACATGCATGCAAATTTGCTCAGTAAGGTTCATCTTAGACTGATGACTGTCCAGCCGTGTGACTAGACAATTTGTCATTCAAACAGATTTGTATCATTCTTATTGTACATTAACTAAATTAGCAACAGCCACACAAGTGTGCGGACGAATAAATATTCAACAGCACTGTTATGGTCTGAAGCCATCTGAGTGAACAGATGCTAAATGGCCTCGTTCACTATAGAATCCCCAAAAGACTACTCAGCCATTCAGATCAAATCAAGGCCACCTGTGTAAGAGGACTGCTACGAAACCCAGGTCTATACCCAGGGCCGGTTCTAGCCTTTTTGGTGCCCTAGGCCAGATTTGAGTTTTGCCTCCCCTTTTCTGAAAATATGAGAAAAACTGAAGAAAAAAAGTAAGAAATGTATTGTGATGCCCCCCTGATATTTGGTGCCCTAGGCGACCGCCTCGTTTGTCTATGCCTAGAACCGGCCCTGCCTATACCATCTCATATATATCCAGCAGGCTCCACAAATTCCTCTCTGTTGTCTTCTTCATCTCATGTCATAACCTAAATGTGATAGTTTGTTCTTTACATTTAGTTTTGTTGATCCTCTTTGAAGAGATTGATTACAGCCTAGCAGCAGGTCAAGGAGAACCCAAGGTTATTCTTATTCTTAACACAATGCTAAAACAACCAGACATGTGCAATACAAGTAAAGTAGAAAGCATATGAAACATTTTATGTGTCATGTACTGTTATTCAAATATGTTTCCTCTTTTTGTCTGCTATGTCTAATTATGTTTTATGATGTATGAAGGATAGACTTAATTGTTCATAATCATAAAACTAATAGGCTAGGTACTGCTAGTTCCGAAAATATTCATAATTATTCATCATTTTGGAAGATTTCTAACAATATTTCTAATATTTTTCATTAATTACAAAGGCTGAGATATGCAACATGCAAAAGTTTTCACTCAAAAGTGCTTTGGATCTTCAAGTGACAAATTATTCACACATGAGGTCATTTATTCTACCATAAATGTGTAATTAACATTTTAAAATCCCCTTTAAAATTTTTAGATTGAAAGGCTGGCCGATATTTATCCATTATGTGAAATAATTCATAAAAACAAATCTAAAAAACAAACAAAGACTAGACTTCAGGAAAATATTATGTTAGATATAATGAAAGTGATTTCTTAATTAATAATATAAAATTATAGTGATTCCTTAATTAATGGCTACAGCCTGTATCACTTCATAGCGTTACTTTAACCCTAAAAGATGTTTGATGACTAGCAGTCCAGTGTTGTGACTGAGATAGACATTGGAATATTTGAAAACAGTATGACAAGAAAATCTGTTTTTGAGGTTCAGGACACATTTTCCCTATCTGTAACCCAAGGCTAACCTAAGGCTATAAGGCAAAACAGCAGTGGTCCAAAAGTAACTAACTGGTTACAGACCTTCACCAAGGCAATATGGTCACTGACTGCCTTTTACAGATGGACGTGATAACTGTCAGTAGTGAGGATGGAATCCTTTAAAAAAAAAATCCAGTCCAGATCAGCAAGATCAGCACCAAAATGTAATGGGTTCTTCTTTGGGCAAAGACACTTAAAAATGTCATAAGAATCTGTCATTATTAACTTTTGCTGTTCTGTTGCCAACAACGGACGGATAGACAAACGGACGGAGAAACAAATTCCGGCAAAAAACATAACCTCCTTTAGTTAATTATAATTATAGGCTATCCCAATCCAGAATGGAAGGGATTCTCCAGCCACCATCTTACCTGGAGTTACTGTACGTGGGCAAAAAATGTGTTTTCCCAGTCTGGCAACAACAATTTTAGCTTGAGCTTAGCCTAGGCACGGAGATGTACCCAGTACCCAGATAGAAAGTCTTTCAAAAGCCACCTAATTATTTAATATTTCTTTCAATATAAATAGAAATGGCAATGCAAAATAAGATAAAGATTTCCTAAGCGGATAAAGACTTGGAACTGGCAACTGGAACTGTATACTGGCAAGTATACTAGCTCAGCACCTGCTTTCCCCTGTGATTTGCCTATTTGCATTGCTATTTATACTCATTGTCAATGATCACAGGAAGAAATTAGGATCGCTTTTCTTAATGACTTGCTATTTGGCTACACTGCATTCCAGATTCCAGTGCCTATGCTAAGCTAAGGTGGGGCTGCCAAACTAGGAAAATGCTTGCACTGAAACCAAATTGCTTTTCATAAAAAGGTGGCATAGTCCTTTAATGAAGGCCCAGATCACAAACTTAACACCTGTAGCAGTACGCTGTAGTATCATTACCCATCAGATGGAGATATTCTCTGCGTCAAATATATTAATGGTGCTGTAGGCAGGGGTGCCACTAGAAAGTTTGGGCTCTTATGACAGAAAATAATTTTGAGCCCCCCAATTGATTATAGTATCAAAATATTCATGAGTACTGTATACTCAAGCAGGCATATTTGACTTATAGGCCCCAGTTATTTCTCTTTTCTGCAGACTTGAGAAATTATCCCAGAGAAAACAACATTGAGGTTGATACTTCTGTAAGCCACTGTGCTTATAGAGGTTGGATTTTCTATCAGAGTCTAGATCATCGATCACAGTGCCCTTCTCTCTCTGCCCTAGGCTACTCTTGAAGTGGGCCTCGTGCTACCGGTGCTCTCCAGAGTCAATTGGAATACAAACGCCCTGAAGTCTCTGAATAGGCGCTTCTCTCCATCCTCACAGTGACAAGGGCGCCCACTTGGCTTTCACAACGCCCCTGCCGCCTTCCCTTGGCCAGTTAAAAATGCATTTAATCACTATATAAACACGTTGTTGTGCCGAGCCCAGCCACGCTCCCCAGACCACGCCGGCTTAATCACTGCCCTTACACGCACAGCTAATAAAACCACCCTGTTTTGGTCAGACACTCATCATTTCTGTGTCTTTTATTATTTCATATCTATTTTTCGGCCCCCACCCCCCTCTCCTGTAACACAAATGAAATGGGTTTGGGTGACATCACCATCAGCGCCTGATTGCTTTACTTCCCCTTCATTAGCTTAATTATTTGACTATCAGTAAACCCGCCTTAGTAATTCATATTTGAAAGCCGTAGGACATAAATAAGCATCCTCCGCCTGGCTTTTAATACAACGCCTTGCCTCGTCTCGCCCGCCTCCCCTCCTCGTGCATGCTAATCACTCAGTGAGGAGAATGCAGGAGAGGAGGAGGAGGAGGGAAACATGTGAATGAGGAGAGAGAAAGGGATTTTTTTTAAAGACAGAGAAGGGAAGGAGGGAGGGGTGAAAAAAGAAGAGAAAAAAGTGTAGGTGTGAATTTTTCCATTAGGGGAGATTGCATGTTTAGTTTTGGCCAGAGCAGTCATTTAGCTGGATTTATAAACCTCCTCTTCACACCCCTTTCGTCCTCGTTTTCCACCTGATCTGAAGGACTCGAGCGTGCTTTGAAGATCAGTGCTTGACAAGAACCTTGAAGAGACACTATAAAACTTTATCTTTTTCAATCTGTTGGAAGTTTGCCGACTTTGTAGGAATCCTTAAGCTAAATGGCCAAATGAATATCATTGGATCTTCCATCAACAGGAGTTGCATTAAATGGCTAAGCAGAGGTGTACTTTGGCTGCCCTTTGCATCTTTTACTGGTAAATGACTTTGTTAAATGCAGTTTCTGATAAATAAAGTAGATCCAGACATGTATAATTACCTTGTTTGACGCTGAGATATCCAAGTTTGTTTCTGTCTTTTTGAATCTGGGTATTTCTACACAGCCTACCTCCCTTGATCTTAATGCAATCACAGGCATATTTGGTAGGTAGCCTATCGCCCCACTTATTGGAACAGATAATTGTATTTCTCACTATGCTAATATTAGGCGTTCGTTTATAGTATTGCATTAACAAGGCGTAATTACCAGGGGCACCAATAAATTACACGTCAAGCAAACCTCTCTCGTAAGCCTTGCACTGTCATGAAGAAATGAACGGAACATTGCAGAATGGGATTATCATGCAGTGATACTATTGATGTTTGATACCTCTGATACGGCTTTTTGTAGGCAGGTTATTTCATCAAAGAGGTTATGTCATGTGTGCAGAACACCAATTAGGCCCCCATTATTAGAATAATTTACACTCATTGAAGAAAATCCCTACTACACCTCTAGATCATTGGTTCTCAAACTGGGGTCCGGGGAACATTGCCAGGGGGTCCGTGAAAAAGTTTTTTGAAAAAATGCTACTAAGATACTTCCCTTGTGCATCAGTATGCCTACAGAAAATCACTTCTGCAATTAATATTTTGCCACATACATGCTGATTTAAAACTGTTGCATCTGAATGAGCAAGCCCTCAAAAACATTTCAGCTCCATGAGGGGTCCCCGGCCAAAAAAAGTTTGAGAATCACTGCTCTAGATCAATTCAACAATTAAAATTTGCAGACTTTGACTATATTGTGTTGTGATCAATATCCCTTACACCTTTAGAAAGACTGATGTTGATTCTTACATGGCTTTAAATTTTTCCCCAAAACCACTGTAAACTGTATAGCTTTACAAAAAATATTTTGTAAAAACTTCAAACCAAATGGATTTCATCCGATTATTCACCAAACATGCAGTGATGAGCATCCCTGTCAATTACTAATGTAATAAACAATGTTGAGATGCTGCAAAATGGATTAATAATGGACCTCGTTCACCAATATCCAGAATGTTCTTAAATTTGTTCTTAAGATCACAATTTAAACCCTGTAGTATTGACAAGTGCTGAACTGAAAATGCCACCACAATTATTTTGAACAAACAATTTACTTTTCAAAGGTTGGCATGCTCGTCAATGTGCATAAATTTTGTTCTTAGTTGTAAACAAATACCACATTAGAAGACATTGGTGAACTCAAAATCTTTTTGGATTTAAGAGCAATTTGCTTTTGTATTAACTAGGGCTGTAACGATACACCCAACTCACAATTCGGTTCTTATCACGATTTATGACCTACGGTTCGATACACCCCACGATTTTTAAAATATATCTTTTTGATAATCGTTTATGGCTAGAATAGGTTACAAGAGGCTACTAATATTTTTTTTTAAGTTTAAAAATAATAATGATATTGGAAGCACCATCGTATCATATTGTGTGGTTGTTTTCTGGACTGAAGGGTTACAGAACTTTGAAAGGGCGTATCACGATACTGCCTTCTTGTAACACGATACAGTATCGTGACTCTGCGTATCACGATTTCTCGATTCGATACAAAATCGTTACAGCCCTAGTATTAACCACCTTCTTACAGGTAAACAAAACTCTTTAATGATCTTGATCTGTACAGGTTTGTGGCACGTTGTGAGCTAAAAGACAGCATGGCAAAGTATTTAGAGGGCGATCGCCCTCTTGTGTTTTTATTTATCTTTTCTGTACATTGACACAGTAGAAGCAGATAAATATACCTGGTTTGTCCCTTGAAATCATTTTTTTTCAATGGAAATAAATTACAGTCACAAGTTACAACAATGACAGGGAAAAAACAAACAAACACTGACATCAATTGCACTTTTCACATCTCCTGAATTATACTGGCCCTCATTCAAGTCCAAACACTGTTATATCAGCGTGTTTTAGGGCACAACTGTAATTCTTGTGTTTTCCAAATGCAACAGAGCAACACATTGCAACATATTCAAGCCAAAGGACATTCACAGTCTTCAACTTTGTACACATAAAAAGTCTTGGTTTGGCATGCTGAAAAATACAGTATTTTGGGGATCAATGTGGAAATGTGTGGCATTTGTAAACATACTGTATACAAAAGTCATTAAGCTGAAGATGTAGCCAAGTTAAGATCCATCAACAACTTGCATGCAAGTGTGAACGGTGTGTGTGTGTGTGTGTGTGTGTGTGTGCGTGCGTGCATGTGCGTGTGTGTGAGAGTGTGAGTGAGTGAGAGAGAGAGAGAGAGAGAGAGAGAGAGAGAGAGAGAGAGATGGACAGACAGCTGGATATTATAGGGAAAAAAGAATATGTGCCTGGCCCACATTGAGATAAGTAGAGTGAGTGAGAGAGAGTTCAATTTAAGTGTAAATGCTTGTGGTTTGTCCTTTTTATTCACATCTGGCACTACGTGTTTGAGTTGAGGTCCGTGGTCTCGTATACGATCTGCTCAGCAACTTTGATCAAATTGTCCTATGGAGACCGCCATCAGAGAGGCACCTGGCTCCTCTCATAAAACATCTTGAAGGCCCCGTCCTGTCTAAATCCCATCCTCCCTAACCCCTCAGCCCTTAACCCTCAGAGCCTTGCCTGGCATGATTCAGACAATCATGAATTTCATTCATGCCAGTTAAAGTTTCACATTGTGAAGTGCTGTCACTAGGTATGACAACAACAGAATTTGGTGCAACATAGACCAAAGAGCGAAACGCCAACCAACTCTTAACTGGTGAGGGCAAGGCCAGCTGTTAGCATTAGTCACCAAATTGCAAATTTGGTTTACGGCTGTACCAAATGCTGTCAATCTTATACCTACAGTATACCCACAGCACTCGGCAGCCTCAAACAACGGGGATATAGGCTGATGGAGGGTGTATGAGGGTGAATGGTTTAGGGTTAGGGAATGCATTGGGATTCTGCTTCTGACTGAAGCTCTTCCACTGGCTCACTCTCATCCTGATTATAATCCAGCTCCGATCTTTCGGTCTGGCACTTCTACTGGGTCCATCTCGTCGTCTGAGAACGAGCTGTGCGCATGGTAGCCGACCTCCATGCCATTTTGCAGTAAGTCCGCAGGCCGAGCCATAGTTGCCATCTCGACCCTGTAGCCGTGGTGACTACGATCTTCGTCCTCATCTTCATCCTCATCTTCTTCCTCCTCTTCCTCCTCCACTTCTCCTTCATCTAAGTCGTTGTGATCAATGACTCCCGCTCGCCGGCCCTCCCCTCCCAGCTTGTCATTGGTGTTCTTTGTCCCGCCTCCACGCTGGCGTTCTGCTTCCAATTGGGCAGCCTGCTCTTTAGCCTTGCGGCTGCGCTTCCATTTCATCCGCCGGTTTTGGAACCAGATTTTTACCTGCCAAACACACACACACACACACACACACATATAAGCCTGTAGCTCAAAGTATTTGTTACAACATAGCATCTGTTACAACATAGTGCATGTTATTCACATGTGTTGGAGAGACCGTTTCTGTTGTCAAGTCACTGCAGTGCCGCTCTCCTTTCTTTCACATTACTCATTTTCACACACAAACACAAACACACACACACACACATTCCCACCTGTGTCTCCGTCAGCATGAGTGAGGTGGCCACCTCGAAGCGTTTGGGCCGGGAGAGGTACTTGTTCAGCTTAAACTGGTTCTCCAGTTCCAGGAGCTGCTGGCTCGTGAAGGCTGTCCGCGGCCGGCGACATTTACCCATCAGCCCTGACTGCGGGGATGCTAGAGTGGGGTGAAGGGGAGATAAAACATGTGAAATCGGTGGGCAGCTACAGGCAAGTGTTAGGCAATGTACAGGCATTTTTCATCAACCCAGCAAAGGCAAAACACAGCCTAATGTTAAACAGTAGCCAGAGTTCTGAAGAAGAGTCTTTCACTATGTGTTTGCTATAAGGTTTTGGAAAATCTGTTTCATGGGATGTAAAAGTGTGTCATTTTTATATTCAGTGTCTGAGGACATTTATCTAAGATGTGAAACGGTTATGATATCTTTGATGAGCGAGAAAAATAGCTGTTAATGCACTTGGGAATAAAAGTTTAAGACCATTCATAGGGGGACATGCTATTCATGTCTAAAATTTTATTAGATTTTTTGTGTCTTTTATAAAATGCCAAGGACTTTGAGGCACCCATTTGATAGACGATGAGTCTCTCTCTCTCTCTCTCTCTCTCTCTCTCTCTCTCTCTCTCTCTCTCTCTCCCCTAACACACACACACACGTTCACACACGCCCGAATTTGCCCGCCATCATTAACGGTAATAGCTTTACTTGGCTTTATTGTTGACGTGAGGACACAAGAAGCGGAGCTGTATGGCCGTAAAACGCCAAAGCACGCCATTAACTTAATGAAAATTCGATGAACGCTTTTGGGATTTTATTGATGAACTACAGAATCTTTAAGGTGTTTGTTCATATAGTTTCACCCCACACAAAATGACTTTTACTCGTTTGACGTTTATTAGGAAATAAATACGAGACACAAATATGGCCAACTGTGTTTTTTAGATCATAGCATAACATTTTCTTGGTTGAAAATTATTCATTCGATTGTTTGACAAATTTACACCTATAGTGTTCTGTTCTGGCAAAATGAATAAATAAATAACATAAAATAAAATAGAGAATATTAGAAACAAATATAATAGTAGGTTTATACCTAACTATTCAAAGAGTCAGTTTCCATTCTCACTGTCTTGGACCAGGCAAAAAACATTCTGCGTCATTTGCGTTTAAAGGCATGTGGCCTATCAAATGGCCTTCATTGGTCAGTGCCTCAACAGTCGTTTAGCTGATTTGGTTAGAGTGAAATACTTTGTTAGATGTTAAAAACAAATATGAGGAAGCATGGTCTGTGGTTTGAAATGCATCATAAATTAAATCGAAAATAAACACTTAAGAGTAGGGCCTAATCCTCGCTTCCTCTTTGCCGCTGCTGGGTAAACATGATTTCAGATTAATAAATAATGAAAATGTAATTATAAATGTCAGAAATATTTGCTTAAATATTAACCATCGCGTCCCCCTCTTCCTCCCCCCTCCTCTCTGTTCCCACCTTAACTTCACCTTTGGATCAGGAACAATAAGTGTCTTTACAACAGTTTGAAGCGGTTAGCTTCAATGCCTTGGAAGTGGTTGTAAAGTGATCAAATACACCTTTACTCTGAGATAAAATGTGCAACCCTTTTAGATAGATTAATTCATGTTTGGTTTTCCTGAACGCCAAAACAGCTTTGAGTAATTACCAAACAAGTGTTGCGTATTCAGCAAATACTGAGGGGCAGACTGTTTTTGGTTTTCATGTAATTAAGTTAAAATATATTTTAGGCTACTCGTCACCCAGGTCAGGTTATCTCCCTGTGTTTTATCAGTACAGTATCAGTTCTAGATGTCATTATGTTTGCGTAAAGTGCTGCTTCAAACTTCAAAGAGAAAGGACATTACGTGTGTGTGTGTGTGTGTGTGTGTGTGTGTGTGTGTGTGTGTGTGTGTGTGTGTGTGTGCGTGTGCGTGTGTTTCATATGAATACAATATAAGACTATTTTTCTTTAAAGCAATGAGACACACTTCAGGAAATGTTAGCCCTGCGTGACACTCTCTCTCTCTCTCTCTCTCTCTCTCTCCCTCTCTCCCACACACACACACTCACACACACACACTCACAGAGAGAGAGAGAGAGAGAGAGAGAGAGAGAGAGAGAGAGAGAGAGCACATGCACCTGCAGCTATAGAATATTGGACGTATTTGGTCTATCATTGGAAGTAATTTCATCTAAACACTTACTGCCAAAGTCAGGGAGCCGCGGCACCATGATACCCGCCCGTATCCAGTGCTCCAGTGGGAAAGAACTCGCCATTGTTGCAGCTTTTAGGTGGTCCGGGTACGGCTGGGCCAGTTGCGTGAATCCCGAGTATGCAAAAGCGGGATGTTGTCCTCCCAGAGCTGATATGGGGTACATGGGCGTAGGGTACATGCCTGGGATTGCCCCCTGGGGTAGTGACGTGAGTCCGGTGTGCGAGAGATTGAGTAACCCCGGTTTGGGAATGATGCCGGTCTGAAGCGGGATTGCACATGGTGTTCCCCTGGGAGATGGGGTGTCTGCACGCCGGCAGGACACTGGGCTCCCCGCGGGGCTGTCGTTACTCAGTGCCGGCGAGAGGTCCCGACTGGACCGGTGAGTTTCGTCTGCCAGCAAGGCATCAATCCGAAAGTTCTTGGATCTTTCCATTTTCGCGCTACAGCTTATAGATTCGCAAACTGACCAATTTTGCGCGAAGAGATTGCAGTCCCAGTTCTCTAGCACTTAACGAGAGAAAATTTCCGCGAGTAGGGTGCTAGAATAACTTTTCTTACTAAACATTTTTTCAGTGATAGGCATAGATTTCAGATCCTCCAAGTTATGAACGGATAAACTGATCGGTTCTTACCTCATTACATCTTGATGTCACGCTAGACATTTTAAAATGTTTTGGTGCCGTATTTGAATATAGGTGCTATAACATAACAGAGCCATTAACGTCTATAGCCTATTTAAAATAATTTAGACTAGCCTATACAGCAAAAGAAAAGTTTCCAAAACCTGACTAGGCGCCGTTCTTGACAGCAACGTTGCTCTTATCAGCCGTTGGAGATTCTGCAGCTGTTGGACGATCTTTGGTTTCACTTGACGCGCTGTGTAACTTGCATTACTAATGGTAGAGATCTCCACACCTCCAGTCTTGTCCTTGGAATCCCACCCCAAGGTTTACCTGGGCTATGATTGGCTAATCCTGTTGTCCCGCGGGAGTTGGATCACTTGACAGTTTTCTAATTAACTAATTACGCTCTCGTTTGTCCAGTTGCTCATGATTTTCAGAGCGCACGCGTCTTTTGTAAGAGAAGCGTGTCAATCGCAACCTAAGTCTTTCTGATTTGTTTTTGCAGAGAACATTACATGCATCAGTCACAGACAGAACAGAATTAATTAGACTATGGCTGAAATGTGTTGAGAATCACTTTTAATAAAAAAAAAATATTCTAAAGTCAGACTGTGTTATTTTATTTCTATGTAACAGTAACCAGATGGACTCTATTATTAATAACATGGCAGTTTATTGCATTAGCCTATTAAATTATTGATAATAATAAAAATAGAAGCAGAAGAGGCGACAAAGAATAAAAATGTCGCAATACTGCAACGGGCAATGCATGCTTCTCTGTCATTTACGCACCCATGCATCAAAGCCTTGCTGCTCATATTCAAGTTCAGCATGACTTTACAGCTACTACAAATAGGCTACAGCCTGCCATACAAGATGCTATAATAATGATGGAAATAATAATTAGGCACGGGACACGAAGAGAACACCTTTATTATTGTAATGAAAATGATTTCTTACAATATTTATAATTTTTGACTTGTTAAGCAGTCCTGGAATTACTCACAGACTGTAAAATTCTGCATTTGGAATGTGCACGTTGTCTATCTGTATGCTACTTATCTGTAGCCTACCTAGGCTACTAGGCAATGCATTGCATTATTACACACATAGACTAGCCTACTCCACAATTTTTATTTAAGATCTGAACGAATAGCGCCTGAGTTAATATAAAATCTGGCGAACTTATTAAACGGAAGGGTATTTCATGTATTTAATTTGTGTATAGGCCTACTATTTTGGTTCATGAATTTCAACATTTGGCCATTGTGTGTCAACCTTGTGATGAGGATAAAAACAGCAATATTTCTCCAAGACACAACCAAGTAGGCTAAGTGTGTGTGTGTGTGTGTGTGTGTGTGTGTGTGTGTGTGTGTGTGTGTTTGCTTGCTCATTAGGCTACGCTCATTCTGTGTAGGGTCAAAGCTGAGAAATCATTAAGACACATGCATGAGGACTTTGTTTTCCATATTTACATAGGCTATTGTAGCCTATAAAACCGTGTGAGTTTTCTGTTAATATTGTGTATTTTAAGATAGCATATAGCCTACAAAATAGGCTATTTTAATTCAATATTCAGTATTTCATAATGTTAAATAAAGATATACCTGGTGTATTTGTAGCCTAGTTTAATGTAGCCTAATCGCACAACAATATTAACTCAGGATTGCCAGTCAATGAGAACAGTGGGTGCCAGTCTACTGTCTACATGGTAACGTGCATCAGAGCAGCAGTTTCAGACCGCCTAGCTATTTTATGAAATTGCAGTTTTTCCAATGGTAGCCTAAATATAAGATAATGGGGTAGGCCTACACATAATCTTTTGAAATCTCATTGAAAATCAAACACTTAGGCTATCCATCGTCATCATATAATTCAGGCCCGGTTAATGCTGATTATAAGTTTCTTTTATTAGGCTTTTATTTTAAGTTAGGCCTAGGCTAATTTAAGTAAATTTTTATTTTGATGAGCTTAAGTCTGCACCTATGAAATGGCCTCCCCAAGAAAAATTCCTTGTGCAACCCCAACGCAGGTTGCTTTATTTGACTAAATTAACAAAATTTAAACCTTGCATTACAGCATTGTGAGTGAAAAACAAAACATGCAAGCTTTGCAGCAGCCTAAACTAAAAAAATCGTGAACGCTGAAAGGGTTAATGTTGGCACAGCAGAGTAACACTAGCCTACTGTAGCCCAAGCAACTAAATTGCAATCTAGTATTCGCAATAGTCTACTTTCCCAAGAAGGACATACAAATCGGCAGATTGAACCATGCGCAGAAAATGTGCATGTTTTAGTGACGTCTGACCCGAGAAGATTGGAGCGGTGACACCTGCGAGGAATACGCCTCTCTCCCCTTTCCGTGTCCTATCACCTAGATTACTGCCTGTCGTCTGTGGTGATATAGAGCTAATTTGCTCAAGGGAAATCAACGCCGGCAGCCAAGTGCTTTCCGCATATTCCAAAGCAACCTCTCTCCCCCGCGCCCCGTTCGCTGCTTTTATGATTTAAAAGTAATTTAAATAGCCCGGCTACTGGTAAATCCGTCATTGGCTCTCGGTGACAAAGGGGCACAAATTAAATTGAATCAATGCGAGCGGTGGCACTGCAATCCGCGTGTCACATCTAAGGTTTAAACGTGAAGCACTCAAGAACGCGTAGCCTCTCTCTCTCTCTCTCTCTCTCTCTCTCTCTCTCTCTCTGTTTGTGTGTGTGTGTGTGTGTGTGTGTGTGTGTGTGTGTGAAGGAATACAATCAAATGTTAACTTTTAGACATAACAACAGGTGCCTATTCATTTAAAGCATGGGAGTGCTATGTTCAATAACATTTGTCTGCAATGATGCAGGTGGCTACAGGTGATGCAGAGGTCTATTCTCTTCCATATTCATACATGGCAAGTAAAGGGGATGGTGCAGTATAGCACTGACAGTCAGATCACTTGAGTGAAACAATCAGGGATACTTTGGTTCTGCTCATAGTAATATTTTCACTTGTCCATGCTGATGTTTCTCTGTGATTTGACACAGGAGATAAGACTAGATGAGATTTCCAAATAACGGAGGAAGGGTGGGTGGGGTGGGAGGGTGGGGTGGAGGAGGGGGGGTGGTGGTGCTGGGGGATTGACAGGCATGCCATAAGAGAAGGGCGCCACTGACAAGATGGGGATTGGTTTTCAGTTTAGTGTGGGCCCTCGAATTGGATAGGGAGGCAGGTTGGTTTTCTTTAATCAGCATGAGGCAAATATTTTAAAGTCTGTGTGTGTGTGTGTGTGTGTGTGTGTGTGTGTGTATGTGTGTGTGTGAGCAAGCGAGCGAGTCAGTGAGTGAGTGTGGGGGGCGGTGGGTGACATGTATGAGCACCTATAGTGTATTACTCTGAGCTGTCCATGCATTTGATAAAAATGCTTTTTGAATTTGTAAACATGCCTTTTTTGGGGGTAAAACATCCACATTTGTTAGACATCTTGGTAATGCTTCAGTAAAATAGGCTGTGGGTATACTGGGTAAGAAATAGGAAAAAGCATTTTAACAAGTATGTGAGTAAGTATGCTGGATTAGAAAAGTAGTGTGAGTTCTGTAGATTATTGCTGATGAGACTGGTTGCATCACAAATTATTTTAATTGAATTAAAAGTGTAGTCTATCTAAAAATAGGACTATTCATTGATTCATCAGAAATGTATGGCATAAACTCACCCTATAAGTGGGATTTAAGAACCACATTGGGCTATTTTTATTATTCCAATAGACAAATGAATGCCTGCATTGTTGGACAGATTAAGCAAATAACTTATTTTGTGTTATTCCACCATATATTCAGTATGCAGTAAGTACCCCATAATTTATCCCTTGATACTTTTTCTTATGCTGTTCTCACCAACTCTTTTCCCAGACTTTTTCAGGACACTGCATTATTGTGTTTACACTGTATGCCATTTAATTGCAGGGCATTGAACGTCATAGCACTAATATTCACAACGTCAGAGTTTATCTATTAATGCTATGGTCATAAAATGCAGAACCTGTCACATTTGCAGAGCATTAAAAGACCTTATCACTGATTATGGGCATATTTTTCAATCATTACCACAGCCCTACAGTGATTTGAGCACAGCTGACAAACTATCCCCTCTCTGGTTATTCTTTGTACTTGCGGCACAATCCAAATCAGCACGGTTGTTCTTTTCTTGGGTGTCGATCGCCATGCTTTTGCTGATAAGAACAGAATCATGAGCAGCCACTAAATGACTGGCTCTCTTTTCTAATACCTAAATAATACCAGGGCTTATGGATATTGAGTTAATGTACTTCATTTTATTCTTTATCTTATTTCATTATTTTATTTTTTCATTTATTTATTTATTTCATTTATTTATTTATTTGCTGTATGAATACACTAATGCTCTGAAAGATGAGATCCAGAAGTTTGTATGTTTCCAGACCAAATATTCCAATAGAGTCTGTAATAGTTACCTTAATTAGCAGTTAATCACTCTGCTATGACCAATTATTATTATATCCATAATCTGATTACACAATGTATGAGACTGACCATCCATTTTTTAAAATAACTTATTTGAGTTAAGGATTGGTATGTAAATGATCTGTCTATAAGTCAAATTGAAGTCAAAATTCCTTACAAATATCACAGAAACTTAACAAGGTGAATCTCATATATTGACTCATAGTACCATATTAAAATATTGTCAACATTAAAATATTGTTATTGTCATAACCAACTGGAGGAAATTCTTCCTAGAATGCAGTGATTCCAGTTGCTTACTTGGATTGGCATGTTTCCATTCGACAGTACATGAGGGAAAAGGGCAAGAGATCTTTAGTGCATACTCTATAGCGCTTCATTATGCAAAGGAGTCGAGCTAGGAAGCTTAAAATGTTAATGTATGTGTCAGTGACTCTTCAGGTTGGCATCTGTTACACTGGCTCAAGTCTCAGGGCGACACATCAGCTAATACCCCCCCACCCTGGCGCAAACTTGTCTTCCCTTGCTTCCTCCGTCTCTGCCCGCCTTGCCATTGATAAATGGTTTGGGCGCACAATGGCCTTTTTATGAAGTAAAAATCATCTCTTGGTCCCACCGTTAATTAGCCTAATTCCCACACTGCTCGAGAGGCACGATAAATCACCTGGATCCCGGTCGGACCTTGGGACCCTAATTAATGTCGCCTCATTAAGGAGATAAAGGTAATTTATTAGACTCGTTTTTTGTCGCGGCCTGTGCCCGTCATTCATTAACTAATATTGAACCTCGCTTGATGAGCCTTGAGCTGTAACTTATGCCAGGGGCTAGCATACCGTGGGGTTGGCCGTGAGAGGCGTGGGGCAGATGTCTGTCACCCCGGCCATAATACACCACCGCTGAACAGTGACATCACCACAGATTGAATAGTACACATCAGCTTTAAAGATAAAGCATCAGGCAAACTAGTGGGCAGAGCATGTCTTCTATGACGGACAATTCCTTTCTTTTTTTCTCACTTTTTTTTTTATTTTGAGGGTAAACAAAGGGACTGTCATCATATTAACAAACAAGTCCAAACTAGGGCAGAATAGCTGTGCACTACACTAGCTAAAAGTAGAAAAGAAAAGAGAATGGTTAGAAATAATTGAATGAGAAAAATAAAACAGGAGAATGGCGAAAGAAAATGACAGATGATGGATAATCTCATGTGATCTACCTGAATATAAATTACAGGTCTAGTGATGGGTTGTTGATTTGAGATGCTGACATTTGTAGGGGAAATGAACTCCATTAGCTTCTAATTGATACTAAACAGCTCTTTAGGAAGTTTTTCATTTTTACCCAGATATCATATAGTTTAAATTTAGAAAAGGGAATAATTTACACACACTAACAATCACATTCTGTTATCAGATATCAACATAAAAATGTTCTTGTGTATTTTAAGGGGATGACATCAGGATTGCTGAGCTGAGCCCAGATAGTTTAGAAGGACTAATCAGTAGCCTGGTCAAAAACAAGTCTACCTTTCAATCACCTCACTGTTTCCTTCTCTCGCTCTCTATCTCTCTCATACACACACACACACACTCTCTCTCTCTCTCTCTCTCTCACTCACTCACTCACTCACACACAGACACACACAGACACACACACACACACACACCTGAGCTGCAGTGCACCTGGTAGTTTTTTCCAGCCTTGTGTGTGACAAAGCCTCTTTCTTGTGTGTCTGACACACACTCACACCCTGCTGAGTGGCTGCCTGCGCTTTATGGTCCCTAATGAGGGCCGCTCTTCTCTTCTCTTCTCTTCTCCTCTCCAGTGCGTCTCACAGCCCGCCCGCCTGCCTGCCTGTGTACCTGCCCGCCTGCCTGCCTGCCTGCCGTTTTACTGTCTCTCACAAGGGGCCCATTGTGTGGCGGCAGATAAACACAGCTTATCACAGAACAAGCCCTAATTACTTTCACCCTGCAATCCAGCTATCTCTGCACTAACCACACACACACACAAACACACATACACACACACCTTATCTTTTTCCCAGAAAGACTAGTCACGACTTTGAAGCTCTTCTTCTGTCTTTAGTCTTGCTATTCATTCCCATGTTGTCCCACCTCTTTTCCGTTCTCTTTGTTTCCGTTCTCTGCGTGCTCACCTGAGAAAAATATAGGCCTACCCATTTACATCCATGGTCTTGTAAACAATCAATTTTCTTCCAGTGTGCAAAACACAGTTGAATTATAAATGACTTATAAATGATAAACTTTCTGTGGCCCTCTTTGATTTGTTGATGTATTCATGCATTGATGGTTGATATTTTGTTTGTTGTGAGGAAATTGTGCATAAATACATATTGTGAATTTGATTTACCAACGTTGAACAGTTTACATATTATTTCCATTTCACGTTCTAAATGATATTCTTTGAGTTTGATTTGTTTGTGACAAACACAATTTCAGCATTTCACACCAATATAAAGAGAAAAAAGTGTCCTCCTCTAAAGTTGTATTCCTGTTGAATCCCCAGTGCCCTGTTACCTGTCCACCTCCTGTCCAGTCCTGGCCTGCCGTTGTCTCTGCAGACGGCCGCGCCGCTGATGATTCTCTGATCCAACAGTAAGTG
This sequence comes from Sardinella longiceps, assembly GCA_027497455.2. Taxonomy (NCBI): domain Eukaryota; kingdom Metazoa; phylum Chordata; class Actinopteri; order Clupeiformes; family Clupeidae; genus Sardinella; species Sardinella longiceps. The sequence goes on from JAODXP020000031.1 coordinate 16,371,219, forward strand.
TTATGAGGTGGCTTTGATGATGTGCCGCCTCTGATGTTTATGTACACAAAGGGCATATGAGGAAGTCTGTCAAAGTCATTATCACACTGTAAATGGTTGCTTATTGGGCAATTTGACCCATAAGAGTAACCTTTGGTAAGTGTGGAAAGATCCCGGCAGGTAAGTCATACAGTAATGTCCTGTGTCAGACAATATGACCAGAAGATAATGCAAGATAATTACAATTTCCCCCTGGTTTCTATAACACGTCTGGCTTTTATTTGTTATGGTTGCCCATGACGACAAATAAATATGACGGTTGTTTGATGAGTGTTGAGGTTTTTGGCTGGTAACTCAGTTGTAAATGCCTGAATTGAAAAGCGCCGATTTAAGAACTGTCTGAACTAAATCACGAGGTGCATAAAAGAAATGTTCACATCCTTTTTTCTGTAATGGACTTCTCAAACATGACACATTTAAAAATCACTTATTCTTGTAAATGGTTACAGAGAGAATCATTGGTGCATAATTCTAACTGAGTAGCCCTCTTCTGGCTTTTACAGGAATAGCATTGTTTTGCAAATCAAGACACAACCTCAACCTGGATAGTAATTCTTCTCTGATTCTGGGGGGAAAATAGTTTTTGTTGTCAGTAACAGAGAATTGACATAGCAGTCATAAACACCAAATCAGACATTACACAGTCACACTGACACCGTCAACATATTTTGTGTTACAAGAAGCACCAAAAACATTGTGCCTCCTTGTGTTCAATTTACTAACTTGCATTTGTCCTACTATGTCATCTAAATTAATTTGGAGATGGTATGAAAACAAGTTCACTTATAAAAAGGATACCTCAAACAGTGGCGAAAAGTTGCCTTGTGTTGCTTTAAGTGAGCCCTGAATATAGCCTGCATACATATTATTTCTATTTTGAAAATTGCTGTGGTCTACATGGAATGTAGCTGGCCTGAAAGACCTGATGCTCACTTTACAGGTTGACCTCCCCAAGGCCCCGTCACAGCCTTTCCTATCTCCCATTCAGACACAGAGAACCCCCACTGCCACACACACACACACACACACACACACACACACACACACACACACACACACACACACACACACACACACTCACGACCAGCCTCTAAACCACAGACACAAATGAGCTTTTGTCAGACGTCCCACCCCCAAGCACACACACTCACACACACACACAGAGGACAATGATACACCGAGTCACTTCCATTCTTCCATTGTTTGGCTCACACGTTGTTGCTAATGACCTGTGGTGAATTGAACACTTCCTACGGCACAAAGAGAGTGCTCAGATGACCCCTAGGGACCTTGATTAATGAGCCAGCTAGTCAGCCCAGACTATTTAAGTAGATGCAAGTGTGTGTGTGTGTGTGTGTTTGAGTTAGTGTGAGCATAAGGCCGCACGCGTCTGTGTGTGTGTGTGTGTGTGCCTGTGCCTGTGTGCTGGCCCGCGGTGTGTGCAGCTAATTGAAATTGAAGGGATGTTTTAGACATCTGTTGCACTTGAACAATGCGTGGTGAGTTTTTTAGCGTCACACAGGACAGATGGGGTACACGGTCTAAGTGGGCTGGACTGGACCACACCCTTCCCTCTGCGTCCCGCTGGAGAAGAAAAGCACAAAAATAACAAACAGAGCAAACAATTATTGGCTTTCCAGTTTAGCTTCCATCTACAGTTGAGGTGTCTGTTTCCTCACAGCCTAAATAGAGTACATGAGGAGTGGATGCTGTGACCTTGACTCTTTAGTCACCTTGTTGTGAGGACTTCAGATGAATGTTGTCCGATACTCAGAAAGGCATTAGCAAAACATGACAATGCCACACACTTTTATGTTATTGTCATGAAAAAGAATCCATTTGAAATATAAAAGGTAATAGCTGGGAATAGAAAAAGGCCATGGGCCAGTTCTTCAAAATATTCTAATTGCTAAGTAGTAGCTAACTAATATCGTAACCTCTCTCTTAATGTTATGGCACGGTTCCCGACATGTTCATAGGTACAGTATATCTTCTGGGCATCACATGTGCCATTTCTCCAAAGCATTCTTATCACTAAGTAGTTGTTAAGTTATATCTTAAACTTCTTAACGTTAAGATATAATTCCCAACAAGTTGTCCAAGTGTATACAAGTACTGTATTTTGTAAGTCATACGTTGGTAAGAGTGTCTGGACCACTCTTAGCTTTACCATAACCCAGTTTTTTTTAGCGTAAACACGTTTTACGGCTTTAAAAATGTCATGTTGGTCTCAGGACTTGAGCACTTACTGCAAAAGACCTGGAAGATATGATCTGGTTGCATTGCATTTTTATTTATTTTTTTTTTTTTAAAGTAAAAATCACCAAAAATAAATGTGTGTGTTTTGTTTTTCAATTCCATGCAAATTGCTCACTTATACATATAATCTTGACATTTTCATTACATTTTCACTTGCATATTTCTTGTGGAAATTGCAGTTTAATGCCCTAATCTCCTTGTCTTCAATCTATGTCTTTTGACCAGTGTATTATTTATATTGTTGGTGTGCCTTATATATATATTTGAGCCTTTATTGTATAGTTAGGCCTATATTATATGTCTACTAATTGCACAGTATGTGTATATTATATGATTACTATTTGTACAGAATACTATGTTTATTGTGTACAGGATAAGTGGGTAGAGAGATAACACCTACCAAAGTCAAATTCCTTGTATATACTTGGCCAAGAAATCTGATTCTGGTTCTCTAATACCAAATTTAATGCCCGCATTAAAGGTGTAAATGACATCAATCAGAATAATCCATGCCAGAACCATGGATTCAGACCCTTAAGAGATAGCTAAGAAAAACGGTGAGGAGATACTAGTTGAGATAAAACTCTTGGAAAGGTACAGTAATCGCCTTTGGTCAGATATATATTTAGAGTCTTCTTAGAGTGCGTAGAGTAGAGTGAGCGTTATCGGGTAACCTGCCCCCATATCAGTCCAATCATTTCTCCTCCGTTCTGAAGCTTGTCAAAGGTAACGGATGTGCCTGGTCAGCACTTCAGCTGCCACCCCACACCACTGCTGAAATCTGCCTTTTAGCAAGTGCAGGTCAGAAAAGACTGAAAATCAATGTATTGGCTTAGTGGTCAATCAAGCATGAGCACTATGTGGCTAATATTCACACGCGGAGTGTATCGAGGCATCGACACTCCTTGGACCTTATGGCTTCGATTCACACAGGGAACTGTTATCACTTTGGCTGTGATATGGGTCTAGTGAAGTCATGTTACGTAAGAGAAGAAGTATGTGTGTGTGTGTGTGTGTGTGTGTGTGTGTGTGTGTGTGTGTGTGTGTGTGTGTGTGTGTGTGTAAATGTGGATGGATTAGACCAATAAATCTATACCTAGAGTTTGTAACACTAATGAGTTTGTCCATTTAACTTGTCAACCTGCAATTTAGGAATTTGACAAAGAAATCCACACAAAGAAAGATCTAATCACATTAAAAGATATAATAGAAACATCTAATTTATAATCAACGTTTTAATTTTATTCACTGTGGCTGGATAAACTCGGTTTGCAAGTTGATGCAGGCAGTTTATTAGCATGTTTTCATATTTATTTAATATTTAAATGTGTGCTTCCATAAATGGTCCCCTAGCGTCCTCATGTTTTATTTCAACAACTGGGCAATACTTTTCCCTTGATCGAGAAACATTTTAATTTGCATTTCACGGTAGAAACAGAAAGAGATCCACACACATATTTATGAATGTGCATAGAACACACAAAAGAATTGAACTTAAATGTAATCCCACTTAATGTGTTTAAGCAGCATCAGTGCCACTTGAGCATTTACAAATGAAGATACTCCCTAGGCCAGGCATTCCCATAACTGTCTTGGGCAAGTTACGTATTAAGCTCATCACTGAGCACTAAAAACAGGCTAGGGTAATCCCAAACTGATTTCAGGATGTCTTAAAAGGCCCTTCAAGATGCCTCCTGCTGACCTCGTCCACTCAACAACTCCATTTAGATTCATGATAGTCTTTGGGCATTAATAAACGCTACTAATGAAAACAATAAAAGCACAACCCCATCCAGTCGGAAGTCAAGTGGATGTCCAAAACGCTGTGGACAGATTGGCTGTCATGTAATATCATTACCAGGACAATGTTGGCTATACGGCACCGTATAATCATACACTACATGTGCCTGACAGATGATGTCACTGCATCTAATACCAGTTCTAATCTTCTCCCCGGGTTCATTAACCTCGGGGGGAATGAGATCCCTGTCGCACACAGGGTTAATCTGTGTGTCGATTTGACACGTCACCATTCATCACTGATGGTGTGAATGTATGTGTGTGTGTGTGTGTGTGTGTGTGTGTGTGTGTGTATCTACTGTGTTTCAGACTCTCTGCAGAGGCCAGGTCAGTCATCTGTATTTCTCTTGTCTCAGGCCCATCCCACAGGCTAATTGGTTAGAATGGGCTACTCCACCCACTTGTAAAAAGGGGGAAATGTTTAATTAGTGAACTACGATTGGTCATTTGGTGTGGTGACAGTAACGACTGCTTTAATATAATATGAAATGAGAAGAACTCCTTAAAGAGGGGCTCTTCAGGTTTATCACTTCAATCATGCTGGAGGAAAGCATTGGATAGTTTAATTTGTGTAATATCTTAGGCCGGTATTCTCCCAGGTGCTCAGGTCAAAAAAGTGCTTAGCTCCATGTGTTTCAGCCAGCACTAAGCACTTTTTTGGACTCAAGCACATGGGAGAATAAAACCCTTAGTGCTTAGGGAAGAGTAACCAACATGATGTGTATTTGTTGTTCTGTCTTTCGAATTCTTTTACTTTCTTTGTTTAATGTGCCCTCCCTCTATTGTGTTCTGGCATTACTGAGAGAATCTTTTTGTTTTGTTACCTCCGCCAAGGAGGTTATGTTTTGCTCGGTGTGTGTGTGTGTGTGTGTGTGTGTGTGCCTGTGTGTCTGTCTGTCTGTGTACAACATAACTCGAAAAGTACTGCATGGATTTGGATGAAATTTTCGGACAACGTCTGTACTGGGACGGGGAAGAACTGATTCAATTTTGGTGGCGATCGGTGACCCAGAACACCATCTGTGACCACATTGTCTTGGCGGAGGTCTGCACTCTCTGAGCGCTTTTCTAGTTTTGTTTTGTTTTGTTTGTCTTTATAGACCTCATTGAGTAACCTAGGGTTCTAACAAGCTGAAGGGATTCACTGGCCAAAGGACAGGCTGTTTTTTGTTGTTTGTTTCTCGATCGAACCAAACATGTGTTAATTCACTGTTCACTTGAAACAACACAACATATTTCCACCTTTCTGTCCTTCCCTGCCTCTCTCTCTCAGACAGACAGATGCACTTCTGACGTACATTTCCACGCTACTCTTGCTCACCAGACAGCGTGTAATTTACCTCTAAAGAAGAATTCTGATTACACTCAATTGTGTTCCAAAGCAACAAGTTGGTAAGCTAAACAAACTCTTGCATCACATTGGCCTCAGACAAGCTGACTGATGCCTGTTTGTGTTGACGATGCTGCAAACATTACACAGATTTGAGGCACAGATGCACATCGACTTGCCAGCTAGGCGTCTGACTGTGGGTTAGCTAGCTATGCACTCATGCACTGCACTAAAACTGAGACATTCAACTCACCTCCCTTCTGCTTCCAACATTCTCCCCACATTCTGCCCTCTCTCAATCACTCATTCAATACTGAATATGTATGGGCCCCATATGACACACACACAAACACACACACACACACACACACACACACACACACACACACACACACACACACATACACACACACACACAGGCAAGCCAGAGTATGGGTGACAATGCAGCATTAGGGAAATAAATATCTCCATTAGGTACATTGTGAGCAGCCGTCAGGGCCAACAGCAGTGGTTTATTAATGGAGAAGGGCCCTGCTTTGATTAAGATGGATGATTTATTAGGAAATGGCTGCTTACACACACACACACACACACACACACACACATAGATGGATGTCATCCTAGCGAAGGTCACAAGAGATGAAGATCACTGTGAAATCATGCTCTTAAACCAGTCCACACAAACACACACACGCACACACACACACTCATGCACGGACATACACTCTAATTTATGTGCTACGTATACAACATGCACATGTCCACATGCAAATAAAAGCTCCATAGTGATAGATAGTGCTCCCTGGCCTCCCCAAATGCATATTAAATGGAATAGGTCCTATGTGTAGTGATGGAATAGGCCACTCTCTGGCTCCTCCCACTTTTTTCATCACTGAGCTTTCAAGCACTCAGACGTGATAAACACACAACTCAAATCACACTCCCACACAGGTGCTCAGCAGGACGTCTGATTTGTTTTTTTTTTTCATTTGCCCAACTATTTGTATTTATGTATGTCTTTATCTATATGCATCTCATCAGATTCAGGCTTTTGTGTTTCATCTTCAAGATTAATTGTGTGCATTTTGGTTTAATATTTTTTTTGTGTGTGTGTATGTGCATGTTGGTCTGTTAGGAAGTTAGGAAGAAAGATACTTGTCCTTAAAAAAGTGTGAAGTGTGTGCAAGAGTGTGAATGTGTGAAGTGATCTCCCTCTTCTGTGAGTGTGAATGTGTACATACAGTATGTGTGTTTACGTAGAGTATTTACAAGGGCTTTATGGTTTCTCTTATGCTCAGTCAGACGTGTAATGAGGGTTCATTTTTTCAATTAGCCTCTCAGCCATGAGCCCGATAGGAAGCAGCCCAGTGGAACGCCTTGCCCATGTGGGCTAAGGTAGGGGGCAGGTGTGTGTGTGTGTGTGTGTGTGTGTGTGTGTGTGTGTGTGTGTGTGTGTGTGTGTGTGTGTAGGGGTGATGAGACAGACATTTTTTTGTGACGCGTCCCATTTATCAGCACACTTAACCCCAGGGCAGTGGGTTGTAATCCAGAGCGGGGACCAGGCACTTGGTCTAATTAGGCCCGTTAAACAGACACCCTCCTTGGGCCTCACCTACAGCCGAGACCCCCCCCCCCTCCTTCTCCTCTTTCATCCACCTCTTACTCTACCTGCCCTCTATTGGCTCCTAAAACACAACAGCTCCCTCCCTCCTGGTTGACTACAGTACCTACTGCACTTTTAGCCTTATAGCCTTGAGCGGAGCAATTCATAATTTTACCATCAGTTTCAAACTGATTTTTTTTTTTGGTAGGTGTCAGCATTTCCTTTTAGGTGACATACAACAAATATGATTTGCAATTATGCTCTGCTGTGCTGAGCGTTCTCTTTTTTCACAAGGTAAATATCACTCTGTATAGATGTCATGAGAACCGGACAGACAAATATATCAAATGGACAAATGAACATTAGATGGGTGGCAATCTATAGGTTCAGCGCAACTCTTCAGGTGTTTTTTCCTGTTTTGCTTGATAACCAAGCTTTTAAATGGAGCTAAATTAACCCTGCCACTTTTCAGCAGCTGTGCTCTGAACTGAAGGAATGGCTGACCTGCTCTGGCTTGTTGGTGAAATATCCATTAGGTGTATTGACCTTGGCATAAGTGTTTAAACATTTGATGTAACTGAAATATGATTGGGTTCCCTTTCTCCCTCTCTGTGTACATACACACACCGCGTTTCCTATTTGAATGGAAGTCATTTTCAGGTGACGCACAAAAGAAACAAATACTTACCTAGCTGGCACACTTCCTTTCTCAGTCCCCTCACACTCTTCCAAGAATAAAGCCATTTTTCAACGCTCTGCGTAACAATGCATTTCAAAAGCTTCAATTGCACGTTCACAAACCCTTTGAATAAAGGTGAACTGCGTGATGTGAATTACTCAGGTTGACAGTATCAAAAGCAAAGCAGTCATAAATCTAGCAGCCTCTATCTAACAGGGTACGGCTTTCAAAGCCTATTTCAATGGGAGTTCATCAAGGGGGCCAAAGGCAAAAAGTCTACAGGGGTGAAACTATAAAGCCAAACAGCTGTATACACATTCAGATATACACTATCACGCACGCACACACACACACACACACACACACACACACACACACACACACACACACACACACACACACACACACACACATCCTTTTTACAACCTACAGCTTTCCAGACTCTGATCAGAATTCCTCTGTCTGGCTTGTAGGGGTGACCCTAAGTCTTGGTCAAAAGTCTGGAGTCAAGCTCAGCGGTTCAGATCTCACACACACACACACACACACACACACACACACACACACACACACACACACACACACACACACACACACACACATTCACAGGAAGATGATAGGTATTCATAGAAGATAGAGGCTAAGTCTGGGACCCTTGTCTATTTATAGAGGTTGGAGATTAAATAAAAAATCTGATTTTGTGTTTTTTTCTTTAATGATGCATATTTCAGAATGTCAGAATATTGTGAGGCAGCGCTGCTTATTATTCTAAGTAGTCTGGGACTGACGGCACAGAGGCCTCCAGTCAGCTGCCTTTCGTTGCTGATTGTGTCTGAATACGACCCAGCACTAAATGTCATTGGCATAAATCTCATCAGGGTGCAAATTTGACCCCTCTTGACCCTCTCAAATATGAGGCCCCTGTTGGAACAAAGGGTGTAAAGACACCCATCTAAATCTGTTACTAAATCTGACAATGCATGACCTCCCCAAAAAGATGCACAAAAGACCTGCTTTGAGTTGGTCAATAGCCCCATGCATAGAGGGGGATGAGGAGATGGTCTGGTGTGCTTATGCAGTGGCATGTCTGCACGGGTCATGCTAGCTAGAACTTCATTTCTGTAATGGCTTCATGTTTATCGTGGGGGCCAAGATTGACAGATAGGGGGGATGCAGATGACATCACTCACATTTCAGAGCCTGTTCTCTGTGATTTAAATAATATGGCCTTACAGGATTTGCCTTTTTTTTGCTCCAAGTGTCCTATATCTCTTGTGGAGCAGTCATGGCATATGCTCTCTCTCTCTCTCTCTCTCTCTCTCTCTCTCTCTCTCTCTCTCTCTCTCTCTCTCTCTCTCTCACACACACACACACACACACACACACACACACACACACACACACTGTCATGCAGTGTCGCTTCAACATTCAATTGCTATAATTGATCAAGGTCTGGTGACACCAAGACTGAGAACAATCAATACAGGTAAATAAACACTAGCTCTACCTTATTAGCTCAAGAGCAGCATCTGACAACATTCTGATACATGAGCACACACACACACACACACACACACACACACACACACACACACACACACACACACACACACACACACACACACACACACACACACACACACACATTTTACTGTATATGCAAGCATGTGAAGATACATTACATGTAGGCCTACTCTCTCTCTCTATCACACACACACACACACACACACACACACACATGCATGCATGCACAATAATATATCATGCATATAGCTACACTTGGATATTATGTACCCATATTCAGGGAAAAAGAGTTGAAAGTTACCAAAGTAATTACTATTTTTTCCATTATTCCTGCTATGCACATAGGACTTACCAATGCAGTTATCAGTAACCGCATGTGCTTTACTGGGATGTGTTATCTGTTCTGCACCTCTTACTGCTCTGATCCAAGAATAGGCGATTTATTCATGTGCAAAAAAGTATTCTCCAAGTCTGTAACTCACTTTTTGCTAGCCTTCCTTTTATAGTTTTATGAATTTATTTTGAAGAAGATCTTTGAACAAAACTTATATCAAGAACCCAAAACTGGCAGTAAAAAAATGGTGGACAACCAAACCGATTCCGATACACTTTTGTGATTTCCAAAGTGGCTGAGGGTAAAGCGGGAAAAGCTGTTTTTACGCGAGGGAGATGATCAGTGTCCCAAGGATGGATGGCCTTGTCTCCGGACGTGCTGACTGTCACTCCTGCATAGCCGTTGTCGTCCGCACTCTCTCCATCAACACAGAGTGCCTGTCAGCTCCCCATTTCAGCAAAATTAAACAAGCTTACCGTAAGCATGCCCCACAAGGGCGGGGTGTGTGTGCGTGTGTGTGTGTGCGTGTGTGTGCGCACTCGCATTGAAATTTCTGTATGTATAGCAATCAGTTAGATGAGTGGAATCAAGTTTGAGAGTGCGATTGCATGTCAGAGGCGACAAGTTGTAATGTTTTCAACCACTAAATATTTATAAATGTGTGCTCATATTAATATGTATGCTAGCCATGGAAAACAATGCATGAGCGTAACATTGAGCTCATTGTGACTAAGGCCTACATGAATCTCAATTGATGTGTTGATGTAGGTGAGTCTCTATCTCTATCATTCTGTGTGTGTGTGTGTGTGTGTGTGTGTGTGTGTGTGTGTGTGTGTGTGTGTGTGTGTGTGTGTGTGTGAGTGTTTTGCAAAAATTGCATGCAAATGTCTGAATTTTGTCATACAAGGGCAAAGTGTAGGGACTTCAAGAAGGTCCAAAGGTATTCATGCATTTAGGTTTATATAGCTTGAAAAAGGTGTTTACATACAGTATGTGTACGTGTTTGCATATGTAACTAGGAAAATGTGTGTATGTCTGTGTGTGTGTGCGGGCTGTGTGTGTGTGTGTGTGTGTGTGTGTGTGTGTGTGTGTGTGTGTGTGTGTTTATTAGCATACCTGAGATTGATAGCCTGCAGAGCAGCATCATGCAGATGAGTAGTCAGTCTATTCTCTCCTCTTTTTTCCCCTCCAGGCAGAATCTCTCATCCTCCCATCCTCTTCTCCTCCTCCTCCTCTTCTTCTCCTTCCTCCCCCTTTGACATGATAATGGCTCCAAATTGATAAAGACATTTCACTCATTCCGTGACAACACCCTGACACACAAACACAAACACTCCCTCCCCCTCCTCCCCCTGCTCTCTCATTCCCCGAGAGACCGCCCATCAATCACCTGACCCCTCCCACCTTGACGCTGTCAGGGACGCGAGCCTCTTTTAATCAGCTAATTCGCTCATTCGCGGTCACCCCGGCGACCATCACTCCGCCAAATAATCCCATCGTCCGGCACACTTAATCTACCCTAATGAAGCCCTGATCCACCAATTAGGCCCAATCACGCCCGTCCAGGAGAGCAGCAGGAGACACACACACACACACACAGACAGACACACACACTGTTTCTGTGCCAGTGTTCCCTGGCTGAGTTTGTGAGGGAGTGCTGATGGGATGCACTTGGCCAAGGGGGCAAAGAGACAAGGACAAGAATTCTTGATGTTTGGAGACACTGGACACATATACTGTAAGTGTGTGTGTGTGTGTGTGTGTGTGTTTGTTATGTGTGTGTGTGTGTGTGTGTGTGCTTGCATGCACTGATTCTGATGACATCCCTAATCTTTCCTTTCTCAGAGGCCCAAGGATAGTTGGTTATCACATTTTTGTTGGCATGTAGTAGGAGTAAGAGAGCTTAGCCTCACACTGGGTCAATATAGACATAAGGCAAGAAAGAGAGAGATTCTCAATCTATTAAGTTTTGATTGTTCAGAATGGATTAAAACCTTTGTAATTTTGCTCACACCTCTTTAATTTTACTCGAAATCCTTGGCGAGAGAAAAACAGAGTGCTTGCAACAGCCAGCTGATATTTATGGTGACCTGAACATGACCCAAACACACCACTGAGAAAGGAACAGAGGAACAAGATGATTGAATTAAAACACGACCCTCATTTCCATAGCACAAGGAGCTGTTTTGCATTCTCTTAACGAGGCTGGATGATTTTATGATGTGTAAAGTTTGGAGAGAGTATGTATGAAGGTGTGTGTGTGTGTGTGTGTGTGTGTGTGAAGAGGGGAGGGAGAAAATGCCCTTCCTCAGTTTATGCCAGTTTTCTTGCATCCATCAGCAATTCCCTGTTGTGTCAGTGAGAGAGTTGTGATGCATTTAAAAGCATCAATAACACCCAACCTGCGTTGACCCAGAGGCAAATAAAAATTATTGATCTCCTCCTCCTCCTCCCTCACCTAACCCCCCTCCCTCCCTCCAAAAAGAGACTTATTGTTGATCGTCGGAGGCACACTTTCATTTAATCACTTGGGGGGGAAATATAGGTAGATAAATAAATAAAAATGCCTTTGGACCAACCAACGTGTTGCGACAGAGGTAGAGCTCACCTTCGGAGATGAAATTACCTCAAAAGCTGTTGCAAATCAATGGAATCGATGCAATCAACTTAACTGACGCGGTGGCTGCGAAGCTCCCAAAAGGAAGCGTTCAATCTCCCTCTGCCGCTAATTGCCCTCATGGGCCACTGGCGTATGTGGCATTTGTACACTTTAATTTAATTACCAAACAGCGCTGGTTTCCAAAGGCGTGAGAGCATTAGTTTGGCACGCGCCCATTAATTAAAGCGAAACCTCATTTGATCACTGCAATGCTCTCTAATGAACTCATTATGCATTTTTATCCTAAACATTTGGGACAAAGTTGCAGTGGCTGAAAAAAGTATATAAATCACCTCTTTCCAGCCACTCTTCTGGAGGGCAGTAGGCCTATAAGTATACGCTTCCCGGTAGCCATAACTTTATATCAGCGCAGCTATTTGTTGTGAAAGAAATTGGGATTGAAGAATTTTATGTACTGGAGGCCTCCTGCAATTTGATTAGTATTATCTGCATTGTGTAAAATCTGTATGACTGAATGAATATTATAAATACTGTATGAATACAACTGTGTGTTTATCACTGTGTAAAGGTTATTATTCTGATGAAGGACAGAGCAAGCATGACATGAAGAGATGCATTCCTACAGTAGGCCTATGTAACAGAGTACCAGACTGAGGAACAGTGGAATTCACTCCTTGCTTGCAATCAGTAATGGGTTGACTTTGATATGGCTTTGGCACCAATAACAGTACAGCGTGGTTTTCACCCCTCACACCCCTCTACTTCCTTATTCTACTTAACCTTTGACCTTTGTATACATAGACTATATATATATTATAGACTATATAAGTTAGTGACTTTGTTGTTTGCAATGCAATTGCCCATTTCCAACCAGATGTTCTGTAGTTCCAGTCCCAGAGCTGACATGTGCTGACGCTGTCCCCCGTGATGGCCACAAATGCAGCCTGAGGCGTGCTGAGGTGGACAAGCAGGTATGATTTAGGGGAGAGTGTTTACACTGCGCGATCAAAGCCACTCAAGGTTGACCCATAATTCCAGGCTAATTAAATAATTCACTAATTGATTCATCGCCAAATCAATATGGAGCCAGATGGTTTATGGTGTGAATGCGGTAAGGCCTACCGTATGGCCACAGAGGCTGTTACCAACCCTACGGAAAAATAAACACAAAGGCAAGCAGGCAGGCAGGCACTCTGGAGACACACATACGTCCCCACACCCACACCGTAAATGGCGTTGCCAGTTTGGTGAGTGGTGTAAATCCTGGTTTAGGGGGGAAATTTGCCGATTAAATGGGAGTCGGCGTTGCCGTGACCTTGCGGGGGAAAAACATGACATCATTTAGCATGTGTGGCCGAGACGGGAGAAATACAGGTCCCTAACCAAAAGGGGCAGCGGGTGGCGCAGCAGCAGGGGGTCCTGCTCTTTGCAGACCATAAACACTGTCTCTGTATAATGAATACCATCCCACTGGGCCATTCGTAGGGTGTGTATATATGAGAAGTGCATATGGGCATATTTTTAATTAAAGCCTAATTTTTCCCCCTTCGTGGTATATGTATCAGTATACACAAACACACACACAAGGGAATGTCTATATGTGTATATGTGTAAGTGACAGTCTGCGTGTGTATGTGTTTTGGATGTGTATGTGTTATGGGCAGGTTTATGGTGGCTATTCTATCTGGGTTGGGAAGCGGAGATGGGTTGGCTGTGGAGATTGATTAGGACACAGGCTGAGCAACATGGCTCTGGACTCTATGACCCAGGTGAGCTGTAAATTTAGACACATAAATAGTTTCTGATAATCATGTCATATCCCTGGTTGGATGGCAGCAATACCCGACCTATACGTCTTCAATCCAATTACAAAAATGAGTGACATTAGGTTTGTATTTATAGATTTTCATCGCTAACTCACCAATGACTCCATTTAACTGCATTCAATGAACAGAGGTGTGCCAAAAACCTTTCCTGGCACGTAGGGTAGATATAAATTATGGTTTATACTATATTATGCTTGCAAATGAAGATGTCACACAGAAAGTTTAATAAACACTTGAGATTTAATTCAGCATTAAAATGTTTCCTTATGTTCATTCTAACAGTGACAGGGTTGAGCTGTGGAGTGTGTCTCCCCCTTGTGACAAAGATGAAACACTGCAACACACATAAGAGATGACTCCAGCTAGTAAAGGCACAGCCAATGTTTCTCTCTCCTGTCTGGACTAACACTGAAGTCTTAGTACACATATTGTTTTATACATATTGAATTATGAAACGATCATGGAATATGACTGTATGGTTTCATCTGTTCACCAACTTAAATTCCTAGACTGACCAAAACCTTCAATGCTTTAAGATGCACACATCTCCTATGCCCTTTATTAAAGCCTAACTGCAGTCACAAAATGTCAGATATCCAGATTGTTATGTTTAAGTGAGGAGTAATTCAAAAAGACTGTGAAAGAAGTTAGTTTCCGTAATGCTTCTTATATTAAAAATACAGGTCTTGCAAAGCCCATCACGGACAAATCACCATTAGCGCATAAACTTCCTCTCTACACAGAAGACAGAAATAACTGTTTCCAAATATCTATTATGCCCTCAGAATACAACAATGAAGATACAAATTAGCAGCCTTAATATGTTAATTAAATCAAATGTACCAATGTTGCAAACACAAAGTAATTACCACTGAAATAAAAAGAAAATAATTAACTTGTCTTGATATTTCGAATAGTCCACACTAATATGAACACATTGACAGTAGCATTTTCAAATGCGGTGTTGTTGTTCTCTTACATGGAAATGGCTTCCCCATCCTTATTCACACTACATTGTGATGCCTTGTATGGGAATCTGTCCATCTTTGGGTTTCCTCCAAAGCTAATGTACTGTATAGTTCCACCCAAATTGAGTTAGATTTTGCACATTCATATACAAGAAAGTATAAACTTGTGCACATAAGCACTCATAAACATATATACACACACACACATATGATATACACAAATATTATGAAATGCATGAATACAGCATATAAATCAGTACCTTTAAAATAAAAAAAGTAATGTAATTACTTCAGAAAAAGATGGAATGACACCAAGAATTGATGTGACAATCATTCCATCTAACCGTCCTCATAGCAGGGCCCATAGCCGACTGCAGCTGGTCTTTTAGCTAGACTGGCTCTTAACTAATCTCCACCCTCTCCCTCACACACAGAGAAGTCAATGTCTGTTTTTGCTCAGCAGCTCTCTAAATGCTTCTCCCGTACAACATCTGATAAAAAAATCAAACTCATTTGGCTCCTAAAAGAATCTTTTGAGACATGTTTTTTCTTCTGTTAAATCTAAATAACTGAGATACACATCCAGTCTGCTTCCTGTAAAATCTATTCATATAAAACAACTGTGAGTGGCAGTGATAATGGTTTAAAATGACAGCTTTGACATATTTTCTGTTATTGACATACTTTCTATTATTTTCTGATCATCCAATACATGCTTGTTGTGAGGGCCTCTCTTCCTTGTTTGACTAGTGCAGAATAAACAGGCATAAAAGAAAGCACTGAGAGGTTAAAGGGACTTTGGATATGAAATCTCTAGTTCAATCCTCTCCTAAGATGTGTGCTCCGGCTGCCAGGCATGCTCTTGTGTCCCACTGCAAACCACATGCAAACAAACCCCTAACTTAGACAGATCACTAACCTAGCCTTCAGTAAATACACTACGCCTGAACAGAAGCCAAAATCCACGTTCATCTTCTTTCCGGTGTATGGTGCACCGCTCATTGGTGGATATAGATATAGAAAACAGTACAGTGTGTGTGTGTGTGTGTGTGTGTGTGTGTGTGTGTGTATACCAGGCTAATTTGAGGTAATGAGAATTGTGTCCGGTGGCTTCCCTGGTTGAGAATGGAACAGGGTGTTTGTCCCAAAGAGTGCATAGTCCTATGAGAGAGCGAGAGTGAGAGCAAGGGAGAGAGAGAGAGAGAGAGCGAGAGAGCGAGAGGCGGAAAGTCCAGAGTCCAAGTGAAAGAGAGTGAGAGAGAGAAAAACAGAAAGCAAGAGAGCGAAAGGGTAAAAAGAGGCGTGAGGGATAGAGAGAAACTGAGAGGCAGAGAAAGAGGAAGAAGAAATAATCAAAGTAACGCTGCTCCTAGTGTCCACCCTCTGCTGGGCCATCATACCCGACTGGTGTCTGTTGGGGCTGGGATGGAGTTCTGGAGGTTCTGGACCTGCTCCAACACCCAGCTGATATTGGGCCTCTCCTGGGGGTTGGGCACCATCATGGAGCTCAGCAGGACCTGCAGGCCCTGGGAGTAGCTGAGGAAGACAAGACAAGACAACAGGAACAGACGTTACAGTCATACAGGACTCAGGATGCAGGATTTGTTCATATGATAATGATTGGGTTGTTCATATGTCATTGTGTTTGAATGAACAAAATCTTAAGAAAACAAAACCACAACAACAAAACAACAACAACAAAAAACAGAATGATGTGCTTTTGACATGTGAATACAGAAAGCATTTACAACATCGAATAGAAATCCTTTCTAGCTTGTACCTGCATGCCACTAAATTACAATTTTGTCTAAGTGTTGAGTTGACAGCCTCACCGGGGGTGAAAAGTACAAATGTGTGTGTGAACTGAATTATAAATCAACAGCAAACACTAACTAAATGAGGATCAGAAACTCACTTTCAGTTTTTTTTTATGACAGTAAATATTACCTGCCAGTTTGTTATGCACTAAATGCTATGTTCGTCATTCGTCAATTTCTTATTATTCTCTTTCCTAGAGCCCTTGGTAACCTTGGTAACGGGGTTATGGATTTAATCACACAGGATTGCTCTTTGAAGTACATAGTGGTACATTGTTTGTTTTCAACAGAAGGTACCATTGATGTGTATCTCCGACTGCTTTTGAAGGGATACCCAGTGTGTTCATTGAACTGACCTGCAGGGCTGTGGAATGGTGACGGGGTTCTGAACGGCAAGGGCTACACTGTCCCCTTTCTGGAACACCATGTCAAACGGCCCCTCCAAAATCATCATGCTATACAGCACACAGCCTAAGGACTGATCAGACAGACACACAGACAGAGAGATATACAGACAGACACGGAGGAGACATTGTTTAAAGGGTACAGGACATTTCAAGTCAAGTCTTTATTTCATCAAGACGCATCAAAGAGTATTATCCCTCATATGACAAGGAAAAATACCAAATTATTCTGAAAACAACTTCTTAATCCTTGGTCATGTTACACTGTGTTGCTACAATGTAGTATAGTTTTATTCAGCTATTTGAACTGTTATTGACCATCACCCAGGGAAAGGATTGAGAACAAAGACTCCCTCTGACTGAGGACATGTATTTTTAGTATTCCATTAATGAGCACATGCTCATATGCTTCTGAGCATAGCTTTGGCCAAGACAGTTCGAAGTCTGACAACTTACAAACATCTGGACATGCCCTACTGTGCTAGCCTGACATAGCCCGACCATAATACTGCTGTTCATCCGTATTC
The DNA here is from genome assembly GCA_027497455.2 of Sardinella longiceps. Taxonomy (NCBI): domain Eukaryota; kingdom Metazoa; phylum Chordata; class Actinopteri; order Clupeiformes; family Clupeidae; genus Sardinella; species Sardinella longiceps. The sequence goes on from JAODXP020000031.1 coordinate 16,388,949, forward strand.
ATGGTCTGGAGGTTCTTTAACCTGACGCGATTATACTGCCGGGGGGGGGGGCAGTATTATGGGCGTATTATGGGCGGGCTATGTCAGGCTACTACTGTGCACTAGTATGCACTAATGTGTTCTAGTATGAGGAATGGGTTGAACAAGGGACATTCTCTCTACAGTTTCTGTTTGTGGGTGGTACTAACCTACACCTATACAGCAACCTTGAGACCATTTCAACTGTAACAGGCGCCATGTATAAATCGAATTTCAAATTGAACTGATTTAACAGATTAAATCAATCAACTGCAGACATCGAAGATGACATTCTGGGAACTGCATTGGTTTATCTTCAACAAGCCTTGGCCTTTGCCAGCAAGACTTATTCTTTACAAAAGGCCAAAAATAAACCACGTGGGAGACCTGACAAGTATTCCATCTGCTCCTGTTAGATAAGATGGGAAGGTGGATTGAGACTTACCCAGATGTCCGTGCGGTCGTCGATGATACAGTGGCTCTCCACGTTAAACAGCTCAGGTGCCCTGTATGAGATAGTGCACCTCTGAGCTGCCCAGTCCTGTGCAAAAATACCCCATAATAGATCACATTTAAATGATTCATGTTTCTATGATAAACAATACCTATAAAGCAATGAAAAAAGCATTTAACATGTCAGCCTGTAAGATGCAATTACCGGATTTTCAATTGGACTACTGACATGACATTTTGACCAGACCTTGGTATTAAGCCAAGAACTCCACACACGAAAAGAAAGCAGAATTTCAAATGCCAAAAATAAAGTTAGTATAAGAAAGTGAAATGGCATGAGTAGGTTGAAGTGAATTCTGCTTCCGATCTATAATAATGTCAGCAAGGTTATTACATTGTGGTTGGCCACAAAAGGGCTTTTTTAATAGCAAGGTGTGGCACAAGAGCGTCTCATGGTGTTGCAGGCAAAGAGCTCTCCCAAGACATCTGCAACCTTATATTACTGTTTCAAATGCACAGATGCACAAATGCATTCTAAACCCTGGCTCCCCCAGTAGAGCACTAACTGGGCCATTACCTGCCTGATTGTAGAGTACCACAGTCAGAGGGATATTTAGCCATTAAGCTCAAGAGCCAAGTATTCACAAACAGCTCAATGAAGACTTGTAAGTAAGGGATAACGTTCGGTGAGGCGGTCATTATCGTGTCATATCTCCCGACAGAGTAATGCAACGCATCCCGACGCGCTAGCGGAGGTCTGTTATACTTAGCAACGGTCCGTCATTAAAAATGATCAGACCGGTAGAACGTTGGAGAGTCCCATTGAAGTGAATGGAGCATTCTACAGCATTATAAAGAGCCGTGTAATAAGCAGCAGGAACATTTTGTTACAGAGAAAACAATACAATACAACAATACGCACTACACCATCATAGCTTACATGTAGTACGGTATGGGCGTACCCCACAAGACTCCAGCTGGGCTTACATTTATGTCATAGGAGCCATACATGTTACATGTACAGTATGTCTTCAACCACTACCATTTTTACCATTTTTTCAAACTACGTAGGTTTACCTTTTTTTTTTCTTTTCTTGGAGTGTTCAGTACTATTCCCCATGACATTTTACTTTATTACATGTAACATTATTTTAGTTTGTATAATTCTTTTTTCCTCGTGTGGATTTCTTGGATAATTACAATAATATATTTATTGTACTTATTTTCACTTCTGAATATAGGCATTTTCCATCAAAACAAAAATGATTTGCAATAAAATGATAAGAATCAAAAAGTTAGAATGATGCATGTGATGGAAAAATAATGACACCAATCAAATACAGAATTCTCAAATCATTCTGTTAATACAGAACCATTTTGGTGCCTTTTATGTCGCCGCTTCTTACGTCGGTTCATTTGACTTAATAATTAATTCGCTGTAACATCTGATGGAAAAGGAGCCTCGTCAAACAGCACTCATACTTAAAGACAGAGAAATGCACCCCAATGCACTGTACTGCAAATACTGTGTCAGAAACTTTGCAGTGTTCCAGTTTAGAGTTGAAGCTCACCTGGATAGTCATGGCCTCTCTGGAGCCGCGCACCTCTATACGGGCCTTATTCATGGAACCCAGGTCCATCAGAACCGCCCGGTCATTCTCATCCAGTAGAACGTTAGTGGGCTTCAGATCTCTGGTGAGAGCGAACAAACAGGGTAAGAGGAAGGAGGGATGACAGACGAGAGATAAGAGGACAAGAAAGAACACAAAAGGAAGGAAACAGAGAAGATGATCAAGATGAAGATAAGGATTGGGAGGTGAGCAAAACAAAAAGAAAAAAATGCGGAACATAAATGTGGTTGGAAATGAGAATGATTCTTAATGTCTCCACACCAATATTATTGCCCTGACACTTCCTTTCACTTGTTCATGTACAGTCAGGGATGAAATATTCCACTGACATTTGGTAACGAGCGGATTATACAGAGTGAAGTCAACACGCATAGAACCAGATTATAATCTACACAGTACTAATGAAAGGGTTCCATGGTGGTTTGTGGGATTGTTGAAGGCATAAAAGAACAGTCTAAAGAAGTGAATGATTAAAGTGCAGTGCACTTGACTGCACTCATGTCAGCACCAGAGTGGAAAGACCAACATCTACACAGAACTGAATGTGCGGCAGCACATGATCACTGAATATTTCCAGTCGTACTGCCACGGCTAGAACATGCTAATTATGTCTGATAGCAACAAAAATTTGAATGCCATGATATACTGTAACTAAGGCATATCCTGGATGGCTGGTGGAAATAAAACGTGCATTCAGCCACCCTTCTTATGACTAAATGTCATCCAAATTAATATGGAGATGGTACCTAAATTGTCTGATAAAAAGGACACCTCAAACACTGGTGTTCCTTTATAGCAAAGGGAAGTGAATGGGACTTCCATATATCCACTAGGAATGGGACTTCCATCCCGGCCACTTCCATGGGATAGTTATTATTATTATTATTATTATTATTATTATTATAAAGTTATTATTACAGTGGTTTCTATGTGTAATCCATGATCACTTTTGAATAATAACTAGGCCCTGGGCAGCACTTTGATCCAGATGAAACTATTTTGAGAAACTAGGCCCACGGCCTAACAAAACCCAGGCCAGCTGTGACTCAGCCTACCACAGAGCTAGCACTGCTAGAATATGCACAGTAATGAAGTGGACACGAGGCTGAGAGCAGGCAGTGGGAAAGGAAAGGACCAGTGTGGAAAGCTGGGTACCCCTGACTTCCACCAGTCATGTCATGGATATAACAGGGGGTCAAGAGTGTTCAGATTAGCTTTTGCATGTTAGCATACGCTAATTTCAAGTATGGTGCTACATGCACATTTGGAACCAGCTCTGTGTACAAAAGTCTGTGTATTTGAATGGGTAAGTTAGCTGGGACAAATATCTCGTTAGGACTTTTACTCTTTTGAGTTGGACAACCCACCTCTGCCAAAGTGCTTAATGTGGATGTGAGGGGATGTGTGTGTGTATGTGTGTGTCAAGGCAGGCGTATCTGTGTGCACAGTCTTAGTCATGAATTTGTGTGTGTGCCTGCGTCAGAAAGGTACCTGTGTGCATAGCCGCGGTCGTGGATGGCCTTGAGGCCTTCACAGATCCCTCTGAGGATGTGGATGATGCGACTCTCTGGCATAGAGCTGCCCTTGTCCCTCAACTTCTCCAGAGCAGACCACAGGCTTCCTTTCTACACACACACACACACACACACACACACACACACACACACACACACACACACACACACACAGATACCTGATGAAGGTCAAGTGACCAAAACATTGTGTATTAAAGTTTTGCTTGCGACAGTGTGCAGGAGTTTACATACTGTATCTCACACACACACACACACACACACACACACACACACACACACACACACACACACACACACACACACCTAAAAGTCTTTATTAGGAATGACAAGTGCGATGTACACATCATGATCCAAATATATATATAAAATAACACACAGAAAGTGTAATCCCAGAAATCCCAGAAAATGTAATCCCATTTCAATCTCTATCAGTGAACACTCTAAACATAGACTAGTGTAGTCACTTGGGAAAGTTACATGCTGTCAGAAATTCGATTAATCTTTACATGATCTAATTTCTATATACTGTTATTAGACTCCAGATGAGCTCCAAAGCATTAAACCAGATAAACATTTATTCATTTATTTCCATCCCCCTAGCCTGCCTGCTGGGCATCAAATTAGGCCATCACTTCAGCACAGAGCTGGAAACACACTTTGAATCTAATAGCGCAGCTCCAAGATATGCACACACACAAACAACCATTCATCTTTGTTTGTAGCTTCTGTAGAAACACACACACACACACACACACACACACACACACACACACCAGATCACATTCTGCTTTGCAGACACAGAAATTCACACATTTCAAAGTCACTTCATTTACAACTTCACACAGCCTTTATACTCACAGATTTAGCGAAGCACAAACACACACACACACTTATTAACTCAAAACAATCTTTCTATTTGATGTGAGTGAAACATCCACATACTAGACTGTCTTTACACACTACTTCCCTCCACTAACACCCCTTAATCAACAGTGTCTCACTGTTGTCTATTCACACACACACACACACACACACACACACACTTCAGTCTCCTGATGAGACATGAGACACACAAACATGTCTATCCAATCACATCCATGCACATACTTCCATGCAACGCACACACGCACACACACACACACACACACACTCCGTCAGTCTCTTGATGAGACATGAGAAATACACAAACTTATCTGCCAATCGCATACGTGCATGCAGAGTCATGCAAAAGACATGTGAGTACGTACACACACACACACACACACACACACACACACACACACACACATGATTGCTTACACTGATGTAGGGCAGCAGCAGCCAGGCCTCTGTCTTGCCGGCGCGCTCTACAAAGGCGTGTCCTGTGAGGCGCAGCACGTTGGGGTGGTCGAAGAGTCGGTGCATCTCCACCTCCGTCTGCGCCTCCTGCCGCCCCTCGCGGTCGTGACACAGGATGCGCTTGAGCGCGTAGAAGCGGCCATCGTGAGCGCCCTCCACTAGGTCCACGTAGCTGAAGCCACTGGTAGAGGGAGGGGGAGAGGAGAGGAGGGGAGGGGAGACAGGGGGAGACAGGGAGAGACAGAGGTGAACCATGGCATGGCATACCAAACAGGTCAGGAGACAGACCAGAGGGGGGAAGGAGGGAGGGAGGGAGAGAGAAACATTGTATGTTTACCCCCCAGACGTGGGCTACAAGACAATTGTAGCAATGTATTTAGCAATTATTGGTCATAAGCCACCAGTGGACTGCAGCAAATGCATTGTATTAGACAGACACTGTCACTGATTGACTGAAAGAATGGGGTGAGCATGGTCAGAGGGATGAGACAGAGCACACACACACACACACACACACACACACACACACACACACACACACACACACACTTACAAAAGGTAGCAAAAGGAGAGAGAGACTATCTGAGAAAGCTGTAATGACAAGAATGCAGTAATCGAAAACAGACAGCAGGAGAGATCACCAAACAACTCACCCCTCATCTAGTTTCTGGATGAAGTAGTATTTCTTGTTGTCGATGGTAAGGGTCCCTCGAGAGCAGATGCACAGAGCCTGTCCCATCTTCTCAGGGGCATTTCGTGGCAAGCTGACCAGGGGGAGAGGACCAGCACTGGGCCAGAAAATAGAACAGCCACTGGTATTAACAGAACCTCTCTGGAGCATCCTTAAACACATTGACTGTACCAATCTTAAATTAACACTGGATAGATACAATCTACCATTTAAGAGTATAGGAGCTGTTTGAGTTCTTTGGGCTATAGGATATCTAACGTTAGGATCTTCATTCGGTTCATTCTGTCTGTGGAAAAACAAGACACTACGCACTCTGGAACAGCTGGGTCGTGTCGTAGCTTAGGACTGCCTTAATTATTCAAGGAACAAACCAACGTCAGACTGCAAGGGTTTACCCCAGCCGGTGAATAAAAAAAGATGCGGAGCGATAGCTCGTTGCATCAAAATCGGATCTGTCCCTCATTGGTGTAGAGCCAATGACGTTGGTTGGTGCAATGTTACTTGGACAAGTGTAGAAATCCATCAATGATGGCATTCTGACTCAATGTACGAGCTTCAATCTCGTGATTCAATAGCTTCAAACGATTGTTTATATATTTTTGTTGGGGAAAAGGAGTTAAAACGGGCGTACATATCATGAAAAGGGACCAAAAGCTACGTGGCACACAATGGTACAAACTGAACCCGCAGACACCTCAAGTGTAGCATATGTGGTCTGACACGGCAGAGGCGGCAAAATATAGTTGATCTACAAATTACAGCTCATTTCTTTCACCATACACAGTTAGATGTCTTCATAATTGCAGCATTCAGCAACCATATTCAACCTATAAAAAGTGTTTACCTTCAGAGAGAAAGCTTTCTGTCGGTCCTCCAAACGATTTTCTCCCACTTCAAACTACTTCCGTGTACATCACACGCACATGTGACGCAGCTAACTGCAGCCACAGTTAACCCTTTCTCCACCTCCACTGACCAGTCTTCTTGTAGACGTTTATCGAGTAAAGCTTTTCTGTGCACCACCTTCCTACCCAAATTGTCACATCAGCAGCAGCCTAATAGCCCCTTCACGTCCACATTATTCTATGCAGTGAGACTATACTGTTGTTCTACACGTGGGTTATCCAGATCAGTTTGGAACATTATGATCAAGAAAAGAAGGGACTTTGTTTTCTTTCCTTCTCTTTTTTTTATATAGATTTGTTTCATAATTCAAAATCAAGATTCCCATGATAAAATGGTAGGCATAAAATATCACAGTGACCAGGATGACTTTAAAACATTTTATTTACAAAGCCAAGACATCTCTTATAACAGTGAGTTGGTTCTGCAACAACTTGATTTTTAATAAAATAAAAAAGGGCATCACAGACAGAAATTGCACACATCCATGACTGCAATCTGAACTAACAGCTTATTTCTTGCAAAGTTGACAACCTCAAAGGCCGCATAAATTGGTCAAAAGGCATTTTATATTTTCAATGCACTGGAGATGGGATTTATTTGTCAAATGTCCACTAAGTAGGCCTAGTGGGAATATGGGTATTCAAGTTTAGCTATAGAAAACAGAAGACCAGAAATATTATTCATATTACTGGCATACACCAGGGCATGGTCTTCCTGTAATACACTGTGAACAATAGCTTTCTTTGGTAATGATGTGAAGATGGGGTGGAAGCCTGGAGAGTATCTCCATAAGGGCTAAACTGTGCAGTGATAATCTCCCAGTGCTATGAATGCAGAGACGGAACTGATCCCTGTCTGCCAATGATGCTCGCTTGAGTGACGAACGTCATTCTAATATTCTTCTCCGTCCTCATCCTCCTCAAAGGAGTCAATGCCCACCTCTTCATAATCCTTTTCCAGGGCGGCCATGTCTTCTCTGGCCTCGGAGAACTCGCCCTCTTCCATACCCTCACCCACGTACCAGTGCACAAAGGCCCTCTTGGCGTACATCAGGTCGAACTTGTGGTCCAGACGAGCCCAGGCCTCTGCGATGGCGGTGGTGTTGCTGAGCATGCACACGGCCCTCTGCACCTTGGCCAGGTCTCCGCCAGGCACCACTGTTGGAGGCTGGTAGTTGATGCCCACTTTAAAGCCAGTAGGGCACCAGTCCACAAACTGAATGCTTCTCTTGGTCTTAATGGCGGCGATGGCCACGTTCACGTCTTTTGGGACAACGTCTCCGCGGTAGAGAAGGCAGCAGGCCATGTACTTGCCGTGGCGGGGGTCACATTTGACCATCTGGTTGGAGGGCTCAAAGCAGGAGTTGGTGATCTCAGCCACAGAGAGCTGCTCATGGTAGGCCTTCTCGGCTGAGATGACTGGGGCATAGGTGGCCAGGGGGAAGTGGATGCGGGGGTAGGGCACCAGGTTGGTCTGGAACTCGGTCAGATCGACATTGAGGGCGCCGTCAAAACGCAAAGAGGCTGTGATGGATGACACAATCTGACTGATGAGCCTGTTCAGGTTGGTGTAAGAGGGACGCTCAATGTCCAGGTTACGACGGCAGATGTCGTAGATGGCCTCGTTGTCGACCATAAAAGCACAGTCGGAATGCTCCAGGGTTGTGTGGGTGGTGAGGATGGAGTTGTAAGGCTCCACAACAGCAGTGGAAACCTGGGGTGCTGGGTAGATGGCAAACTCCAGCTTGGACTTCTTCCCAAAGTCAACAGAGAGACGCTCCATGAGCAGGGAGGTGAAGCCAGAGCCGGTGCCCCCACCAAAGCTGTGGAACACAAGGAACCCTTGGAGTCCCGTGCACTGGTCAGCCTGGAAAAACACAAGAGAACATTTATTTCCCACATGTTTTACACAGTCAAGCATTTTATTAGATTTTTACGAGAGTTGTTGACTTAGGAGACTTGTTTTTCTATTTTTTTCTTTTACCCGCTCACCCTAACAAAAAGCCTTTGTCTGATAATTATCCACAGTTTCCTGTAGGATTTTCCAGAGGTACGGGAAATAGTGTTACCCACATTGGTGAGGGGTTTAGAATAGCTGTGCTAAACTAAACTACAGATTATTTTACACATAATAGTATGTACTGTTCATACCTAATACATCCTGTGTGTTTTTAAAGTATTTTATAAGTGGTTTAATTTACCAGTTTGCGAATGCGGTCTAGTACGGAATCGATAATCTCCTTGCCGATGGTGTAGTGGCCACGGGCATAGTTATTGGCAGCATCCTCCTTCCCAGAGATGAGTTGTTCAGGATGAAATAACTGCCGATAGGTGCCTGTGCGAACTTCATCTGAAAGAACATTTTCATGTGCTTCACATTAGAATTTATTCATTTGCAAGCAAAGGAGAGCAAAGAGAGACAGTTTGAGCTTTATAGGGAATCAAGATGACCTTATTTACATGTTTTATTTGCCAACTAATTTAGTCGTCATGTGAATTTACAAACTACAGTCTCACCGATAACTGTTGGCTCCAGGTCGACAAAGATGGCACGTGGCACATATTTCCCAGCGCCAGTCTCACTGAAGAAGGTAGTGAAAGAGTCATCATGGCCTCCGACAGGCTTGTGGCTGGGCATCTGTCCGTCAGGCTGAATGCCATGCTCCAGACAGTAGAGCTCCCAGCAGGTGTTGCCCATCTGAACACCCGCCTGGCCCACATGAACTGAGATACACTCACGCTGTGGAGAGATGAGACACACACACACACACACACACAGAGGCATGAGAACACCTGAAGCAAACATCATTGAATACTGACTCTGCTTTTACCCTCTCTCTTCTGTAACATTGGCATACTACAGGGAAATACCAGGGGCAAATTCAACAGGCGTAACGTTTTATAAAGTAACGTAACAGTTCCCATTCATCCCTATGGGAGACGTAGTAAACGTTTCGCAACGTTACGTCGTCTTGAAAACGCCACAGGTCTCACATATTATGTTAGTACTGCAGTCCTTCAGCGTTACCCTGGGAGACCAACCAACATCAAAGAAGTGTTGGTTCTGGCAATGAGCCTTTGATCTTCCATATCAAGGGCAGCCATCAGCATGAGATTTTAAGTGAAATTGAAACATGAAATGCAAACGCAAATGCAAGGTTCATGTACACAACAGTTCTAATTCTTCTTGTTTACTCTATTCAACGGATAATACATGGCCATACTTAAACCGTAAGAAGTAAAAGAGAGGTCTTGAATGGTTGCAAATGAAAGTTGCGAGGCTAGCCCACTCTCCAATATGCTGGATAAGCAGTGGTGATTTGTAATTTTGATTGCTAATGAGTCCATAGTCAGGCAGAATTTTAAAACCATTACAAATTTGCTAGCTGTGTGTTTACTTTTCAAAGCTACTTTAGCCTAGCATTCTCTTAAATGACTGGAATGTTAATCCACAAACAAAAAAGTGTTATTCTAAACATATTGAGCCAATTTGTCTCAATATTGTACCTGTGACAGATCGTTTTACTTGGCAGTAATGTGAATAAGGCCGGGAGATGTACTTGTCTAGCTTGGTCTAAATCTAACCGTTATTTTCCATTTCTGCAATGAGTCGTGTCAATGAGATTTTTGATTGGTTCCCTATCTAAGGCAAATAAAAGTGCAAACAGGCCTGGTAGCCAAACTGATCCGCAAAAGAAAATCAAATCACTTCCACATCAGGATAGGTTTTCCCAGGCTATCATGTATGCAGGGTTTTAAAGATCTGGGTAGCCCAGTTACACAAATGTAGGCCTAAGAATATTATGCAACTCTAATTAAATCTCCAACCTAGGCATGCACTGACCTTGCAAATTTGATGAATGATTTGGAAAAACTATGTCTTCATAACTCAGGGTAAACTTTGTAATGAATGCATTGGGATGATTTTGTAATTTTTGTTATATTCTAGACAAATGACATTTTGCCATGTACGGGAACTTGCAAAGCCAGTCATTTCCAAAATATGATCAGTTCAATTCGGTTCAGTGAACGGTCTTGCATAACTCTGGCATAGGCAAGGGTTGGGGCCTCATTTTATACACCTCCGGCTGCTGGCTGCATTGATGACAATCCATGCAGAAATACAACTCATCAGACACCACAAGGTCAGTTATATAATGGCACCACTATGGCAACTCAGCTGGTTTGCTGCCCCTCGAGGCCTTGGCTGAGACCTTGTATTGTGCAGTGCCATCTTTTCACCCACAGGTGGCAGGCAGTATGATCAGGTGATGGAAGATCAGATCTTCCCAGCTGAGTGACAGCTCCAGCTGACAGGTGAGTGTTTGGTAGGGATAAAGCCTTAGGCACACTATAATGTCATGCTGCTACTGTGTCTCTCTGATCTAACAAATGCCTGGCATGCTGCCCTTATAAAGACATGGTGCCTTTACAGACAGACTTGATTTTGAACAGGATAAGCACCATATTTATTTCCTTTAGAAAGAAATTAGATGCATTTCCTGGAGCAATTTTCCTATTTTAAAATCAACATAGTTTTGCACCTTGCCTTCACTTGTACCATACCAAACCCTTTAGCTTGACATGGAATTATCAAGCAAACCCTCACATACCCCAGACAAACTGACGTGCTGACAGACGTCTTCAACAAGTCCGTATCAATGCTGAACGGAGCCCACACCCTAGAGTGGCATTTCAAGGTCCTTGCTTAAAAACAGAGCAGGAGCCACCGCAAGGCAATGCAATGCAATGCATGCACCATGAAAAGTATCAACACTCCCTGCTATCTGGGAAAGTGCAAATAAGCAAAGGTGGTGCCTGTCTGTCCTGTTTTGGAAACTGGTTCATGACAAATTATGGTGACGAAGGGATATAGTCCAGAATGGACAAAAAAAGACAAATGTAAACAATAGCAAACATGCTGTCTGTTACAAAGGCAGAAATTCTTTTCTGAATACTGCACTAAGACCAAAGAACATTCTGGCTCATGAAAATGTCATAGTGTAATTATGTGTGTGAATGAACAAGAAAACATTAAGAGTTTGTGAATGTAACGTCTAGTGCATATACATAATAAAAATAGAAAAAAACAAAACAAAACACTGTCACTCAGTAGCACCAAGGACATGCACCAGCCACAAATAGTACTGCAGTGTATTGCTATGGTGCTGGAATCTGTGCCTTCACCTCGGGGATATGCCCTAGTTTATCAAAGGAAGGGCATCTCGGCCCACACGCAAGCCCACACCAAAGCCCTTGTGCCGGGCACACTGCACTCCTGAATTCCCCTCTCCTGGGGGTTGGGGGTGACTATTTTTACCCAGCTATTCCAACCCCACTGTTAGTCCGACAGGTCACAAAGGGGCTGGGGGTGGGAGGTGGGGGGTTGATGGAGGATAGGGACATGGGACCATGGGAATGCCATGTTTGGGCATGACTGCCAGGTCAGCAAGTCTATTTATGGGTACTGCCCTGGCCCCTTCCCCACTTCAACACAAACCCTCCTGTCCTTCGTTCCTATAGCCTACTGACCCAACAACCTTACTCTACATGTGCTAACGACAATCCAACTCTGTGTGAGGGTCCCAAATGTCACTTCCCCATCTTCCCACGCAGCTGTGGTGTTGGCATCCTCATCATGCAAAGTGGGCTGTCTGCTAACCTACTGAAAGCTACGAGGACACAGCTCTGGGACATAGTGCACACCCCCAGCATAGGGCAATGACTTTGCATAAAAGGAATGGACATTTCTCTAAAGCAAAACACCCGTATCAATAGAGTTGACAAAGAATCCATAGTGTAGTTATTACAGGCTGCGTCCTTCAACACTACCATCATAAGCAAACAAACAAAAAGCATTATCGTCAAAGCGTGTGAACCAAATCCATTCTGAAATACGGTTGAAATTGATCGCAGAACACACAGAAGAGCCATATGCAATATGGACTGTGCGCCAATATCTCAAACAGGCTGGTTAATGGATAACCAGTTGCACTCACGGCCAGCTCGTGAACCTACATTCTGTAATTGTTTGGATGTCCACTGTGGACTTAGGGTTTGAGAGACGTGACATGACGTGCCCAAAAACTGCTTCAAACATTATCACTTGGCCGTGAAGATTCACACCACACTTGGAGGTGACAGCTCAACATTGTGACTCAGGATCTAATGGCTGTTAGAACAAACCAACTGTCCCCTGACTTCTCTTTTTTTCCAACTATCTCAACTTTCACACTCTACTCTACTCGGTTGTTAAAAAAGACCAAGGGCTCCAAAGTGCAAAGGCAGATCCATAAACAGTGGGGAACATTTGTCTCTGGAATTCAACACTTTAAACATCATAACTCTCAGCCCTCCCCCGCGAAGCTGAAAGAGTTAAGAACTTTCCACTCACTCTCAGGGCCCATTGTAATCTCCAATCATGTGTTCAGGCGAAGGGTGGTGGGGGTTTTGAGAGGAGTATTGGTAAGGCCGGGGGGTGTAGGAGACACCACAAGGAAGGGTTTAAGAACCCACATGTTGAACAGATCAACATGTTAGTGCAGGGCCTATGGCTTATTAGGAGAACTATTTCACTGAGAAGATAAGTACCAAGTACCCTTTCAGCAGCAAGACCCCGGCATTCAGTCTACTGAGGAAGCTTGCTTATCCCCAAGGGCTTGGCAGCTCGCCAGGTGGTGGTTATAATCAGTGGTTATTTAAAATTAACCTACATACAGAATATCCTGAGGCAAGACATGACAAAAAGACAAGACTGCATACAAAAGTTCAAAGTTAACACATGTCAAGAGAGATGCAGAGGTGCAACCTAGATGAAGAAAGTCCTGCTCCTAATTTCTTTAACTCGTTTGTCTGGATCCTTGTGTTCATATAGATCTGTAAATATAAGGACAGAAACAACTAGTGTCTCCAAGCAGTGGGACACATTGCACAGGTCCTGGGCCACATCAGCATTGCAGACTTCTGTGCCAGGGGAGCAAATAAACACACCCATAATCGCACCATGACTTCAGCTGTAAAAGAACTGAAATCCTTCTTCAAAAGACTTGCCCAATTAAACTCAAACCATACTCTAGATTGTGTAACAACCAACTTCTTGTCTGTTGCAAGAGAGACGAAAAAAAATAATGAAAAACAAAATCTGTCCAGTGCAATTATGCTCCTACGATGTAAAACAGCGCCACACTAGTCTAGTGTGCGCACCTCAATAGAAATTGCCTATGGTCGGCCATTCAAAAAAACCATGCGTCATTGGCGCGAGAATGGCGAATTAGAGAGTTTGCAAACGTACAAGCCAAGGTTACAGTATTACAGTAAAGTTATAGAACCACATATGAGAAATAATTCTATACAACACCCCTAACGTTTGTGTCTACCGTACATTATAGGCTTTGATATTTTTTCAGGAAGTGGATTCAGATTTTGCGCGCTCACAAACCAAAACTAACTGGGCTACGCATTCAAATTAATGGGCAGATCACTACACACTCCGGACAAACAATTTTAGTTTGGATAAGTAAGTTTGGTAATGACAACTGCTAAATATATAGCCTAAGATTTAACGTTACTCCAGTTCATTTAATCTAAATGCTACACTATGCAAATTAATGCAAATTGACGAATGGCACTGAAAACATGTTAACTTACCATATTGCTTGATCGTTTCTGAGGAAGACAAGTAGCTTAAGTGGTTTATTTAGACTTTAGAACTTCTCACTGCGCGCCTATAATGTGGGTTGCGTGAGACAGTTTTGCTCTGACTCGGCATGAGTTCCCTTTTATACCTAGGTCTACCTTACAGGCGCAGGGGGAGGGACTAGATACTCCTCATTAAATCACTTTCATTCGGTTGGATACGACATCTCAATAGCCCGTGTCAGAGCGGTATAGAAACATGGCTCTGGCTCTGGCCCGTGTTGTTGTCTGTGGGTAGCCTTTATCATTTGAAATTTCAAAATGCAGTGTTCACCGACATAACCCCACTAACCATTTGACTGAAGGACAATCGTTCGTGATTAACAAATTGTCCGATTCTCAGTCGCTCTCCCGCTGGATGGATACGGGGAGTTCATTTCCATTAGGTCTCGTAGGTTTAGTTAACAGTGGGGTTTTGATTAAATGGATTTGATTTTGATTAACCACGATTTGACAACTGTCATCTAGGCTATTAGGCTATATGCTATCAGAGCGATGTAGAAAAATTATGACATTTGCCTATAACCACGCTGTCATTTCACACAGCAGAAGGCGGATGTTGTTGTTTTTTCTCTCCGAACGTCTCAGTGATAGGCTACTGTTATGTCAGGGCACACGCCTACACACTTTTGAACATAAAGCTCAACTTTTGGGATGGCCAATTTGTGACCAGGGTGAGGGATGTAGGCTACACCATCCATTCCCAGCGTTTCTATATTTAGCCCAGTGCAGTGATGCATGCATTTAAACATTATAGACAACCATATAATTTTGTTTTGGTCTTTTTTTTAGTCTGGAATGTTGTAAACCCGAGAACACACACCAGGGAGTCCGACAAGAATGGGAAAAGGTTTTCCCATCACGTGAACGACATCTCATATATGGCTCTGGTGGGGATAAGGTGAGGAACTCTGGAACAAGTTGCTACCAGAGTTGTCCACTAGGCCAACAGGCCGCAGATTTGTCATAAACTTGTCGTCCTTATTCAAGTAGGCCAAGGCTATACCACGTGGACATGGAAGTTCAGATTATAGGCTAATGTCTCCATAATGGAGTTTTTGGTAACCTATTATTAAAAGCTGGACCTCTGTTAAAGTTGTATTTTCAACAAACGCACCGCGTGTCTGTTTGGCGACCATGTTTTTTTCTCTCTACAAAACCAACATTAAACAGCAAAACTACTTTATTCCCAGATGTCCTGACAGTAGGCTACCTACTGCGTATAGGCCTTATTAGTCACAGTTGTGCAATGTTTAGCCTAATTTTTAAAACCTGCATAATTAGTTCCAGCTATTCTTTTGATCCACTGAGTCTAGTATTCACACTTAGCATTACGATTAATGAACTAACATTTATCCTATTCCTTACCTCACTCACGTCAGATGATGCGCTACGCAACTTTCGTCTGACGTGAGTGAGGTAATCCTATTCCTACCACAGACACCAAAGCAATCTGGATCCACCGAATTGTGAAATGGCGTCATCTAGTGTACACACAGGGTATTTAACATAGGTCGAAATATTTTTATACTCACTCAATGTTCAAAATAGGCCTATGTAACAGAGGCCGGCTAGCTACACCTATAACAAGGTATTAACCTGAAAGCCTTAGTTTAATGGTTCCAGAGCAGCATACCCTGAAGAAGGCTGTCTGTGCCTCTATGCATGGGTTGTTGCTCAACTCATGTTTGAATCTTTTCTATATGAAATAGCCATGTAAATAAAGGCATTGTATAGCCTACTTTTGAAGTCCTTTGGATCCTTTCTTGTTTAAGAAACCATAATTCCATAATCGCTAAACCAAATATTGATGCTGTCGTCAGTGTGGGCAGGTTTATGTTTCTTCTAGAAGAATGAAATCAACATTGTAAAGTTAGAAAGAAGCATTAGGGTGCTCTTTCAGATAACTGTTTTTCCTTTGGATTTGATCAAACTCCTGATGATGCCTGCTGATGATGACATGCATGGCTCCCCAAATCTTCACTGACTGGAAACTTTACAGACTCCAAGCAACTTGGATTGTGTGCCTCCATTCCATCCTTCTTGTGATTTCTGAATTATGCTTTCATTTGAAGTGTTTCAGATTAATCGCATTTCAAAAAAACAATAGGACTTTGTTACAAATGAGTACTTCATGCTTAGTGACAGACTATGGTAGGCCTACCTGCAGCAATCAGCACCTGCACACACACTACAAAATAGGCTTCCAACATGACCATGAAATTGTGCTTGATTGAACAGTAAACTCACCAGATTTTTACCAGAAAATAAGGAACTTTTCCACAATATTCAGATTTTTTTTTAAACCTAGGAATAGTCTCACTCATACTCTCTCTCTTTGCAGTTTTCTGAGAGTTAGTCCATCTCATGGTTCTGCACTCTGCAGGTAAAATGAGATGACTAGATGGCTAAAAATGTCAACCATAGTAGCCTGACTACGCCACCCTGCGGCCGAGATTAAATAGCCTAGCAACATAGCCATGAAGTCCATGAAAGCAATTTGCTGAATATAAAATTTATTACAAAAAGGACAGAGGCGTAACAGAACACAGAACACACACACACACACACACACACACACACACACACACACACACACACACACACACACACACACACACACACACACACACACACACACACACACACGATGGCAGCATGAGCCATATTGGTGGTAGGGGCAGAGCTGGCCACACTACCTGGAGACATAAACAGAACAATTAACATTAAGTCTGTATGCAGTCTACCACACAGTATTGGCCACTCATAACTATCAAACCAGCTACAGCAATCATGCCATGGTGGTAGCAGGCAGGCAGCAGAGCTACATAAACAGACAGATAATTAAAATACTGGAAATGATGATGTAACAAACAGAGAGGCATAAACATACCGGAAGGTTGTGGCATTCAGACAGGGTTAGGCCAGAACCTACACTGCTGCTGGTTAGGGGGGCTTTTCAATAGGGTGCAGCTGAGTCAATTAACCAATTAGCTCCACTGCCCCGCCCACTTGTTAACTGGGGCCAGCTTGAGACGGGGAGCAGAAGGTCTACCCTACTGCACTAGCTGAAAATCAATTCTGATAATGTCCCTAATGGTCATAAACAAAATTGGCGTATCTTTCTGTATACTGATAGTTCAACAGTAGAGGGCGCCCAAGATTAAGCCACTGACCCAGTGGCTCTTCTGTGTGATGAAGGCCAAACAGGAAGTTTATTAGGCAATAGGCCTAGGAAAAATGTCAACCCTTATCCCCAGTAGTGTAGAACTGCTGGCACTCTCTAATCAGGCAATAAGGCACAGTAGTAACCTCTTCTAGTAACTTTAGTAGTATCTGTATCACCACTTTCTATCAGAAAAGTTCCAGACATCCACCAGTCTGACTGCTTTTATTCACATTGTTGCCACAGTCAAACTGCGAAAAAGCACGGTATTGCTATGCAGATTCTTTGCAGAATGTAGCCTAGTGTGGCTTGTAAGGCTAACACAACTGTATGTCCCATTTGAATGTGAGTCGGTTTCTCTAGTGCTCTAACCCCTTTGCTTCACTGCTTAAATGAACACTAGGCAACTTTTCGCCACTGTTTGGTTTTTAGAATTTGTTTTGGTAAAAATAATCTCCAAAATAATTTTGGATGCTGTCAATTTGGAGGCCAGTCATATGAAGGATGGATAAATGTTAGTTTTATTCCCATCAACCAACCAGGATATGCACTGTACAGTAGTTTTGGGTGAGGTGTATATTTTGAGAAGCTACCTCAAAATAAAAGAAAACCTAGTGACAGCATGACAACAATTTTTTTTGCCATCAGACGTCATTAGCATTTTATGCTGCCAGAAAAATGTTTGCATATCTTTTATGTTGGCTGGTTTTACAACAAAATTTGCACGGTATGCCTTTAAGAGATTTTTTTTTTAAAGGTTCACATGAAGCTGTAAATGGTGTTATTAGTTAAATGGGTCTTTTGCATGTAAAACCTATGCAAGAAATCTTGGATTTCCACGTAACCTTGATTTAAATGGTAAACAGATTACTGCTGTTATTATTATTTTTTTTTACCACCATTGATATTCATAAAGTCAACGAGGTTAGGGACTGTTTACTATTTAATGGGGGGTTGATTTCTCCTATTCCAAATAATTTCTCTTGGCCCTCCCCAATCTGATACCCCGCCCCTTTCCCAACACACACACACACACACACACACACACACACACACACACACACACACACACACACACACACACACACACACACACACAGCCTTGGAGATTTTGAATCCTCTTCAGCACCTCTCCATTGTGGAGTCCCCAGGGATCTATTTTAGCTCCGATCTTATTTGCTCCCTACCTATAGGATCGATAGGAAATATGGGATTTCAATTCACTGCTACGCTGACGACACTCAGATCTATCTTCCTTTAAAACGCACTGATACACCTGCATTGAAGTCACTTTTAGATTGTCTAGAGGACATCAAAGCTTGGATGGCCTTAAATTTCAATGAAAACAAAACTGAAGTCTTATTATTTGGACCTATGGGTGCTTGTAATGCTTCCTCTATGGATATGCTCCTTGAGTCCTTATGTAAAACCTAGTGTGAAGAATTTGGGCATGATTATGGATAGTGAATTAACATTTGTAACAGATTAACTCTGTAGTTAAATCTAGCTTCTTTCAGCTGAGACTGTTAACTAAAGTCAAGCCCTTTCTTTCCCACAATGATTTTGAAAAAGTGATTCATGCATTCCCTCTAGATTAGACTACTGTAATTCTCTCTATGTAGGCCTTAACCAGAGCTACCTTTCACGCCTACAATTAATTCAGAATGCTGCTGCTCGCCTTTTGACAGGCACATGCAAGAGAGAACACATCTCCCCTATCCTTCTTTGGGTCCCTGTGCAATACAGAATTGATTATAAAATCTTACTTTTAATCTATACATCTTTAAATGGTAAAGCCCCTTCTTATCTTTCTGATCTTCTGCATAAGTACACACCTTCACGAACGCTTAGATCAACAGAGCAGTTGTTACTTACGATCCCA
This sequence comes from Sardinella longiceps, assembly GCA_027497455.2. Taxonomy (NCBI): domain Eukaryota; kingdom Metazoa; phylum Chordata; class Actinopteri; order Clupeiformes; family Clupeidae; genus Sardinella; species Sardinella longiceps. Next base: position 16,408,263 of record JAODXP020000031.1, read on the forward strand.
AAATCTAAATATAAATGCCGTGGTGATCGTGCCTTTGCAACTGCAGCCCCTAAACTATGGGACAAGCTTCCCCTTCATTAGGTTGGCCCCTTCTCTATCTCTTTTGAAATCCTATCTTAATACATACCTTTACTCCCTAGCTTATAATGTAATATTATCTTGTGCTACTCTCTGCCTGCCCCCCCCCCCCCCTTTTTATTTCTTTGTAGTTATGTTAAGTTTTATTATTTAGTTATTTTAAGTTTTATTTTATTAGCAAAAAGTTAGGTTAGATTAAGTTTTAGTTAAGTTTAATTTTATTATCTCTCTTATTATTTTTTCTTCTTTCTTCTCTTTCTCTTCTTTTTAGAGCTAAGTCATAGTATTAGTTAATTAAGATAAGTAGCCTAAGATTAAGTTTCATTTCCCCATTTTCCCTTAAAAACAAAAACCTACTCCTAGTTAATTTAAGTTATATTAAGTTTCTGTCTATTTTGCTTTTGATACCCTTTTTATTGTATTTTGTTTTTATTTTTTACTTTTTTATTTTATAGCACTTTGGTTGACTGATGTTAGGCCTATATGTGCTTTACAAATAAACTTGACTTGACTTGACTGTCATATTTTTTGATAGCCTAGTCTATCCGCTTGAAATAGTTTGAGCTAGAGCTTTAACTCTAAAAATGATGTCTGATAGCTCATGTAAGTTGAATTGTGCACAATAACGAACAATAATTTTAAATTCATTCATAACAGTTTTGTCCAAAGGAAAAGATGATAACGTGTGCAGGAAGTTGACACCCCATTTTTAGAGGCGAGCTCGATGCTGTGCGTATTGTGTGACGTAACAGAACAATCTCACTCTTTTTTTTTTTGCTTTTTTCCTCCGACGAACGGCCTGTTTGAAATCTTTTGCCTGTGCTTGCATTGGCGTAAATGGGGGAGTCGTATACACCCCACACAAACACATCAAGGAAATCTTATCAGGGGAGTGACAACTAGCTGGGGTACTATCTCCGAGTGATAGGAACGTAAACAATCTTTCTGTTGGCTGTAGCTGGCTGGCGTGTCCGCCAGCTGTTTTGAACGCAAAATGGAGCAGGCTGCGAGCCGATATCAAGTGGTAAGTTGGAGGAAAGCAGCCACGCCGTCATTTAACAATAATACACTGAAACGTTGTTTTTATTCTGTTTATTAGGGTTTTGAGATACACATCTGAAGAAACAACTGGTACCCCATTGAATACTAAACGTTATGGGCACCTTTCAAGCTAGTAGAAACCACAAATGAAGCTAACGTTAAGGCAAAAGCTCACTCTGGTAGCTAGCTAGTGAATTGGCCACAAATGTTACTTCCGCATCTGTCGAATCATTACAATTTTATTCATTGTAACAAAATAATGTAACGGTGCCATTTGATAGAGGAACAACATTGAATTGAAACTTTAAATAGCCCATGTTTGTCATATAGCGCATTGTTATTCTTTGGAAACTAGTCCTAAACAATGTATTATGTGCATAACGTTACCTTTCCACAGATAGGGGCCACGAGAGTTAGTGACTTGCCATGTGATTATTTCCCATAACGTTACCTCTCTCTCTCTCTCCAACCCTACTACTTATGTAGTCCTACTTGTGAGTAAATGGGAGTTAGCCTACTGTTTACTTTATCATAAGTGCATCTAGCTTCTAGCCTATGCTTTTGGACATGTTTTATTTGAAAAGGAGGTCTAGGCCACAGTTGATGGCAAATGCTCAGAACATGCCATGTCCCCACATAGCTGGGTATGGAATGGGGTAAGCCACTGTTTTGACCAATTGATTGGATGATGATGGGTAAAACCAAACTTGTTTAACTCTTAACTCAAGGGAGGTAGGCTATAGGTAGGCTATATTGTCCATAACTGTACCGTAGGCGAGATAAGATGAAAACTTCTCCATGGATCAAGTGGTGAACTTACATTTAAACTATATACAGTAGGCTATACATATATGGGCAATTCCAGTGTTATGGACGTGACATTTGCATGCATTATTGATGAACCAAATACAACATAAACTCTGCAAGCCTAGCAGTATTTCACAGTTTTGTTCATTTTTTTTATGCAAACTCCATGGCTGAATACAGGCAAACACAAAAAAATCGTATCATGCTTTACAAAATAAAAATATGAACTTTTCAATTTGCATTATGGACGTGGCGAAAAATGGACATGCTTTTATGGGAGATAACAGTTATTGCTATGAAGTCTGTGAAGTTTCCAGAGAAATGTAAATATTATTCCATTCATATCAAACAGGACACCTCAGTGAACACAGGAAAAGACAATTTAATTGTAATTACCTCCGCCAAGGAGGTTATGTTTCGGTCTCGTTGGTTTGTCTGTCTGTCTGTTTGTTTGTCTGTTTGTCAGCAGGATAACTCGAAAAGTCCTGCACGGATTTGGATGAAATTTTCGGACAATGTGTGTATACTGGGACAAGCAAGAGCTGATTAAATGTTGGTGGCGATCGGTGAACCACAACATGATCTGGAATGTATATTGTGTCTGTGACCACATTGCCTTGGCGGAGGTCTGCGCTTTTCTCATTGTAAAATAAGATGGTTTTCATTGGGGTTATTTTTGGAAAACTGGCGTTATGGACGTGACGTCTGAAAAAAACTTCCAAAAACTAGAAGCACTCAGAGAGTGCAAACCTCCGCCAAGGCCATGGGGCCACTGATGCCATAACATCTACACGCTGTGGAATCCTGCACGTTGTTTAAGCCAGATCGTGATCCGGATCACCACCAAAATATAATCACTTCTTCCTTGTGCCATTTCCAACAACTCCACAAAATTTAATCAAAATCAGTTCATAACTTTTTGATTTATCCTGCTGACAAACAAACAAACAGACAAACCAACGCCACCAAAAACATAACCTCCTTGGCGGAGGTAATAACTGTGAATGGTGGATCTTAACCTGCAATGACTGAAATAATAATATAAAAATAGAAAATAACTGATAGCATTGCAGCTTTCTGTGTGTTATCACCCACTTCATGCCCATCATAAGCCCCTCCATAGACTTACTGTACATTATGGCTGAATAGGGTAAAAATGTAAAAAAAAAAAAAAAAAAAGATATTCTTTCGAAACTTGCTCAGTTGATTATTAACATTGAGACAATACTTTTTTTGCATTGCAAGTTTTCCATGTCCATGTAGATGAGATTTCTTGTGGAATAACTGCACACATTGAAGGTAACCTTGGGCACAGATTTGTAACACAGCAGTGGCTATGATAAGTTAGGTTCACAATGATTCTTTAGTGGTGACCATAGAAATGATTTAGGCTTATGATATGAGTTTATAACACTACCAGATTGTAGTTCTTCGTTGCATAGCTTTTAACAGCTTATTATCTAAGGTTTTGACCTGTTTGTATTTCTACTCGGCTTATGGTAATAAGCAATCCAAAGATCCTGCCTGCAAATGTTGTTACTGCCTGTCCAAGGTTCAAGTTCCGTGCATTGTAAGTTTAGCATTAACAATCTATGTTTCAAATTTGGAGATCTAAAACACTTGTATATCACAGAATCACAGTTTTTCTAGTGCCCAGTATTATTTTTTCTTTTCTCAGTCTTTTCTCAGTGACTGCATGGTGGGCCACAACTTTTAAAGCATTCTGCCGGCTTGAACCTACTCATGACCGAAATGCTAAAAGTCAAGCCATGTTCTTTTTCCAGGGACAAAGTCTACAGGCAGCATTCTATTAAAGTTGTCTCAATTTGCTAATAATAGCATTCATATCCTGTTTGACATGTGGTAAAGTTAATTCTCCTAATACATCGGTGAGATCTTGGCAGTTGCTATGCAACAGACTTTCTCTGTGTCAATGTTGGACTTTCCTGCCTGAGCCCAACTTGTGTTTGGGGCTGCTATGCTCATGTCTCCGTCAGTTATTGGCCATCTCTGTGACCCCGCTGCTCATTTAATAATTCATACCCTAGCTTGGCCGTTTCACAGAGGACTGTGCATCTCTTAAGGAGATTTCTCACTCACTTGTCCCAACCCCACAATCTCTCTCTCTCTCTCTCTCTCTCTCTCTCTCTCTCTCTCTCTCTCTCTCTCTCTCTCTCTCTCTTTCACTTCCTTTTATTTTTGCTCTTTCCCACCACTTCTCTTCCTCTCTGTCCCAACCAGTGGGCACAGTGTTGAGAGAGGGTGCATTGGACCTTCGAGCAGTGCAGGACTGTCCCTGTGGCTGGCGTCAGAGCCTGAGCCAGAGAGGATTCAAGCGGAGTATTCCATGATCTTTGCCTGAGCTGCTCCCGCTGCTCCCTCACCCCATTGGGAGGAGGCTACTGGTGGAGATGATGACTGGGACTCCTCTCTGCCATGTGTACAGTGAGACAAACACAGCTGGATTGCCCTTTGACTTTAGATTAAAAGCAGGGCTATTCATTTGGGGCGGTCACTTACTTGCAGTGCAGTGCAAGTAATCTGTAGCTGTCATTGTGTGGACTGAGGATACTGAACCCATTATTTTGGTGGTATTGTTTTTCCTATAATCTGATGAAGGGAAGATTGTTCCTTTTCTAGCCCTAGTTGCGTGTGTGTGAGTGTGTTTGATGTTTATAGTAGTTTGGAAAAAGAAACAGAATTGCTACCCCTGCTGAGGGCTCTGTCTGTGTATGATTACAGTGAACAGCCCACAAAATGGTAGGTCTAACTGATGGGTATTAGTCAGAGGCCTGGTGGTTATTTTTATAATGCTGCCTCTGCTTTAGTTAAAGGTTCCTCTTTAAACTTAATCCCGGCGGAGGCAGGAGGCTGGAGCGGCGTAGTCCAGGCTGGCGCATTCGCCTCTGACATACACTAGCTTACATAACAGCATGATACACACACACACACACACACACACACACACACACACATACACATATCCTCATGTTCATCTCCTCTGCCGCCCTTTGTCCCCTCCTCCTTTGACTTCCGTCTTTGATAAGGACAGACGGCCACCAGAACCAGTCCGTACAGGACGCTGGCATTTAGCGCATGGCAGAAAGGATGGGCCTACTCACAGTTTGTGCACAATTTGTGACCTCCAGGGCCCCTCTCTTGTTTACAGTGTAGGATTGAGGGTTATGCTACACACACATAGCACACATGTGTTTCTCTCATCTGATCTGTAATGGGTTAGGGTTTGAGTTCACGCTAAATGGCTAACAACAACAACAACACATTGGATTTCTATAGCGCCTTTCTAGCCACCCAAAGCGCCACTGATGGCTTCACATGCAGGCTAGTTGTCAGTGGGCGCATGCAGGTGTGCCAATGCCTGTCTCCATCAGCGGACCAGAGCTGGGGTCCTCCTGACAGGTGCTGGCTTTCGAGGGTGACCCAGCAGCTCGTGTTACGGCTGTTCCAATGTTTCCCATGTGATGTGCTTGCTTTGGATGGTGGCGGTGGTGGGGCCCTCTCTCAGTTGGCACCCACCGCTCCTTGGTTGGCACCCACCGATATTATCCCAGCATGGGAGGCCAAGCAGCCCATTGCACCCTGGTGTGAGCTAGTCATGTGGACAGGATTTGGTTTCACCGATGGGGTGGTCAAGTGAAGGAGACTCGCACATACTCTCGGTCTCTCTCACTTACTCACTGATGTGCGTGCATGCACACACACACACACACACTCAAATTCCCACTCCCACTGTACTCGCTCTGTCTCACACACAAGCTCAAGTACCTCTACTTTATAGGGTGTTTGCCCCCAGATTTGATCAGATAAACACCGGTAGTGTAACTGATACAGTGCCGCTGATAAACAGCTTAGGCTATATTTTTAGCACAGATGCTAGCCGATACAACAACAGCAACCCCAATCCATTCCACTCAGTAAGCTAATGAAACACACAATACTTTTATGAGCAATTTTACAGGGTATTGTTGTTTTGGTACATTCCCTAAGGCTATTGTTTTCTTTGTTGTTGCTGCAGAACTAATCATCAGTAAGAAAATAGTCATGATCATCCAATTAGGTTATGAACCAGTTCACACATGGAAGTGGTTATGTGGTTGCTCAGCAAAATTACATGGCTCAGAAAGTTGGGCCATCTATCACCATAGGCTACATGTAAAGTTGGGTGTAGTGCAATGATTATGATATTAGTGTGTAGAGTCAAAGTGGGTTATAATGAGATAAAAAACCAGTTGTCAGTTAGCTGAATAGCTCGGTCTAGCCAATAATTCTCAATGACAAATGGCTAAATGAATCTATAGCTGGTACATTAAATTTTTTCACTCGTTCTGAAAAAAAGAAAAAACCCCAGACAAACCGTTTTATGTTCCCATTGAATTTTATGTACCCAGAGAGATGAACATCATTTGATTATGGTTGCAAAGGTGCCTCTGTGGTGTTAGTCTGTCTGTAATCGTAGCACACATGATTGTGAAACTTGGGAAATCTGTGGGACAGGCACCAGTAGCCTAGCCTGACATAGCCCGCCCACAATACGAATGTTCATCCGTATCCATGGTCTGGGAACGGTCTTCTTGGGCGTGTTTACATCGGTAGAGTGTCTACCGGCCAATAAGCGAAGCTGATTAGACGAGCTGTCCAGTCGTTTCAAACCAGAAGTGAATGCCCTCCCCCCCGCAGTATAATCGCGTCAGGTTAAAGAACCTCCAGACCATGAATACGGATGAACAGCAGTATTATGGTCGGGCTATGTCAGGCTACCAGTAGCCAGGCTAAAACTACATAGCATCAAATCTAGTGTAGCAAAGTTAAAATTGCCTGACTTCCGTTACACTAGCACCAATCAACGGACAGAAGTTGAAGGCTGAACCAATAGGTTTCAAGTTCAAACAAAGTTCCACAGACTAGACAACTAATGGATCAGATCTTAACTAAAGTGGGTCTGATCCATCAGGCTAGGGGACAATGGACGACGGTAAATAGGTGTGATTAGGTCACATCTAATTAGCTCAGTTGATCAGTTCTTCAGCTTGTGTAATTGCATTTTATGTCACAGTTTCATAGTTTCTTTTGAAAATTGGATTGGACTTTATGCACTGAGCTGATTTTTTTTATTATTTTTTTTATTATAAAGTCTTCTAAGGCTGCCTACTAGGCCTAGGCTCTTTGATTAAGGATGTGACAGTCAGTAGTCAAGTGGTCACCTCTCTCTCTGTGCCGTCTTCTGTAGTAAGCAGGCCCAAGGATAGGCTTGGATCATGCGTGGAGGCGCGAGGGAGATGGAGCGGTGTCAGGAAGAGAGGGATGAATGAGGGAGAGATGAAGGGACAGGGAAAGGTGTAGTCATGAGAGTCGAAGTGACATGGAAGTGAAAAGACTGAGGAACCTGAGGGCAAAAGGAAAAGAAGAAGAACAAGCACGGCTGAGAGAGCTCTTATCTGGGGCGCCTGTCAGAAGAACAGATCACAAGAAAGAGAGAGAGAGAGAGAGGGAGAGAGAAATAGAGCAAACGAGAGGATCTTTTTGCTCTAGTAGACTCCCGTAGCCTGTTTGTACATTAGCACCACAAAGAGAAGCAGACTTCTGAGTACTGCTGCACACTTCTGTCTTCTCTATCTTTCTTTCTATCTTTTTCTCTCTCTCCCTCTCTCTCTCTCTCTCTCTCTCTCTCTCTCTCTCTCTCTCTCTCTATCCATCCCTCCTATATCCCTTCTCTCCCCCTTTCTCTTTGTCTTTTTTCTCTCTGTCCCACAGCCTCCTCTGTCTCTCCTCTCTTTCTATCTCTCTTCCCTCCTGTTTTCTTTCTCTCTCTGCCTTTGTCTGCTCTGCTGAGGCAAGCGTAAAAGTGGATGCTTTAAGACAGCAGCAGCGTAATGCACGTGGACATCCTGCTGACTGCCTCTGTCTGTTCACCGTGTGTGTGTGTGTGTGTGTGTGTGTGTGTGTGTGTGTGTGTGTGTGTGTGTGTGTGGGTTTGTAGTCTCTGCGTCTGTGAGTACACATGCAAAGTGGGCCCAGTGTCTTTTATGTAAGCAGACTTGTGTCGTATGATATTTGTGGGCAGAGACAGCAATTACTTTCATCTTTCTTTTTATCCTATGCTAATAAAATGAATGGGCAAAAGCCCATCCTTGGCCATGTTAGCCTAGGTTTAGGCTACAGGCCCCTGGGGAGAGCCACCACTTTCTCCCGATGTAGAATACAGCAAACATAAATACATTGTAATTAAATGTGTAATAATTACATGCATTGAAATATAAATAAAATGTATTTATGTACACACACACACACACACACACACACACACACACACACACACACACACACTAAATTATATAAATTATATATACATGTATATATACAGTGTATGTGTGTGTGTGTGTGTATATTACAATACTATGTCTCCTTTAACTCTTTCTGAAGAATAAGCATCCTCTCCCTGTTCTGTTTGTGTAGGACTTTAAAGTTCCTTCTCACATAGTGTATGTTGTGTACAGACAGACTGAGTGGCTGTATGGGAGTGAGAAAGTGTTGAGTGGGGATGGCTATAGATCATGCACAGTGTCCTCAAACCTCTCAACACTCGCCTGTCACTCTGAGCCAACAGCCAACCTGTTGAGATCCATGACTTTGGGATGGTCAAAGGTCACTAAAATGGCTAGAGGAGACGTGTGTGTGTGTGTGTGTTCTTTCCTTGTTATGGCCGTGTTGGACAGTACTAGTGCTAATAATGGCTAAACACAGTTAACATGGCTAAAATTGAATCTACAGTAGTTTCGTTGTTATGACTGTAGGAGCAGTATTTATGCCAGTGTAATAATGATTCATTGGCCCCAGTGGAATAAAGATGGTTTGTCATGAAGAGACTTGAAGAGTGATATCTAACCCATCCTGTCCCTTTGCCCTCTGACAGTTGCACAATGAGGAAGACTCGTCTGAGGCCTCCACCAGTGCAGCGCCACCCACCTCAGCCCAGGGGGCCTGTGCCATCACGCCCGAGGCTGGTCCCTCTGCTGCCAGTGCGATGCCTGAGGCAGAGGTGCCACCGCCTCCCTATGACAGTGTGGCCCTCGGCGCCACCGCTGCACCAGGTACTGTACACCCACGGAACTGCCCCAGCCAAACTCAGAACAGATCGGAGTAGATTATAAAGCATAGAAAAGAATCTGGAGAGCTTAGCTTTGCTTTAGTTTTAAACTATTTTAGTGCCAAGCGTTATTGATAGCCACCTCAATCAATGGATTTCATGCAAAGCAGACTGAGATGGCAAAACGGCAGCTAACTGTAGCAGAATGGGGCATTTCAAAGTGAAAGCAAATCGTTTAGGTTTCGTTTTTGACATGCCTCATTCAGTTAGTTTTAGCTGCCGTTTCGCAAACTCGGTCTACGATGCACGAAATTGTATTATTGAGGTGCCTTTCAATAGCGCTTAGCAGTATAAAACAGCAGGTCTACGTGTTGATTCACTCCGGATTATAACTTTTAAATGGTACTTTTGCAACTTTTGGAACTTAAGTTAAAGATGCGTCCAGTGCAGCTGCATTGAAAGCATACTTTCAGTAGAGTCAAAGATTAAAGTGGAATGACAGTTCTACAGAAATGATAATGGCCACAACACTACAGGGGTTCATTTCACTTTCAATCTAGGCATGACAGGCCATGATGAGTTTGAGCAGCACATAAAAATGAACTGCAGCTTTCAGTTCACCGCACCGCAACAAGTACTGCACATCACCTGGTTGCACTTTTAGTGGTGACGATGGCATATCAAATGATGCCCCCCATCCCAGCACACACCCTCAACCAACCATTCCATTTTATGTTCAAGCATCATCTGCCATACAAATCTCAACATCTGAACATGACATCAGGGGCGAATGGAGAGCAGAATACATTTTTTTTCCAGCATTACCATGGTAACTGCGGTGGCTGTTGGCATGGTTACAGCCTTTCCAGCTGAAGGTACTTTCTGTTGAGTGGGTGGAACTCAAACGGAGCTGTGCATCACGTCTTCACTCTCTTATGTGTGGTCACTGCATTCTCCGCAAAGGTGCTGCTGCAGGTTCTCTTTCTCAAGAACACGTGCTGAGGCAAGCAGAGGGGAGTAGATAGACTTGGGTTTTAATTAGGGTTCCTTAGAACTACCAAGTCAGACACCTGGTTTGTCTCGCTTCCTGTTTTGAAGTCTGTGTTGATGACTACATGCTATTTCTCTGTCTGTCTGTAAATTTCAATCATAACGCTTCCTCTGACTGTCTTTCCGATTGCGTTGAAGCAACTGCATGTGCTTTTCATGTCAAATCTTTCCTTTTCTTTTTCTTTCTTGTCTGTCCTTTGTCAAGGACACAGTGGAGTCTTAATTTTGGAATGATTTGGGATCTGCCTTTCTCTCTCTGAATCTGCCCCCCTCTTTCTCTCTCTCTCTCTACAGAAGCCAGTTTCCAGGGGGATTTCCCTGTGCCTCCACCATACAGTGTTGCCACATCTCTGCCAACTTATGATGAGGCTGAGAAGGCCAAAGCTGCAGCCATGGCAGCCTCAGCCGTCGAGGTTGTGCCACGGGTATGTCCCCTTACACACACACACACACACACACACACACACACACACACACACACACACACACACACACACATCTCTGTCTCTCTCTCTCTCTCTCTCACACACACACTCGCACACACACACACACACACACACACACACACACACACACACACACACACACACACACACACACACACACACACACACACACACACACACACACACACACTCAAAGCTATTATGCCCATTCACACCCAAGATAGCCATTGGCTTGTCTTGAGATGTCACTGATGTCCTTGCTGGCTATGGAACGTCTGACCAAGGCCTTCAGACTGGAGGCAGTGACAGGAATATGAATAAGGCACTTTACATGACATGATGTGCTCTCACTCACACAACATCTGCTTTGTCTCTCTCCTCTACCCTCTTTATCCTCGAATCTCTCTGACCCATAAGGTCAACACACACACACACACACACACACACACACACACACACACACACACACACACACACACACACACACACACTAAACAGTCATCCACATCAACCCAGCCACTCACCCACAAACATCAAAAGAAGCAAGCGCAGACAACACATTTCACAGGCCCGTGGAATTCTAGCGAACAGTGCTGGTTTTGTGGCCCCTTATTTCTGCATGAGGCCGAGTGATCAGTCACCTCTGAACTGTGTCTGTTCCCCGGGCCTCCCCTCAGCAGTGGAGTCCCCAGTGCATCACATAAGCAAGCAAGCAAGCAAGCACACATCCTCTAGCGGAGACTCCCACCACCTCTCTCTTTTCCTCTCTTCCTGTCTGCCGCCCACTCTCCATGTGCTCTCTCTCTCTCTCTCTCTCTCTCTCTCTCTCTCTCTCTCTCTCTCTCTCTCTTTCTCTTTCTCACTCTCTCTCTCTCATTCTCATTCGCCACCCCCCTTCCCCATTTCAGTACACTTCTCCTTAAACACATACTCTATTGGCTTTTTAAAAAGGCCAACACACTGCCCTACTTCCGCTAGTGTCCACTGAATTGGTTTTGAAAAGTACCTCAGATACGCCACAGTTCCAGCCTCACACCACAACCTAGAAACAAGCTTTTACTTTCTCTCTTCGCCTCGATGATGGTGTTTCTATCTAATCCAAGATATATGCTATCTTTTTGGCGGGCACATCGCAAGATTAACAAAGTGCTTGTTTCATAATAATGGCTTGCTGATGCATAAAGATCTTATTTGAAAGCCTGTTGTGGATTGGAAAAAAATCGTCAGAGGGAAGTTATATTGCTCAATTTAGAATGACTGTCTAGGTTTGCAATTTCCTGTTTTAGTGGTTAGGAAATAAGGGGGCCTCCATTATGGCTCGAAAGATATAATTCAAAGACTTTGTTTTCCAGCACATGCTTTAAAGCCCTTAGTGGTGGCTGGCATTTTATTAGACTTTGGTATTCAATTTTCAAAAGGGGATTGCTCTTACTATGCACAGAAATAATCCAAATACAGCAGTTTGTGAGAAATCAATGGCTCATAACCTAGTACTAGTACTTTTCATTTCAATGGACCTGTTGTTTCACCGCATCTTTTGGGCTACAAGTGTGCAATTTGTCAACATGTATACATACATACATACACACATAAAGATCTACAGTGTACTGTATATGTCTATCGACCATATACTTATCTGTCAGAGCTTTTCTGAGTAAGATGAGTTAGATACTCCATGTTCCATCATCTCATATTGGGTCTGACAGCTGTGGGCCCTACAGATGTGATTTTTGATGTTCCATTATCTTCCCTGACCCAGGACGAAGACTTCCCTCCACGAGATGACTTCAGCGATGCTGACCAACTCAGGGTGGGCAATGATGGCATCTTCATGCTGGCCTTTTTCAGTGAGTGTCATCTCAGGAATAAGTAGGACTACACTTACACACACACCGTCATACAGTACATAAATAACAGCTGCTGAAAAGTTAGGCAGAAAAGGCCAGGGAGCAGGGGTTTTGAGGAGATTGGCAAAGAGTAGGTCATTTAACTTACCTTTTGTTATGATTTATTTATTTAGTGCACATGCCACAGTACATACTTCATCTTTTTAACTCACCTTCTGAGATCTCTTAAACAGTCCAAAAAGTAGGCTACCAGTTAGTGGTATCTGTAGTCAGAGACAGCTGTGGATAAGAAGAACCAGTGTTTTTGTCTATTTCGTAAACCCTGATTGGCCTTGGGCACTGTTGCGAGTATTTGCACAAATTGTGTCCGATAATGAAGGACCGTGTTGTTCTGTGTTGTGGTTAGTGGTAGAACAGGCAGAAGATAATGTGAAATTGCCATGTCTCCCACTGAAGAAGGGCGCTAACCCGAAATGTCTGTGAGACGATTAAAAAAGTGAAACGAAGCTGTTGAGTGCTTGCTTCATTTATGTCTTTTCACAATATCGGATTCTTTATCCAGAAAGTTAAAGCACCCAGTTGAAGTAACGCGTCGTGTGAAGCTCGCTTCCTTGACTTAAATCCTTTGAAATGCCATAAAACTTATTCTCCAAAACAAATGAATGAAGGAGGTAGATACAGTGCCTTGATGAAATTTAGACAATGTTTTGTTCAAAGACAGGTTTAGGAAAAGGGATATCACACAGACCTGCTCTGTCTGGCAACAAGCCGTACACGTTCTCAAAATGTAATTTTAGCAGATTTTTCAGATTTAATCAGGAGCCAAACCCTTGAACCACCAGAAGGTAAACTCATACTAGCATCCCTACTGTACTTGAAATCCTACTTGAAAACATATTCCAATGCCAATGTACCCATCAGGTGACAAAGGTTAGGAAGACTGTCCAAAGACAGCAATTGAGACATGCCAAGATGTCTAATAACAATTGGGCAATTTCTACCTTTACTAGTTTGACTACAATAGCTCTCCTTTTTTAAATGTTTGCCTGAAATTCATGTCCTGTTGAATTTGTGGTAAGAGTGCCATTCACTCATTGACCACCAGATGGAGCCCTTCTCCACCTTTAGGTGCAAGATGAATGTTCAGCAACAAGGCACACACAGAGCAAACCATAGGGCCTCAGAGAAGTTTGTGTGTGTCTGTGTGTCTGTGTCTGTCTGCCTTTTACACTCTTACTGACTGTGTTGCATGTGTCTCTTGCTAACAGTGGCCTTCCTCTTTAACTGGATCGGATTCTGCCTGTCCTTCTGCTTGACCAACACCATTGCGGGTCGCTACGGCGCCATCTGTGGGTTTGGCCTGTCTCTCATCAAATGGATTCTCATAGTCCGAGTAAGCCCTACAATCCATTAGTACATTAATACCTCAGACAACTATCAGCTCATCACCTTGTGTCATGTATGGAGTAGTTTGACTGCTTTGAGTCTGGCATTTATACTTTCATTTAAAATCCTGCTCTGTCTGACTGACTGGATGTGGTCTTGTCCCTGCAGTTCTCTGATTACTTTACTGGATACTTCAACGGGCAGTACTGGCTGTGGTGGATCTTCTTGGTGCTGGGTAGGTGCCACCCTGTTTTTTTTTTTGAGTGTCTTGGTCTGGGTCTGATCTGTTTAGCACATGCTCAAACACTGCCCCCTAGTGCTGAAAGCTTGCCTCTCACAGGCTACAACTCATTTCTTTCTTCACCATGGCCTTTAGGTGCACCAGTGGAAGGAAAAGGACATTTTACTGATGTGTTGTTTGCCTCTGTGTGTGTTTTTATTGTACGGACAGAAAATGCTTCCTGTAAAGCTTTGGCTTTGCAGAAATGTGAAGAACATTTAACATTTAACATGGAAGTGTGTGCTAATGTTGAAGACAAGGTCATATCTTGCTATTGTTGCTTAGGTACTGTAAATGGATTCTGAATGAGACATAGAGTTATTCATCATTGTGACACTTTTGTGTTTGTTCCTCTCCCAATTCAGCTGCTTCAGTACATTTGAGCTGTTATATTTTTACATTTAACAGAAAATAGCATTGCCTGCCTTTGTACAAAATGTCAGTGTCAAGGGAGAATGTGACCCAAGCCTTTCACATATTAGGGCTGTTATGAAGATTGTAGCGAGCGACAGTCAGTGAATGTGGTCTTTATGAGAAGAGGTTACAATACATGCAGACAATATGATTCATCATGTTTGCGTCCTCCATGAGATCCCATTGAGGCGAAACATTTGAGCAGTATCCCTCAAAGCACTGGCCACAACTAAATACGCCACAGCCGCAGAAACACGCTCCTGACAGCCACTGCTGCCTCTTTGGAGGAAGATGAATGGCAAAAGACTATTTGTTATAGAGTCTAACTCCAACAGACATGCCAGAGGTGCTTTCATGCAAATCCAATGCAAAGAGACAAGGCCTGATGCAAATGACAGAAAGCTCAGTATTGAAATGATACAAGAGCAATTTGGATGGACTGAGGTGGAATGGAGTAGTGTCCTTGGTGCACACCCACACACAGGAAACATGGAGATTGACTAAAGGAAAGTCAATCCAGTGGAGTTGTTGTGGAGGAGAAGTCTTTGTGAAGGTCTTTTATTAAATCATCTTTTGTTCATCTCTCTCTCTCTCTCTCTCTCTCTGTTTTTGTACGTTTTTAATGCAGGAATGCTGCTGTTCTTCCGGGGATTCGTGAATTACCTGAAAGTTCGCAACATGTCAGAGAACATGGCCGCCTCTCACAGAATGCGTTTTTTCTTCCTTTATTAAAGAGGTACGTCTCTCTCCCAAACCTCTGTCCTTCTGACAAGGTCATCTCATGTCATGCAATAGCACATCCCCCCTCTAAACACACACACACACACACACACACACACACACACACACACACACACACACACACACACACACACACACACACATACTGTAGATCTGATGCTGCTGCAATTCAATATATTTTTTATACATGCTGCTGCTGAAATTCAATGTATTTTTTTTATCTCAAATGGGTAACATGTGCTGCAGCATGATATCAAACAAACTTATAGCAAAATCATGGCAAAAAAAAGCAGTGGCATTGAATACTACACTGTAGCACACTATTGGCACACAATATATGCTATACATTGCTATACACAGTATAAGGCAGCAACAATTGTCTTGTCCTGCCATAAAGCTTCAAGGTTTGAATGGATGGAGAAGACTTTATGTATGTCTTTTTTTGTTGGGTGTTTCCCAGCCCTTTCCCTCCTCCTCTCCTCTCCTCTCCTCTCCTCTCCTCTCGTCTCCATTCTGCTGACTCTGTCCATCCGCCCTCTGGACTCCACTGCTGCAGTCTCAGCCCTGCTGCTCTCAAGCACACAGGAGCTCATTACTGCAACTAAATTTAGCTTCGGTGCATTACAGCGATGATCACTTAATCATATTCCACTCAACCAAACACACGCATCACAACACAGCTCCAGTACTTCCTCTTAGCAAATGTCAAGGACGCAGTATCAAGATTATAAATTAGTCTTACGTTTGTGTAAATAACCTTAATGCGTGCTGCAATAGCATCCGTGTTGCAGTGGGTCGAGGCTAATCCCCAGGGCAAAGTTAGCATGGCCCCATGCAAGAGTTTTGCAAGTGTGCTAGAGCTTCACGGGTTTGTACTACTAGGGGCTCGACTCTCTGGAGCCATGGACAGCCGTGAGTCTTTCCAGACTCCACAAGGATGCGTCCACGTAATCAGCAAGTCTGGGAGTCCAGCCGAAGACCGGACATCCGGATTTGGCACATGCTCGGCTGACCCATAACATGTTCCTTTTTAACAAAAGAAAAAAGAAAAAGACGAGAGAGAAAAAAAGCCCTGGTCCCAGCAGCAGCCCCCTCTGCTGGTTGCCTTAAACAGACTTAAACCGACTGACTCTGTTCAGTCTCCACAAGCACTTTTGAGCTCAGAAACTTTTCAAAGTACTTAAGAGCTGATGTAGGATCAAACTTTTTTAAAATTCAACACACACACACACCCCTCTCCCGTTGTCATCGGTTGCCAGCGCAGGCTGCTCTTCCTCACATGGCCTTGTCTCTGTGTGTGTGTGTGTGTGTGTGTGTGTGTGTGTGTGTGTGTGTGTGTGTGTGGGGGCGCGCGTTCTTTTTCGCTGGTGGTCAGTGACACTTTTTGACGGCGCTGTCACATTGGTGTATCGATCCTGGCCCCCAGGGTCCCACGATGCCCCTGCATTAATGGCGAGCGTGGCCAATGACAGCTGCCACTAATGCACCAGTGTGTGAGTGTGCCAACAACCATCTCTCTCTCTCTCTCTCTCTCTCTCTCTCTCCCCCTCTTTCTTTCTCTCTTTCACTTACCATATTCACGCTTTCCCTTCCTCTGCTCCCTCCCTCCCTCGCTTTGTGTTTATCCTTTCCCCCGCTTTTCTCCTCAACACTCTCCCTTTCACCCATTCAGTCTTTTTATTTATCAATCACTCTCTTATTCTCACTTTCTCTCTGTCTGTTCCCTCTCTCTCTCTCTCTCTCTCTCTCTCTCTCTCTCTCTCTCTCTCTTTCTCTCCCTCTCTTTCTCTCGCTCTCTCTCCCTTTCTTTCCTCAAGGTTGCCACACCAAACATTCCTCCCTAATGTGAAATTCCGTGATGATTTGCAACCCGTCAAATGAACTGGACTGAAGCCCGAGGGAGGTGGGGGGGGGGAGAGAAGAAGAAGAAGAGGAGGAGGAGGAGGAGGAGGAGGAGGAGGTGAAGAAGAAAGCGAGGGGAAAAAAAAGAGTGCATGAGTGCTGCCAAAAAAGCCCAGGCTACCCTCATTAAAAGTCAAAGAACTGATGCACTCCTTCCCTAAATGAGTACTGATTAACTAAGTTAATATTAGGTTTGTGTAATATCCTTCCTTGCCTTTGTATGCTCTTATTTAATTACTTGCCATACAAAATGAATTGATACACACACACACACACACATACACACACACGCACGCACACACACACACACACACACAGTCTCCCACGGTGCAACACTTTACATTGTGGAGTGATACTTCTTAGTAGGGATCTAAAGCAAACTGGAGAAGAAGCAGTGCTCATCACGAGTATGCACCCAGGATGTGCTATGCAAACGGTTCCTGTCTCTTCAGTTCCCAAGAAGCAGATAAATGTAGTGCCCTCCTCCACCCCAACCCCAACCCCAACCCAGCCCAACCCAACCAACCCTGACTCTACTCCTGCTTGTTCCATTTACAACTCTGTAAGCTTTGTTGCATTGCAGTATTGAAGTAACCTCTTGTATAAGAGTCTCTCTCTCTCTCTCTCTCTCTCTCTCTCTCTCTCTCTCTCTCTCTCTCTCTCTCTCTCTCTCCCCTTCTCTCTCTCTCTCTCTCTCTGTCTATTTCTCATGGTTTGATCATTTAAGCTAATGCCAACTAAAGATATGTTTGCACTACATGAGGATTTCCCTTTCCTTTCTTAAGTTGTGACTGGCTTATTCTCTTAGTATAAATAGCTAGCTTTGTTGAGCAGGTTTGAATTCTGGAATTTGTATTTATCTTAATGAAATACAGAGATTTTTTGCCATTTTTGCACCATAATAATTTAATTTGTTATTTTCGATATTGTTATTGTATTTACATACAGTATATAGATAATTGCAATCAGCTAAAACTGTGATACTTTTTTCCCTGTCTAGGCTACATTTTTAGTGCTTGAAATGCTATAAATTTCATCCATTTGATTCCACAAACAGTCTCTTCAGCAATATCGGATCTTTAATAAAAAAACATGTAAGTGCATGGTTAACTTGATTGCACTGGATGGAAAAAATACAGTCTTAAAAACAGTGCAAAACTGTAATTTAAATATACATTTGTTAAACCAAACTTTTTCTTTCTTTTCTGTCAGAATTGAACATTTTGAACATCTCAAGTGTCAGAGAGATGGTTGTGTGCAATGTGTTAATTCTCTTGTCTTGCAAAATTGCCAATAAAGTTCCTCTGGAACCGTGTGAATGTTGCTGTCTTGACTTCTGTAGTGAACATCTCAAGCATACAGTACAAACAGTAAACTTGTTCATGCTGCTACATCTCCACTCCCTTCCGAGACATAAGGACCCCAACAGGTGAGAGCCTATTTTGCTGCGATGCTGACAAACAGTTCATCAGCAGTGTTGTTCCCTGAGAATGTGCCACTCTTGACTGCCATTGCTAGTTGTTAACACAGTCTTTTCAGCAACAAGAGCAGTTCTAGCTGCAATCTGTGCCTGCCTGCTTTGTCAGTTTCGTACGACTCTAGCCTTTTGTAGTGAGCAAAAGTACCCATCTCTATTAGAAGAAGCAACCTTGAGCAGGCGCTTTTCAGAAAGGAAGGCCATTTTCTTTTCAGAGAGCTTCTGACTGTTTGGTCTTTAACACCAGCCTCACAAACTGCACTGTCGTTGAACTTTGTGATAGATGGAAAATGTCAATGTTTTCTCTAAGTATGTTTTTCATTATTTTTTTGTTGACCCACTTCTTTTGGGAGCTGTGCATGTGTGAAACTCTTTCCTGAAGAGTTAGTGGCAGTGTCGGCGACAGCATCAGATATGAGGCTAAGCACTGGCAGAACTATGAGTCTCTCTCTCTCTCTCTCTCTCTCTCTCTCTCTCTCTCTCTCTCTCTCTCTCTCTCTCTCTCTCTCTCTCTCTCTCTCTCTCTCTCTCTCTCTCTCTCCCTCTGTCCTCAATCCCCCTCCTCCCTCCACCTCATCAACTTTTAATGAGTGACCCATTTACATAACACTCTTCCGGTTCGCACATGCTCCCTCACACTCTCTATTTTTGCGCTCTCTCTCTCTCTCTCTCTGCCTTTCTGTCTGGATGGACAGCTCGTGTCTCACAACCTCAATCCCCACCTCCCCCCTCCCTTTCCCATGCCTTTTCTCTTCTCTCTCTCTTCTTTCTCTCTCCCTCGCTTCAGCCCCCCTCACCCTAAACTAGACCTAGCTGGAATGACACAAAGCAAACTCTGTGACACGCACCCAGTGAGCGAGTGAAGAGGCAGGAGGGAGGGAGAGGTGCTGACAATCGCTGTCGGCAGCGTTTTTCTGTGGGCCCTGTGCGAGGGCGAATGTGTGTGTGTGTGTGTGTGAGAGAGAGAAAGAGAGAGAGGGTGCAACAAAACAGGCCTCCTCTCCTTTCCTCTCCTCATACTCTGAGGCTTTCCAGCCAGTTGGGTAAATACTGCACCCCTCTCCTGCTCCTCTTCCTCCCCCCTCTGTTGCCTGTGCTCCGGGAGCTCTTGACAGGCGGCTCGTCACTCAGCCCGTCAGCCCGGAGCTGAAGGTGCCGCAGGTAGCGCCAGGAATGCAGGAAGGGGGGCTGAGTTCCAACCTGCTCTCTCGCCGCCAATGTGCTCTTGAGGTTTTTTTTTGTTTTGTTTTTTTTTTTTGGCCTCGGCTCTTGCTCTCTTCTTGCATCTCTCAATTTTCACCCCCTCAAGGGCTTGGTGATGACACCAAAGGTGTTTACCCCTCGCTGGGTAGTTTGAATGAAGCTAGGCTGGTGACCGGGGGGGTTTGGGGCACAAGAGGTTGGTATGGCAGCATGCCACACAGTCCTTTCCACTTAGCAAAGCTGACAGTAACCCCCCCCCCCCACACACACACACACTCTCCCCATGAGGAAGGAGTCCTCCGACACTGCCCAAATCCGGCTGTCAGCCTTGTCCGAGACTTTAAGGCTCTTAAGAGGAGACCTGACTTCAAAAAGCCTTCGTCGGGCCAAAGCGTGTGGTAAAGGCCTGATTTCAAAGTTATTCCCCCATCAACTTTCCTTTTTTTTTTTTTTACTTTCCTTTTGGTGAGTTCAAGCATGACACTCAGAGGAAGTGTTCATTTGAAACATGTTGAGATGGATCGTCTCCCCGAGCTGTCAGTGCATCAATATTAAGAAACTCTCGCAGAAACACAAGTTCAAAAGCAGAGGCGAGCCGCAGTCTGCGGTCTTCAGCCCAAGGGGCTTACGTGAAACGGCAGAGGAAATGCAGGAAATTGACAGCGGTGGTGGTGACCGTGACAGGTTTGGCATTCAAAAGGACGCTGACACCTTGTTGCCCTCGCGGGCCATGAAAGGGCCCCTCTTCGGCCCCCGGGCACAGGCCAGGCGGTGGTTGGCGCTGAGCCGGCCGAGAGGAGGAAGTACGAGGGGGATCTCGTAGGCCACAGAGGTTTGGCCTCCTCCTGTTTGTTTGGCAGCAGGAGACACACAAGCCTTTTTTTATGGAATGGAAACCGCAGAAACACCAGAATTGGAAAGCCCAAGCCCTTTTTTTCTCTCTCTTTCACTTCTTTTTTTTCTTTTCTCTAGGAATGGGAAGAACGGGAGCGAAGTCCAGGCCTGTGCCAGGGGTGTTTCACTCACAGTTTGGGGGGGGGGGATCATAGCTCATACCTGCTGAAACTGTACAACAATCTTATTTGGAAAGAGTTAACACAGTAGAGAAGCATTCAAGACCATGTTAGTTCTAAGCACATTCAGACACACTGTGTGTGTTTGTGTGTGTGTGTGTGTCACCTTTGTGACTGTTGGCCCATGCACGCTAATGTTTACAGTGCGCTCCATTTGACAGATGTCACAAGCCAGCCATCCAGCGAGCCTCTCTCTCTCTCTCTCTCTCTCTCTCTCTCTCTCTCTCTCTCTCTCTCTCTCTCCCTCTCTCTCTCTCTCCCTGGGCTCCAGTGCTATGTGGCTGTGTTTGATGTGGCCTGAGCTTTATGGCTTTATGGCCCACTCCCAACAGAGCACACCTTGAGTCAGGGTCAGGCCACTGCTCTCCACAGCCCCACTGACGCTCCATTTCATCAGCTGCCTCGCACAGACCTGGCAAATAGGCTAGCTGGACCGGCTCCTTCCTCACAGGATTTGGGCTAAATTGTAAAAAGATATATGGTTTTATGGCACAGCACTTTTGCCTTATTTACTGTATTGTACTGTGGCTTGTGTGGGAAAGATCCACAGAAATAATTGGGTGCGTGTCTGTAAACAGATAACACAGACAAAAGGAGTCTTCAGTCAACATCGTAGACCACAATTGAAAAATACTTAGCCAGTACTGTAGTGCTACAGAAACAGTCAGAACTAGTGTTGGGACATATCAACTGGGCATGTTAAGAGCTCAATGGTGTTTTTTGCCCCCAACGGCAACTTCCAGGGAGCACAGCCTAAAAGGCACTAGCCTTACCCTATTCCTAACCCTAACCCCCTCAACCCTCATCCTAACCCTAAACTGAGTGGAGTAGTGCCTTGAAGGCACCGTTGAGGGCAAAAAATACCAAAGACCATGATAAGAAGTGAAATTCTGTGTCTGGATTGCAGATGAGGTTGACATTTCAGTGCAATTTGTGACCAAACAAAGTGCTTGATTTCACCGAGTGCCTGTGTGCCAGTGTCTTTAGGTAGGTCTTCAGTGAAGCACTACTGTAGGTTTCAGTTGAAATTGGGCTTTGTCAAACAGCTAAACCTATACAGACAGGACAATGGGCTATTTGTGTGATCTAGCTGGAATCACCTTGAATAACTTCATGTAAAGACCATCACGTAATGCATGTCCTCTCTGCCTAGGCCGTCTCTAGTGTGGCTCACACAGACAAGCACTCACAGTGTGCCACTTCCATGGTTACCGCAGTTGAAAGGTTTCTCAGCCCCTTCACACAATTCACAGCTGCGCTCAAGAATGTTTTTGCACGTCCGTCAGAGGACACACGTTGGCTTTGAAGACTCAGGCTTGCCCTCCCAAAGGACCACTCCAGGTCAGTTTCACATATGACTCAAGCCTCTAAAGTCATGACCCCTTTGACCTCCGTGTTGGTGTCCTAAGATTTCTGTAGCCGTAATGGACACACCAGTGTCATCCTCAAAGCCTAACAGATGTACTTTTTATTTATTTATTTATTTATTTATTTATTTGGTGGTGGTGGGGGGGGTCTTGTCTTCTCGGAAACTGCTGTTTAACATGGCTGTGTGCTTTATCCCACTGTGCTGGTGAATGTCACTGCAGTGAATGTGTGTGAGGGGGGAAAAACATGTCATACCAAAAGCAGAGCGCCTGGAGAGAAAGGCGAGGCGTCGGACGAGAGCGAGAGAGCGTCTAGACTTTGGCGCATGCAGGGAGACACTGCTCCCTAGACCTGAGTGTTAAAGGAGCTGAGTGCTTTCTCTCCCCGAGGACCTGAGAAAGCCCTCATAGGTGTCAGCTTGATTTGCACTTTCTTTCTTTTCTTTTCCTCTCTCTCTCTGTGTACTTCTTGTTCGCTTCACTTCTTTTATTCTTCAGCTTCTTTTCACCCTCTCTCTCTCTCTCTCTCTCTCTCTCTCCCTCTTTCTCTCTCTACCTCTAAGTCAGAGGGTTATATCATTGTCATTTTCATGCAGTATGTTTCCTATCCTGTGCTGTCTTGTTATTTCTATTTTATGCTATTTTACGCCCCTCACTCTTTCAGTGGTTTAATGTGGTTGTTCTTAGAGCCATACACTCATAGAGCCATAGAGCTTAGAGCCATACACTCATTCAGACTTCTCTGTTGCC
This sequence comes from Sardinella longiceps, assembly GCA_027497455.2. Classification (NCBI taxonomy): domain Eukaryota; kingdom Metazoa; phylum Chordata; class Actinopteri; order Clupeiformes; family Clupeidae; genus Sardinella; species Sardinella longiceps. Next base: position 16,431,230 of record JAODXP020000031.1, read on the forward strand.
CCCCCCCCCCCCCCTCCATCTCCGCCTCACTCCCCCCAATCTCCCCCTCTCTCCCTCCCCCCAATCTTTCTCACTCTTGTTCTCTTCCTGGGGTGCCCTCGCTTGACAAGGTTAATCTGTCCTGATGATGAGCAGTTGTGCTTGGCTCCGTTTTTTCCCCCCTCCATAGATTCCTTCCGATAACTGTAACATGAACCCCGCATGTGCGATAGGAATTGGAGGGTTGTGTGTGTGTGTGTGTGTGTGTGTGTGTGTGTGTGTGTGTGTGTGTGTGTGTGTGTGTGTTGGATGGGAGGGGGTGGGGGTTGAAAAAAAGCCTAGTGTTTTTACTTTTCAGGAGTTTTCCCTATGTACATGCACGTGCACACACACACAAACACACACACACACACTGCTCTCTGAGGCAGTTGTGTAGGAACGACTCCTGTTTGACATCCATAACTACGTGCACTCTTTACTCTCAAGTTATCAAGGAATGTGTCTGGTCATGCGCATGTGTGTGCCTGTGTGTGTTCTTGCACATATGGTGAAAGCAGAATCCTGACAAAAGGTGAATGTACACTTCCAATGTGTACCTCCACTGACTAAATTGTTTTTCTATCCATGGACTTTTTCTATCCATGGCCTCCAGTTGGTGCTTTAAAAGGACTCCTGAGTGTTGTACCTTTTTTTGGAGCAACAGTGAAGGTGCTGACTGTAGCGGCTATTGAAGGCCCGGCGGTGGCACCAATAAAAAGTGAATTGAATCAATGCCTGCTGGGGAGAAGTCGAAGTCGACTAAAGAAGTGAACAAAGAAGAAAAAGAATAAGGAGGAGGAGGGAAAGAAGAAGCCTGTGTGACTCTGAACAGGAGGGAAATGGTGGTGTATAGATGGTTTGGGTGAGGGGAGAGGAGGGGAGGGGAGAGGGTGTTGGAGGGTGAGTGCAGGCAGTGCTGTGGCTGGCGCCGTGCCCGTAGGAACAGGTTCTAGGTGAAGTGAATCAGGCCAGCTGTTGCCAGGCCTGTCGCCATGGTAATCACCTCACAATATTTGTATTAGGATGTGTGGGTGAGACATCTGATACAGACAGTTCTCACTGGCTCCCTCACGCTCGCTCATTCAGGCCTCCCACACACACACACACACACATACACACACACTTGCTTACGCACAGCTGCTCTTGAAGAACAACAACAACGACAAAAAAAAAAAGAAACAAAAAGAAACCAGTGCCCTTCGTTCCTCTTAACGCGCCGTTTTGTACGAGCGTGTGTGCACACCTCCGGAATGACACCTGGGTTGTGTCTTAAGTCTAAGTGGGTCACGGTGAGAACCAGAACCTCCTCTTGTGTTTGCTTTTGTGACGTGGGAGCAGGATCAGCGTCTCCGGTCGGCTTCACCCTCCAGTGTCTTTAGTGGGCCATTTGGCCAGCCATTAGGCAGGTCATCAGTGCAGGCAGCAGTGCTGTGCTAGCTGCCCTGTGTGGGTGTCTGTCTGCAGAGGAGCGGAGATATCAGACCCAACGTCTGTAAATATTGATTTTTTGATATAGATGGCAGCACCTGGCTCTGTAGAGAGAGAGAGAGAGTGGCCCTCTGACTGTGGGGGAGATAGGAGGAGGAAGCTAAGAGCCATTATACAGCAGTAGAGCAACTTTGGCCAAGTTGATGTCGTTCGTCTTGGAGATTTAAGTGCATGTTATGGGACATTGAATTTAGTAGGGGTCATTTTTTCTTTTGACATCCAAAAGGGGTGGAAAATAATGCAGGTCTATCTAGTTAAATGCATCAGTCCTTAAATATAAACATTTTCAATATGTCTGAAGCAGACCCTTGGTGTATTTTTAATGTATTACTGTATGTAAGATTGTGATATATTCAGCCTGTTATCCATAGTAACACCTTGTCCTAACTGCAAGTGACTGTCAATTGTTACGAAGCACTGACTGCTTCCTGTCTATTCTGGATCCATTAAATTTCCCATTCTATTCGATTAGATTCTTCATTCAATCTAGCCAAGCAACGCAACTTGCGCAAATAAAGTACAACCGGACCAAACAAGTTAACCAATGAAACTAGTCGTGTTGCTTTGTGTCACATTCAGTTAGAACAGTCAAATAGAAAACCGAATCATCTAACTGATTTTGAGGCACATATTCGGTGGCATCGCTTGCTGTTAGGACATACTATAACATGTTCCTGGGTGATCTTATTTGACTTAGGGTTAAAGTTCACATGGGAAGCACAGGGTAAAGTAATCTCTATTTATAGACTGTCATATTTCACAGCCACGTTTCAAAAAGCACCCTTTCAGTGTCATGTTGATTCACACCTAAGAGACTGCAGTAGCACACACTGGAAGAGAGATGTGTGTGTGAGAGAGAGAGAGAGAGAGAGAGAGAGAGAGAGAGAGAGAGAGAGAGAGAGAGAGAGACGGAAAGACAGAGAGAGAACACATTTGTAGAAAAAGCCCTCCAAAAGTAACAGCTTTCCACTCCACACGTCTGTGTGAAAAAGTATCGACACAGGAAGTGCCTCAGTCCACTTGTATGATTTGTTCTTTTTTCCCCTCATTTCATTCTACTGTAGTGGCAGCAGGCCTTGTTTAGCCCTGCAGTAGCCAATCCCAATGTGGCTTTGAGGTAAACCAAAGCACTAGACTTTGCAGAGGTGACATCCAAGAGCCAGTGGTGGGCCGTCATAGTATAATATTCAGTATAATATGTAACAAAGAGTATACTTGGGATATATAGTATACAATGACGAGTATACTGGGGGCTTATAATGCCAATGGGCTTCAGTCCTGACACAGGACGTCCTCAGAAGCAGATGAAAGTATTGGGGTCTACCTAAGGAACTTTGTAGCACACTCCCATGTGTGTGTCACAGACCCAGCTGAGGCCAGTGTGTGAAACCCAAGGCAGCGAGGTGAGTGCGGGCCAGTGACCTGTCCTGTCCTGCCTGTCTACAGAGGAGAGAGGCCAAGCCAGAGGCTGGAGAGCCTGACTCTCAATCGGACCCTTTCACCGCTGCTTATGAGGATTTTTTTTGTTTTTTTTTAACCCTTTCATGTCAAGAGGTACTCTAGCTGATGAAGCCGCCCGCCACCCCCTTGGCTTCCCCCCCAGCATGTGCACACTTGTTTTCAGAGCAAACAGCCGGAACCTGCCCGAACACTACCCACCTTTCATGGGCATCACTTAAAGACCCATTAATAATCTGACACGTTTTTTTCTGGGCCCCCACCCCGTCACATACACACACACACACACACACACACACACACACACACACACACACACACACACACACACTTCTCCTCCTCAGACGTTAATTAGGGTAATGAACAAACCCCTCACTCTAAATGAGCCCAAGCAAATTCCATAACCCTACTACAGCTTCATTTCCTCCCTAATTTTCAACTTATCAGCCGGGGCCTGTTCAATCCCACGGGAGTCTCCTACTGTAGGTGGATTCTGTGACCACTCCCAGTGGACTGGTTTGTGGACCTTTACCTGATTGGTTGGTGACCACAGGGCACCTGTGCCTACTGCTTGATGGACCCTGCAAGTTCTACAAAGACAGTATTTTGAAAATTTGTAAATTAAGTTTTATAATTTTAGAGTTCAACACTGGACAAAATGATGATGTATTGATTTGTGTTGACGACACCAGGGGGGTGACTACTGCTCATATGCCAAAGCACACCTCACTTGAGATTCTCAGGAAGCATTGGCTTGGTTCAGACTTCCTAGGCATTGCATATCTGTTTGTCTTTTAACCGATGCTCTTCTCCGGAATAACGCACAGGCAGGGAGCAAACAACAGGGTGTGTATGATGATGTATTGATTTGTGTTGACGACACCAGGGGGGTGACTACTGCTCATATGCCAAAGCACACCTCACTTGAGATTCTCAGGAAGCATTGGCTTGGTTCAGACTTCCTAGGCATTGCATATCTGTTTGTCTTTTAACCGATGCTCTTCTCCGGAATAACGCACAGGCAGGGAGCAAACAACAGGGAGTGTCCCGCAGAGCTCTACTTGTTAGGTGAAGGGGCCTTGCTCAGGGATATAATGTTGACAGCGCCTGGGATCAAAGTCAGCACCCGCAGGTGTATTTGGGTGCCCTGATCTGTAAGCGCTATAGTACTCGCGCTCCATACCTGTGCAATAGCTGTTTGTGGACTGGACTGAGAATGAGGCAGTAAGTAGCTGCCTGCTCTCTCATTAAAGTTATCAGGGTCGTCTCAGACTCCGACTCAGAGGCTGGGCTTCGCCTGCGGCTCCTCAATTCCTTAGTAGGCACCCCACCCCCACCGCACCCCACCACCCCTATCCCCACCCCACAGCCCCTCACCACCACCACCGCCTCCGTGGCTAATAACTCGGCCGCCAGTAATGGAGGGTGTCCCGGAGGTGACTGTGATAAGAGCCACCTGCTCTGGAGGAGAGTCTGCCAGTGCTCATTGTGTGTGTGTGTGTGTGTGTGTGTGTGTGTGTGTGTGTGTGTGTGTGTGTGTGTGTGTGTGTGTGTGTGTGTGTGTGTGTGTGCGCATGCAAGTGTGTGAGACAGAGAAAAAGAAGCAGGGACAAGTAGAGGAACAATTTTTGTTTGTCTATGTTTGTGGCAGTGTACAATATGTGTTTGTGTGTGTGTGTGAGTGTATGAGAGTGGCTGAGTGCAAGTGTCTGTGTGTGTGTGTGTGTGCATGCCTATGTAGATGTTTGTGTGTGTGTGTGTGTGTGTGTGCATGCCTATGTAGATGTGTGTGTGTGTGTGCAAGTGTGTGTGCTAGTGTGTGTGTGTGTGTGTGTTTGTGTGTTTGTGTTGTTATCCCCAGGAGGATGGGCAGAGATAAGTTGCTCTGCCAGAGTGTGAGGGCACTGTGGATGCCTGTAGACATCTGTGTCTGCCAGCCAGCGGGGTGAGATTGAGGGCGGACATGTTACGTGGCAGGTCTCTCACTTGAGATCTCTCTCTCTCTCTCTCTCTCTCTCTCTCTCTCTCTCTCTCTCTCTCTCTCTCTCTCTCTCTCTCTCTCTCTCTCTCTCTCACACACACACACACACACACACACACACACACACACACACACACACACACACACACACACACACACACACATACAGACACACACACACACACCCCAGGACCCAGTAGCCTGGAGAGTCTCCGTCTGAGGCACGGCGGGAGGCCGTAGGATTTGAGCAGATTGACTGTTGTGAAAATTTTCAACGGGTGAGAAAGCCCGCTTTGCGTTTGTTGTTGTTTGTTTGTTTGTTTATTGTTTGTTTCCCTGACGATTGACTGATATACGCCAATTCTTTTGTGAATACAAATTATTGCTGAGGGTGAGAAGGTGCCACAGCAGCTCAATCCAGTTTCAAAGTACTTTCACACAAGTTTCAACCCAAAGAGTTTATTTCATCACAATTTCACTGATAATGTGTGTGTGTGTGTGTGTGTGTGTGTGTGTGTGTGTGTGTGTGTGTGTGTGTGTGTGTTTTAAGTCAGCCTACTGAATAATAGAGGGATTTTTGAAGCCACACTGGGCTTCTGAACAACAGCAGTAACCCAGACACAAAAGCACTTATAGTCTAAATAGACCCCCCCCCCTCCCCATCACCACCCACTCAACTTTCATGCTCCCATCAAATTGAATTGCAAAATCATTGGCAATATAAAAGGCCAGAAGGGAAAAAGAAATCAAAACTCTTGGTTTCCTGGACAGGAGATCTGTCATTCCATTACGCACACACACACACACACACACACACACACACACACACACACACACACACACACACAGAAAGAGACACTCATCTTCTCTGATGGTTGCTTCACACCGGGAGGCCATTCCAGCCCAGACACAGTGCCGGATGTCAGCACACGGACGACACTATCAAGGCCCAGCTGGAGGCCTGGCATTCCCAGCAGGCACCTGGGCAGGAAATCACCCCAGGCGATCGTCACAAGGAAGCTTGAGCCAGAAAAGGCACACACACTGTCTCAAACTCTGTCTCACACACACTATCTCTCTCTCTCTCTCTCTCTCTCTCTCTCTCTCTCTCTCTCTCTCTCTCTACACACACACACACACACACACACACACACACACACACACACACACACACACACACACACAACCCCCCTAGTCTTCTCTCTCCTCTCTCATTTGCACTTGCAAGAATCTACTGCTGAGTTGTGATGCTGCAGTCCAGGGAACAAGCAGTTTTACTGGGTTTGAGAGAGAGTGTGTTTCTGAAAGGCACATAAACATGCAGGCAAGCAAGCAAGCAAACAAACAAACAAGCAATCTTAAAAACAAGAGAGCTATTGAATGTCTTAGCCTCTACATCTCTCCCCCATCTCTGTGTCCCTCGGTGGATTCACTGCTTCTAGGACAGTGGTCCCAGCGGGGCTGAACAGTTTGGGATGTAGAAGGACTGTGTGTGTGTGTGAGAGTGTGTGTGTGTGTGTGTGTGTGTGTGTGTGTGTGTGTGTGTGTGTGTGTGTGTGTGTGTGTGTGTGTGTGTGTCTGCAAAGGTAAGAGGAGAGGGAGTTTCAGGCTGAAACAAGAGTGAATACATCATGATGCCCACAAACTGTGTGTGTGTGCGTGCATGCGTGTGTGTGTGTGTGTGTGTGTGTGTGTGTGTGTGTGTGTGTGTGTGTGTGTGTGTGTGGTATGAGTATACCAAAATAGGCACGCATGCATATGGTTGGTATGTGTGTCTGTGAGTATGTAAACCAGTGTAGTGTTACTATGATTGAGAGGCATGCCCTGGGAGGATGTGGTTTTTAGGGAAACAATAGGCTAGGGGCTTTAAATGGAAAATCAGGAAGAAATTTCAGCAGCCCCCCTCACCCCCCTCTCCCCCCAAGCACTCCCCCACCCTCCGTCTGGCCCCTGTGTGAACCTCTACCCTCTGGTGACCAGGGCAGCCAAATATGTAGTGGCGGGGTCAAGAGGTCGACAGCTGACTTTATGATTAGAGCTGAAGGAAACAAGCGGCACTTAATGTCTGGCTAGATCTCAGCGCCAGGCACAATTAAGCCCTCCCGGCCCAGGAACCCTCGCCAGACTTGTTTGGGAGTTAAAAGTTAAGCTTGCGCACAGGAAACAAAACCCATAAGAAAGACGTTTATCATCATCGCTGAAACTAAACTAAACACGAATCTGGAGCTCGAAAGCCCGAAGTGTGTGCCTTTTCAGTTCTATGGGGAGAGGAGACAGATTTTTTTTTTATCAGTCACCGGTTACTGAAACATTACACATAATCTCTAATCTTATCTTGGAGAAGTTGCATAAGCAAATGTGCTTCCCCCCCCTATGCTAAAAGAGCTTTGTCTTCTGTTGCTGTTTACTGTGTTTGTTTGTTTTATTGCCCACTTTTACAGCCGCTGGGACAAGCCTGGTAAATAAACCTGTTCCAATGATTTATCACCTGCACAATAAAAAATAAACACCTCTCCACCATTTTGCCCCTCGTACCCCACTAGACCGGCCATAGCTGTGTGTGTGTGTGTGTGTGCTGCCCCTGGCTTCCCACATTGCTGTGACACCTACACATCTCTTTGAAGGCGCCTCAGGTTAGGTTTTGGAACAAACGTCCCACCCTGGAAAATTCCTCAAAAACACAATGGATCCACACAACAAAAGCTCTGACGACAGGTGCAAAAACATTCAGTGTGAGCTAAACCAAAAAAAACAAAGCGCACGCCTGCCAAGTGTAGTTGTCCTTTAACTAGAAAATTTAGTTTCAAATTGATTCGTTTTAGTTACACTGACATAGAAAAGTGAAAAATGATTGTGATAAGTCATAAAAAGCATAGCTTAGTTTTTTTTCCAATCTTGAGTGTATTCATCAACAACAGTAAATGGAAGCTGGTTAGGAGAGCCGTACTTCCACATGCTCAAGCCAGGGATGATATTTATTCACCGCTGAAGCAAAAGTGCAAAAAGACACAGTGTCAGAACTAGACAAGAAAAGAGTTTCCACGCACCACATGTTGTGCATAATTAACCTATGTACTAACAAACCCGACAAATTCCTCTCTCTCTCTTTCTCTCTCATCTCTTCTCTGGTCTTGGTCAGTCCCAGTGGTGTGTTGCAGTGGTGGCCTGCAGCCTGACACCCTGCCAGTGACCTCAGCGTGTTTCTCTCCCCTCAGGATCTTTAGAGGTGACCGGTGGGGTCACTGTCCTCGGCCCTCTCACTTACACAACGACTTCCCCCGGGCTTCACAGCCAAAAACAATAGCCCTGAGGGGGGAGTGTGTGTGTGTGTGTGTGTGTGTGTGTGTGTGTGTGTGTGTGTGTGTGTGTGTGTGTGTGTGTGTGTGGGAGGAGGAGGTGGGACGGAAGGGAGAGACAGCCTGCAGAGCTAAAGGTTATCAGTTTTATAACAGGAATTGGAGCCAAACACTGGGGATAAAGAGGACGCATTGGTTTGGGGCAACTGCTTTCATGGGCTGGAAGGGGTCAGGGTGGATGGAGTTGTTGCCAACACATCATTACCATCATTGTTAAAGGGGGCAGGTTCAGAGACAGGGCCAGCACTGGGAATTACACTCGAGGTGACTTTGCTGCCTTTCAAATGGACCTCCTCTATTGTCAGGCAGTTGTTGTTATTTGTCAGCTATCTATCAAAAAGCTAGGGGTTAGTCATCCCCTCACATGAGAGGCTCAGAGAGTACCGCCGGGCCACCGTACTCCAATTGGCCTGTGGAAAATGAGAATGACAAATGTTCACACACAATGGATTGCATATGGATGAGGTAGAGTTGCACCAACCTGTTTCCCTTTCTGTTGACGGTGTCAAACGGGCACACGTGTCTGTGTTGCAGCAAGAGAGTAATCACCCACCCCAAAACGGAGCGCGGTTTTGAAAGAGTCGACCCTTCTGAAAACATGGCCGCCATACACAGGGGATGAACAGAGGTGGAAAATGCAGGTTGGCAAGCGAACAATAGCCTAGCCAGTTATGATTATTCCTGGTCAAGGCTGTTGCCAGCAAAACAGCCCCTGTTTTATAACAGGCATCAGAGTTATTGTGTAATTCATATGCTGACACTGTGTGTGTTTGTTGTGTGGGGGTGTAATCTTTCCTCCAGTAATTTGCTTCTGCCTTCATCGATTAGAATTCCATTGTCAAATGAAAAGCAAAGACACAATATTTATTTACAGCAAGTGTGCTTATTGTCAGGATTGACAGAACAGGAGAATGGGTGACTTTCAAATTACAGATCTGCACATTTTGTATGTTTCATACAGGAATAAAGTTAGAGTAAAATAATGAAATATTCTTATTGAGCTTCAGCCTTTCCAACCAGTGTGTGCTGGAGAGTGCCTTTGCAGCTGAGCATGCCAAAACCTGGTGTCCATGAATAATGTGTGAGCAGAGACTGCGTTTCGACTTGTACAAGTAGTGTGTGTGTGTGTGTGTGTGTGTGTGTGTGTGTGTGTGTGTGTGTGTGTGTGTGTGCGTGCGTGTGTATATTAGGGTGCACATTTGTGCATACTGTATGTCTGTGCATGTGTGTGTGTGCGTGTGTGTGTGTGTGTACGTTAGGGTGCACATTTGTGCGAGTGTGTGTGTGTGTGCGTGTGTGTGTGTGTGTGTGTGGGATACACCACATCTGCGCCACAAATGGGTCCGTAGCATATGTGTTCACCAGATGTGCCTCTTGGGGGGGAGAGGAAGAGAGGCCGACAGAGACACAACTGTTAAGACAATTGTCAGATTGTACTCTTAACAGATACAGACACAGCCGGCAGGATTCACTAAACTGACATGTGCCTCAGCAGTCCGTTGTAAAATATTGAGTAGCTCTTTTTACTCTCCCGTGTTTGATAACTGTAGCTGCTTGAGAAAGTTTTAAAAATGGGTAGATTTAAAAAGTTAAGCATTTTTACTTCCTTCTCAAAAGATACCAAATGAAGACTGTGAAGACATATTATCACCTTCAAACCCTCTCTTTGGCCTGTCCTACTGACGGCAGTTGTGGCTCCTATATAGTGTGTGATAATTCAGCGTAACTCTATGCCAGAGTTTCTTTTGTCAAAGACCACAATATAGCGAAATCTTACACGTCAATTGAAAAAGGCAATGCAATATACAGAATGTATACACTGGTGATATTAGTTTACTACTGTATGACAGTGTCCTAAATGCCTGTAATTCTTTACTCTTTATTGTCATGTTTTACAGAAGAATGGCTTAAGCTGTAATGTTAGCCACAAACAACGGCAGATTAGTTCAACAACAGCGCTGGTCGTCCATCATAATTTAACCCCCGTGGAGTCTGTCTTAGCACAATGGAGAAGTGGGCTGTGAAAACTACACTTTGCCCTCTGGACAGAATGGTTGAAGGTGGAGAAAACTGTAGCAATGGTGACACAGCCAGCATGTCCGTTTGTTTGCTAATCTTTGTACAGTACAGCGCCTCAGCAAGTGTCGATCTGGTTTGAAATGGGTCCAGCAGGGTTCCCACGGGTCAGGGAATTTCTGGAATATCAGGGAATTTCAGTAAAGGCTGTTCCAGACAGGGAAAGTCAGGGAATTTGACAAGTTTGCTTGGAAAGTCAGGGATTCTCAGGGAATTTTGTTATTATGTGTATCATCACACATTCTTCTATCTGGTTGGTTGCTTGTTTATCAATATTTTTCAATTAATTGGAATGAATTGACACTCTGATTGGCTGATTCATGCCATTTAAGTGTTCGGTAGAAGACACAAGGGAAGGAAGTTTGGCTGTTTTCAATGTCCTTTTCTGCTCGGCGCCCAATCATTTCTTTTATGGGAGGTCATGGAATTCAGCTTTTTGGTCAGGGAAAGTCATGGAAAAATCAGGGAATTTTAAGTCTGATCTTCAGTGGGAACCCTGGTCCAGGTCAGGAGGCTATCCTGTGAATGGCTACGTAAACAAATGGAGATGTGGTGGCATTACTGTATTTTTTTTTCAGGTATTTACATGAGAACACAGACGTACGTAACCCTATGATGTCTGCTAATGAATAAGCATATTGAATTTCCTGTCACACTGAAGGGTGTCACAAAGGCACTTTTATGAAGAGAGAAGGAAGCGTACACAAAACACAAACAAGAGCAGTGAGTCTCTTTGCATGGCTCTCAATTGGCTCTCTGTGCGGGGGCACCCTGAGGCCCTTTTCTGCCTCTGAGGACATGAATCCAATGCTCTTCATTTTACTGAGCAATATCACGTTATACAAATGCATGCAAACTCGTTGACTCAGAGAAGAGCTTGTGTGTGTGTGTGTGTCTGTCTGTGTGGCTCTGTGCGTGTTTGTGTGACACTTGTGCTAAATTGAAGTTCACCAGTTTTACATATCCCGAATAGATAGCATGGAAATGTCTCTTCTTTGGGTAGCGGTTGGTGGGTATTTTGCATACCGCATGCAAACTTCTACACTGTACTGAAAGCCACTCTGTACTGTATACGCACACTGACACAAAGACACACACACACACACACACACACGTACACACAATCTTTATAACTCTGTATTTTACATCATGTAAACTAGACTGTGAGATCATTCACAAGGAAATATTAGGGGATCACTTCTCCTTATGCAACTATTTTTAATCCAACTTTGATCACCTGTGATACTACCCCAACTATGCAGCTGTGCTTTGGTGCTGTTAGAGTCTTTTCCAATAGTTGTTGAATCTTTAATGTCCTTTAATGTATTCTTACAGATATCGTACAAAAACTGACTCACAAATCATGAATTACAAATCCATTTTTAATCCACTGAGGCAGACTGGAAGCCCTTTACTTAAGAACACTTGACTTTTTGAAAATAATGAATGAAAGAGTCAGAATGTTGTTTATACAGCTTTTCATCAAATGTTCATGTGTATGAGAATAAACAAGACAAGTCTCCAATGACACCAAAGTCTAGTGAGTCAAATATGAACATCTCTTCTTATGAGTAAGATAGACCTGCTTCAGAGTCTGTAAAAGTGCTTTTTGGGCTTCATGCTGGTCTGTCAAACCTTTTTCTTCATGAGATGTTTCCTGCTGGAAAGACTTCCACACACACTCTGTTAAAAAAATAAATTATAGAACAACTGATAATAATAAAAGTATAAATAATATAACACAATGGCAAAATAAAACAATTGTTAAATGCTCACAAAACAAATAATATAAGATTGCTAATTCAGTCCAACATGTAAGGGGTAATGTATTATGTATTGTGAATGTAATGAAATTACTTGGTTAATAATATCAGAAGGTTCCAACAGACTCAAAGTCAAAGTGACATGAATTCTGATTTATTAATTCAAATTCTTGGGCTCACATTTTCTAGCATCATGGAAAACATACTCTTAAAGGAATTTGTGGTTACAAGAAGAACGGAGCCAACATAATACTATCCCTATACTAATATTATACTGCACCTGAATAGCATTCAAATTCTATTCAATAAGGAACTGCATTATGCAAAGCTTGTTCCAAAGTGTTCCTGGTGAGTCCTTCTTCATGGTCCCCCTAAATGCTTGAAGCTGATAACACTGGGTTGGAGAGTTGGGCATCTAAATGAAATCAGGCAGTAGCACTGGTGCAGAAGGGAACAGTTTGTGAAATATGCTTTGGTAAAGTGTTTGTTTGCTAAGAGCACAACTTTGCTTTCAGTGTCTGCTTTCTGAAAAGGGGGCCCAGGAGGGGGATGGGGGGGGGGGGGTGGTTAAGGATTTCTTTAGTCTTCTACACGTCCCCTCTGTTGCTGTTGGGGGAATGCATTGGCTCCAAGAGACACCTTTCAGCTTCCTCCTCCTTCAAAGATGAAATGAAATGTGGGTTCAGAAACCTTAAGTAGATTCACCCTCAGCAAGGACAAGAGAGAGAGAGAGAGGGAGAGAGAGAGAGTGCTTGCTTTCTGCCAGAGCTGGACACAAAGCTAGGATTGTTCGCCTGCATGCTGTCTGTCTGCTGAGGCTAACAATGTGCCATTCTGTATCTCGGCAGAACTTAATTTATTCCAACTCTATGCCCTGACCTGCAACCCCCCCCCCCCCCCACCCATCCTCCTCCTTATCCTCCCCTCTAACGACACCCCCTCACCCCTCCAATTCGCCCCGTGCTCACTCTCGGCCCATCTGACCCCACCATGCCTCATACACCCCTCGTTTCAGCATCCAAAATGCCCCCTTACCCCCCCAGTCGAGGCCCCTGGCAGGATCACCATTGGACAGACGCTAGCACTGTTCACCTCTTCCTGCACTGCATCCATTCCCACTTGTGACAGAGAGGGAGAGAGAGAGAGAGAGAGAGAGAGAGAGTGAGAAAGTGAGAGAGAGAGAGAGAGAGAGAGAGAGAGAGAGAGAGAGAGAGAGAGAGAGAGAGAGAGAGAGCATCAAGTGTGTGTTTGTGTTTATATGTGTTGAGTTGATGTGTACTGATCTGTACAGTAGTTTTGTAAGGGCTTAGGTATGTGTTATTTATGTGAGTGTGTGTGTGTGTGTGTGTCAGTCTGTCTGTGTTTGTTTCTGTGTGTAGGTATGCATGTTGACTAGTGTGGTTGAATTTATGTCTGGTTTGTTAGTGGATGTGTGTAAGTGTGTGTGTGTGTGAGTGCGTGTGTATGTGTGTGCATGTCTGTGTGTGCATGTATATATATTTGAGTGTGTGTGTGTGTGTGTGTGTGTGTGTGTGTGTGTGTGTGTGTGTGTGTGTGTGAGTTAGTGTGTGTGTGTGTGTGTGTGTGTGTGTGTGTGTGAGTTAGTGTGTGTTTGGGTGTGTGTGTGTGTGTGTGGGGTGGGGGTGTGTGGAAGGAGGAGGAATGGCAGCCGAGCTGGGAGAGAAACAGAGCCGGCTTTGTTGACAGCAACGGCAAAAAGTTCTGGAACCACGTTCAATCATTTACACTCCATCCCCGGCACCGCACTGCATTAATGCCATCAACATCAAGCCTGTTGCGAGCATTTCTTCCACATTTTCTTTCTTTCTCTCTCTTTCTCTCTCTCTCTCTCTCTCTCTCTCTCTCTCTATCTCTCTTTCGCTACCCCAACCCACCCCCACACCCCCCGCTGTGCTGCTTCCAGTAGGGGCTGAATAGCACACTTGCTAACATTCCAGGCATGCACACACCAACCACTCCTCCTGACTGACCCGAAAAAAAAGAGAAAACAACTCAACTAAAACAGAGCCTTGGGTATTGAAATGGGAAGAGAAGGCCAAGGAACCGAAAAGCTTAGCTTGGCAGTGATGACGCTGATTCTTAATAAGTAACTTCCTAGGCATGGAGAGGGCTAGAGTGGCCTGAGGCAGAGAAGAGAGAGAGAGAGAGAGAGAGAGAGAGAGAGAGAGGGGGGTGGTGGTGTTGGGGGGCAGAGAAAGGCACAGAGTCTCTGCAAGCCTGTCTATGTAGACCAGCGCTGTTGAAGTTAGCTTTTCTCTGCTGTACATTTTACAGCCTACACGGAATAGAAATGCCTATAACGTTCACCGTGGAACAAGATGTTATGAGAAAAAAACAAGTTCAAATTCGCAAATCCCTCAAGTTGTAAACATGTGTTCAATTACTGTTGGCAACAGTTTGCTCAGGATGGGATTGGGTCACTTTGACAGATACATGGCCCTCTGAGAAAATAGACGTCTTTAATCAAAGCTCAGCTGACACTGTGCATGTATTTGCACAAAGAGAAACCACACATAGCACAAATCCCATCAGATTAGGCTTGTTTAGTGTGTCCCACTACCTCAGCAGCCACAGATGAAGCTGTGAAACACAGGCTTTTCAAAATGAGCTGGTGCACTATGCTGGAACACTACATGCTTCCTATGTATTGTCAGAACAATGGAGCTCATTTTCAATTACATATCACTGCACACGTTTGAAATGTTGATATGTTTAATTAAATTCATTACTAATTACTAATCTCGAAAACCATCTGACTAGAGTAGGATTGGCAAGACTACCTAATCTATACATGGATGAATTGTTTGCTAAAAGTTTTTCTAAAAAGCGTTTGCTAAAAAAAAGACAATGTTTTCAAGACAATGTTTTAGTCTTTGAAAAGTAGGCTGTGTGTAAGATGTCCAGGCCTGTGATGACTGCATGGCTGTTTGTGGTTGGCCAGATTGGCAGCCTGTGTCTCTCCTGAGCGCTGATGTCAGGGGCCGTATTGTAATGGTGACTCTGACCGCCGCGTTACCGTGACTAGCGCCGCCCATCACCGGCCCTCAGACCAATGCGTCGCAGTCATATGGCCTGGCAGGGCCCAAGCTAGCGCTCCCACCAGTCTTCACACACACACACACACACACACACACACACACACACACACACACACACACACACACACACACACACAAAGCCAAGGCAGACCAACAATCCTCTGCATTGTACAAGTGGGCTAGATTGTTCTGGCATCTGGTGAGACTTTTTGAAGTAGTGTTACGAGGGGCGACCCGCAGGGGACAAATACAACAACAAGCTCGTTGTCTAGGGAAAATACAGATATTACTAACCCTGCCGTCTAACCCCTGTAACCTAATATGTATGCGGAAAAACGTGTAAGTCAGCGTGTGCGAAGCTAACGTGTCTGCGTGGTCAGGGAGAGTGGCTTACCTCTTTCGTACTCGTAACCGAAGTTCAAGTTTGAGCACCAATGGTCTGTGCTCTAGCCGGTCTGCACCGCTCGCGGTCTCCAAACCGAAATCCAACGTCCCACCTTCTTCTCCTATCACGCTACTTAAAAGGTCGGGCCACCAGCAGAGGCAGCCAGCTCCCCCTGGGGTATGGGATGGGTAAAGGACAGTGTAGTGTTTAAAGTGTGACTTCTATCTCTGACCCTACCCATCTCATGACAAGTAGCCATTTCGGAACGTCAAGCGAAAGTGGATCAGGAGAGGAAGGGGTGACAGAGAGAGAGAGAGAGAGAGAGAGAGAGAGAGAGAGAGAGAGAGAGCACTTTGCCAGGCGCCCCCTGTGTCTTTGTCTTTTGTCGGGCCAGAAAAAGCAATACTACGGCAGAGATGAGGCTTTCCACCGAGACATAAGGGCTTTTATACTCAAAATATGTTTCTCCACTGCTCAGAACTCAACTTTTTCTGCCTCTCTCTCTCTCTCTCTCTCTCTCTCTCTCTCTCTCTCTCTCTCTCTCTCTATATATATTTGCAATAGCCCTGCATTTCTCCTCAAGGTTCAAAAGAAATGGCTATGCTTGCCACCTGTCTTACAGCTTCAGTCAGTGAATAACTAAAAGTGGGCCAGGGAGCCTTCATCACAGAGTTGTAGAATGTGGACCCTTGAATATGTCTTTGACACACAAGTGCCCCAGCAACTCTACAGTAGAGTCCTCCAGCAATCACCTGTGTGTGTGTGTGTGTGTGTGTGTGTGTGTGTGTGTGTGTGTGTGTGTGTGTGTGTGTGCTACTGAATGGCAGCCACCTGAAGGAAACGCCCTGTCTGAAAAATCCAAAGTAATGGGCAACTACATAAGTCCGGCACTCTTCTGGGCCAGACGAGGCCCAGTGTCTGTCACCCCGGGTCTGTCATGAATAGAGCATTGCTTTTCAACAGGAAAAGGGGAGGCCTTAAACCATAGGGGGCCGACTCTAAGATTTCCACGTGGGCAAGAAGGGGTTGGGTGCTACATAATTGGATACAGTTTACATATGAATACGGGAGTCTTGTTTTTATGTGCCTATACGAGACTGTGAATGGGAGCACAAAAAAAGGGGTTAAAGTGTAATGATAAACTTTTCCATGTGCGCCATTTAGATTTTTCAAAGGGCTTTGTAGCTAATGTATGGCCAGTGCTGGCACAGGCAAATGTCAGTGGAACACAGGGAGATAATTAGGCTCGATCGGATGGCCTGGTGGGTTTCCCATATTATCTCAAATGCCATGAGGACCTCACTTGATTGAGCTCTGGGAATTGATTTATGCTCCTGTATTCACAACACTACCCTGCATGGCCAAGTGAATTCATATTCAACACTTTCAATACTTCTCCTGACACAGCTTAGGTAGTACATGTTCTTGCTACATTTACTAACAGAGAAATAGCCATTTGTTTTTGTGAGACAAGCCTGTATGTTTAAGTCTGAGGCCACACCTGTGTGGCTGAGTTGTGTTTTCTGGAAAGTATTCACCGGTAACCAGAGAGGCCCCACCGATATGTTCAAAAACACCTGAAAAGCACCTCTGGAACAGGTCCTCTTTCTTTGTCTCTTTCCTCATGTAGCTAAAGCAATATTTATCCTTTAAGGAGTAATTAAGTACCTGAGTACATGGGGAGTTTTCTGTTTTTGCCCCCCTCCCCACCCCACCCCCCTCTTCTCTCACTCTCTTTTCTTTCTGTTTAATTTTCTGTTAGAACCCTATTCAGCAACCCCACCCCCCTCCCCCCTTCCCTCCTCCTCCACTACTCCCCCTCTGGCGGCTGACAGGCCAAGGCCTCCTGGTAACTGATTCATTCCGCACTCCGCACTCCCCTCCGGCATGGGGCCACACTCCCCCGAGCAAGTGGGCTTAGAGATTCCTGGGACATTATTTATGAACGCGTCCCCCCGACAACCCCACCCCCCTCCTTCCGCTTGTGCTCCACCTCCCCTCCCTCACCCCCACCCCCACCTCATCCCTCTTCTCCTCCCCTCTTCCCCTCTCTCTCTCTCTCTCTCTCTCTCTCTCCCTCCTCTCCTTCGAGGACCCTGGCTCGCGGGCTCGGCAGGGATTGTGTTTTCTAAGGAGCCCTTTCTTCTGGGTCACAGAGCCCAGGTAACCACAGGAAGTAGTTGAGAGGTTTTCCAGTCCCGAGCGCATGTGGCCGTCTCGCCGCAGGAACTTCCTATTTTGGCTGCGGCCGTTTCCAGCAGGCCCTCACAGGCTTCGACCCACCCTCCTTCCCCTCCACACACACACACACACACACACACACACACACACACACACATACACACACAGTTTCCCTCCCCTCTTCTTTCCCCATTGCCAGAGTAATGTGTGTCAGGGCACATGAGTGCTTGTATTGGGAGTATGGAAAACGGTGGGTTTTTTCCTCCCTGCCGAATGTACTGTAGAGCGGTGCGTGATTTGCCTCTTTCTCTTCCTTTCCCCCCTTCCCTCACTCACTTCTACACTGACAGCATTACAGAGACTTGACTACTGTATGGGACATGCTCCAAACCAATCACAATTGGTCTCATTGGCATTAAGCTGGACGACGCGTGCTGGAAATCTGACCAATAGCATGAGTAGTACATGTACAGTGTGCGGCGGCTGGGGAAATAAAGAGGTTTGTTGTCGTTATAGAATAGCAAACCTCTGCCTCTTGCACTCTGCTCTTATCTGGGTCATCCTGCTGGAGATGGACTTTACAGTGAGATGGGGGGCTGGGTGTCCCCAGAAAATGTTGGATTTTAAAAATGTTGTTTTCCTACATTTTGGTGGATTTTGCTGTGGTCTGCTGGTGATAAATTCATTCAGATTCAGAGGTCCTGACTTGCCAGGGCCTTCACAAGTAAACCTGAGCTGATCATTCAGCTTGTGACTGACACTCACCAAATTTGGGCTTAGCATAAAATCGCTGACTCCCTATGTACCTGTTGTCTACTTTATAGACCTGTGTAAGCCTGTATTGAGATATTTCTTCAGCAGCTAAGCCTGAACACCCTCTTGATTGAAATGAAATGTGTTGACAAACTGTAGAAACAGATTTAATGAAATAAGATTAGTCAGTGAGGGACATTCATTCTTCTTTGAAGTTTTTCCAACTCTACAACATCTGCAAAATCTTTTTAGATATGAAATCAGAACAACTCAGAGAGCAATTTACCCAAGATTAACAGATGTAAAGGCTAGAGTGAGAAATTGGAATTGTGGCGTGATAGCATGTGTAGATAGTCAAATGTGTAAGCCTTGCAGACTAGCAGCCACTGGTGTTCCATATCATTTCCAACAAAAGTGGTTTGGGCAGAAAACCACAATGGTCTTTACATAGCTCATAGCCACTACCAGAGCCACTAAATGACGTAAAATGAAATCTACTGTCTACTGGTACTTCCGGGCTAGTCCCTTCTGCTCGTTCTGTGCTTGAATACTGTGGGACACCAAAAGCAGGGCTAGAAATTGGCCATAGTCACATTGCTGCTTTGCAGAGTGAAATGAAATGGACTGCAAAGGAGCATGGGTACTCCCCGGCTAACAATTTCCTAAATAAATTTGCTCACTCTGTACGTCTAGTAGCAAGCCATAGCGTATTTGATTAGCTGACACCGTTGGTGTCATCCTATCACACCGCTCTATGTGTTTAGGGCGGGCTTTGCCAAAAACAACAGCCTTTTGAATTGGTGTTTACATCTTTTTTCGCACCTCTAATTGGTCATTGGCTATCCAATTGCGTGCAGAAGTTGTTTGAAAGATAACTGCCTTTATCTGCCCACGATGGTGTTCGGTCTATCTACACCAGACTATACATTTCAATGATATAGGATGGCTAGCCAGGCTAACTTCCCACATTGTAAAAGTAACTATTACTAGGGAAAGTAACAAAAGTTATTATTGCATAACATTTAAAATATGTTCAAATATATTGGCTATGTCAAGAATTTGGCAAACTCAGCGAGTGTGTCAGAAAAGAGTGTGTACGACATATGCGCTTCTGTCAGGTGCATGGCTATAGTAATGTGAAGCATTTCATTGGCGGTAACGGAAACGGCGTTATGAAAATGGAAACAGTAATGAATTAGATTACTCCTTACTGATAAAAACAATATACCATATTGTAACGCCGTTATTACCAACACTGGTGGTTTGTTAGGCTAGAAATCTATACTTACCCTAGCGGAAGAAAAAAGTTTGGCTAAGACTGTACATTAAGCCACAAGTCATTGTCCCTTGTAGGTCTTATTATTGTTCTGACTACACCCATGCAAAACCAATCACAACGCTCTATGTTGTAGACCAGGGGTTCTCAACGTTTTGATAAGGATCAATTTAGGGATACAACATTGGGGTGGTGGTAGAAAAAAAAAAAAAAAACCTGATATACAATCACATTTTCTAATCATTTTAATGACCATGTTGCATCCCTACAGTTTACATTTATTCCAATAAATAAATTCCTGCTAAACACCACTAAACGGATATTCATTCTTTTAAAGCAAAGTACAGTTTTAACAGTTTTACAAATATTGTCAGATGCCAACACGGGCCGCCAGAAATGTTTCCCGGGCCGCACTTTGAGAACTTATGTTGTAGACAGTCTTTGGCAAGCTTAGCTTAGGGGTTGTTTGAAGTGCTTGTTTGGTGTTCTAATTGGTAGCACTGTACAGGTAGTTTGATTCTACCCTGTAGGACTGAGCCTGAGTCTACTGTTCAAGGTCATACTATACATTTTTATGCTATATTCTAGCTAATCATTGTGATGGTGTCTTTTTATATTTGTCAATTTGTTGAAAAATAGTCTCCTGTAGTTTACCAGTTGTTGTTTATGCAGTACAACTTTGTCAGCAACAACATTTCAAGCATGTGTGCCAAGCTGGAGCAAAGCTGTTTTGTGGGGCCCTTGTAGGGCAAATGTCTCTGTGGCTGTCATCTGAGCAGGACTGCTGTTTTGGTGTGAGAGATAGGCAGAGGCCAATAGTAAAAGGAAGTGATGTAAAATGTGTCTGTTTGTCACACAGTCCACGGTGGAGGATCAGGAAGAAAAGAAAAGGAGAAAAAAAAAACCCAACGTTCAGCCACACAACAATGTAACAAAACAACAACTCTATTTGTTCCTCAGCCTTATCCCTGATAGTGTGCGCCTACAATAGACTCTTTGTTTCCTGAAATATGGCACCTGCATTCATTTTACACACGATACTCTCCAAATAGTTCTTCTTTTCTGCATCCTCTCTCTCTCTCTCTCTCTCTCTCTCTCTCTCTCTCTCTCTCTCTCTCTTTTCACTTTTTCCCTCTCCTTGTCTCGGTGTCTTGACTCTAGCTTCTCTTTACCCCCCTTTGCTTATTTTGAATTGGAAAGGAATCTCTGGCATGCCAACCATCCTCCGTGCTACTGACCATTTTTTTGTATCTTAGGGGCCGCGAGTGAGACCTCACCTCAGTTGCCGTCGGTCGGTGGGGCGGAGTGGTGAAGGAGTAGGGGGATGGGGGGAGGGGGGGGGGGGGTGGGCCTGTGAGTCTGTGGAAATCACTGCACCTGCATCCCGTAACCTGACACCCCGGCCCTTGGCCCCTCATAGTTGTGTGACAGACTCAAGAGATCAATTTCCTCCTATTTGAAGGAGAAGGGGAGCTGTTCTGACAAGGCCCAGGCTCAGCCTCTCATCCTGGGCCATCACGCCTGAGGTGCTGCACGTTGCTTTGGGAGGAAGTTGTTGAGCAATGGTATTTTTTACATTTGAAAAATCATCCAAGTTAAGACAAAATTTGCTGGTCAAAATTACAACCTCTCTGATATTGATGATATTGAGTATTTGTGACTAAAGTCTGTTAACGTGTGGAACAACTTACTTACTGAACTTACTATTCATGCTTTCATCCCATGGGAATGGGAGAGCTGAGGATTGATGGTTAGCAGCTCCTCAAAAGCGATCTCCTCATAGGTGTCCTCCTCGCACAGTAACATGGTCACATGGTCTTCTCTGAGATACACACACACACCCTCAGCACTCACTGACAAGCCGTCTAGTCTCAGTGCTGACTTTTGGACTTTTTAGCAGGATTGTCATGACACACCATCCTATTGTGAATTTGGAGTTATAAGAGAGTACCGGAGTGAATTCAAGCATAGCCCTGTTGAAAGAGCTTGATAAATGCGCTAGTTAGCGAGTGGAACAAAATAATTTCGTACAGTACAGACCGAACGCGAACGCAGAAGCGAACAGGCACTTTACACTGAATCAGTGGAACCTGACTGTTGGAAACCGAAAGTAAGATCTGAGGTCACATTGACTCAATGTAAAGTGTTTCGCGTTTGCGTCTGTGCTGTTCGAAAATCTTTCATTTCATGCGAAATATATTGCTGTTAGAAGGCTCGTGTAGCAGGGCTATGCTTAAACTTACTCCGGTATATTGCTTTAAGTATGCAAAGTTAAATGAATGCTTACAAAACACATGCTGAAATGAATCACCATACTTTTTATGTGTAAATAATATGAATGTATGCAATACATGTGTGATTGTAAGATTCCAACATACCAATTCAGTTCCCGACCAATACTCTGACTACATCTGAAAAGTCAGAGAGACATTCTGACAGAGACTATAAATGATATGTTTACCTTTAATGTGAGAATTGGTTGTACTACCCTTCAGACATGTGCACCATAGAGGAGAAAAGACAAATAAACTAAAGGTAAACAAAAGTAGAAGTAAGTAAAACTTTTTAGCTTGTGAAGGGTATGTGTGTGCCTGTGTGTGTCTGAGAGAGAAAGTGAGAGAGCATGTTTTCGTCGTGTGTGCTTGTGTGTGTGTGTGTGTATGTGTGTGTGTGAGTGTGTCTGATTGTGGGGGTATCCGTCTTCGTTACGGCCACCTTGTGCCATTCCCTAAATCTGTTTGAGATTAGGTCTAAAAATAAATGGCCGCGGCACAGGAATGTTTTCATGTGAGGAGATATTGGGAGCAGCTTGCATGATAGAGCAGCTTGGCAGTGTGGGCCAGACCTCCCGGGTGCCAGCACCACCGGCCCAGCCAACCTCCAAATCCTTTCGGATATTGCCTGTTTGATAGAATAACATCACAGGAAACCACTCCAAATGTCACTTTCTTTCTTTTTTTCTGTGTGTGTGTGTGTGTGTGTGTGTGTGTGTGTGTGTGTGTATGGTGAGTACCATTATGTCTGTGTGTGTGATTGTGTGTATGTGTGTGTGTGTGTGTGTGTGTGTGTGTGTGTGTGTGTGTGTGTGTGTGTGTGTGTGTGTGTGTGTATGTGTGTGTGTTACTCACAATGTTGTAGGCAGAAGTGATTTTGTTGAACTGAACTGAGCTGAATTACTTTCTGGTCCAAGGAGTTTGGCTGGTTTCATACAGTATTTTTACATTCAAACCACAGATGAGACGTTGCCAAAGCACATCTGCCTGTAATAAAAATGTATATTTGCCCGGGACCCACAAAACCATAACACATAGTATAGCCTTATAGGCAGCCACACTTTGCCTGTGTTCTCATCAGAAGCGCTCATGAAATAGCTGTTGAAGAAAGGATATACAATATTTAATGAAGTCATAGCCAAACATGATTATGGCTATGCCTAAACAAGATTTTAAGTCCTTGAACAAATTTGTATTTTAGTGAGTTATGTAGAGCGTGGCAGTGAGACAGTGAGAGAAAAAAAAAGAAAAGAAAAAAAAGATTTGCGCTGCAAATAGAAAAAAAAAAGAATATTTGCGCGATGAGGCTGAACTCTCCGAGGAATGCTGTGAGTTTGCGAGCTGCAATTTCCTGTCAAGGTGTGTAGGTGTGCGGTTCCTGTGCGAGACGGCGAGGTGTCAGGGGTGTACGCCGTAGCCGGATAAAACGAGGGGGTCTCGAAGTTCACTCTGGACTCTAATGACTCCCACAGTCTGGAGTCCTAGGCCCTTTTCTTCTCTAACAATACGCCATCAGGTCTACACCCCCCCCCCTCACACACACACACACACACACACACACACACACACACACACACACACACACACACACATCATTTTTTCCTGGGCCCTAACCTTTAGAGCAGCGTAACAACAACAGCAGCAGCAGCTCTCTCTCCAGGCTTGAAAAGGCTGCTGGCCTAATGGAGTAGACCCATGGTATATTGTGAAAGGGGAGATGAGATACCTGGGAGATAAGACTTTGTTGAGTGGACACAAAACATCACAGCCAAAGGAAGGTCAGGCCCCAAATACTTGGATTCTTTAAAAAAAAAAAAAAAAAAAAAAGACTGACCACATGTGAAACTGATACAGGGGTCTTGTTTCTTTGTTTTAATCAGTGGACAATGTTTTGTTGCTTTTAATTTGGGGTGTCATCCAGTCTGTGCTTGCTTTGCTAATAAAGGCAAGCTGTGTTTTATTTGCATTGCAGGTTGAAGTCGAATGGCTCCGTCTGTGCACTCTGTCCCCACAAACTCACCCCCCCCCCCCCCCCCAAGTTGAGTGCCTAACGTCAAAACACCTCAGGTGAAATGTCCCCAATGGTGCTAACATGGCAGCTTTCATGTGCGACCTTTTGGTATTCACTGTCCAAACAGCCCAATACTCATGGATGCTTCATAGACAATACAGGGATGTTTTGAAAATTGATATTTGGTGTTTGAAGACTTACTTTCTTTCAGGCAACCGTGTTTTGAGAAGATACAGCATGCATATATTCTTAGGTTAAAGGATGTAGACTAACAATTTTCAATGGTACACTGTGCAGTTTTTGCATCCAAATTTATTTGGAGATGGTACCAAAACAAACAGTGGCGAAAAGATGCCTAGTGTGCCTTTAAGTAGTGAAAGATATCCTCTGACTGACAACAAACACAGATGGTGAATCTTGTAGAATTTCACCCACAGTATCTGTTGCAACTCACCCTTAACTTTTCTCATGCATAAAACACCACTGTACTCTCCATCAAAAATGAAGAGGTTCAATAACCCTCTCTTGTGCTTAAATCTGCAGCGATAACACACAGGTAAAACCCCATCTATTACATGATGCAATAGATTATGCTAGGAATTGAAATTAAAAATTAAAGGGTTTATCTGAGGTGAATCAACCCTTTGCCCTGCTTAGTGGCGTTGCTGAGTGGTGTCGGTGGATGATGAGAATTACATCATTTCATACAACAGACACAGACTAAGTAGTCAATGCTAATGAGGACAAGGAAGTTTTGGTAAACTTTCTTTGCATGTAAATCTAATGGATTTGACCAGTGGCCTATGATAAGTGAAGGAGCTCTGGCCTTCAGTCTGGTATTTGTCCAGTGGGGATGCCGGCATCCTCCTCACTATCAAAGGCCTGCTCTGGCCCCCCGCCTGTCCACTATCAGCTTCTGCTTAGTGTTCTCACCTCACGCCTGTGACAAGTCCGCGTGCCAAGCCAGCACCCTAACAAGCTGCCTCCGCTGGGTGTTACCAGTAGATTGTGGTATTTGTGTGTGTGTGTGTGTGTGTGTGTGTGTGTGTGTGTGGTGTGTGTGTGTGTGTGTGTGTGTGTGTGTGTGTGTGTGTGTGTGTGTGTGTGTGTGTGTGTGTGTGTGTGTGTGTGCTTTGGATTTCACTATGTTTGTGTGCCTAGTTTCAACTGGTGCTGGTCTGTCCTCTCTTCAAGCCTTTGCCATAAGCGGCTTTCCCCACTGTGAGTGCAGCTAGAGAGGAGTCCTGCTGTACTGTATGTGTGAGCAGTGCAGAGCTGCTGCTGCTGCTGCTGCTGCTGATGTCTCATCTGGGCTGTTGGAGTTCCCCTTCCCTCCCCTCCCCTGGCTTTCTAATGGGGGGTCATGCAGAGCCTGACGGAGGCCACAAAGATGAAGCTGCGGCCCCAGGAACGAGTCATTGTTCATTTTTATCGTCACCACTGAGCACCAAAATGGCTATTGCCTGCAGGTAGTTTCTTAAAAAAAACAAAAAACAAAAACAAATAAAAAACTTTTTTTTCTCTCCATCTATTTGTTGTGGGAAAAATGTGAGATAGAACAAACTCTCTCCACATCAGCAGGGAACCTCTTCTGCCTCCTACCAAAGCTTTCATTCAATTGATCTTGCCTTTCCTCGCTCTGATTTCACTCACTGCCGCTATCGTTCTATTGAAAACATAAAGATACACCAGTGCACTCACACAGTTATACACGTGCCCATTCACACACAGACACACACTTGCAAACTCGGATACACACACACACACACACACACACACACACACATATATATATTCGCTCATAAATTTGCATTGCCAATCCATTATCTGAGTGGAAAGAGATTGGAGAGAGGAGGAAAGAGGAGACAGGGAAGGGAGAGGAGGAAGAGAGAGATGCTGAACGGTGACAGTGTGCATCTGCATGAATGATGGCAGGTAGTTCCCTATGTTTCCATCAGTGCTCATGAAACCAGCCTCTTCTATGCAAAGTGTATGACTTTGGGCTGCCTGCATCAACATCACTAGTGCCATTACACACCACTGACTGGAGCGGTGTGAGAAGATAAGGAAACACTCATTTGGCTCAAATCTGATCTCAAATTGAAACTTATTACAACATCTACAGTATATTATGCGGCATCTGTCAGGCAATATCTATATTTATATCTATTATATGTAGGCTACAGTAAGTCTCTTCACTTGGCACCTTGGAGATGCCTTCGGGGGGTTTATTTGGACTTAGTAAGTGCTAGGCCCTGTTGAATTGAATGGGGAAATAGTAATATCTGAAGAGTTCAGATGCAAAACCCCCTAAACACCATTTTTGTGAAAACTGAGTTAATGATATTGTGTGAATCCTGTATAAATCTAGAATATGTACATGAAATGTTTTTGTGAAAAAATAAAATAAAACCTGCTCCCCGTCGTGTCTAAAATATCTGTTTACAATCAAAACACTGTAAACGCCTGATAAAAAATTGCCTTTTTCTCAAAAAGTGGTCAAGTGGAGTTAGGGGGTTTTGCATCTGAACTCTTCATCTCCAGATCAGCAGGTTGTGTGGATATCTTCGCAGAGTTTTCCCAAACAGTTTTTTAAAAGACTTTATATACATGAATTTGCCCACTGCGTCCGCATGCCACACGTCTGCCACATGGCTATGATGGAGAGAATAAACAAAGGTAAGCATCAATCATGCCTCTCTGAACAACACGATTGGCTACTTTCACTGCAAGGCAGGACTTTCAGTTTCTAAACTTGGGCATTTTTGTGTAATGCTATCCTCCCATGCTTTCCAATGGAGCGAGTTAGTAAGTGTCTGACTGTAGCTATACAGTATGGCAATAGAGATGTGGGAGGCTAGGATGGAGCAGACAGGACAGAGCATGGCTTCCACAGGTTTCATCATCAGAGCTTGTTTACTTGTTTACAAATGCAGGTCCCCCACGTCTCCTGTTTGAATTTGTATGTGTATGTGTGTGTGTGTGTGTGTGTGTGTGTGTGTGTGTGTGTGTGTGTGTGTGTGTGTGTGTGTGTGATTAAGCAGCTTTGCAACAGCCCTTTGAGAGGGATTAGAATGGAAACTGCTTGTGAACTATGTTCTTATTTGAACTACTGCTTTTTAGTATGACAAGTAAACATTGCGAGCCTCAAAAACACAACAAGAAATGTATTCCAAAGGCACACATATAAATATACAACACATGGCCTAGTGCTCCTCTCCACGGCCGCCTCATACAACATCAAGACTGGATGCCTCCGCTTTTTTCTTGATTGAGTCTCACTGCTGGTATTGTTTGCGAAGAAAAATAACTATGTCCATTGTTTGTAGTGGCCATATTTGCATAAAAGTAATTTCACTTCTTTTCGTTTG
>JAODXP020000031.1:16461178-16496178 GCA_027497455.2 Sardinella longiceps
GGCGGATTCCTGTGAAAGGGGAAGGATAATTGATAGAGCTCGCAGGGAGAAATGATTCCAGGCCTCCCAAGTGTCTCGGCCTGTTATCTTTACTTGGGCACACATGGCTTCTTTTTGTTGTTGGTTTTTCAAACATAAAATCAGATCATCTTTGATGGCAGCAGGCAAGTTGAACCCCCCCACCCCCCACCCCACTCTTTCGCTTTTTCTCTCTTCCTCTCCCACACGTGCCGACTTGACAAGAGCATGCAAAGATCATGTCGGATTTTACGGCTCAGTGTTTTCATTGACTTGGAGAGTCATTGGTCTTCTCAGTTCTCACACAACGCAGCCAGGCGGCAGTCACCTATGCTAGGTTTTTTTTTCTTTCTTTCTTTCTTTCTTTTTTTTTTCTTTTTAAGTCAAATGCTTCAAAGGCAAGAGGGAGGATATGCCATTTAACGAGCTGTGCACTTTTGTTGTCATTCAGATGCAATTTTTTTTCCAGTGTGGTGAGAATGAGGTGGTGTATTTTCCACAGGAAACAAAAGACCTCAGCTTCTGAGAAGAGACCACAGCGCTGTGATGTAAGTCAGAGCATAGCGACGGCGACCATATCCTGCCCCCGAGGAGGTGAGAGGAGGGGGGGTCGCAGTCAACACCTTTGTGAGCATGCTCTTGGTATGACACTAGACTTGAAGCATGCCTGGTCCGTGGTCAAGTATGTCAAAGGTGCAAATTGGGCTATGTTGTGAGAAACTATTGCTGCAAAACATAGTCGTAAAGAATGCAAACAATAGTGGTAACAAAGAGAAGGTGTGTTTTTGGGAGTGACTATGCTCTTTAGGATCATGAATGTGTCTGTATGTCTCGTGGAGGTTTTGGAGCCTATGTGTCTGTTGTGTTTGTGTGGTTTCAGTTTACTGTGAAACACTCACAGTTTTCAAAGCAATTTTGTTGTTCAGTGGAATTTTGGTTGCACTGGTTGTTTTGGGGTGAATGAGACAGAAAGAGAGAGAGAGAGAGAGAGAGAGAGAGAGAGAGAGAGAGAGAGAGAGAGAGAGAGAGAGAAGAAGAAGAAGAAGAAGAAGAAAAGGAGTAGAAAGCAGAGAGGGCCCTGCAATTATGGAATTTCACCCCTCCTCCTTTCTTTAGGAAATCCAATCTCTGCAAGCCTTTGGGTGGAGCTGGAAGCTCATTGACACAAAAATGACAGTGCGAGTTGGTCTACGTTCCCACTGAAGGGGGAAAAAAAAAAGCTGCAGAAAAAAAAGATCATTCTTTACATGGTCTAAGCTTACATGGGGTACAGATAAATGAGGTGGGGGTGGTGGGAGGGGTGACTTTATAACCTCTGTCTGAGCTCCACACTTTGTCCTACCATGTGAGCCTCTTCCCTTGCCTTGCTCCAAACAACGTGTCCCATTAATAAAAGGTAAAAAACTTGTGGTCTGAGTCCTGGAGCGACGGAACCCCCAATGTTAAACAGAATACGGAAAAGGCTTTATAATGTTTACGGAAGAGGCTATTACTGGCTCCAAGAGGGAGAGAGAGGGGAGGTGGGGGCTGCGGGGAGGAAAGTTGCCTGCCACAGAGACCCTGATAAAGCTCGGATGGAGTATAGACAAACTCTCTCTCTCTCTCTCTCTGTCTCTCTCTCGCTACCATCCCCCACTGATTGGTGAGTGAGCAAGCAGCTACTCTGCTTTCTCTCTCTCTCTCTCTCTCTCGCTCTTTTTCTCTCGCTCTCTTCTGTCTCTCTCTCTCTCTCTCTCTCTCTCTCTCTCTCTCTCTCTCTCTCTCTCTCTCTCTCTCTCTCTCTCTCTCTCTCGGCATGCACTGCTGTTTGATTGCCTAAGCCCGGTGGTCAGACAATGGAAGCATGAAGAATGGGCTGCTTCCTTCCTTCCTTCCTTCCTTCCTTCCTGTGGGGTTCTGCCTTGGTGAGCAGATTCAATAGGCCTCCGCTTCACAGCAACGCTCAAGCGCAGGACCGCCTAAAACCAACAAAGACACATTCTGGGGGCATTTCCAATTGCTCCTCTGCCAAGTCACTGCACACACAAACACACACAACTCAAGCGCTCTCTCTCTCTCTCTCTCTCTCTCTCTGCCTTTCGTTATCCCCTCCCCCCCTTTTTGAATAAGTTTGCGTATCTTTGGCTGTGAGTGTGTGTGTATGTGTGTGTGTGTGTGTGTGTGTGTGTGTGAGTGTGTGAGAGAGAGAGAGAGAGAGAGAGAGAGAGAGAGAGAGACCAACCTAATCTGCATTTCATAAAAGAAGAAGAAAAAAAAACCCCGAAGATAAAACATGGCCGAAATTGGGTTGACCTTCTGTCAAGCAGACATCTACTATTAAAAAACAAACACACAAAAAAAATGTGTGATTGTGTGCTTGAGATTGTATCCAAACCAGAATGTATAGAACGTTGTTTGATATATTTTTTTTATCTCTAATATATTTCATTTGAACTCTTATGTATATATTTTTTCTGACTCATTTAGGTATTGTTTCTTTTAGTCTATTATTAGTACGTACATTATACATTACACAATACATAAACAGGTTTAACAAATTCCCCATGGCTTTCCTCTTCCCTACACTAGGTCATCACTTAAACCACTGGTGAGGTCTGTCGCCCAAAGAACAAGGACACTAATATGGGATTTATCTATCAGTTGACCACTGTGAAAATCTATAGTCTTGCATGGCAACTAATTGACACGGCTAAATATAGCAGCAAGAGAGGAAGGAATCAATTACATTTTCCCCTCTCAAATATGTGTGGGCTACTGATAAGAGAAGGCTGTTAGCAGGTGAATTAGGTGCCCGGGTCTTGATTCCTGGCCAAGATTGCAATAGGTCCATGCCTGTCTGGGAACACCTAATACTGCTGGAAGGGGTTTGTGTTTAGGTGTCTTCTCATTTCGCCTGTTTACAGAGACTGATCCCCCCTCTAGCCTGGGTGTGTTTTGGCGTGACCCATTTTCTCGCTGGGGTGGAAATCTATATCTCTCCATTTCATGTGAACTCTGTATGCACCCAGCGGGAGCCCAGGGCCTCGCTCTCACTCTGGCCTCAAAAAAGGGTGTCATTTTTCCCCGCTGCGCTCCTTCTCTCTTGCACCCCTTTTGTGTT
This sequence comes from Sardinella longiceps, assembly GCA_027497455.2. Classification (NCBI taxonomy): domain Eukaryota; kingdom Metazoa; phylum Chordata; class Actinopteri; order Clupeiformes; family Clupeidae; genus Sardinella; species Sardinella longiceps. Next base: position 16,464,297 of record JAODXP020000031.1, read on the forward strand.
ATCTATTGCTAACCCATAACAAAGTGCCAAGGGAGTTGGGCTGTGTGTGTGTGTGTGTGTGTGTGTGTGTGTGTGTGTGTGTTGCATGCACGCACGCACACAAGAGTGTCACATACACTTGCTAACCAGGCTCAGGCAAACACAAACACAAAACGCATATCTGCACTCTCTCACATAGTACACAACTCCCCACCCCATCTATGTAAATAACTCTACATATAAACCAGGAAAGGACAGGTAGTTGAGGGCACTACAGCACTTGAGACAACCAGGGCCAGAGAGAGAGAGAGAGAGAGAGAGAGAGAAAGAGAGAGAGAGGGATAGAGAAAGGAGGTTGAATGCACACGGTCCTAAAAGTGGGGGTAAACTGTTAGCCCTTTGTCATTTAAAGTGATGTCTTTAACCCTTTGCAAGGCCTGCTTGCCAACCAACCCCCCACAGCCTCTCACACTATTCACGCTTTAAAACAATGGCTGACTGGTGATGGGGTTGGGGTCTGGGGGAGTTTGTGGAGGGGGGGGGGCTGAGAGGGGGAAAGTATTCCAAACTAGAGTGAAAAGGAGGGAAAAGGGAGAAATGCGTGTTGTTCAAGTGATTGGAAACAAGCGATTTTCTTCACCCCCTTCTCTCCTCTCCACAGTAGAAAAAAAAGGAGGGGGGGTTGTGTTGGCGACTGGACTGTCACTCAAATCCACAAAGAGAGGTAACCAAACATGTATGAACAGGCCAGTCTTGTGTGAATGCCTCCAATGCATATTGTGGCACAAACCCCACAAGACTACTTCAGTGACGAGATTGAAAGTTCACCGTTTTCTACATATCTTTTCTCTGGTTGCTTTAAAAAAAAAAGTCAAACACTATAGCAAGGGGAAAAATGGAGCAAAAAATTGTTTTACTTCGGTTTAAGCTCAGGAACAGATGACCTCAAGGCTGCACTTGTTGGTAATGAAACACTCAAACCTCTGGTTTATGTTTATCCAGTACGGTTTTTAACTTTTCTCTGGCAAAACTCCAGCTCACAGCTCCAGCTCCATCCGCCTCAAACAAATGGCACACTAATCCAAATCTGATGTTTAAAACACCCACCGATAAGAATATCAGTCCAACTTTAGCCAGAGGAAACCTCTAGCGCAACAGCGCGAGTGAAAAAAAAAAAGGAAATCATAGCAAACAGCGTGTTGCCAAAGGCAACAATTTACGATCCTCCCCGTGTCAAGGAACAGTTCACAGTTTAGAACAAGCCAAGCCAAATGCTTCCCAAGAAGGCATGAAAGTTGCCTCCATTCTCACCTAGAGCCATCAATGAGAGCTGCTCAGATAAGCCCAAGAGAAGTGATCCTTTCCTAAAGAAAGCTTTAGATGAGCTTATAGAAGAGATTATGGATTCTTTGTTGCACTGAATAGAAAATGCTAGCATAGCTGTATGTGGGAGGACTGTTCGAACACCAGTTCAGGATACTGAAATAAAAACCTGAGTAAAATACTTGGTGGATAATCCCAGGAATCATCAATTTGCTAAATCGTGTTTTAAGAAACTGGAGACATTGCTGCCTAATAAAATAATAACTTTCCAACTAGAAACTGGCTGCATTTAGTGAGAAGCTGGCTAGATGCTTTAAGGCATGTCCACATCGGCCACCGGCTGAGACAGCTACAGTAGGTATTCATTCAACAATGTACATGTAGGCCAGTCAATGGTCCAGCACCAATTTGGCTCACATTGCATATGGCCATATGGCCGATGGATTCTTGGAAGAAAAGAGCCCCCAATCTTCCCCCAGAGCTACCCTCCCTGTGTTAACACCAGGTCTTGGCAATTGGAAGCATACATAGGATATCTGTGTGCATTCTGGCAAATATGCATTTTAAGATGAAGCAAATGTCAAAGAAATCTTTCATTTCCTTACCCCTTCTCATTGTGATTTTGTTTTGATTTGAAAGCAACTACTCACTTTTTACTTCCCCTACAACGCTCCAAAGGAAGTACAAAATACGAGTAGCGTGTTCTTGACAACCTCCACCCAAACGCCCACACACAAAACACAAACAGAATCGGCAGTTTAATTTCAAACGTTAATATATTTTCTATTTCATAGTGAACATGTGCATCAAATGACACCCTTGTCACCTTTGTCTGCAGCAACAACAAAGGACTATTTCAAAAAGGGGGTGATTCCTATAAGATGCCTCTCCAAAATAAATACTTCTTTATAAAATAATAAAACTTCAAATAAATATTCTTTACACTAACAATGTGTTGAAATTAGAAAATAAAGTTTTTTTTTTCTTCAGGTCACTGTACAATTTACAAGTAAAGTTGAAGGGACAATTCATGGTAGGTATTTCTTCTGTAAGGCAAATATATCAAAATTGATTGACTTACATTCACATGAATGTACAACATAATATAGATGTCTATATCTTTATATGAATATAAATTTTTATATATATATTTATATATTTATATAAGGATCTATCAAGGTGCCTGTGGTTTGGCACAATGCTTTTCACAGTTGAAATATTATATGTACAAAAATAAAACATCTCTGACAGGAAAAAGGTCATTTTCTATTTGACAAACTTTGAAGATACTATTCACATACAGTTAGTCAGGAAAAAGACTGCCGCCTTAACATATCAGTCGTATTATTGAATGTCAATAGGGCTAACGTTCTGCTCTTCAGCGTAACAATATGGGGGAAGACACTTACGGTTCATTATCAAGCACCCCACAGTAAGAGGGCCGAGAGTGTGAAAAAGAAAGAGGAAAGGGAAAAAAAAAAGAAACAAAAATAAAAACACAAACGGAAGAAAAGCCAAGACTCAAACAGCCCTGACACATGAGACACATGCTATGCCACGCCACGCTTGCAGTGCCGCTCGGGCAATGACACTCCACCACCCATCCCAGCTGGCAGTTTCTCCCACCTGTCCGTCTCTCACTCGCTTTTTTTCCCTCTCTTCCTCCACTCCTGACTCCTTTCACATCCAAGCCAGGGTTACCCCTCCATCCCCAACCTTCCTTCTGAATCCGCTTCCCTTCCCTTCCCTTCCTCTCTTCATGGGGCTGAGCCATTCCACTCTCCCGCTCTCTCTCTCTCTCTCTCTGCCAGGCTCTACGTGGGTTTGTCAATGTTCTTGCAGTGGACAATGTTGGCGTTCTTGCAGCGGCAGCCGGGCCGAGTGGCACGGTCGTAGCAGGCCTGGCAGAGGGAGAGGCAGCCCCGGGCCGGGAGGTAGCAGAGCAGGCAGGGCAGGAGGAGGGTGAGGGCTCCCAGGGCGGACCAGCGGGCGCAGCAGTGCGCCTGTCTGCAGGAGAAGGGCTTGTCGGCGCACGTGTCCTCGTCGTCGGTGGAGCAGTGGTAGAAGAGGCCCTTGACGCAGCAAACACACGTGCCGTACTCCACGGCGCTCTCGGCCGAGCACAGGCACCGCCGGCCGCACATCCAGCGAGTGGGCAGGTGGCGCGGGAGTGTACACTCCTTGCACACGCACCGGCCGCAGTCCTCGCAGTGGTATGCATGCTGCTTGCCCAGGCTGCCCTCGCTGTCTCTTCCTCCTCCTCCTCCTCCTCCTCCTCCACCACCACCAAGGGGCTTCAGGTCGTCCTGCTTGGCGTCCGAGCGCTTAGCTGGCTGTGCCCGGATCACACGGTCCGGGGTGACGGGCGAGGAGCCGCCTAACAGTCGCTGCTCTGACGAGGCACTGCTGGTGCTAGTCCGGACACTGGCTGGAGACAGACCCCGGGTGCTCTCCACGCTAGTGGAGCGGCTCGGGATGTCCCGAGGGGCCAAGTGCGTTGTGGGCTGCGGGTAAGTGGAGGCCCGCTGGGGGGCCCTCTGCTGCTGGTCCACCACGCTGTCGCCCTGAGTCAAGGGGACGCTCTGGGCCGTGGTGGCCAGGCCTGGGGCCGCATCCCCGGGCTTCCCCTGTGAGGAGAGGGGCCTTGCTGGAGGGGCCACGGTGGGGCCCTCTGTGTACTCATTACTGGTGCGGACACTGCGGATCTGATCCAGGGAGAGCACAGGTGGATCGCGGAGTAGCAGAGGAGACTCGCTGGGGTCCCCCGCTGCAGCTGCGGCCTGGGGCCGACCACTGCCACTAGCACCACCGCCGCTGTCACGCAGAGCGCGCAGCAGCAGGCCTCCAGACATGCTGCTGCCGCCCACACCGCCATTTTGAGTTCTCGTCTCCATCGGTACTCTGCTGAGGGCTCGCTCCGTCAGGCGGGGAACACATCTGCAGACCTGCCGTATGGAGGGAGGAGAGGGGGGAGAGAGAAGACAGAAGTCAGATCATGTGTGAGTTGGTTTCACAGCCACGCACCGCTATTTGTCACATGGAGATGAGGCTGTGATTTCCTGGTTAGTCGTCCACTATGTTAATTCTCCCAAAAGTTTGGCTGACTATGCACAGAGGTAGAGGTGGTGAACCCTCCCTCCCTCCAACCTCATTTGCATTAAAGAGACTGTCTGACACCAGGACATACATATCAAGAGAGGCCAGTATCTATGGTTAAAGGGCTGACATGTATTTTCAGTGCTCAATAGCCTTGGTAAGCCTTTGATCATACTACCTGAAGAACCGCCTGCACGGGGGGTGGCTGGGCATGAATATTCACTACAAAAATCAATGCGAAAATAAATAATGTGCGAAGGCCATGAATCTCCACGGAGTTAATGTGATAAACATTTCAATCATTTAATTCATGGGTGGCTTGAGTGCAGTGAACCGCTATGTGCTTAGCCGTAAATTACAAAACTTGCACAACTCTTGTGAGGCGAGTGAAACTTGCAACATCCATTGAATTACAATGTTATGGAGCAGGCCCCTTACCATAACAAATAGTGCACAACACCTCATCCATTTTAAAGGACCTATTCAAGACACATTGTCAAATGGGTAAAAAAAACTTTGACAAAGTCAATATGGAGTCTGTACTGCAAGACTGCTCATAAAATATAATTAAGGTGGTGTTCTGATAGCACTTCCAGGAAAGAGATCTCTCCTGCTCACTTAGCCAAGGTGAAGTGACTGTCTCCAAAAACACTGGCAGGTGTAAGACTGCTGATTTATACAGAATTAATAATGTGAAATGGCCCAACACCAGTTCCTCAATAATTACAGAACCTCTCTGTAAAATGTATGTAAAAGTAAAAACACAGGCCTTCAACTCTTCATGTATAGAACCTTCATATGGACCATGTGTGTGTCAATATGAGAGAGAGAGAGAGAGAGAGAGAGAGAGAGAGAGAGAGAGAGAGAGAGACTGTCTTTGGGGTGGGGCTTTGACAGATAAACTTATGGCCAAGTTTGTCTAAAACTTAGGTAAAATAATATAGCCTACCTTACATTTCTATGCAAATTAAATATGGTAAATGTTAAATGAGTAACGCTAGGCCTAATTAAAACCCATATAAGATTATTATTGGACTAATCCTACAAGATGCACACCACAGTTGAATTTACTAATGACTTTAACCATTTAAATAACATCACAACAATAAAAAGGGGGCTATAGATTATATTTCGGAGCTTACGTGAGCCATAAATCAGATGACGCTAAAAGAACAAACTTCGGCAGCCTGTTGTTTTATTGCTTTAATCTCCTACTAATGTTATACATAATTGTATGTCATAATCGTCAATAATCCGTAATTTCAAGTTCTTTAAAAACTTCAGAAAAGTGCAAAAGCGGCGCGGATACAACGGTAACGTTAATTTAGGCAAGTCTATGCAGAGAGAAAGTCACTGCGGGACAATCCGGGAACTCCAGGAGATAAAATGCACGGCCCGAAATTATTATCCCATCAGTACAACATCAATTTCACAGTTTTACTGAAGAAACAGAACTTTTTTAAACGGTCAGGAAAAAAAAAAAAAAACATACCGTGTTTTCACCAGTACAGCCTCCGTTTTTGTTTTGGAATAATAATATCCAGAATTAGTTAACTTTCCTCCAACGCTGGGTATTAGTCCATCTGATAGCACATCCACAGAGTCCAAATCAGCGATATGGTTCCACTTATATGTCCAAAATCACTTCGATTTTTACACATAAAAAGCGCACGAAAGCGCATTCCAATCCACATGAACACGCGACCAGCAGCAGCCAAGAAGTAATCAATCAGTGTGTTCACCGACGAACTAACTTATTTAGGTGCAAAACACACGAAAACAAAGTTACAAAATCCCACCAAAGATACTTTCGGAAGTCTCGGCGCCGCTTTCAAAAGTTTATCACCAAATGTAGAGCGCGAGAACGCATGTACGCTGGAGAGTTCTCAAGAGCCGTCGCTGTGGTAGTTGGATGTTTGGCTGCATCGCACACTGAGCTGCTTTCAAGTTTTTCTTTCTCGTCTTGTTTTTTCTTCTTTCCGGAGAGGAGGTCGGGTTTATGCTGTAAATGGCGTCATGTGGAAGTGGGGAGGGGGGGGGAACAGAGCAGTTGTTGTCCCAGAGGATATATCGTATCCGGTCCCAGCTCATTGGCTCTACAGGACTAGCATTCACGCTCTCTCTCTCTCTCTCTCTCTCTCTCTCTCTCTCTCTCTCTCTCTCTTCATGCTCCAGCAACTGCTCTCGGTGGAGGGACAGCCTGGGAGTTTGCAGTGCCAAAACTCTTTGAGTGTCTTTCCACTTAAAGACCAACATCTCATATATTAGATAAATACATTCATGAAGAGTGCATTTTATTTGCATCCTTAAATAAACTAAGAGATTTACTTTTGCAGCTGCGTTTTCAGTAAACATGTTTCTGTAATATTATTTTGTAATTTTCTCAGTCGTTTTGTTGTTATGTTTTGGTGTTAACTAGAGAGGTTCTGTGTTTCATATTTTCCCAGTCCAAGGTTATATTATGTTTTGAATTCCAAATCAACCAAGAGCTATGAACTGGTAAACATCATAACCTCTCAGTAGCTCTATAAACTGGATTGCTTGCCATTTATTTTTTTCCTGCAATGACATGATATAGGATAATTTTACTCCTCTTTCTTAGGAAATGCAGCAAATTTAAAAACAAATACAAAAAAAAACCTGAACCATGGTATCTATCGACCTTTATACTGTTTAGACTATTTATTTACACATAGATTTTACATTATTCAGACATAATAGAAAAATAAACATCAAGCAACATGTATTTAGTCTGTAGCCTATTCACATGATTTATTTTGATTGTAGCGTCTTTGTCATGCATTTTGCCTTAAATGCATCATTGTATACTTACATTAAACACTGAATGTGAAAGTCAAAGGATAAAACTACGTTATTCTGCCAAACATGGCAGGAAAGACATGCCTCCTGTCAAAAGAGTGCAACCAGAGAGAGTATGCCAAAAGGCCACTGAGCCAACTACTGCCTCCTAGTGGTGAAACAGACTCAAAGCTCTTTACTGGCGTGGTGCCACAAGCTCGTCAGGTTAGTAGGCTACTGTTGCTCAGTTGATCTGTTGATCCTATAACCAAAAGACCAAAAACCAAAACCAAAAAGACAAAAAAAGGAGAAAGAAAAACAGCATTATACAATTTTTCACTTTTATGCACAGAGATCCACAAAAGCAGAAGCAGTTGCCCATCCTTAGCAGCTGCTTCTTCCCTTGAGTGCTGCCTCATTGCTCAGGTTGAGAAATACAACTTCCTTCTCCATGGAGTCCAATGCTATAGGCCAGCCATAAGCATTACCCCCCCCCTCCAAACAACACCCTTTCTTCCCCATTCTCAGCCTCCTAGTAGTCACTGAGGCACATGAAAAGGGTGGCTGTTCTACATAAATTACTCAGGTTTGTCCAAGTATGGAAATGGCTGCCCTCCTCCCAAACAAAAGGGCAGTATGACAGACAGGCCATTGAGGGTCTGCCATGCAGGAAGTGGTTTGACAAGTGAATGTAGGACACTTGGAGAGTGGGCCCCCTCTGACTTTCTCTGTCACCCCTTTCCAGCTGGTGAACTCTCCTCTTTGTCTGCCTTTTGTTTTTCAAAGTAGGAGAGAATTCAGAAAACAACAGAAAGAGAGGGGGGGGAGTACCATAACGCCTGTATTGCTAGGGACAGACGGGAATTATCTGTGCCAATTCAACTTAGTCACACACACACACACACACACACACACACACACACACACACACACACACACACACACACACGGTAACATTTTGTATTTTAATTTAAGAAAATGTGCATTGTATATTGTATACTTTGAAGCAAAATCAAGCAAGTGAGATTGTCCCTGTATTGCCATACACCTCCCACCATCCTAAATAGTTTGAATGCTGCAGAGTGCAATAAGGGCTTCCCAAACCCTAGGGCCCTCTGACCCCCGGCTGAGTGACCCCTATTGTTCGGGGGCCTCTTTTCAGGGGCCCACAGGGGGGAAAGGTAAGTGACAGCACCATTGTCTCTGTCAGGGGACTCCCACTGCTCCTAATGCCTAGATTCTCCTCGTCCCACATAGTCAAGGAGGAGAGAACCCCAGAGGTAACAAGGAAGGAATGAGAGAGAGAGAGAGAGAGAGAGAGAGAGAGAGAGAGAGAGAGAGAGAGAGAAAACAAGGTAATTGTATGCAACATCTTAAGGAATGAAAGACAGAATTATAAAGATAGATACAGCAGACAGACAGACTGAGATAGATAGATAGATAGATAGATAGATAGATAGATAGATAGATAGATAGATAAAAAAGAGAGAGAAATAGAGACTGCCCCCCTCGACTCTTGCAGCATTAGACAGCTTCAGTGCAGGGCCCCATCAGCCAAAAATAACCCCTTGAGCCATATTTCAAACCGTGCTTCCTGTCTCATACAAGGAACAGCTGTCCCTCTCCCTCTCTCCATCCCTCCTTCCCTCCCTCCCTCCCTCTTCCTACATCCTCACGTTTGTGCAGATGAAAAGGGAACGCAGCGGAAATGGCACACACAGAGGATTTTTTTGGGGAGGGGGGCGGGGGGGTCTGGGGTGGAGGGGTAGTGTTGGTCGTGGTGTTGGTGATGGTGTGGAGTGAGGATAGTGGTGGCTCAACGTGACATGACTGGCGACGTACTTTTACACAAAGTCAAAGCCGAATGCTGGTCCATGCACTCACTGGCCACCTAGAGCACTGGCAAAGGGGGCACTTAGGAAAAAGCCACATTCATTTCCAAGCAGGCTGGCTGCAGTGCCACTGTCCTTTGGCTCACTACTGGAGTGTTTTGTTCACTTGGACCACTGGTGTTTGATGGAAGCACACAGGATATGACAGCCTATAAAGCAATGTCAGTGTTACCACTGGCAAGTTCAGCCAACCTTTATAATGTCAATTCCTCACAACTGCCAAAGATTGATTTTCCACTACTTCTAAATACCATTAAGAAGATTGATGCCTTGAAACGAATGTTTGGCCTAGCTATTGTTTACACGATTTATGACAAATTAAAAACTTCCTATGGTACTGACTGACATGTTACTGTGTGCGTGTGTGTGTTTGTTTGTTTGTTTTTTCTTAATTTTGGCTTTGGCCTTTATGCCACTACAAACCTTTAAGAAAATGTGCACCATGGAAACACTATTTGGTATATGCAGGGGTTACATCACTCAATTGGGACTGGACAACATGACATTCCAGACAGAATAGAGAGACAGAGAGAGAGAGAGAGAGAGAGAGAGAGAGAGAGAGAGAGAGAGAGAGAGAGAGAGAGAGAGAGAGAGAGAGAGAGAGAGAGAGAGAGAGAGAGAGAGAGAGAGAGAGAGAGAGAGAAAGAGAGAGAGAGACTGTGGGGAACAAAAAATAAATAAACTGTGCATGTACTCATGTCAACCCAACTAAAATTGACCCCTGGTGTGCCATTGGCAGCGGAAGGAAACAGAATGCGGGGCCTATCATTATGCCTTCCCCTCCTCCGCAGCCCAAGCTGTTTGATAGTGGAGCAGTGGGGGGATACCACCCCCCACTCCCCCCACCACCCCCCCAACCGCAATTGCAGACTCTGTGGCCTGTTAGCCCAATTAAGTCAGGTTACGTGGAGCCGTTACACAAGGTCAGACTGATCTCCTAGGAAGCCCAGCAGCTTGTATAAAACCGCTCCCGTGGTTTTTGAAGGCAGTCGGCAGTCTCAATTCCTTTCTCTCTCTCTCTCTCTCTCTCTCTCTCTCTCTCTCTCTCTCTCTCTCTCTCTCTCTCTCTTTCGCTCTCTCTTTCACTTGCTCACTCACTGCTGTCATTTAAGCGAGCGAGGCTGGTGCTGCCTCTGATGGTTGCCAGATTTGTGCTGTAATGAAAACTCTGCCCTTGGTAATACTGAGTGAATGGTGCTACCTCAGAATGGCTCAGGCCCTGGCAGCTTAGACCAGGCAATCTGAGTCCAATTCAACAGAGCTGCCATAGAAAGATCACTTGTGTTCTCAACAGTGATGTGCTCTCCTATCGATCCCAGCAGTGTAATTACATATATACTATACAGTATATATATATATGGAATTCACATATATGGACCCCAAGGCCTTGCAGTAAATACAAAGCAGTGTAGCCACACGAGGTGCTTTACCTACCTAAAGCCTACTGGAGTGTTTTTGCTGGTTTGAACCCAGTGCAATTATCCATAACCCATGCAGTGTGGATGCTGTCAAATGGAAGATGACGGTACATCCATGTAAAAGCACCCATGGGTGTTTTTCCCTCATTCTATCTGCAGAGTGGTGTTCACTTTGTCCATCAGTATTACACCAACACAGTATGACGCACGCACTACTGCAGCACTGAAAGGGCACAGGAGATGGCACTGCGTACAAGACACTCAAAACACATCAAAAATTAATTAAGAAATGTAAATATTATCCTTTTGAACCCTGCGTGGGATGTGGATTGCATTAGTCCCACGGTGAAAATAGCAAACGTTTGTTCGGAACTGCACTCTAATTTCATTTCAGATAATTCATTTAGTTGACAAAAATAAGACCTTAAATGTGTCGAGGTAACAAGTGTATGACCTGTGATACTCTTTTACTCTTGTACGTTTAGATACAGCGACTCTTTCGCGACCCCTTGCCTTGAATACCTGACATGCTGTGTGGTTGCTGTGCAGCAGCTTGCATTTGTACGTCAGCAAAAAAAGACAACAGCTTTTAATCAGGAGGAACGACCTTCACCAACTGCACTCTGATCTGATGGAAGAGAAAAAATGAAAGGAAAAAAAAATTAATAAAATGAAAAAAAAAATGTTATCCATGGTTTTACCTCATCCTATCAACATGGACAACATATTGTTGAAGAGTAAGACTGAAAACAGAAGACAGTGACCCCAAACTGGAAAAGAGCGTTTCCGTCCTGAAGCAGCAGAGTGTGGATGACAGCAGCACGTGGTCCACTGCCAGGTCACCGTGGCTATGGAGGCCCAGCGGAGTCGGAACGCTGACTTCCCCTCAGTGCAGATGGAGCATGTGTTCTAGAATCATACTCCTGTCCACATGTGTGCGTCTGGCTGTCCAGCGCTTGGTCATCATGAAGGTACTGTACAGTTCATGTCCCTATCACGGCACACAGCTGTGAACACACACACACACACACACACACACACACACACATGCAAGCACACACACATGTTTGTGAAAAGGGTTTGCACATGGCCTCCAAGCACACACATACTGTACATGTGGGGACACACACATACACACACACACACACACACACACACACACACACACACACACACACACACACACACACACACACACACACACACAAACACTTAGGCATTTGCACATCCCCACAGGCACGCATTTGCTCAGGTATTTCCACAGTGCACACACACACACACACACACACACACACACACACACACACACACACACACACACACACACACACACACACACACACACACACACACACACAGAGCTTAAGACTCAGATTCACAGATTCAGATGTAAGCCATTACACAGGCTGTGTGGTTCCTGTTTTTACATCCTCCTCTCCAGCGGCCTTGTGGGACAGAGGAATGGATAGTTGGCAAGCGCAGCTCTTCCTCCAGAGAAAGAAAATGAATAACAATCCCATCTTTTTGGGCCTGCATTTCCTCAACGAGTGCTTTTCCAGATGGACATCTCAACAGCTGCCATAAAAAAAGCCGTAAACATGAAAGACGTGGCCATGTAAACAAAACTGAGGAAGCTAATGAGCCTAACAACCCCCCCCCCCCTACACACACACACACACACACTAAAAAAAAAAGAAAGAAAAAAGAAAAGATCGGAATTTCAGCTGTTAAGTCTGGTGTTTTTATTGTGGTAAGTATTTCTTGTTTTCTTGGTTTCTCACCACTCACTCTCATACACACATACAGCATAAATAATAAATAAATATAATCATAGCACCTTTCCGCATCTAACACTCCAGAAGATTGTCCTAAAACAGTCTATTGCTTTCTTTCTTTCTCTCTCTCTCTCTATTTTTTGCTCAATGCAGTTACAAATCGCCAGCATTGTCTAACAAACGGAGGTAAAATGTCATGCGTCTCGTTCATTTTTAATGGCCCTCAGATGTGACTACCCCTGGAGGAAAATCCAGATTATGTTCTCTCACAGAGGTAACAGGTAGTTTAGCCAAATTAAGTCTCCTGAACTTCCTAAGTCAGTCAGAAGCACACACAAATCATTTCCTCTTGTTTGGAGGTTTGTAGGCCTGCTTTGAGAGAGAAGGGACATTCATTCAATTAAACGCACTCACAAATTGACAGAAATCACTCGTTTCCTCTTTGACTTAGGGAGGGCCTTGCTGCAATCATCATAGCCATCTTGTTATTAGGTTGTGATTAAATTGTCCATGGGTCCTAATAACACAATGATTTCTGAGTCAACCCATATCCCTCTAAAGCAAATAATAAATCAAGTGTGTTTATTCATTAAATAAACAAGCCTAATCTCAATTTAAGTACCTCATTTTATGGTGTAAACACAACTTGAGGAGAAGAAGTGGGCTCAGTCTTCCAGAGACACACTTTGGACTGTTTGGGCCCTTATTTGAATGCAGAGGGGAAAAAATCTCATTAAAATTTATTGAGTTGAGGGAAAGAACTCTGTCTGCAGCCTCTCTCTCTCTCTCTCTCTCTCTCTCTCTCTCTCTCTCTCTCTCTCTCTCTCTCTCTCTCTCTCTCTCTCGCGCTCTCACTCATTCATACACATACACCCAGGCATGCACATTTTCTCTTTCTCATAAACTCACACACATGCATACTCTCTCTCTCCCTCCACCTCTCTCTCTCTCTCCCTCTCTCTCTCCACTCGGTCCACCCTCATACACAACCTCTCCACTCTCTCTGGTGTTCTTCTAAATTTCTGCTCGTGTTTTATGGACTTGTGGAGACACAGCCAAGCTTTGTTCCCTAAGCGCCAACACCCCCCCCCCCCCCACTCCTTCCTTAAAAAGAAGAAAAAATATGGCTCCCTCACCGTTGCCTGGCAGACGGGTGCAGTGGGCAATGGATGGCAAGTGGCACATAAAGGCTATGGATGATTTGGGATGATCAGAATTCAATTGAGATGGGATTGAGTGGGCCAGGTCCTCCTCCTCCTCCTTCTCCCCCAGCCTCCTGGAGATGAGAAAAGCACAGATGGTCACCGTCTCCTCTCCTCTCCTCTCCTCTCCTCTCCACGTCCTGCTCTTTCCTCTCCTGTGAGAATATAGCAGCAGGATATGGCTTTCAGGGAGCATAAACACTTATGAGTTTTGCAGAAGTGCATTTACTGGACACTTCCCTCTCTCAGAGGCACTGTATACAGCTCTGCTTGCGTTTAAAGGCAGTGGCTCTGAGAGCTAGTGGTGCTTTAGCCTAATGAGCTAAGTGCATGAGAGCATATGTTGTGTGACAATGTTTGTGTTGTGTGTGCCGGTGTTTAAAGGGATCTAATGCAAAAGAGCAATATGGATGAGTTAGTGGGTGAGGGCAGCTAAAAATCACTTTGACAATCAAAATGCTAATACTTTGCACATGTAGACTTACAGTAAATATAAACTAATCAAGGTTTTCCATGAAGTTTTGCAAATGAGAGTTCAGGTCTATAGTCAGGCCTATACCCAGGACCGTTTCAAGGTACTTAGGGGGCCCCAAGCAAACAGGGTATGGGGGCCCTTCACCTCCCATACATTCCTACGTAAACCACATTGTTATAATCTTCAAGCAACTTTCATTAATATAATTATTTGTGTTGAACTTGCAGTTGTTTAACTGTCATATTTAATTGAATGAACGCCACCAACTAAACTACTTAAATGATTAAACAGTCATTCTTGAGGGCCCCTTTCAGCCTGGGGCCCCATGCAATTGCCTGGTTTGCCTGTCCTGTTGCGACGGGCTGATTTTGAGTTTTGAAGCTATAGGGTCCTACAGGGGGGCTTCAGTTTGAAATTCATTCTCATCTTTCTGGAGCTGCTGTGTGGTAAATGAGAAGGGGGAATGAAAGGGCATGTTCCCAAATGCTTCTGTCTTGATAGAAATTCCACTTGTAAACTAACAAGTCAGAGAACTGCAGCTGTCACGGGACTAACAGAGAGGAAAGTCAAGTATGAACACATTTTTTCCAGAATACCCCCCACTCAGTGTGTGTGTATGTGTATGTGTGTGTGTGTGTACGCCTGTGTGTGTGCGTGTCTCTCTCTCTCTCTCTGTGTGTGTGTGTGTGTAAACTCACCATAAATCTCATTGGCTTTTGAGCTTTTAAGTGGTGGGCTAACATCTACTGCCCTTTTATGTATGTCGAGAGCATCCACTGAGGACCGACAGCATTGGGTAAATAATTCAGTTTTCCAGGAAAAGTTCACTCTCAACTCCCAGCAGCACATTTTTTTCTTCTTCTTTGCCTTCTCTAAGGCTCCAAATGTTCTCCAAGTTTCTAAATGTGACATTTCATGCCCAAATCCCTCCAGGATTTCAGCTTCATTCATAAGGTAAAGTGCCTCTGGCAGAATTCCAAAATTGTGGCACCAGGCCTTCCCCAAACATATACAGTAGCCACATAATACACACACACACACACACACACGCACACACACACACACACACACACACACACACACACACACACACACACACACACACACACACACACACACACACACACACACACACACACACACACACATACTGTATATGCATACATATAATGCATACATACAGACATAAATACACGCATGCAGGTACAATACATACTTGTTGGCCATGTTTTCCCTCAGTTGTTACCACACAAAGTTCTGGACAGATAGTTTTGTTTGGTGGTGGTGCTGTGTGTGTGCATGTCACATGCAAAGGGAAGCGTATCGAAGTGTATACATGTACACACACACACACACACACACACACACACACACACACACACACACACACACACACACATACAATACATGCATACAGACATAAATACACACATACAGTACATAATTGTTGTCCATGTTTTCTCTCAGTTGTTACCACACAAAGCTCTGGACAGGTACTCGGTGCATGGTGGTGGTGGTGGTGGTGTGTGTGTGTGTGTGTGTGTGTGTGTGTGTGTGTGTGTGTGTGTGTGTGTGTGTGTGCATGGTGTGCAAAGCGCTCTGCTGCTCTCTCAGGTGTGTTTGCTGGCATGCTGGCCTGGTCTGTGTGTCCATTGGCCCCAGACTGACGTTTGTTCACAGCTAAGCCAATGCCAGTGACTTTCAAAACAAAGCTGTGATTGGTCAGTGGGCAACAAGTGCTCCACTCATGCTGACCTTTCTTTTAGCTCAGGTATGTTTACCGCTATTGCATCGCACTGCTGCTGCTGTGGATATTGCTAATTTTAGAAGAGCATTAGCTTTGAAGCATCTGTGTACATTTGTGTTCAGGTCCTAATGCTATGTGATCTGAGGGCTATTACTTTGTGATTTATTTATGGACTATCCATGATGATTTATGCAGTCCTAAAAGAAACACTTGATTACGGAGAGTTTCATCACTGCTATCATTAAAGATGTATGAAATAAACACTCAGCTGTGTCAGAAATGTCTAGGAGAGTTTCCCTAGGCTTCTTTATCTTGACAGATGGTCTCTCTGTGTTTGTGTGTGTCTGTGTGTGTGTGTGTATGCGTGAGAGAGAGAGAGAGTGAGAGAGAGAGAGATTGTGTGTGTGTGTGTGTGTGTGTGTGTGTGTGTGTGTGTGTGTGTGTGTGTGTGTGTGTGTGTCCTTAATATCAATCAGTCCTGAACATATTTGGCCCTTGGCACAGACCAAGCAAAACTTGAAACTTTTCCTCCTAAAATACAGATTTGTGTTTCATGACATGACACGGCTTAGCCCTTCTCTCCCACGTGCGCAATATGTCTCCTCTTTCAAGACATCCATGAGAGAGAGAGAGAGAGAGAGAGAGAGAGAGAGAGAGAGAGAGAGAGAGAGAGAGAGGCATGGGCCTTGGTGAGGGGACAGATGGATCAATCCCACTTGAATAGCATATAGAGCTGAAGATCCTGGGGCACTCTCCAATATGCTGACTCCAACTCCTATGCCAGTCCACTATCTGAATGGCCTCCTAACACATTTCATGGGAAAGTGTAAAAGACTACATGAGAGGCGCGATAAAGCTCCGCTCCGCTCCTCTCCTCTGCTCGTGGCTCTGGCCTCCGAGTGGCGATGTGGGCCCTTTTCTACTTCAAATTCACTTAAGAGTCGGTCTGCCTGGCTGTGATATGGACCCAGAATGGTTAACATTTCTTTTCATGGGTCTGTCGTCACTCAACTGAAACCATTTATATTTAAGTGCTTTGAAGTATCATTTTCCTCAACCATACTAGATGTGCACCGCCCTCAATTTCTGATTAATGCTGTTGCTAATGGAAAACATACAACCTTCCCTTCAAGCCCTGGGGAAATGTTGTGCATCAAATGAGAGAGAGAGAGAGAGAGAGAGAGAGAGAGAGAGAGAGAGAGAGAGAGAGAGAGAGAGAGAGACTACGATGGAGGAAATTGAATATCAAATGCTATAATATTGCTGTCTACATTTCCATGTGCACTTACATGATAGGCTTACTTGTTGCCGTGTTGCCGCTTTTGAAATAGTGGATTTGAGTCAATTGGAATAAGCAAGTTGGGGGAGGGAGGGGGGGGGGGGGGTAGAAAAAGAAAAACATAGGAAACAGGAACCAGGGCAAAGCAAACAGATGGGGAGTGTAATGTGTAGAAATGTGTCAGTCTGGACTGGAGGAGAAACCAGTGGGTGTCAGGGACCCTAAAGCAGCCGTCAGTCTGTGTGCTCAATTTCCCCTTCCAATTTTAACCGCTTGCTAGCTAGCCATTTCCATTAGCCATCAGTAACAAATTGGAACAGCCATCAAGCTGAAAAAAGCTGTTCTCCCAGCTGGATAGACAAACTCAAGTTATTTGTTGTTGAACATAGTCACTGATCATTGCTCTCTTCATGAAAACATGGGTAATAGCCAGTGAACATTCTACAAGTACCTCTTCAGAGATGGGATATATCCTCCTCACAGAACAGGGCTGGTTGTCCGCCTAGGTTGTAAAAATTACACTTAAGCTCCTTTGGCATTTGATGAACTGAAATTTTTGACAATAATTCATTTTATCTACAATGCTACAAGACATATTTTTTTTTTCTTTCTATATAAATTTTCTACCTGACCACAAGGCCACAATAAGCCACTTTACCTTAGCCAATTACAAATAACTCTCCTGAATGGGACTGGCTTGGGAGAAAATGACTAATGGTTCCTACATTTCTTGACAGCCACATTAAAACAAGGCAATAATGCAGTAATGACATTCAAAATGGATTTTAGGCCGCTTTTCTTGCCATTAGCGTCATTTCTTAATATGTCTTCTCCTGTCTCACAAGCCATTTTATACAAAACAAATTTCCCTTTTGTCTAATCTGTCACCAGCTACGGCCCACTTTACATGCAGTCAACAAGCACTAAGTGTTGAGCTGAGGTCTAAAATCATTTAAAAATGAAGAAGAAGAAGAAGAAGAAGAAGAAGAAGAAGAAGAAGAAAAAAAAACAATGACAACTGTAAGGTAAGGTTTGCTAATTACTGAATTAGGTACATGATTAAAGAGAAAGGAGCTTATCAGTGCATTGCCCTGTGGTTACACTGTGAAGAACTTTATTGGAGTGTCTATCAGGACGCCTTTTATTCATGCACGCCGTTCGCCTTCCAAGAAAAAAAAAAAAAAAATGAAACAGAAAGCAGCTGCTGCCAGCGTCCCCTTTTTGACAAAGACTGCCATAAGCCCCCAAAATCAACCACTTCCATCAGAGCCTCTTAAAATTTTGCAATTAATTGGAGCGCTTTGCCTTTGGGCTTCAACCTCTAATGCTAATAAGAAATGAGTGAAGGAATCCTCTCTCCTCCCCTCCCTCTCATTCTTGCCCCATCTCTCTGGCTTTGCACCCATAATAATGCATATAAAAAAGGGGAAAAGAATGGTAGCAGATGAGATATTCAACAGACTATTTTGAGTAATGCCTGTGTCTGCAAGGTCTTTTGATGCAAACTTGACTTGATGCCTCCATCCCAAGGCTGCTATGTGTCCCAGATCCACCCTCACTAACAAGATCAGCAGGACACAGACAGAAGCGTCTGCAGTCTACCAGTACTCAAATGGGCAAACACTTACATGCCAAAACACTTTGCTCACTCTTCACGTTCCAAACAAATGAATCATAACTAGAAAAGCGCTCAGAGAGCGCAGACCTCCACCAAGACAATGTGGTCACAGATGGTGTTCTGGATCACCGATCGCCACCAAAATCGAATCAGTTCTTACCTGTCCCAATACACACGTTGTCCGAAAATTTCATCCAAATCAGTGCAGCACTTTTCGAGTTATGTTGCTCACAGACACACACACACACACACAGACACACACACGCCGAGCAAAACATAACCTCCTTGGCGGAGGTAATGCATTTGCTGTAAAGGCGACATTTGACATAGCCTACATGTCTTTAACGCTCAGTGTTCATCACTGTCTGTCAAGGAGCTGCCTGACACGGGGTCCTTCGCCACGAACTTTAAACTACTCAGAACATTTAGGAATTTGTCCTTGGTCTTTAAATATTCTTACCATTACCTCTGGGTTCGGAACAATAAAAATGGGGCAATTTGTGCACAATACAAGGAGCATACTTGTTGTTTTCCCCTATCTTAATTAGACATATTTTACACGTGATATCATTTTGATTTCAGAGATACTATAATTTTATTTTACAGCAGAAATGTTCACCACCAGAGGGAATTATTGTGACATCTTTCGTTTTCTACCTCATTTATTTGCATGCAGACACAAACACCTTGCAGGTAAACCACTGTGACAGATACTTTCTCTCTCTGCTTTTCACAGAACAAAACAACCTGTACACTTTGAGTGTTCCAAAGAAGCAGATAAAACAAGTCTAAATACATGTTTCAGCAATGCTCTAGTTCCAGCTGCAATGAACTTAGCAACAAGAGGTGGTCTTAAGATGGAATAGTGTTACCATGACAACTGTGAAGAGAGTAGCCCAGTAGAGCACACTGAGCAGTGATACACGGCCTCGTGAAAACCTCCAAACTAACGAGAGACTAAATTTGGCAGGAGCACAGGGTGTAAATATGCCACTAGTAATGGTACATTAGTGGAGGGAAAGAGAGAGTAGTTTACAGTCAGCAAGGATATACTGTGAATGCTGAGTGATATTATGAATTTGGTAAATGTTTTGATTTAAAGCTGGGGGTTGGTGGGGTACGTGATGATAGAAGACATCATGTTTATTTGTGTTCATGTTTATGTTTCTATAAGCAGACACTTTTGCCCTAAGGAGCGTAAATGATATGAGCAACAGAGCAAATCGAACGCACAAGAGCAGAAGCTCACCCCTTCCATTAAGAAACAATGCACTGTGTTTTTTTATTGTGCTTTAAGGGTCTCCAGGCTAGCCACACTTTCTGTGCTTACAGTGGAGAAGTTTATGGAGCTAGGGATGGGCATGAAGAACAGTTTTTTTTTTCTATTTTGAGTAACAGCCAGAGAAATTGACAGAGAATTGAAAGTTTGTGTATTCTTATGTGTGTATGCCCATCTATGTGTGTGTGTGTGTGTGTGTGTGTGTGTGTGTGTGTGTGTGTGTGTGAGAGAGAGAGAGAGAGAGAGAGAGAGAGAGAGAGAGAGAGAGAGAGAGAGAGAGAGAGAGAGAGAGAGAGAGAGGCTCAGCATTCCCTCTGTCAGTCTCTAGATGGTGGTAAGGGACCAACCGGTTTGCTTCATACAATATAACTGTCAGATTAATAATTTGTAATGTACTCCTTCCAAAGATGGAAATCACAAAGCTCAGTGTGAATTCAGGGTTTGTTGTCGTGAAACTGCATGCCAACTTTTGTGTGGTTATGAACTTCCTATTACAAGATATTTGTGTTTGGAGCAGCACATTTTTTACATTTATGCCTTTCATTCTGTGGAGCCACAAGAGGAATGACTCTTTATGGGCTGAGTTAATGAACCTCCTAAAAGACCAACTTGCCATAAAACTTTTGTCATCTTGGGTGCAACAGTTGTTGAGTTATTCTTCATAAACGGCTTTTGGATTACCAGACTCTGGTGTCATGGAAACTGTTAAAAATATGCTAATGCTAATAGTGCTTTTACAGTAGGCTACTAGTCACCCAGTGGATAATTACAATGTTCTTACAGTCTTGAAGATCATAGACTCATTTCCATGGGTGGAATGATTTGATATAAAGGAGTTTCTGCCATGATTACTATATCAGTATATGATTAAGGCATCAATCACAAGCATTGGTGTAATGATTTAGCAGTAAACATAATAGGGAATTTACCCCTGGGGAGTTGTTGCAGTCTAGAGGTGACTGACCATAATTACTCCTGGACCACATCCTCAATTAATTCTTAAAGTGCCCCTACATAAGACATCAACCTTGGGTCTTAACACAACATGAAACATTGGCCTTTGAGTTCAGTTATTTCAAAACAATTCATGAATGCATGTGTGCGCTCTGGGAATTTGCATTGCAAATAAAATGGATTCAAATTCTTTAACAGTCATTTTACATCTGTTCTTTGGGATTAAGTCTACGGATATTAGTGTTATGTATAAGAATTAATCAGTACAGATGGAAAATCCATTCTGTTCATGTGAACTCCCTAATTATGTATTTCAGAGTCAGTTTTAAGGTCATTATCATCCACAGTATGTGGTAGATTTACCTGATATGTTAAAGAAAGAAAGAAAAAAATTACTTAACCATTGGCCTTAGTGTCACAGTAAATGAGATTTTGTGTAATTGTAGCAGATAAGCTAATATAAATAGCTTCTCCTGTCAAAAGACAGGCAGAGAAAGAGAGAGAGAGAGAGAGAGAGAGAGAGAGAGAGAGAGAGAGAGAGAGAGAGAGAGAGAGATGCTGAGAGGGATAACTAACAACAGGAAGTCATCCATGAGCTTCCATTCTGTGATATCTCTCTCCTGTAAGTTTGTACAGCTTAGAGCAAAATTTAATTTCCATCTCATAAATCTAGCATAATATGATGTAGCATACACTAAATTGTTTCGATAACCTTAATCAGTGTAGAGGTTAAACACCTGAACTGCTAGTCCTTAGGGGCCCTAAAGAAAGAGGAAGGGATAATAGAGCTTTCCCTTCAGGCAAAGACACGGACACCTCTTTGGCATCCAGAGTCTTGAAGCCGTTTTTGGGCAGCTTCCAGGCCACCCGGGGGAATGTTGGGGAGGACGGATGGAGAATCGGAATGATCCCCTCTCTCCGGATGCCTGTCATGGATGGAGTGTTTTTTTCCCCCCTCCACAATCAGAGTCCTCTCTCCTTGCTCTCAATAGATCTTTGTTTAAGTCACCCAATGAGGATGTATCAGATATCCTGGACACTTGGCAAATGCGACGCACTGGTCTGGATGCCTTCGCTTTGAACAGTGTTTCAAATCTTAAAGACTGCTTTTCAAAGCCTTGTTTCTTTTCTCGAAGAGAAAAAGAGAGAGAGCGGGGAGAGAGAGAGTCTCTGTTTTTGTCCAGCTATGTGTTTTCTTTCTATGTCTCAGGAGGCGCTTTTTTTAAACCATGTTTTTTTTCTTTTTTTTTTTGCTTCATTTGATGGTATGACATTTTCAAAGGCATATCATAAGAGAGGAATATTTTAAATCCATCATAGCTATTTTGGGCTGCTTAATCACCCGAATGCAAATATAGGAGGGGAACAGTTCTGAGCAGTGTGTTTGTCCGAGCATTGCACGTCACTTTCACTTTGGCAAAACAAACTCATAAGGAACATCTGTGAGAAATGTTGCAATAATTTGCCGTAAACATCGTCTACCTTCCTTTTCATGACATAACTACTTTTGTTTCAAAGTCAGTCTGTGTCTTATCTCATGTATTTCAACAGCACAAACACAAGGCCAGGAGGAGGATTAATGGGCCCAGTGTAGGCAAATTTGAGAAATGATTGCTGTGTACGTGTATATCTTGCAGTGTTCAGCTCATTTATTTTTTTCCAATGGGAGACAGTCCTTGCCCCTCATGTATCATAGACGTACTGTATCATAGGGCTTTCCCATGGGGGAATAATGGCCCTGGAGGCAGGAGAGGAAGTAACTTATCTGTGCCTTTTGCCCTCATCTTTTAAGTGGCAAACACTGATGCAATCTATGTCTGGCCGTGTGTTTGTGTGTGTGTGTGTGTGTGTGTGTGTAACGTATGTGTGTGTCTGTGTGTGTGTGTACTGTATATGTGTGTCTGAGGGAGAGAAAAAAAGAGGAAAAAGAGACAGAGAGAGAGAGAGAGAGAGAGAGAGAGAGGCCGGTAGAGCAAGGGAGTGATTTCCGCTTACTTAGCAGATGCTTTTATCCAATGGGACTCACAGACCAATGAAAGCATGCATTTTTCATCAGTACTTATACTCCCTGGGAATTGAACCAATGACCTTGATAGCACGTGTGTGAGTGAGAGTTGGGTGAGGTGGGGCGGAGATATAACCTAAAGGGTCTGATGCACAAAGGCATAGACTGTGCTAAGACATCTCTGCAACTTTTTTCTCTCTTATTGTATAGAGAGAATCTACTTAGAAATGTCAAACTGTTTAGATTTTCTGACCAAATTAGTTACCTATATTGTCACTGACAAGATGAATATGCCAGGAGCCACATCAGTAATAGGAAGTCTTTCATGCATACCAAAATGGCTGGATGGCCGTTTAGGGGTCCAAGGATGGTTGCTTTAGCTTCAGTGCACTTTGCTACTTCCATCTTATTAGCGGAGCACCTACTGCACCTTCCGCCTTTGCAATTCCGCCGTTCAATCAGCTCTAGGACGTAATCACCATTTAGCCGTCCTCTGAGAACCAGTTAATGGCATGTAATTATCTGCATGGGGCATGTTGTTAGGCTAGAGTAGTCAAGAGGAAAACGCTGCCTTGCCGCTCAAACAGGGATGCTGCAGTACAGACCAGGGTAATGGCTTTTTTTTTTAGTTTGGAATAAGAAGACAAAACCATGGTGTCAGTAATCTGTGCAAATGATATGTGTATTGTGCATTATTATAAGCAGTAGCACATGCTACAACATTTGGACTAACTGTGTTTCCCAGAGGCTGTATATCTATTGCTGTGAAAGTGACTAACATCCCAGGACAAATGTTGGGATATAACATCTTGGGAATATACAAGCTGTCCATTTCTTTGCTCTCAGGGCTGTGATATAGTTACAACTAATAGTGTTGGTATATTAGTGTCAAAATCATAATTCAGTTAACTGTGCACATAGTGTCCCCTTATGGTAATGAATGTAGGCAACACACTGAATCATGCACGAACCGAAGCTAATTTAATTAAGGTAAAATTAGCGTGTCATAACATTGCATCACTGCAATGCGCACAGACAAATTTCACAGCAATTGAATTAGGCTACTTTGGACACAATTTTTCCACAAAACAGTTCCTGGATAGTGTCATGGCGGACTACTTTCCAGGCCCTCATGTTGATTGGCAAAACACTCATAATTAGCCAACTAAACCTGTGATAACATGGGTTGTGTTAATGAGTTAGCAAATACTGTATATGTTTTAGTATGTATTTGGCCTTTGCACACTCACATTTTACTATTACTATTTTACTATTATCTCAGCTTCGGTATGCTCATGACAGGAGAAATCGACATTTAAAGGCTATAAGTGAAAATCACAATGCTTATACAGCCGCAATGCACTCCACAAATGGACCTTGAAGGTGTTTTACACATCATGTTGTACATTTATGTACGCAGTCTTGAGCAATGTCTTTCAGTGCGGCCGGGCGTGCATTACTCACTTCTCCTAATCTCCAGACCCAGTCCATGAAGGACTATACATGATCGAAATCAACTCTGCTTCAAACCTATTTGAGACATAAACGTGTTTCTGCTGTCAAGCTCTTCCTTGCCTGTCGGTTCCCCCGTCTGCCTCTCTCTCTCTGTCTCTTTCTCTCTCTCTCTCTCTCTCTCTCCCCAGGCTCTCTTTGGATCAATATGGCCCCATCTGGAGGCCCAGTGTGCCACGCTCCAGGGGGTTGGGCTGGTTCCCCACCATTAAGCAACAGTAGCCAAACACAGAGCACTCGCTGCCCTTCTCTCCCTCCACAGCTTCAGCCTCTTCACTCCATCTTTCTCTTCACTTCTCTCCGTCTCTTACTCTCCAATTCCATTCATCTTTCCCTCCACTCACTCCCCACTTTTCTGTGCTAACTTCTTCTCTTCTTCCCGTTCACTTCTGTATTCTTCCTACAACACCGTCCTCAGTCTTCTTTTTTACTCATTTCTTTGCTCCTTCACTCTCTTAACCCTATCGATCCTTGTTTTCTTTTCCTTCTGTGTCCTATTCTTCACTCGTCCCACCTCTTCTCCTTTCACTCATTGTTTTTTTGCCCACTCACCCTCTCCTCCTCTTCCCTGTTGTTCCCTCCATCTTGCCCACCTTACTCCCCCCGTTTCTTCCTCTCCCTGCTGCTTCTTTCTTACCTTTACCCCATCTACCCTTCTTTCTTTCTTTCTTTCTTTCTCCTTTTTGCCTTCTCTACATGCTTTGCTTTCTCCCCCTCCCCTTTCTTTCTGCTCCCCAGTTCTTTCTTCACTCTTTTCTTTTTTTCTCTCCTCTTTGCCTTCCTCTCCTCTGTCCCCTTGGTCTCCTTCACTTGCTTTTGTGCTCTCACTCCTCCCCTTTACAACCCCCCCCCCCCTCCGTCTCCCTCTTCTTTCTCTCTCTCTTTTCTGTCGCTACTCTTCCTCTCTCCCATCTTGCCCTCCTCCTCCTCCTCTCCTCTGTGTGTGTGTGTGTGTGTGTGTGTGTGTGTGTGTGTGTGTGTGTGTGTGTGTGTGTGTGTGTGTTTGCTACGAGCCCCAGAGGAGCAAGGCTTTAGCCCTCCTGCTCCCCTCCTCATGCCACGCTTAGTGTGCAGCCAGGCCATCTCACAGGAAGTCACTGATGCTTAAGCCAGTGCTCAAGTCCCCTGGGGCCCGCTAGGCCCCATAGAGGGGCCCTTAACACACACACACACACACACACACACACACACACACACACACACACACACACACACACACACACACACACACACACTGTGTTGTGTGTGTGTGCATGTGTGTGTGAGAAACACAGGGTGTATGTAAGACAGAGTGCAACAAGCAAAAAAAGCAAGGGGGTGGAGAGAGAGAGAGAGAGAGAGAGAGAGAGAGAGAGAGAGAGAGAGAGAGAGAGAGAGAGAGACGTAAGCCATGATAAGACCAGGAGAAACACAGAAGGGGGAGTAGAGTGAGAGAGCAAGTGAAGTGAAGTGGGAGAGAGAGAGAGAGAAAGAGAGAGATGCAGAGAGGAAGAGAGCGAGAAAGAACTTTGAGTCACAGCAAGCATGCTGCCCCAGATGAGGCGCATTGATTGATCTCCCCAGCTTTAAATCAACTTATAGGAAAGCGCTTAGCTTGCTTTTAAGGCCATTTATACACAGACTTGTTCTGATATTGTTTACTAAGTACTGCAGCCCCACAGTGCAGTTGCACCATCACAGAGAGAGAAAGGTGTTGCAAATGGGAGAGCATAGATGCTGTAGGAATTGAAGATTTGTCGCCTCACTCTGTCTTTTTAATGCAGTCCCCAGGAGTAGATACATTTATTCCAGCTCAGGGACAGAACATTCTTTTAGCCTGTGATCTACACAAACCCATGCAGTAATGGTAGGCAATCTCTACCATCTCAGGATTCTATGCAGTAGATTCGAACAACAGAAAAAAGGCATTGAATGGGGATTTTAGGTGGATTAGTTTGTTTATATGCCTTTCGTGCACCCGAAATTATGATAGAATGTATAATATGATATTATTCCTCATATGATTTACAACATAATTAGCCCGCTCCTTTCACTCTCCTGGCTATAGAGTGAATATTTTTGAGAGGGAAATATACAGGCACTTTTAATAATTATGCTCCATGTAATTCTGGGGACTTTACCTCACTTCAGAGATAAGCACATTATGTGCCTTTCAGCAGACATTGAATTGCAGTAGAGTTTGCCCTGCGAGGTGAGAATGTCAGCACTGGAATGCTCCTCTGATTCGGCTCTGACCCTTAAATCACAGAGACAGAAACCAGTCTGAAAGAGCAATGCACAAAAAAAGAGCCATTTAAAGACCACAAAGAAATGCAAATCTGTGCAGACACGACTGCTTACTTCCAGCTTACCTTTGGCAGCCTCTTTGAAGACGACTCTACCTCAGGAGAGAAAAGATCTGGTGGTGTTATTTTAACGAAACCACAAGCCTCGAGGAGAGAGAGAGAGAGAGAGAGAGAGAGAGAGAGAGAGAGAGAGAGAGAGAGAGAGAGAGAGAGAGAGAGAGAGAGAAACATGGTGAAAGTATTTTGTCTTTCCTGTTTTCTCCCACAGCGGTGGGACCTTCTGTTTTGTCTATTTCCTTTGAGTTAGCGTTGAGTATTGAGATGTTTGCATACTTTAGTCCTTCAAATGACTTCTCCATGTAACAGTAGGCTACTACTGATTTAAGTTGCATCAGGTATACACTGTCCTTGTCACCTCGTGGACATAGAGTGCTATCATGATAGATGTAATCATATGGAACAATCAAATGGAAAAATAGCTTTACATATAAGTGAGTATATTAACATCTCATAAACATCTCATATTAGGCCTATGTGATGCTAACTTGTGCTAAGCAAGTACTAAACCTTCACCAAAGAATATAGAAACTTTGGTAGGCTTACTCTTTGCCGTCACTGCAACATCCTCTCCTGTTTCATGACCATCATATTAGCATATTATGTCTGGCTCTCTCTCTGATATTATCTGGCATAATAGTACATGAAAGTCAGAGAGGAGGAACTCAAGCCCCAGGTATTTTCTTCACACTGGACCCCTGGCCTAACCTTTTGCAGTCGGAGAGAGAGAGAGAGAGAGAGAGAGAGAGAGAGAGAGAGAGAGAGAGAGAGAGAGAGAGAGAGAGAGAGAGAGAGTCTTCTCGGCTCCTCAGGCCTCCTCTGAACTTGGCTATTTGGCTGGCCTACTGGCTATTCTTAGCTCCTCGCTAGCTACACAAAAAGGGCACCTTGATAAGACAGCAGAGCTCTCTGGAGGGATAAATAACATCTCAGGCAGACCTTAGCTTTCTAACAGTTGTCTTTTGCCTTGCTCAGCACACTTTGCCCCATCAAGGCACGGCGGAGACATTTTGAATGTAAGTAAAAGCTTTGTTTATCACATGACATTTAATCATTTGATTTTTACACGCCCAGTTTGGTACTCGCTGAAATGATCTTATATTTATGCTCAAGGTTGATAATTAAACAGTATTGATCATTTGTAAATACAAAATAACATTTAGACTCTTTTGGTGTGTGTGTGTGTGTGTGTGGGGGGGGGGGGGGGGGTGTAGTTGTTGGTCCTAGGAGAAAATCACTCACTCTGGCCACATTACACTGGTGGACTAATCTCCAACATAGCCAAGCTAATTAGCAAGCAGCATGGGGACTATTCAGAGCTAGGACCTTTCCCAGGCTCTAGGCATGGTTCTGTCAATGTCCTGCCAGTCTGTCGGCCATGCGGCTAGGCCTGGAACAACAGCTGCAGGCAACTGCAAACATCCGGCGTCCACTGAGGGAGGGGGGCAAGCATAAAGGAGCGATTGATGGTGTGGGGGGCCCACCGAATCCCCAGGAATGCCAGGAGCCTTAATTTAGCTCGCCTGACACAATCCTACTCTCTCTCTCTCTCTCTCTCTCTCTCTCTCTCTCTCTCTCTCTCTCTCTCTCTCTCTCTCTCTCTCTTTTCTGTATGTGTGTGCTTTTTTCCTTTTGGGGTGGAAACATTTATTGAAAAAGAGATACAAAGCGGAGGGGGGCTCAGCAACGTAGCCTCAGCATCACCAGGCAACTGGGATAAGGTGTAGCATTAGAATGCCAGGCACTCGCCGCCTCTTTTATCTCTTGGCCTCTATTTTTGGGCTGGGATTGTCTTAGGCTTGAGAAAGGGGTTTGGTGCTCCTCTAAGGAATCCCTCAGCTAATTGCAACTGCTGATTAATAGTTTCCTAGAGATTAAGTCCTACTCTGGCTGAGTTCTGTAAAAGAGAAATGCACAATGTAGATGCCATGAAATAGTATACATGTATGTACATATGTATTTATGTATGTATGTATGTATGTATGTATGTATGTATGTGTGTTTATATAGACATATCTATCTATCTTGTCTTTTATGCCTGTGTATAACTGTCTGTCTCTGCCCTCTTGAGGTAATAAGGAGAAAGCATGAGTCACAATGATCTAAGAGAGAGAGAGAGAGAGAGAGAGAGAGAGAGAGAGAGAGAGAGAGAATCTTCACGGGTTGTTCATCTCTAAATGCGGCAATCAGAGAAATGCAGCTGTTTGTTACGCAAGAGTGAACTTTTCTCACAGGGATGCATGACGTAAAGACAGGAGGAAGCCTCCATCCTCTCCACCGTATGGCATCTCCGGTACATGGTGGCCGAGGAGCATATTTTCTCTGTTTTTTTGTCACATTCTCTTGCCTCAATGGCTTTTTGCATTGACTCATCAGTGGCCGCCTCCTGATGGCAGACATCCCAAGTCTCCCTGAAGGTCAGGGAGACTCCCTGATATTGATAATGCCTCCCTGATGCCCGCAAATTGAATAACATCTCCCTGAATCTAGAGCTAGCAAGCCAGAGCATGCAGGTGAAACATTTACCTCTACATCGCGCATCTTAGTGTGCGAGCATATGAGAGTGAACGACAGGGACAGAGAGAGAAGCAGTGCCTGAGGGAACAGTGTGTGTGCGTGCCTGCTCATATAGAGCATGTCGGGCGCAACTATTTAAAACTTTCTGAAAACCAACAATATATGAATTAGCTGTTAAATATAATAGTCTATACATTTCCTTGAATAATACAATTTATTGAAATACAGGATGAATAGTTAAAACAAAGTTATGTGAATAGTTAGTAATGTTGTGATATATGTTAAAGTGAGAAGTTCATGAAAAATTCTTAAATTGTTGTGATATATGTTAAAGTGAGAAGTTCATTAAAATTATTCAATTGATCTTTGACCTTGTCCCCCTTGAAGAAGGGAAAATGGGGAAAATGAATTTCCCAAGGTTGGGATGTCTGTGATGGTCAGCTAATGACATCCATTTCTGTGTGTTTCACACCATCTTCCATGGCTAAAAATAGGAGACTTTGATTATCCAAGAGTTATGGATGCTCTCTCTCTCTCTCTCTCTCTCTCTCTCTCTCTCTCTCTCTCTCTCTCATTTGGCTCTTATGCTGTTGACAGTGTGCAAAATAACATCTGACAAGGACAGGTTGCAGCCTTCCCAGTGAATCAATGCTTCCTCTGAAAATAGAAGTGAGATGGCGTGTGGAAGGCCAAGAGTAAAACACTGAGATTTGATCAACAGTACACGTGTTGTTATTTTCATACACTCCAACCTGGATCAAACCTGGAAGCAGATCAAGCCGTAGGTGTAGTTGGTGTAAGCAACTGTATGTATTTTCGTCTTGAACATGAGTGTCTGTGTGAGTGTGTGTGAGAGTGTGTGTGCTGCATATGCTCCATGAGGCTCTTGGTGGTTGACAAGCAGGAAAAGCTGAGGAACCACGGCACATGTTTAGCCAGTCACGTCCACCATAAACACAGATCCACTCTCTTTATAAGTGCATTCACAGGATGTCCTTGGAAATAAAAAAAAATCCCCCCCCTCCACACACACACACACACACACACACACACACACACACACACACACACACACACACACAAAAAGAGTGGAAGTCAAGCTTCCTCCCAGTGGGGTGGGTATTAGTCCTGGCAGCTGGCGCTTGGCTCGGGGAGGATGTGAGCAGGAGCCTGGGCCAAGACGGTGTTGCACAATGACTCTTGCAGAAGACAAGCCTCCATCTCTGCTGCTGGTCCTCCTCACCGCTTACCCCACCAAGCCCCCCCCGTCCCCCGTCCCATGGCACAGCCCTGCTCCCCTCCCCTCCCCTCCCCTCCACAAACTCTCCTCTTCGCCTCGCTTCATATCTTCTGTTGACTGAATACTGGCACAGGGGAGGAACCGGCTCCCGTGGGTGACTCTCAGCAAACACTCATTCTTTTTCTTCTTTTTTTCTTTCTACGGGAGAGGAGAGGGAGGGAGTGGAGGTGTAAGTGGTGGGGATGGGGGGAGGTTGGGTAGATGTGGATGGATGTTTACATTCACCCCCTATCAAGCCACCCTGTAGATCTCCATCAAGCTTGAAGGGAAAAAGCCCAAATCCTTTCTACAACTGAATTGCACTGGCTATATAGGGCTATTGGCCAATGAAGAAGTTCTATTGGAAGGAAAGGAATAACAGAGTCACCATTGAGGAGAGGAGGAGAGTACCCTGTGTGTGTGTGTGTGTGTGTGTGTGTGTGTGTGTGTGTGTGTGTGTGTGTGTGTGTGTGTGTGTGTGTGTGTGTGTGTGTGTTAGCGAACGGGCATACAAGCATGTGTGTGACTGATCCATCTGACTCATCCTGGGCCTTAGTTAATAGTATTGATATGGTCCTCTCATATTGATATTCAGTTTAAAGTAATAACAAATGTCATCTCAAAATATTGGTCTTTGTAAATGTGAATTTGAATAACTGAAAGTAGGTTTCCATATTGAAAAATTAGGTTTCCATATTGAAAAATCTATGATCTAAAGATGCACATTATACCGTGTAAAAAAAGATGCATTTTTGTACCATACTGTATACCACATATTATTTCTCTCTCTCTCTCTCTCTGTCATAGTCATAGATATTTTACAGTACATTGATTAAACTTCCACTGTCTGTCCACGCAGTGTCCTGAAACAATGAGGCATAGTGGTTTGGTGTTCAGTGATAAGAGAACTATACTTGTGGGCTTAATCAGCCTCATTTAGACAATTAGATCCCTGCAAACCCATGCATTCCTCTACTGAATATTTACAATTTGCATTCAAATGATCCTTCTGATGTTTGGGTGTAATGGGAGCACTTAGCTAGTGAGTTATTTAAGAAAAGAGGACACGCTTCATTATCAGAGCCCCTGTCTGCCTGTGTGAGCATCATGGAGGAGTACTAGGACTACTAGCCACTCACAGCCCTTATCCTTCTCTAATTGACACATGGCATTGCTGTCCTTGGTGATAGGGGAGTGCCATACAGCTTTGTGTGAGTGGCTTCTGTTTTACAGATGTATGATGTATTGTAAGGTAAGCATCCTTCCTCATTGTTCAAATGAGGACAGAAATGGTACAAAGCGCTGGTACAAAGGTATTATGTAGGTAAAACAAACAAACAAGACAAAACAAACACGCAAACAAACAATGATCCAGGGGGGAACTATCTTAC
>JAODXP020000031.1:16501178-16511178 GCA_027497455.2 Sardinella longiceps
CTGGGAATAGGCTATGAGACTCCTGGGAAGTTGTGAAAATGAAACGAAATTGAACGCGTTCTCATGAATACCCAAATATTTAGGAGAGAGAGAGAGAGCGCTGCTGTAATTCCCTCCAGTGGGTTTCACCTCAGGGAGGTTTATGGCCATGAGCAGATGGCGGAAAGACCATCGTAGGGACATGAAAGAAGCTTCCGGCACAAGAGATCAAGCAATACCCCCCATTTGGTGATGTCAAATAGGCCCCACAGTTCAGCCGCGAGGCGGTAATATCTGTGCAGCTCCCTTCATTAGGTAAAGGCAAATCGAAATGCCAGCCTCCAAAATTGGACTGAGATTATCAGCCTTGTGATGTGGCATGGAAAAGTAATACTTCCGCTTTTAAGAGATTAGTGTGTCTTTTTTGGGGGGGTGTGGAGGGTGGGGGGATATAAAATGGTAGGTCATTTGGAGTAGCAAAAAGTGCCTGAATTAAAAGAGTCAGAACAGTTTGAAGCTAGCTTGAGCACATGGGAGGTGTTATTTTAGCATGTAATGCAACAAAGAAGGAGACTCTGATATGATATGACTGTTCTATCAGAAAAGACACAGAGTTTAGTGATACTGCCCTATTTTTCTTAAGTGGAGTTTTGATATACTGATATAAGTGTCACACCAGTGCGTAGAGCACAGATGGTGGTGCGGTATTATTATTTCAGTCTGATGCCAAGACAAACAATTCATTTTTATCAGCGAGCGTGATGTGGGAGTATGCACCGGAGACATTCTCTGCAACTCACCGCCATACAGCAATGATTAGTGTGTGTCGTCCATGTGGAACGAAAAGACGAAAAGGTTTTCATGTCAGCATCAGTGCAGTCGAGGGAATGAAGATAACTACATAGTTGGAGGCACAATGCCTCTCAACCTCCAAATATCATTTTCATACAGGCCGCAGGATCCCTAAGTTCAAGAGCGCAACGCAAGTCCAGAGGGCTCATCTCCACACGTGGATCCAACACTCATTCACAATGGGGTGGAAACTTCCGGCAAATAGTGCGAGTGAAGACCTAGCTTGAATACGCCCGGGCATGTGTGAAGGCAGTACAGATAGCGAAATGAAAGAGAGGAAGAAAGCAGGGGGTTCATCATCGCTTGCAGTCATGATCTAGCACACAGCAAATACAACTGTGTGAGGATGTGTGCAGGCATGACAGAGATAGTGACATAGAGAGATAGTGAGATAGAGAGAAATAGAGTGAGTGAGAGAGAGAGAGGGCTGCAAGGAGGATTCACAATTTCGCAGCAGAAGAGAGATAAGTACTGTATGAAAAAGACATGGAAAAGAAGAATGAAGAAATGAATAGACAAGGCCATAAACAAACAGAGAAGCAGAAAGCGAGAGGAGAGTGACTGATAAAGATAAGACTGTGTCACCCCAACCCAACTCCAGCCCTAACTGACCGATGAAGGTCAGAGCGGCTGACCTGTCGGTGACCCTTGCCTTGAGTGGAGGGGGGGTACTCTAGTGCTGCTGGGACCTGGAGGGTGGAGGTAGGGGAGCATCTCTGCTTACCTTCCTTGCTCACCTGTTCCCCGTCTTCTGTCCATGTTTGCTGTTGAGGACATGACAGCTTCTTCCTCTCTCTTTTTTTGTCCTACTCTTCTCTTTACTCTTCTTCTATCAACACATCCCCATGTCACTTTCTTTCTTGCAATCTAAAACAGAGCACAAATGTGACCTAGGGTTCCTTTCTTTTTCTCATCTTTCTAAATGCTGTCATTTTTGCCTTTTCCATACTAAACTACACTCCTCTCTTTTCCCCCATGTTTCCCACGTCAATGAAATTCAATGCTTATTTAGATTTTCTATGTGCATCGTTTATGTTGCACCCAGAGTCAGTCCTTCTATTGGCATATTTCCTATTCATCCCGATGCTCGAAATCTCTCTCTCTCTTTCTCTCTCTCTCTCACTCTTTCTTTCTTTCTTTCTTTCTTTCTTTCTTTCTCTCGCCCCCATGGCACTCTGATTACTGCTTTCGCTGTGTGCGGAATTGATTGTGTGTTCTTTTCTCTTAGCCCTCATTCACTTTCATTCACAGCATCAGATTTAATCATTAAATCAACTTGGACTTGAATAGCTATTTTCCAGCCAAAGCAAAAAAAAAAAAAAAAAGCAAATAAAAATCATCTCCCGTAAGTCATCTCAAGGTTAAGAGATGTGTTGCGTTTATTAGGCAGAAAATGTACATTGTTTTTCTGCGAGCTTTCTTTCCTTGTGCTTTTGTTTAACGTCAACTTTTGTTCCCTTGTCGTCTTCTTATCATTCCGACTGGCACATTTGTTTTGTATAGGCACAGACTAAAATATGATTTCTCAAGATTCAATGCACTGCTGGCGCTGCTCCTACAAATGAGGTCAGATAAAGAGAAGGGATTATAAGAAATATTTCAAATGTCTAAAATGTTTTTCGTACTGAACTCTACCTGCATGCAAAATCAAAAGTATTCAATAAGAACAAATAGAGCAGAAATCCTTTATGTCCTAGAGATGGGTCTCAGCAGCTCAATCATGTACATAAAAGAGACAAATTGATCAAACCCCTTCTGAGTTTCAGAAGCGGCATAGGAGGACTGGTTGGATTATAGGGAGATATCAATAAGGTATCACCCATGGTCAGAGGTTGGGTGTCACTGCATGCAAGACACTAAAAGCACCTTAGGAATCCACTGCAGGAATCTACACAGATTCAAGTCCATTATATAACAATTTGATTTCCATCTCTGTCTCTCTCTCTCTCTAGCTGATGTGGAAAAGAAGGCCTAATAAAATTAAGAATGCTGATAGATCAAAACAACATGGCCTCCCCCAGCGATCTATCTCCAGCATCTCTCACTGCGGGTGTCAGGCCATGGCAACCTCTCTCTCCTAATTCCTCTCCACATGTTGACCCAATTTTTTGGAGCCCCCTTGCCTCGTCCCCTCGCTCATGAGCTTGTATGAAGTCTGCCTGTCTGATTTTTCTGTCCTCTTCATTCTGATGTTTTTTTTTCTTTCTTTCTTTTTTTTCTCTTCTCGTTCCCAAAGAGATAATCTGCAAATGGCCCTGTTCTGCTCTGCTCTCCTCCGCTTGATGATGGAGACTTCAAACGCCTCTGCCGAGCCCCTGCTCAGCCCCTCTCCACTTCCGATTATACCGATATACAGCTTCACAATCCCACGTCGTCCTCCTCCATTACAAAGAGCCCCTCGCACTTTGATTGTACAGCGTATTTCTTTTTCCCCACTTCTTCCTCTTAAAGGGAAGGAAAAAAAAATGCAGAAATATCATGGCAGCACCGATGAGAACAGATGTTACAAGAGTGCTTCTTTATCTTAATAGGAACTTTTTCTCCATCTCTCTCTCTCTCTCACTCTTTCTCTCTCTTCTCAGAGGCTGTGGATAGGAAATGTGCAGAATCAGTTCTTTTGTGATCCCTGCCGGAGGAGAAAAAAAAGAACCTGAGAGAGAGAGAGAGAGAGAGAGAGAGAGAGAGAGAGAGAGAGAGAGAGAGAGAGAGAGAGAGCTAGAGCGAGCGAGAGAAAAGGTTTTAATAAAACCTCCTTTAAGGTTCATTCAGATGGGATCACAACATCAGAGTGATGGGAAGAGGAAGTGATCCTCTTCCCTCTCCAGCTCTCTTCACATGCCATGCTGTGCTAGCTATAGCTGCAGTAGCTTCTGAGCCCTCTCGCCTCATTAACGCCACGCTATAATTCCAGCGAATTAACCACTGCCTTTACGCCGCACCGTAGCGCGCACTGTAAGAAAACGTCATAACATAGTCGTCGACTCTTAATTATTTGAACGGGATGGGGGATCCAGCTAAGTCCCTCTAAGCCTTACACTAGAGTATGACATAGCGCACTCACAAGGCTCAGTGGTCCCACAGCGCTCGCACAGCGGCACTCTGGATTCCCAGGTCTGGAATGAGAAGCGGTAGGCCTACACACAGGCTGACTTGACTTGTGCTGGGAAATCAAATGAAGCCGGATCAAACATGTCATTCTGTTCAATTCAATGGATGTGTGAAAAAAGATCCGTTAATCAGAGGGCTAAATCGTCCTGGTGGGTGGGAGAGAACAAGTTGTTATTACCTAAAATCCCTAGTGGCGTTGCTGCTGTGCTATTTCACACTAATATTAGGTCTCAATCAGAAAAATGATTGTAAGATTTGTTTGAAGGTATGATGAGTGTAAATTCAGACCTGCTGGTCAGACATTGGTGTTGGACAGCAAAATCAATAGTTTCTGACATCTGGCCATCAAACTCGCAGCAATCAAGGGCAGTGAACAATGGCGGTTGTCAGTCGTCAGCGATGGATTGTTGGGTTTTGACGAGGCAGCTCATCACTGGGAGACGAAGCTGACAGGACCACATCCTTTAATCAGCTGTCAAGAGAATATCAGTGATTTATCAATGCTATATCACTGAGGCTAAAACATTTGTTGCTGGCTGTCTGTAAACCTTGGGATGCCTGATAAGGACTCATGTGTTGTCTCACACTCTCTTGTGTGTCTCTGCTCTACCACATTCAGTCAACTAAGAGACATAATAACAAAAAACAATTTCTTGCATATATAAATGTCACAAACATCTTTCTGCTCTCTTTGTTACGAGAGAAACATGTCATGCTTTTTTCAGCAAAAAAAAAAAATGTTTTTACTTACTTCTTTGCAATATGCATCGAAGGGAGATCAAGGAGACTTGATTACGTGTGAAGTGGATCAGGAGTGCTGTGCGAAGCCCTGCATGCGTAGGTTTTTTTTTTATGTTAGCCATGTGCATTGTCTGAGGTTTGAGAGGCCTGGGTAGGACAAGCGCGTGGGCTGCGGCCGAGTGGCGAAGCGAGACAGCAGAACACCTGAGGCCCCATCCGCCGCTCTCGTTTGGCACAGCGCTTTCACCGAGATAAACAACCTGGTCTATTAATGCAGGTCTGCAGGCGTTCTCTCTCTGCTCTTGCATAGAGGACAAATACAAGTCTTTATGCCAGTTGCTTTGCTATTGTTTTGCTTTCAGTCGCAAAAAATACTTTTTTTTTTAATTGCCAGACAGGTACTTTGTGTGAAATTTGCAAGGGCACTGAGTCATAGATGCTAGTCATGGTTCCTCAGGTGCATGAGCATCCACACAATTTCAGACTTTATTATGGAAATGCCATCTAATGCGCTTGCGGCTGAGCACCCTCCGACATTTGGAAACAGATCCAAAAGAATGCCCTGGGCAGAAAAATATACATTTATTTTTTGTTTCTTGCCGCAGTTTGCGCTCAAGACACACACAACAAAGAGTGTCCTTGGTGACAAACAGCTCACAATTCTTTTGTTTGCATGACATTTCAGTAAGTCCCTCACACAGAACGGCATGCATGGGGTTGTCCGAGCTCCATAACTGTTTGCTTTAGGCATGCTTATGGATTCAGCAGTACACACTGTAATCCTTGTGCATATAACGCCTAGGAGGAATTTGGTAGGGAATGGACTCCTTATTTAGGCACAACAGAGAGCCAAGCTGGGAGCAGGTGCTGTTAGACTGAGCACATTACAGTTCGGCTTCCTCTCAGAAATGGAAGCTATTCTCCCCATCATCAGACTGACTTGTTTTGTGAGAACCCATTAACCAGAGAAAAGAAATAGTCTACTTTTCTTCTCTCTTCCGCCGGCTTTCAACCTGCCAGATGAACTCTAGTTACATAAAAAAAAAAATAAATAAATAAAAAAATCTTTGGCAAGTAATACCTGGCATACACTTTCAGACTTGGTGTGCTTCTCATGCCCTATTTATAAATACGTCAGTACAGTCACTGAAGAAAAAAAAAGACAATTTTACTATCTTTTCTCATCTGCTGCATTAAAGGGCTTTTGTAATGACAGGCGCACCTTGAGTATTGTATTGTATGACACAAATGCCAAAGAAGTTCATATATTTCTGTCGGTCTTGACAGCTTTGTCCTTGATGCTGGACCCAGGTCATGTGATGCTCTCTTGTAGAAGTGATGACTCCATTTCAACACAGCCTCCAAGAGATGCACATTTCACTGCCATTGCCTCCCATGTGACTGAGAGAAATGCTAGCTGTGCTATATTGAAAGATGAAGTGATAACTCGACTCATTACACAACTGTGTTGGAGGTCTGTTAAGGTCTGTGTAATTGGGCCTTTAGAGTATGAAGTCTGTCATAGCAGCATACTAGGTTACCATCCTCAATCTAACCCCCTCTTACACAGAAATGAAATAGCGTGTCTTTAAGATTTAATAACCTGAATCAGATGCATTGTTATCCCTAAAAGTATAATAATTAAATACTTTTAATTTTCAGATCCAGAGGCATTTACATCTTAAGTGAGGGTTCAAAATGATTTTCTAATCCACTGGAATTAGATACTGTAGAGCAATACAATGAAAAGACAAAATAGCATTGCTTTACATAAAACCTCAATTCACCATTAAGGGACATGTGGACATTTAAGGTGACCAGGGAGCTTTTAGTGACATGGAAGGAAATGTTTTTAATTGGTTTTCTTTGAGAAACCACCAAACCCAGTCAATTACCCACTTGCTGCAAATCCTGCTCAAAGGCCTTTTTTTCCCTCCACCTCTTTTTTCTCTCTTTCCCTCTCTCTTCCTTTCTTCCTGTCTGCCTCTCATCCCTGAAGATAAGAGGTGGAGAATCAGAGTTCCGACTAGCTGATAGACAGTGGAGTTATTCGGCTCGAACATCTCAAATATGCATGAAGCGTCTCAGCCTGATCAAAATGGCCACACGCTTCAGTGACACAGCAAAACAGCACAGTGTCATTATCACTTTAGAGCTTGTTACAGGGCTCTGAAATCACACAAATAAAGTTAAACAGGAAACAAGTCTATGCTTATCCTCACAGGACTGCTTGCTGGTTTTCAAAGAGTTTGAAAGCTTGAAAGGGAGTTCTGTAAAACTCAACAACAGTAGCTGGATTTTACCTTCGTCATGTAAGATAATATAACAGTAACTTATAAGAAGAAGCCATAAACATACAGCATTTAATACCACATATTAGGTAAGTAAAATAATAGCTTTTAGTTAAGTATCAGGTTAGAAATGTGCAATAATGTTATAACCGTACATTGTCTTATTACTGGTTTTACACTATGGCACATTTCATCTTAAGCAGATTTAATATCATGTTAATATGAATAAAAGTGTATAGCCAGTCCATTTCCAGTGATTTTGTATTGAGAAAAATCCCAGTGCTTGAATGTAGCCATAGCGAATGTGTGCAAAGGACTCAACAACCCTTTTCAGCTCTATAAACCCTCATTGGCTTTCTAAGGCAGTCCATAGATGAGGCCTTGGTGAGTGTCCGTGACCAAACGTGACCTTTCCCCGCTCGCTGACACCGGCCACCAGGCGTCTGCTGCTGCTACTGCTGCTGCTGCTGCTTCCTGGTCCATCACTCACTCACTTGGCCACCAAATGGGCCATGTGCCCGGCCGGCCCCAGTGACGCCCGTTGAGGGGAGGCGCTGAGGCTGAAACCTGCTCGTCCCCGGAAGCTGGCGCCCGTTCTGCCACCCACCCCCCATTACAGCCCCCTCAAACACCCACCCACGCTCACATGAGTCTCCCTGCCCACTGCCACCATCCCCTCCCTCATTCACATCAAATCACATCACCCCCACTAACACACACACACACACACTCACACACACACATCTCTCCCCCCCCTCACCGATGGATCTTAGTGTGCTTGCAAAACTGCACTGTCAGGCGCTAGAGCGAGAGAGTGTTCACGTTCACGCACGGCTTGGCCCCGGCGGCACGATTTAGTGTCTGCGCTGCGCCCCCCTCGTACATCAGCCCTGCCAGTGGGTGCCATCTGTGCAATATGGCAAACAGCTCCACCAATGAACTGCCTTTATTGAGACATGCTCGTGCTGCCTTCCTTCCTTCCAGCCCAGGCAGGCAGAGAGGAACAGAGAGGAAGGAAGGTGGCAGGCAGCCTGTCTCTGCTTCTCCTGAAACAGCCTCGCATCAGCCACACATTTCAATGATTTATCACTTTACAAAGTTCCACTTACTCACTGCGTTTATGCACTGGGTATATACAAAACAGTCACACACACACACGATTCATGTGGGATCTCTCTCTCTCTCTCTCACACACACACACACACACACACACACACACACACACACACACACACACTGGATAACAATACCAAATGACAATTGAATACAGTCATTGGTTCATACACAATACAGGTAGTTAACAGTTTGCCTATAACTTGGCTCAGACTTTCACTCTCTGTCCCTCTCTCACTCACACACACACACACACACACACACACACACACACACACACACACACACACACACACACACACACACACACACACACACACACACACAATCCCTGTGGTCACCCACTACATCCACCCTCACATGCTTAACATCACAATATACCTCCCGGACCCTCCCGATATGATCACGATTACAATATGAACAATGATGCCTTGGAGAATGGGGCATCAATCATTCATTGGGTGGATGCTGCGGTGGGCCCGCGCTAGATAGATAGAGGCCTGCAGTGGGGCATGGGGAGGGGAGACTCAATGGGCTTTTCCTCTGCACTGGCCCCAGGCCACTGATAATGGACTCACTTACCCAGGCTACAGAACACTCCCACACCAGGGGAGGGGAGGGGAGAGGAGAGGAGAGGAGAGGAGAGGAGAGGAGAGAGAGGAGACCACTGTGCCGTGCTCCAGCAGGGGAGATGCCCCTGAGAGTGGAGCAGTCTGTGTGTGTGTGTGTGTGTGTGTGTGTGTGTGTGTTTGTGTCTGCGGGTGTGTCCTATGGGCAGACCCTGCCTCACTGCCTTATCTCACCCGCTGTGCTGGGAGTGCACACACAACAGAGAATGAGATCCGACAAGCGTGTATGAATACGCAAGTGCACACACACACACCGCAAACACACACACACACACACACACACACACACACACACACACACACACACACACACACACACACACACATGATGTCGTACACAAATACACACATGCATGCACGCACTCACCCACACATGCATGCGTCGCACACCCAAACATGCACACACAAATAGACATTAATAGTCTTGTAAATGTACAAATGCACACAAAACAACGTTATCAAAGGAGTAGTGAGACTATTTGATGTAGGCACATACAGCGCCATATTAGAGAAAACATTTGTTTTTGCCATACTTCAGACACATGGTTTTTTTTTTTTGTTTCATGCACATATTTGCGAAGGTGTTTACATAATTACCCATAATTATAACTCCCATCATGCCAAGTGCTTACTCGTGAAAAGCCCAGCGTCTCATTATGATCATATTGTTCACTACAGCCAACGTAATGATACCTTGTGATTCTACACTTAATATTCCAGTAGCAAGAGTAATTTACATCTGAAAGGCCCGCCAACGACAGCAAGCGTCTTCAGAAAGAACTGCAGTGACATTGGCTTTGGTTTTGACGTCTGGCGGACCCACTTGAAATGTGTTGTCATGGAAATAACTGTAAGCATACGTACATCACGGCATTTGAAACAGAAAGGAAAGGCGCTTGCCGGCCGGCAAAGCAGTTTGAAGTTGCTGTGGAGAGGAGAGGGGTGCGATGGGGGTTAGGATTCATCATCTGGAAATGTCACAAATTGGCACATTTGAGATATCAGACCATCGGTGTGGCGACATGCCCGAACGCTGAGTGCTCCTGAGCAGGAAGATCGGTGCGGCGCAGTGCTATTAGTCCCGATTAAAAGCCGGTGGACATTATCCTCACGGATGACTGCAGCTCCAGGTTGGCATTCATCCTGTCTAAGCAGATAATTGGGATATGAATTAATTGCTCGTGTAGCACGGACCTCTCTTTCGGATATCTTTTTCAGCTCCGAGATGAGATGACATACAGTGAAGAGAAGCTGTCTCCATTGCACACACACACAAACACACACACA
>JAODXP020000031.1:16516178-16526178 GCA_027497455.2 Sardinella longiceps
TTAGGACCGAAATGCCATTGTTCTCCAGTGAACACGCATGCTAGAGGTCTGGCAGTCAGCCCTCTGATGCTCGATGCTCGCTAGGATCACTGGACACGGGGGAGGAAGAGATGGACAGGTCAAAAGAGAGACTAGGAGAAGAGATGGGAGAAGGGAGAGAGGAGGGGGAGAGAGAGTTGCAAAGAGTGCAGGAAAGGTGGATGACGTGAGGAAGAGACAGAGGGAGGGAGTGGGAGAGTGGATAGGAGAGAGAGAAACACAGGATGAGTGAAAGATTGAGGGTGCAAGATTGAGGGTGCCCTTTTCAGACTCATAATGGTGGGGAGAGAAAGCCAGCAAAAGAGAGCAACAAAGGGAAAGAGAGAGAGAGAGAGAGAGAGAGAGAGAGAGAGAGAGAGAGAGAGAGAGAGAGAGAGA
This sequence comes from Sardinella longiceps, assembly GCA_027497455.2. Classification (NCBI taxonomy): domain Eukaryota; kingdom Metazoa; phylum Chordata; class Actinopteri; order Clupeiformes; family Clupeidae; genus Sardinella; species Sardinella longiceps. The sequence goes on from JAODXP020000031.1 coordinate 16,516,596, forward strand.
GAGAGAGACATCACAATGAAAATATGCAGGATTAAAAACATTGCTAGCAAAGGGGACAGTGAAGTTTACTGTGTGAAAGCATGGTGACTGGGATTAACCATTGGGAAAATGTGTGTGAACTGCCAGCTCATGTGTGAGTAGTTCAGGTCTGTGAGAAGAACACCAGCATCTCCAGCACAGAGAAAAGGCCCGTGCAACACCTTCATCTCGCGCGAACATGCGCAAGAACAAAGAACACAGTCTGCTCATTAGAGAGATATCCAGCTAGGCATGTGACGGATGTGTTCACAGCCCATAACAACATAATATAAACATATAGCCTACCATGCCCTCTGTGATAGCGCATTTTATGGCACAGAAATGGAAAAAAAAAAAGATATGTCTTAAGATATTTTCACCCAAGGACCTCCTGTGGGATATGTTTTCATAAAAATGCATGTCTGCATAAAAATCATTAAAAATGAAATGGAATAGGCATCCTCTGTTTTTTTTTTTTTCTTTAACAGAAGAGGACAGTTTTCTCTCACTTGTCAGCAAGGCTGTGTTTTGACCCACTGGATGTAATGTACAGGACACGCCGTAGTGTTTCATATTTGATGTCAAGGGGAACAGGAGGGGGAGGGTAGTGGCAGCGACAGTGGTGGCGACCGTTTGAGCAACACTTTGCCATTTAAATGCCACACAAACTGCCGCCTCGTTATGGTCTGATCTTCAAAGCGCTTGGCTCGTTCTGAAACAACTCCCCGCAGTCATAAAATGTCATCAGAATTCATCCGGTGTCCTGATGCCTTGCTTCGCCACCGCATCAGGCCTTTACTTTGTTATTTTTGCCACTTTCTTGCTGTTTCTCAACAGCTTCCACCGACGTGATGTACAGCCTTGCTGCTTAGTTGAAATATGTGCTGTGCAAGTTGATTTGAACTGTGTGTGTGTGTGTGTGTGTGTGTGTGTGTGTGTGTGTGTGTGTGTGTGTGTGTGTGTGTGTGTGTGAGGGAGGGAGAATCTCACATCATAATTCACCTGTGTCTTGACAATCCACAAAATCTGTGTGTGTGTGTGTGTGTGTGTGTGTGTGTGTAGGCAGGCTTAATGTGTGGAAGAGGCAAAGCTAGGCACTTAAGCCTATAGACTAGAAGAGTTAAAGCCTTATAGAGACATTACAGTCTGCACAAGGCGACAATTTTTGTGTTTGCATTCATTGTCTCTTGCATAAATTAAAACACTTTACACTACACAGCTAAGGCACGAGGGAAGCATTCAAATTAGTTCCCTGTTTAAAATGCAAGGGAAAAAGCAGGATGAGCTAGAGAGAGAGAGAGAGAGAGAGAGAGAGAGAGAGAGGGGGGGGGGGGGAGAAAGAGAACTGTCTTTGTCTCAGAGGCTTTGAGGAGGCGACCTTAGACTGTACAAAATTGACTTTGTGTTAGAAAGCTATTGAATGGCGTTGGCTAGTGTTTGATGCAAGGCAAAGCCTCGGTGGTTTGACCCTTTCCCAGACAAATGTGGCAACCTTTGGCTCGACTCTGTGTGTGCAGACGGAGGAGGACCAATCAACCTGCCATGGGAAAAAAAGCCCAGTGGCGTTCACAGTCCACACAGTGGCTGCTGATATATTTAGCAACCCCCCCACCCCCCTCTGCAGCACACTCCGGGTGTATTTAATAAATAGTGCATGAATGGCCTATCCAGTGAGCGCACACACACACACACACACACACACACACACACACACACACACACACACACACACACACACACACACACACACACACACACACACACACACACACACACACACCACAACACACAGAGAGACAAGCGCTCTCTTACACATGTACATCAACATGATAACAGAGAGAGAGAGAGAGAGAGAGAGAGAGAGAGAGAGAGAGAGAGAGAGAGAGAGAGAGAGAGAGAGAGAGAGAGAGAGAGCATATATACAGTATATCCACAGGCACGCACACAGAAGGACATTAACATGCACACTCCGAGGGCTACAAATGAACATACTCACTCTCACACATACACACAACTTGCACATACCCTCAGTCTCTTCCTCTCTCTCTCTCTGTCTCTCTCTAACAGACACACACACACACATACACACACACACACACACACACACACACACACACAGAGACACACACACACATACACACACACACACACACACACATGCACGCACACTGATAGCGCTTGAGTGAACTTGGCAGCTAAACATGCAAATCAGATTCCAAGGGTCCAAAAAGGCTAGGCTGGAGGCGAGGGCCTTCACAGACGCGTGAGTCACCCACCCAAAGTCTAGTGGCTAACGCAGGCAGAGAACCAGCACAGCCAAGCCCAGCCCAGCACAACCCAGCACAACCCAGCACAACCCAGCCCAATCCAGCACAGTCGTGCCCAGCCCAGCACAACCCAGCCGCCATGGGCTCGTTAGATCTAAAAGATGACGTCTCCCATTGCAAAACTAAACGAGCCAGCACACTTTTTTTTTGTCTCCCTCTACAAAGATTATCGGAGAAACTGGAGAGGGATAACTGGACAAATTCCACAAGCTGTGCCAATTACAGCGTTACAATAGCTATCAAACACACACACACACACACACACACACACACACACACACACACACACACACACAGACTCTTCTCTGCTGCCTGACACCCCCTGGCACACGCCACTGAGCTCCTCCTCAGCCCCAAAGCCCATCCACTCCTCCCCCCAGCCTCCTGGGATGAACTTCTGTCTGAGTGGGTGAGCAAAGGGAAGGAGGGAGAAAGAGAGAAAATGCGTAGATGTGTGTGTGTGTGTGAGAGAGAGAGAGAGAGAGAGAGAGAGAGAGAGAGAGAGAGAGAGAGAGAGAGAGAGAGAGAGAGAGAGAGAGAGAGAAGGGGGAGGGGGAGGGAGAAAGAGAAATCAATGGTCTGGTATGGAGACATGCTCAGCGACTGGAGCAAGTGACTACAGTCAGCCGTGAGAATGACCAGGATGGAGTGTCTGCCCCCCCAGGAACTCTCATTTGTATGATAGATGTTGGGAGTAGGGAGTCTTCTGCAGCCGTATGAGATGGCGCTGATGGGGATGCAATGGGGGAAAAAAAGAGAAGAAAGGGGAGGGTGGAAGACAGAGAAAGACTTTGCAGGTAAATTGTCACCGGTGGGACTGTTTTTTAAATGGCTGTTTTTGTTTTTGGGGACACGCAGAAATGTGTGTCATTTGTTTTCTGGGGTCGCCTGAGAGACATCCAACGGCTTTTTAATGACAAGATGAGAGACAAGCAGACACTGGGGGCAGACGCTATCTCTTCTTCATTCTCTCTCTCTCTCTCTCTCTCTCTCTCTCTCTCTCTCTCTCTCTCTCTCTCTCTCCCTCTCTCAAAGCCACATTCCCACCCCCTGTGTCTTAGTATAAGAAGGTAAGTGAAGGAAAACAGGCCTTTAAATGTAATGATTACCTGTATGCCCCCTGACCAAATGTGTTCATAGCTGAAAATGAAATAAGCCAGTGTCTCGGTATACAAACACTTAAGTCAGTGGATCAAAGCACCCCCCCCCCACCCACCCACCCACACACACACACACACACACACACACACACACACACACACACACACACACACACTTAAAATCCACCCCACAACCCATTCCGCACGCCCACACATTTCTCAACATCTTTTTTCTTTCAATGCCGCAGCCTGGAGCCTGATGTTGTCAATCCTCCAAGGCTGTCTTCTTCCTGATATCGGGAACGCCAGCCGACGGCAGCTCTGGGCTCGGGAGTCTTTGGGTCACTTGCAGCTGTGATAAGTCACTGTTTGTTGCCTTTCGTCACGGAAAAGCATCTCCGTGATCTTGGCCCCTCTGTCCTCGTCGCCGCTTTTCCTCTGTAAACAATGCACGTTGCGGCCGCTACTCGTTTTCTCCCATCTCGTTGCACACGCACGGATCAGCCATTATAGTAAGATGGATTTCACGTTTGGGGCTTCAGGCTGGGCATTTTTTATCTTTATTTTACTTCCTGGAACAGTACTGGCTGTGCAATGATGCTCTGGTGAGCTGGCTAGTGTTGGCTGTACTGACACTGGGGATCAAAGCTGTAAAAAATCCACAGATCTGCAAAGCTGGATCTTTGTAGTCAGCCCAAGTGACTGGTCACACAGCCCCCTTGTCTGCCATAATGGACTGTTTGCATTTGTCTGTTCCAGTCATACACCATTTGATATCAGACTGCCAGAGGCAACCACTTCATATGACTGCAATTTTGTTAGATGGCAGTTATAGATCCCTTCTAGAGCACGGGAAGAGGGCGTGGCTTTCAGTTATTTGGTCACTATAAATGCAGGCCAGCTTACACTCTTGCCTTTGAGAATACATGGTAAACAGTATGAATTATCTTGATGCAGTGGTTCGGCGTCAGTCAAACATAGCCCTGTTGCACAAGCTTGGTGATTGCAGTAGATAGTGAGTAGAATAAAAGAATTTGGGACACAAATTGACTGCAAATGTGAACAATCAACATTCAAAAACCAAATCAAACATTCAAAACCGAAAGTAAGATTAGTGGTGTCATTGACTCCACAAGTGAACTGCTCATTCACATTCCTGTTCTGTCTATGTTGTTCCAAATTCTTTTGTTCCACTTGCTATCAAGTGCAGCCTGCTTGTGCAAAAGGGCTATGCTTGAATGGCCGTGAACCATCATTGTAATGCTATGAATTAATGCTCTGTTACATTGTGTTATTTTGTGACTTGAGTAAAAGACATTCTGAGACTGTATTGACACCACTATTACTGAATAGGCAAAAAAACTCATTGCTTTGAAAACTTGTCTGTGATCTTGAGGGATGATCCAGTCAATACAGTGCAGTCCAATACAATACAGTTCAATGCAATACATACACATACTGTATGCTGGCCAAACTCATTCCTGTTACTTGCACATTCACTTGTCTGTGTTAGCACAAGGACAGGGCCAAGGGCTTAAAGAGGCAGTGCACACACACACACACACACACACACACACACACACACACACACACACACACACACACACACACACACACACACACACACACACCTGGCCTCAGCAGGCATGTCTCAGGCATGAGGCGAGCAGCAGGTGTATTAAACATTGAAGAGTGAGCTATCTATATGTCTCTGCATACACTCTTGCTTGACCCCATTTGCAGCGATGAGGCTGTCACAGAGACCAGTGTTGACTCTCACCTGACCTGACCTGAGCTGAGCTGTGTGTCCCTCCCTCATGCTGTCTGCTCTAATGTCGGCCTTAGACGTACAGTAGCTGCTTTTAGCTCGGCTCTCTGGAGCGACACCTTGTCTCCCATGTGATATGGAGCACAGGTACAGTATATCTTACCAATGGATGTGCTGACTGTGCTAACGTGGGCTAACATGACCATGCTGTTCTTTTACCTTAACTAAAAATAGATCCTAATACAGTACGTCTACATAATTTATGTTAACATGTTATATTCAGAGGGATGCAGTGGCCTTTATAATAGAGTATGTCATTCCGTACATTAGAGTTAGGGTAGAGAAGAGGATATAATGGGTGCATCTCAATGCAAAATTCCTCCATCCTCATTTCCTTACTTCCAACCTTTCCTCCATCCTAGTCCCTCCTCCCATGAAGGAATCAAGGAAAGAACAATGGGAGGATGGATAGAGGAATCAAGGAGATAGATTTAAGAAATGCCCTTCTCATTAATGCATCACTATTACCAGACATCCATTACTGAAGACACAGCAGCAGCAGCATCTCTTAAACAACTGACCAAAAACTTAGACTATCTTCATCAATTATAGACTATAACAACCACCAGAGCACAGGGGACTTTCACTTTTTTGACTCTGGAATCAAGCCAGTGACTGCATGTTCCCACTGCTCATACTTATTGGACCTTTCTCCCTTCTCCACCGTCCTCTCTCCTTCTGGTAGCAATTAGACAAATCAGACATCCCCGAGCCTCATACTATTTCCAGGGGACGGACAGAGGACCGAGGTCCGAGGAAACATATTGAAACACATCAATAGTAGCCATGTTACAGTAAACAGCCAAGCCAGATAAGTGTCTGTTTGTCTGTCTGTCTGCTGCACCTGACCCCATCAGAGTGTCCTTGTCCTTGAGCCAGATACTGATCACCAAATTGTTCCCACAGAGTCTTGCATAGCAGCCTCCTCCACCGGTGTGTGAATGTGAGACATTGTAAAGCGCTTTGGGTATTTGTAGGAGTAGAAAAGCGCTATATAAATGCAGTCCTTTTACCATTTAGTAAGCACCCACTACAAGCAAGTTTATCATTCTGTTTCCACAAGTGTCCAGTCGGTCTCTTGTAACAACTCCATCCAGTATTGAACCTCAATCCACTCCATACGAGGTGACTGTGGTCATGTTCCCTATGCTATATCTGTGTAGTGACATGTCATTTAGAGAAGGACTAGGTATGGTGCTTCTTATAGAAACAGTGCTTTGGATGCTACTGACATTGTCCTTTGTTGTCAGGGCTATCCAGGGAGGGAGGGAGGCGTGGGTGCTTGTTGATGGCAGGTGATTTTGAATCAGCTCTTCTACTGATAGAGGGCTTGTGCTGGAGCGCAGCTTCATCCCCTGGAGAGTTCAAGTGGCCACTGACCCTCTTTCAAGACTTTTGCCTGGCAATTCCAACAAGTCCAATGGAAAGCTCAGGATTTTTTTACCAACCTTTGTCATTCCACTTTCAAAGCAGCATCATTCTCTCTCTCTCTCTCTCTCTCTCTCTCTCTCTCTCTCTCTCTCTCTCTCTCTCTCTCTCTCTCTCTCTCTCACTCTCTCTCTCTCTCTCTCTCTCTCTCTCTCTCTCTCTCGCTCTCTCTCTCTCACTCTCTTTCTCTCTCTCTCTCTCTCTCTCTTTCTCTCTCTCGCTTCAAAACTACTGCACAAGTACTGTCTGTGAAAGTAAATGGAACAAATTGTTAGCGTATATCTAACTGTGGCTAAAAGCAGCATTTTTACCTCCATTTGCTGCACTCATTTCTCATTTGTGCTATCTTTCCATCTGCACACCCACCCTTTCACCTCTATTAGGAAATTATTAACAATGAGATGTAATATGGCAGCAATTTCTATAATTCATGAAAATGACCCGCTATAAGATCTATACTGCGCCATCAGAACATGTAGAGGATTCAAGGGTTCTTATAGTAGGAGGATAGGATAGAGTTCAGTTACTTTTTTTCTTTTATTGAGGATGGTTTCGCTTTACTTTAATTACTACAGAAGATGATTTCAGAAGGTTTTTATTCCTCAATAAAATGAGGTTGTTTTGTGTTTAATTGGGCTTCTAGGCTTTGTTAACACAATAAACCTGGCCAATGTGGAAAAGTAGACTGTTGGGGTAAAAAAAAACACAGCTAATATTCTTATTGGAAACCAAACACTCCTTGTAAAGCCTTTAGTGATTCACTGTGTAGACAATTCATGGCATTAACAGCTCCCTGAATCATTGTAACACACAAACACAAGCCCAGATATGTCTGCAGCTTCCATGGGGCTTTAGAATGGGAAAACATGCTGCCTTCTTGCATGTAAAAGTACTAAATAATAGGCCAATTTGAGTGTGAAAAAAGAGGGGAAATTGTATAAATGTTGTCTAGTGTGTTATTGAAAAAAAATATTTGTCCCAACAATTATACCTGGCCTATTGTGTTATTTGTCCTTTGACAAAAGAAATCGTTCAGACAAAATCAGCAATGAATAATGAAGTAGGCCTACAGTAAAGGCAATAGAAGAATGAAGAGGCATGTAGTATATCTAAAGAGCTCTGCTCATGTGGGGGGAACATATGTCAATTGATGCATGGAACTGTGCCAAAATAAAAGCAGGATATTAAACAGCAGCACAAGCCATGCTGGAGCGCTCCATTAAAGTGGCATATGTGGCAATGCCCTTGGATGGACTTTGCAATGCACACATGTGGCAGAACGTCTGCTGTATATCACTTATAGCTATCCACACCCAAGGCAATTAGTATTCTACATTTCTCTCTATGAAATATGGGTCTGGAAAAGGAGAGAAAAAAAAATGAACCCACATTTTGAGCAACAATGGCTTCCCGTCCCTTCAAATCAAATAAGCTTTTCACATAATTGGTCACACTGAAAAAATAGGATTCTTTCTAGTGCTCAGAGACATCCAATTAGTGAGAACTTACAGTAACAGTGATTAGCAAATACGGTATTATGACTATGATTACTAAATACTGAATGTTGGTGATACAACAGGAGCAGTGACACTAGTCTGTGTGAGTGTGTATTGTGTGTAAGGATGCTATTGTTGGCAGACGAGAAATCTCTTTAGGATACTTTAGCTAGTCTGAAACACATGGCCCACCCTTGGTGCTCCTTCACACCCAAAAAGGTTTGAGATGAATTTAATGCTCTTACCCCCCATTACTCTGGCTTTGACCTCCAGCAAATTATACTGCCACCGGCTAATTTTCTGCAAACACCAAATTCACCCGATTTTCTCTCTCTCTCTCTCTCTCTCTCTCTCTCTCTCTCTCTCTCTCTCTCTCTCTCTCTCTCTCTCCTCTCCTTTTTCTCTCATTCCCTCCACCTTTCTGTGTAGCTCTTCTGTGTTCGTTATGCTAAATTCCTCAGTCCGGACCACTCCACCCCCACCCCCCAACTCACACCTTCTCCATCTGTAGAGACCTGCTGCAAGATATTATTATTCAAGGACCATGAAGACATTATTTATTTTGGCTTTTTGCTGTGACCTGACATTCAGCTGCATGGCTCTGAGCTATTTCAATTAACACTCTAAAATAACAAGGTTAATGGAGGCGATACCTGGGCGCCGCACAAGGCAAATGTGTTTATGGGCACTTTTTTTGCCAGTCACATCTGTGGGTTTCACATGCAGACGAGACGAAGGGGAAAATGGCCTGGTTGTGGAAGTATGGGAGACGTTGTCTTCTTCTCCAGGCATGTTTGCACGCCATGATGTCAGTGCAGGTCATGGTTGCCGGTTGGAAAGCTTGGCATTATTCATGTAGGAAAAATATTTCATCTGCATTTTGTCTTTGAGGCTGAAAATAGCAATGTCTTTTCTTTGATGCCAGTGGATGCTGTTTTCAGCTACTGATTTAAAAGCGTCGGGCAGAAATATTTGAACAGCAGAAATTTTGCTGCCTGACAATCGAGGTAGAAAATCAGCGATGAGTAAAAATGTCTTCAATTAATCTCAAACAGTACAAAAATATCATAGTCTACATTTACTGGGTTTGCCCCAGCCCACCCCCCTCTTTAGTGTCTATGTCAAATTCTGGGTAGAGGAGAGCTGTTATATTCTAACTTACATGGCAAAGCAGATCAAATTGCACAGCCTACTTGGAAGCACTCCAGAAGGAGAAGATAATATTTTTGCTCAAACGTGGCTTTTGCAGTAAACTCAAAGTTAAGTTTAGCTTTATTGTTTTGGGGTAAATTTATATACACACATACAGTACACACACACACACACACACACACACACACACACACACACACACACACACACACACACACACACACACACACACAT
>JAODXP020000031.1:16528678-16546178 GCA_027497455.2 Sardinella longiceps
TCTCGTCCGCAGTTCCAAACACACACACACACACACACACACACACACACACACACACACACACACACACACACACACACACACACTGTCGGGTAAATGCATCCTTTACCTATCCTGTCACATCCTGCCCCCTCTTAATGCTGATATGCTGGAACTCTTCCTTTGTTTGTTTCCTCTCCCTCATCCAAGAGCCACAATGCCATGGGTAAATAATGTCTCACCGCTCAACCACCCAACACTCTCTCACACACACACACACACACACACACACACACACACACACACACACACACACACACACACACACAGTGACACACACACATGCAGCAACACGAAAGAACAATATAAAGACACACATACACACACAAGTGCGACAGGTTTGGATTTATGGGCACTAAATATTTGATGGGGATCTTAGAGAGAGAGAGAAAGGGGGAACCTTCACTCCTGGTGAATGTGGTCCCTGAGTCGATTATGGTGAGGTGAAAGCGACACACACACACACACACACACACACACACACACACACACACACACACACACACACACACACACACACACACACACACACACACACAAACACACAGAACAACTTAGGGGAGTTTGTTGATGATGATGTAATGTTATGTTATGCACTTGCCCTGATGTAGCCTCTCCCCAATAATGAAAAAAATGGGATTTTCTTTCAAAGAACTCAACATTTTTCATCACAACAACAACTACATCAAAAAAAAAACATAATTTTTGGGCTGGAGGGAATTTTGTGATGAGAGAAAGAAAAACTCTTTCCAAATCCTCAGTGAGTGAAATAATTCAGAGCACTCAAACAATCACCGTAATTTAGAACCAAAATGCTTTTGGTGCCATTTCCAGTAGCATTCACAAATGTTAAGTGCCACGGGAGGATAAATGCAACTCAGGGTGACAGAACAGAACCCATTTCTGATGCCACACTGACATCTTCATGGTTTGCAAGGGGTGTGATTAAGAAACCAGTGCAGGGACATTTTTCATGATTTATGAGTTTTACTATGTTCAACTGTCTGGAAAGGAACTTTATTAACATATCAATGTGCCCGCAAATTAAGTCCTACAAGAGAGCCTGTGTTTCTCTGCACAATAAAATAATAATCTTAATAATAATTATAACAATAACAACTACAATAAAACATGTACATAATACCTATAATTAGTCCGATTTTTTTTTTCATTCATGGTACAGTATATGCTTGGTGCTCCTTTCATAAAGATTTGATTACCAGCCGGACTATTTCAAGAAATTGTTAATTGAACACCATTAATCATAATATTGGTTTTTCCTCTAACCTCCCACAAGTGCTTGGCAATTCCTATCATGTTTCTTGTTCTAAAGGGAGAGAAATAAGGAACAATTGCATTTCACTTTGTACAGTAAATGAACATATAGCTCACAGCTCAAAACACTAATCAGTGATGAAGAAATGCCAAGGAGAGAATTTGTACATTTCCAGCATGTGTGACATTCTGTCAGGGCGTTCCAGAACATTCTGTGCCATTGCATCATCCAAGCCCCAACAGAGGGGAATTCCAGATGATGACTGAGTCCCTTCTGTTCAGGCCTCACTGCTGTGACACTCCGCAGGCGTCCAGTAAGGCCCAGCAGAGCATTCTGATGGATGCTGCATGAGGGGGAATTCTACACAAGGCACAATGGCTGGGTTCCCAGAGCATCCTCTAAAGTATGTGTGAGTGACACTTTAGAGAAGGCTCAAGGAAGCAAAGCTTTAGTACGCCGCTGCCTGACTGCCAATTATCAAAGATCAAGGCCTCTTAGTCAGCCAGGGCCCATACCTCATGGGGTGATGATATTCATCAGGAAAAAAAAAATCCAGAGAAAGGTTAAAGGAAAGAGTCCATTTGAAAGGAATTTTGTTTATTGTGGAGCCATACATAAATACGTAAAGCCATATATATTGGGTAATATGATGTTAGCACTCAACAAGTACTGATGCGATGTGGTGTGCCATCAACCAACCGGTGTGCGTGTGTGTTTCAGAGACAGAGCGAGAGAGAGAGAGAGAGAGAGAGAGAGAGAGAGAGAGAGAGAGAGAGAGAGCGCTCAAGGGGAGGCATTGAAAAGACAATTTTTCTTTGAAAAGATTCTTTTGAGGGGATCTTTTGAGATAGCCTGAATGTTGTGTAAGGTTGGATGAAAAGGTAGTAAAGTGAAAAACGGAGAAAAAAAAATCTGGTCAGTCAAGCGCAATCAGGAGTATCCTGGAATGACTTGCCTCCATATGTGAACTCAACAGACCATGCAATCACTGTGATCATAACCAATTTCACAAGATTAATTGCTGAATTACCAAATCCGTCAACACATTGAGGCAGTACTCTTCAACCATCTCCCAAAGCCAAGCCTTCCTCGAAATCGCATCCTGTGCACCTGCACATTAAATCTGTGCATATCAACTGGATCCACCCTTTTTCACCATTACCCGGCCTTTTCCATGGGCACTTATGGTTAGAAAGAGCAGAAGTAAGCAATAAATCCTGAGAGGCTGATGGTAATGCTGGTTTAGCACGGTGTCTAGCGAACACCCATGCTAAAACCAGCATTACCATCGGCCTCTCGGCATTTATTGTTTTTCTAAAAATGTTACCAATGTAACCGGCACTGGTTTCATTAAACTGGTTTCATGAGGAATAAAGCGAGTTATTCATTGATACCAATTCCTCCACCAAAAAATATATTTCCTCTTACTGAATGATTGCCAAGTAATGCATAAGCGCTGCTCCATTCACTTTCTTATGGCGCAGCAGTTTAGAACGAAATGCTAAACGCTGAATTTACAATGGCATCAAACATGTTTCAACCAATCACAATCGAGGACCGGAACTATCAGTTTTAGAAGGAAAGCTATGAAACATTTATTAATACAATGGCATTAGTAATAAGGCTTTATGAATACATTCTGTGTGTATGTACTTTAAGAATCCATTTATAATAATAGTGAGATAGTAAGTAATACGAGTCATGTCAGTCAGGGAGGGATAGAAAACAGATCAGGACTGAAAACACAACCGATGTTTAAGTTTTTTCTTGGACAAAAATTATCCTGAGGAGGAAATGACCCGAGACATGGTGGGTCAGGTGGGTGGAGGTGAGGATTGTTGTCAGACAACTGGGAAGATTGATAGAATGATGAAAAAATGTATACTGTATATTGCAATAATAGAGACAAATTCTAGCTGGCAGAGGAAAAACATATGTATGTTCTTTGCTTCTTTGACAGCTATTCCTTCAGTTACAGATATCAGATGCTGCTCCAGTGCTGGGATGAGCCAATAGCAGGTCCCAGGGCTGGGTTATCAAGTGCAGGCCCCCCTACTACAGCGTGTGATGATGCAATGTCCACGAGTAGCATAAATAGGTCATCTTGTCTATATTGCAGCATCCAGCTAAGAAATGAGATGATGAACTAAATTGGCAATAGTGTATGCACTGCAATATGAATCAAATGATGCAAACCACACACTTTAACCCTTCGCAGTGACTGCACATTGATCTACATCTAAATGCCTAATAAAACCTCATTTAATATATTCTACAGATGTTTATTTCATAGCTGTATTTGCTTGGCTTTCCATTGTAGACAGGGGCGGTCCTACCCTCTTTGGTGCCCTGGGCGAATACCTTATCTGCCCTCCCCCCCCCATAAATTCTCAAGTGGCACCAATGCATGCGTCTGGTTGTCTACTTTAATTTGATACCAAATACTTCTATTGTAGGCACAGATATACCCGTACCGAAGCTTCCAAAAGACAATGAAGCAAAACCGGATCACCCGCGATTGTAATTTTCGGTGCTCGCGTGCGCAATTATAATTTAAAAAAAACTTCGGACTGCCCGTGATGCCGCCCTCCCGACGATGCCGCCCTGGGCGACCGCCCATATCGCCCATGCCAGAAACCGCTCCTGATTGTAGAGTGATCCCTGAGCCTGGCTGTCCTCCATCCTGGCCAACACACCATCCTGGCCTATGCACAATGTCCACCTCGACCGGACATCAGCCCAGGATGCCCCTTTTGGATCCGTCCAGGAATGGGTAGGGATGCCTAGCCATCTCATGCCATCTGATGACTGACCAGCTCGGGTGACGGGAGATAGTTACCCCTCCCTTGGTGCACCTGAGAAGATGGCCCCTAAACTTCTGAAGGAGAGCTGTTAGAACTGCTAGAGCTGCCCTCTTCTACTGGGATTGGTTCCAGAAGCGCAGGGTTCGCTGCGTCAGGTTAGTTGTCTGTTACCTCGCTGGCCGAGTCACACATGGTGGGCGGTAATGAGTGTAGCCTGCCCTCAACTAACAGCCCCCATGCCTGTTGGTCCGCTATTAATCTGCTTTTGTGAACCTATTTAAAACACACAGGGAAATCTTTTATCTCTTGAATAATTTCAATCTTGGCTTTGGGCCAAATGCCATGCAGGTAATCAAGGCATTATTGACAAGAGTATGCCCAGGATGCACCCCTCACTCCCCTCACTAGCTTCTCTGAATGACAGATCACTTTCAAACACGTATTTCCTAACCAATGAGCTTAAACACATAAACTTTTTCTTACTGAAACAAGGTTGGATCAAGAGGGTGTTTCTGCCCTAATTGAATCTGGCTATTGCATTTGGAAGTTTAGGAGACAGTAATTTTACAGAGCCTAAGACGGGATAGAATATTTGAATGACGCACTTGATGGACAGGTGGAACTAGATGACAGGTGGAACTAACAGTTTTGACCCTAAGAGTAACAGCAATCATGAAAAAATCAATACATTCAATTCCATAAAAAAACAACTCTCCTTATATAACTGAAGCTTTATTTCTCTAACATTACTGTGGTGTAGTTCTGTAGTATTACGCCAGCGAATGTAAAATATCAACAATACCCAAGTGTTATTTTCTGCCATAGAAAAGCTGCCACATCCTCAGGCACAACCCGCTCCTGAGCTTCTCTCTGTTTGTAGATACAAAAAATATTATTTTTTTAATTTTCAAAGAAAAAAAATGATAGACTGTATATTATCCCCAGTCTACTGCAACTGGAGCCACTAACACAAAACCCTAGGGGAAACCCTAACCTGATGTCAGAATTTGGTCTGATTGATTCTGACACTCTGGAAAAGACTGTAAAGAAAACAAAAGCTTAGTCCTAATCTGAGTTTGATACATTGCCCGCCAACTTTTCAAATCTGAAATTAAGCAGTGATAAGACTGCAGGAATTATATTTGGACGAAAAGAGCAAAAGCTCAAGGTTGCTAATCCTGACACTAAGGGGCTTAAAGCTAAGGACTTTGTCAGAAATCTTGCTGTTATAATTGACAGTGATCTGAATTTCAATAAGCACATAAAAGCAGTAACTAAATCAGCATTTTATAACCTTAAAAACATTGCCAAAATACGTAACCTCATGTCGCAAAGTGACCTTGAAAAGTTTATTATTGCTTTCATCTCAGGCAGGATGGGCTGTTGCATTCCTTAAAACCACCATAAAACAAATTCAGATAAAACAAAATGCCAGCCAGAGTCCACACAAAAACAAAACAAACAAATTACATCATTCAGTCCTCTGGTCTCTACACTCGCTCCCAGTTAGCCTTAGATTTGATTTCATCTCAAGACAATTCAGATCAATTCTATAATTGCACTTTTCAAAAACATTTAAGTCACCATAATTTAGTGTTTTCTATCATTTTTTATTTTGTGTTTATTATTATTATCTTTTTTTTTTTTGCTTATTATTGTCTATTTTCTTCATGTTGTTCGTTTTCTTTTTGTTTTATTTTTCATCACTTAGGGCAACTGCTGTTGTGTATAAAGTCCTTTGTAAATGAATTGACATGCACATTCATATTAAAATATGCATACTGCAATTTCTATGATGCAGCTGAGGGGGCCTTTTTTCCTGGGAATTCTGAGGCCCTGATTTGCTGGCAAGTCCAGTATTTCTTGCTAGTAGTGATGCCTCATGCTGTGCTTGATGACGTCAAGGAGGTAATGTTTTCTACAAAAAGAAGGTCTAGAAAGGAAGCACAAAATTCAGCCAAGGTCACCTTCAAGACCTTGGTGGTATTGTTGTCAAGAAGAAAGATGGCTGACCCATTTTGAACGGGCTTGAAGAGTCTCTTCACATAAAGAAAGTGTGCAAGCCAGGAAGCAAAGCCACAGTTAACCCCCAAGTTCAGGGAAACGTGTTCATGTGTGTCTTTGATTACGTGCATATTTGTGAGAGGCTATTCTAAGACTAAGAGATAGAAGGTGCTTAGCCACACACTATCCCAGATCTTCATCTGGTGTTACTACTGCCTCTAGCTGCTTAAAGTCCCGGCCACATACACACAAACGTACCTAAAACATACCTAAACTCCTATATTGGCTCTTTCTAGGTGTTAATGGAGACAGGACTACAGTCAATATTAATAACTTTGGTGTAAATTCTAATGTTAATTTTCCTCAGAACCATTCATCACACCTAATCACCCCTAGAAAGATTAGACTTTGCAGTTTCACTTGAGATTCCCCAGCCAGCCACCTTAAAAACAGACTCAATGATGTCCATGTTGGACTATATAGGATGAAAACATAGACAAAAAGTTAGTGAAAGAAAAGACATACTTGATGACTTGACCAAAATCACCACTCATATTTGTGAATGGGCCTGAATGGGTCAACAGATGCCCAAGCAACAACAACCTATACAAGCAGAAGAGAAGAGACCAAGGTTTGCACTACAATGCCCCAGGTTGGTTTGATGTTCCCCGCCAAAGCCCAAGTCATTTATATGTTTTGCTCTGTTGAATGCAGCGCTTTCTCTCTGTGCTCATTGGCCTCAGGGTATATCGCACTCAGTCAAGTAAAAGGAATACAGTCAATCATGAAAACAAACTCCTCAATAAATCTTTTATCAGGTGATGTTTTACGAAGATGAGGGCTGCTGTTGAGGTGGTGGTGGGTGCATTAAATAGTACAAATTGCTTCCTTGCACACTTCTGCTTCTTGGGTATGATTTGAAATCTGAAAGGCAGGGGTGGAGCCATGGGCAGGGCTACCTTTATGATTAGTTTGGGATCTTTTATAGAAATTACATGTGCTAAATGTCCAAAGCTGACTATTTTTTTTCCTTTCACATTGACATGCTAAGAAATACTGTACATCTATCAATTAAGGCATACTGTTTGACATACCAATGAGATGGGTGTTATACTTAGAAGACAGAAAGATTTAATTTACCAATAACTGCTGTGGATGATGAATAATTGGAATGTTGCTTGAACGTCATCATGGAAATCCTCCAGAAGACACCTGTGTCTGGCTATACTGTAGAGAGTGACATCATGCTGCACTCCACCCCACACCAGCTCACTGTAGACAGTTCCAACATTGCTTATTTGTGATACATTTCACTTACCTTAAGTTTATAGACTACAAAAATCTTATAAAACAATGACACCTCAATATAGGAGTATCTGCAGCGTTATGTTTTTGGAAGCCTATTTTAAAAGGTTGGACACCTTCAGAAGTTTTTTTCTTCTCCATATTTTCTCCCAAACTAATTGAAATGATTCCTCCCTATGCTGTTGTACACCAGAACCTTGAGGGAGAAAAAAGTTCATTTGGATGAGGGCATTTCTCCAAGGCAGGTATGAAATTATTAGAAATTGGCAGAGGCTGTGCTAGATCTGTTTGGTAGCACTAGAAATAAATTATGACTCCTAAACTCCACTGTCTCCGTAAAAGCAGGCGAGTCATTGCAACCAAGGGATAACAAGCAACATGCCAGATCAATACATTATTAATTGGAGTTAATTAGAGTATTAAATGTGTTTAATTCCAGACACTCAGGAAATGGTTCTGTGGAGCATTTACAAATGTGTAAATACTGTATCTCAGAACATGACTCTTATTTTCTTTTTCTTTTTTTTTCTTTTTCTAAAAGCAATATTAACACAATTAGTGGCAGTAACAAAATAAGTTTCTTCACAAGCAGGCATGCATATAATCTTAAACTACTTAAAGGAATTGTCCTGAGTGAATGTTGAACATGAAAGGACTCACATTAGCTTGTCATAATAAAAATCTCTTATCATTAGTAGATTATCTTATCATAGTGGCCTTTCTTCTGACTTTTCCCCATCCAGTGAAGAGCTTGTATGTCATTCTTTACCATATTCATTTACTGTTGTTGTTGTTTTTGTTAATACATTAACCATTTTCCAATAAATTGCAAAACTTAACAAGCCACTTCAAAGACACCTGACATAGGGCTGATGCTAATAAATATATGTATACTCTGACAATTATTAAACAACATGTTGATCTATGACCTGCTCGCTGCCCATTACATGCAATTATATTAATATTATGTTACTGCAACAACACTTATGCAAGTTTCCCCTTCATTATTGCTTCAACAATAATGAAGGTGATCGAGGCTGTAAAAATAACTTCAGGCAAAACAACCTTGTTAGCATGTAGCATTATTAGTTGTGTTTAGAGCGGAAAACGTATCCAAGTGATAGGGATTCAACATTTTGCATGCTTGCCATTGGAAGCCAGCCACATCCTTATGTTTACTGTAGGTGTATAATAGTACCAGCAATACAGTGTTTCTGGGGCATTCCGGGAAAGGTCAGGAAAGTCTATATATGACTGATTGCCAATGAGCTATCATCATCACAAACATTCCATTTGTTAAAGACTTAAATCCTCTTTTACCTCAGACTGTAATTTGAGTCATACAGTTTGCTAGTTTTCTCCCCTATTCCTGCTGTGTAGGTCATCTTTAAGTATAGAGGAGTGTATGCTTGTAATCTTGTCAACTTTTGCATTATGTGACTACCCATAACACATTACAGCAGCTGTGGCAGCTTCTTAAAGCAGATCATTTACCAAGGCCAAACCTATTACTATGGCATAGCCATCCATAAATCTGATACCTTATTGGTTGAAGGTAGTCCTATAATATTCATATGATTATGTGATCCTCAAATTGACCAATGAGCCTTAAGATTTAGACCTTCAAAAGGAGGCCTTTTTATTTTAATACACACTTCAAAGTCACAGTCACCCTGTCCAGTCACTACACTTTCTCAATAAAGCCTCCTTGCCCTCCACCTCCCATCCCCCCTTCTCTCTCTCTCTCTCTCTCTCTCTCTCTCTCTCTCTCTCTCTCTCTCTCTCTCTCTCAGTCCCCGGGCTCCTCTGTCTGGGCAAACATGTTTATTCATTATCCTCCTGAGATGGAGAGGCTGGGGTGAGTCAACACCTCCCTGATGGCTCAACATGTTTTTTTCTCCTGAACCAGTGATTACAAAATGGCCTCACGTTGTGCATTTGGTCCATTTCATTAATCTGGGTGATTCGGCGACAAAGCAGACAGGCAGGCAGACTTGTAAAGCCTATAGTGCTTTGCTCTGTCCTATACCGAGGAACCTTTTTTGTGCACAAATATGTATTTTTGCTTTACTGCGTTTGCTACATCTACAATTAAAATAATTATTATTTTTCTTTTTTTCCAGCTTGTATGACTCACACTAAACAATCTCCATACCCATATGAGCTTGTGCTTTAAAAAGTTTCCCAACTAGAGCCAAGGGGCATCCTGGCACCACACCCTATACTCTACCTCCAAGTATTAGTCCCAGCCTGGCCCATCAGGTGGTGGGTACGCTTGTCAGGCAGAGCACTTTCATCTTTGCTTGGGCCCGGAGGTCAGGCGCTGGATACAGGCAAAGCACTTGGAGAGGTTTGGCATGGAGCCAAGCATCAAGCTGGGTGTCCTCAAGGAATGCATGAGAGAGAGAGAGAGAGAGAGAGAGAGAGAGAGAGAGAGAGAGAGAGAGAGAGAGAGAGAGAGAGAGAGAGAGAGAGAGAGAGGCTTGTGCTGGCAATAAAACAGTAATATGAACAATGAAAGAGAGTGGAAGAGAGGAAAACAAAGACTGTTGTTTTTTAAAAGAATTATGGTTTTCTAGCTGATTATTGAGTAACTATAACACAGAGTTGAATGTAGTTTCCCTTATGTTGAAAGTTTTCGAGAAAATCTTGCCTACTTGAAATTCTTGATTAGATCAGATCACTGCCTTATTTATTAATAGATGTACTTGTAAACATCTCACACAATGTGGAGCATCAGCAGATAGAGAGCCATAAAGAGCTATTTAAATAAGCTTTGGAGATACACACACAGTACACAGAAGGATTTCTGTGTCATCGCTTGTTAATTGATCAATTGACTTGGTTCAAATGGTCAGGACAGGTTTGAAATGCTTGTTCCTCAAATCAAATATTGCTCCAGGGCAAAGAATATAGAGAAGACCAGCTTCATGGAGAGGTCATGCCCTCAATGAATCATTTACTCCAATGTGCAACACACAGACAGGCAAACCTACAATCTTATTGGAGAGGCTGACGAATGGCAAAATTGAACGCAGATTGAAAGGCCCAACTATTAGGGACACTGAAAAGGTAACCTTTAAATGTCACAAACTGTGACAAATGCCTTTATCAGCTAACAAATTACTTCCAAGAATAAGAATAAAAAAAGTAGTCCAGTAAGTGGCTGGGACTTGAAAGGGGGGTTGTGAGAAAGAACGGTTCACTCCGTGAGGTCAAAATCAAAGGCATGTTCCACAGAAAATGAATTCAAATGACGGGGCTATTGATTTGTTCAAGTGAATTCTTGTAGGGTGCAGCATTTATTTGCATCACAAATCTACGTACAGCACTTAGAGAATATGAGAATATCTTTAAATAATCTGCAGGCTTGTAAAAAAACAGCAAGCTTCCACAGGCGATGGATTTCCAGTAAAGTGTTTAATATTTGACGGCTGACGTGCACATTGTGCCCTTACAGATGTCAGCTGCATAATGAGCAATCAGGGTATTAATTACCCAGTTCAGCTAGGAGGGCAGAGCATGGCGGAGGAGAGAAACTCCACACACACACACGCAGGCGAGGTGAGAGGAGGTGAGGCAGGACTCCATCACGGTTGGGGTGAGACGGCGTGAACCGTGCTGAGTTTCAGATAAACTGCTATCGGCACTGTTTCCCCCTCTCACCGTTACACAACGGCACGCGCGCAAACACAAACATGCTCATTAATTTCTTATCATATTACCAGTAGCTGTGCTCTAACCTGCCACCCCCTTTTGCGCACACACACACACACACACACACACACACACACACACACACACACACACACACACACACACACACACACACACACACACACACAAACAGTATACGATACACAACAACCTCCAACCTAAAAATAAATCATGTGGTGTCATCTGTGAACAAAGCAGCTCTTAGATCATTAATCACAGGTGTCAGGCCAAAGCAGCCACTAATCTGACGCTGCTGCTGCCGATGCTGCTGTGGCTGCTGCACTGCTCTGAACTGCACTGAACTGCCCCCTTTGGCTCCACCTTAGTTCCACTCAACTCCTCTTACTTACTCTCATCCTACTTCACTGATCACACCAAACTCAACAGCTGTGTGTGTGTGTGTGTGTGTGTGTGTGTATGTGTGTGTATGTGTGTGTGTGTATCTGTCTGTCTACTTGTATACTACTGTGTGTGTGTGTGTCTGTGTCTGTGTGTGACCTCATAGTGGGGAAATACTACACTTGTAGTAAAAATTGTAGCAAAAATGTAAAAAAAAAACAAAAAAAAAAACCAACATAAAACATAAACATAAAACTTAAACATCCTTATCCAATGACAATCCAATGTACCAATGCGACCATTACAAAATACTTCAACTGATTAAAAGGACTTTTAATTAAGCAATATAGAGGTTGGAAAACGGACAGGGTTTTTCAATGGTTTGGACACCATACAGTGAGGCCAGCTTGCACCCTTGCCATTGGGAATACATAGGAATCAGTGCTTTTTCACTCATTGAGCACTGAGCAAATTCACGTGAGAAAAGGGACAAGTTGTCGTAAGTACACTGCTTGATGGCAAGAAATTATGTTGCGCATAGGAGCTGGTAAAGGCTGCTACATTTTATATAGCATTTCAGTGTAAAGTAGTGCTGTCAGTTTAACGCGTTAATAACGGCGTTAACGCAAACCCATTTTAACGCCGTCAATTTTTTTAACGCGCGATTAACGCATTTGACCCGCCATTATCAATGGAATGTGAAAAAAAAATATCTCCGACATTCCAACACCTCCCGACGTTTCAGTATGTCCTGTGTTTGTACTAGGCTTGAAGTAGGCCTACTGCTTAGCCTAGGACCTAGGCTACTCATGCCTACAGTAGCCTACACACACAGTCCACACACGGGTGTAGATGTGTCTGCACTCTGCTCTGCTGCTCCGATGTCAGTGAAAATAAATATTTTACCGACACAATCGTTGACGTTCACTCGCATGTTCGCATATTTAGGTTGTTAATTAGATAGAGGATTAATGTTATCACTTAGAAATCCCTTCTCTTGAACTGAATACTCCGCAAATAGGCTAATATCAGTTTCAAAATTGCAGCGCGAGTGAGAGAGGTGAAGGTCGGAGCGCAACTGAGAGAGAGAATGTTTGTGAGCGTCATTTGATGTCAGTGAAAACAAATATTTTACCGACACAATCGTTGATGCTCACTCGCATGTTCGCATATTTAGGCTGTTAACTAGCTTGAGGATTAATGTTGTCACTTAGAAATCCCTTCTCTTGAACTGAATACCCCGCAAATAGGCTAATATCAGTTTCAAAATTGCAGCGCGAGTGAGAGAGGTGAAGGTCGGAGCGCAACTGAGAGAGAGAATTTGTGCAAAGGGCCTACCTGATTCTGAACGTATGACCTTGTCACTAAAATGAGAGCTTCTTGCAGGGCAATTGCCAATATGGCAAAATGCATTTTAAACGTATGCTCATGCAATGTACTGTAGGTTTACTCATGTAGACCATAATGCCATATTTTCATTGAGCCTCTTTAAAATATAGGTTAGTATAATTTAAAGGGCCACCATCCATGTTTTTTTTTTTTTTTTTTGTAAACATGTGAACTAGCAACATAAAAGACATCAACATCTCTCTGGCAGTACTTGAACATGTTAATCATTTCTGATGCTGTACCTGGGTTTTCTTTTCTTTTAAATTGGTATTCACCCCCACCACTGAATGCTGATAACAGCATTAAAATTAAAATAAATAAATGAAAATGGGACAAAAAGAAATCGAGGGACATTTAGAGTAGAAAGAAATTTGCGATTAATCGTGATTAATTATGAGTTAACTACGGAAAAAATGCGATTAATCGCGATTAAATATTTTAATCGCTTGACAGCACTAGTGTAAAGCTGTCTTTACGGCATCACAAAATGATGTTGATCAAAATCTCCATCACCATTCCTACGGTTGTTCTATGGAGAAGTGACAATGTTTTGTTGTGTTTCAGAATAACTCTTGCTATAAAACAACCAAGTCAAGGGCAAGAGGTTTTACAATTCATACATTTGAAGGAACTCTACAGACTTGGAACACACAACATATGAAACCAAATTGATTTCCTGATGAGGTGTAATTTGGTGAAGTGTATTTTATGCAGTGCCACAGTGATGGGGCCGGGTGGTGCCTTGATCAGCCGCTACACACTTGTCATGTGGAGTGGAGTCTACAGCTGGCTTAGTCTGGCCTTCTCCCTCTTTCATTGCACTTCATTTGCACTATTGTTTGGGGACGCAAAAAATAAACACACACGTGCTCACACGTACATACTGTACACACACACACACATACACACGCACGCACGCACGCACACACACACACACACACACACACACACACACACACACAAACTCATCACTCCTAACATCACACTGCCTTGTGTACTCAGGTCAGATCATAAGGGCACAGTTCAATTTGGTTTGGGCTGGTTAGTTTTGTGTTTTGACAGCCAACTGTACCTATATGTGGTGAGCCAGATAGAGATAACCTGAGCAATTCCACTTTTGGATCTCAAAATATCCATTATCAAAGTTTTCTGTCACTGCCAGAAAGTGGAAATTGTGTTTAATGAAATCTATGTGTCAGTTCAATTCTGTGAATGGATCACACAAAAATGCCCACATGACATTTTATAAGTAACTGTGGAGGACAAATGTATGTAGTTTACCGTAATTTCCTGACTGTTAGCAGCGGCTTATACATTGATTTTGCAAAATTCCTTCTGCTATGAGGTTAAAACAGGGGGACAGTTAATATGGTGTTAATATGATTTTGTTTTTTTTAACTTGCATAAAACACTGTCCTGGGCTTATACACAATGCGGCTTATATGCGGGAAATTACTGTATTTGTTGGCTTTTGTGTTTGCTGAAGAATTTATACCCTGTTCATAGTCATGATGTTCATCCATTATCACAAGTTTATGTCTACTTTTTCCTACTTTACATGTATGGGATGCTGTAGCAAGTACCCACAAAGATGAGTATCCCCCAAAAATGGCAGTGCGGGTTTGCATGGTCTTACAATTTGGGTAAAAAATAATGATAATAAAAAAAAAATAGTAAGGTAGAAAAGGTGAAAAACAGCTTCAATGTGCCAACACCATGAATTACAAGTAACAAATTGTGTACCAAATTGTAATGCCTAGGCCTATTTACACTACAGAATACACTATAGATTACTACTGATTCTGGTGCATGTTTCATAGGAAACACTGAATTTTATATATTATAAACATTACACACACACACACACACACACACACACACACACACACACACACACACTCCCACAGGGGCATGGAGTGTGCTGGGGATAACTACATACTGGATTAATCCCTCTGTCTCCAGCCTGCATGCTGACATCCCCAACCCTCAAAACACACACACACACACACACACACACACACACACACACACACACACACACACACACACACACACACACACACACACCAACACTCCCCCCAACCTTACATACGCACACACACCAAACTCCCCCCAACCATATACACTCACACACACGCACACACAAAAAACACATACATAATTCCACACATAACTATCTATGTTTTGGTCATGGACAGCCTGCAGCAGGGATGAGCAGATGTGATGTGAGAGGAGAGAGAGAGAGAGAGAGAGAGAGAGAGAGAGAGAGAGAGAGAGAGATATGCCTGAAGCTCAAATAAATAACACAGATTTAGAGAGATTCTCTCATCTCACAGACAGACAGTGAAGAGTGGGAAGAGTGATGGAGTGAGAGGCCTGAGAATCAGTGTGTGTGTGTGTGTGTGTGTGTGTGTGTGTGTGTGTGTGTGTGCATACCCTATCAGTCAAAAGTTTGGAATAATTGATACATCTCTCCTGTATCAGAGTTTGTTTTGAAAAGGATCAGTCACTTGACTGTAAGGAAGGAATAATACTGGGCTTACTCGGGCTACTGGCCGGTTCTGTACTTGGCACTTGTGGAATTTATTTGTGTTTTAGAAGTTTCCAGAAGAAAAGGATTTCTGTCCATTTCCAGGAAAACCAGTCAGAGACGGATGATATTCTGAGAACCTCAAAATACATCAGCTCACAAAAACTATGGCTAAGTTGACCACGGCTGCAGGATCCAAACTAGAGATCCTAGAGAATCCTAGAGATGCTATGTTGTTGGCAGGGTAAACAGAAAAATCCAAAACACCAAACCCCCACAAATGAATATCACATTGATCTTACTGTATTTGGTGTTTACACTAGGATGGAGGCGTATGTGTGTGTGTGTGTGTGTGTGTGTGTGTGTGTGTGTGTGTGTGTGTGTGTGTATGTGTGTGCGCGTATGTCAGCACTTGGCAGAACCCAGTGATAGGATCCTCACCTATGATTCACTGCCAATTTTTTGCTATCTAACAATATTTTCTTTGGTCACTAGTCCTCAAGTGTCTACCATTGGTGTATGTACACATAGTTTACACTCTTCACTTTAATATTACACTTAAATATACCACAAAAATCATAGAAATGTAAAAATATAAACACTTTGCGGTAAGGGTACTTGAATTAACATGAATTCATGCATGAAATCATTAATGATTAATTCATGATTCATGCATACTTCATCTCTGAATGTCAATGAGTCATCAGAATTAACATGAATTCATTGTTTGTCATTAATGACCTCCTGCTGAAATAGCTCATGATCTTAAGCATTAATTACTCTGGGTACATCATCATGTAATCATGTAGTCATGATTAATTACGCATGATCATGATGACTTATCATGTTTGTGCCCCCTCAACTAAAGTATTGGCAGGGTTCAACATTTGCAAATTGTACAATTGGATGTTCCTATCAATGGTAAATAAATTGCTCTTTCCATTTATTTCTTTATTCTTGCTAACAGTTACACAGGTGCACTCTTTTGAACAAAATAAGGGCAGCATACATGTCATCAACTAAGCATTATTTTTTAAGGCGTTCATCATATTTGTGGCCCCTCAAATGAAGTGATGAAAGTGACATGAATTACAGGTTAGTTGCTCATGAGTTCATCATGTTTGTGCCCTCTAAACTAAAGTGTTGACATAGGTAAAATAGGTCAAATTTAGTTGACGTATGGAATAGATAAAAATCAATGCAATGTCTGGGAAATTCTTGGAAAGTCTACATGATGAACTCATGAGGAACTAGGCTAAAGTAGGCTAACCACTTTTATTACTTCAAATTATTTTTAATAATTGTGTAAATGTGTAATTAATCATGACTCATGATGATGTACCCAGAGTAATCAATGCTTAAGATCATGTGCTATTTCAGCAGAAGGTCATTAATGATGAACAATGAATTCATGCTAATTCCTGATGAGTCATGATATATTCAGAGATGAAGTAATACATGAATCACAAATAAATCATGAATGAAATCATGCATGAATTCATGATAATTCATGTACCCTTACCGTAAAGTGTTACCAAATATTCTTACCAGAAGTCTCGAATCTTGGAAACATACATTGGTTATACATTCACATGCCATAAAGAATAGCCTATACAATAGAAGGATTGTGACAAAGCTGTGATTGGGATTACTACCTGTCCATTATTGGCATGCAGCCAATCATCAGGATGCGTAGATGTTTATTATTCCAGGCCTGTCTGTGGTTGGCTGTCCTGATGACATCTCTCATTCAACTGCCAACCACCTCTCAGCTCTGCGTGATAAAACAGGGTGATTGGCAGCAGGCCAGAAATGGGCACATGATCCCCAAGGGCAAGTGGTACAACTGGCTATATCTTTAGAGATGCTCACATGAAGCCAGAGGAGGAAATGTCCAATCAGAAAGTCACGCAATAATGCCATGCAATTTACTCATTCAATTCATTTTTTCTCCACTAATCACATGACCAAACAAAAATTTTCCGTAAAAGTCTACTGGGGCTACATGCCCACCAAGTTTCATTTGCCCTGGTGTTACGGTGTCCCGGGAATCGTTGATCAAAAATTCAGGAAGTAGATGACGGGAGAAAAAAAAAA
>JAODXP020000031.1:16551178-16680696 GCA_027497455.2 Sardinella longiceps
ATAAAGAGACTCCATACATTCTTTTTCTTGACTGCTGACTTGAGTAGTTGCCAAGCAACAGGAAGCCTGTTAGCCTGCCGCATCTCCAATCAGTGGCAGGGGAGGCAGAAGAAGAATAACAAGAGTTAACCTTGAGGGACCACAGAGCAGAAAGTAGGGGGGCTACGTCATTATGGCAAAAAGCCTTCATAAATCAATCTCTCTCCTTCACTGTGTTCTAAATGAATTCCTTTTCATTAAAATGTCAGAAACAATGGCCAACTGACAAATGTATGTGTGCAGAAGTTCAAGAAATAAGTAAGCAAGGAGAAAAAAAAATACATACAGTATATAAATTCATGTTTCAAATAGCAATTATATTTTTGAAATATTGAATAATTAGCTGTGTGTGTGTGTGTGTGTGTGTGTGTGTGTGTGTGTGTGTGTGTGTGTGTGTGTGTGTGTGTGTGTGTGTGTGTGTGCATGCGCTTGTGCCCATTGGGGGAGGTTGTTGTATGTGTGCCTGCATATGGTTAGGTTTCTTTAAAGCTTTCTTCAAGCCTAGCCAGCCCATCAGTCTACAGCAGGCTCATTCATATAGCGGCCTGGGGGCGAGACTGGCCCAATTGAAATTTAATCAGGCCCGCTACAGAATAATACTGTAATAATAATACTAAAAAAAAAACATTGTACAGTGTAGCTTAAGTAATGCTAATTCCTGCATTACAGCTACTTTCTCTCTGCCTGTCTAGCAAAGTGGCAAGTGCAAGCCTCTGAAGTTTAGTGTTTGGTGATGGGCTAATTTTCTTACCTGTGTTTTAGAACCCTGTGTGATGCTGCTGGTGATCTAATTGAGTGTTCAGTGATGACAGTCACAGAAAATAAATGTGGGTCTTAGTTTAGTTTATTAGTTTAGTTTCATTTCCGTTATTTCCAGCTTTTGGACTTAGAGCATTGCGTCATTTCCAGCTTTTGGACTTACTGCATGGGCAAAGCTGCTGGTTCATGGATCCCAGTGTTCAATATGGCGCTGACAATTGATTGGCATTATTCACTAGCCTAGCGTCGGCCATTCCATTGTATGGGGGTGGGCCACTTTCTCCATATCATTTCTCCATGGTAATATTTCTGTTGTTTAAGCATAATACTGTTAGTTAATTGCTGTATAGGCCTACTTGCACCCCTATCATTAAGTTAATTGACAGTGAAAGCATTAATTCATAAAAGGTTTAGGCTTAAATTAAAGAGCTTAAAGGAATTAACATGTGAGTGAATCAACACGTAGCCTTGATGTTTTATACTGCTAAGCGCTACTGAAAGGCACCTCAATGGTACAATGTTGTACATCGTAGACCGAGTTTGCGAAACGGCAGCTAACACTAACTGAATGAAGCATGTCAAAAACGAAACCTAATCTATTTGGTTTCGTTTTGAAATGCCCCATTCTGTTACCGTTAGCTGCCGCTTCGCTATCTCAGTCTGCGTTGCATGAAATCCATTGATTGAGGTGGCTATCAAATAGCGCTTGGCATTATAAAACAGTAGGGCTATGTGTTGATTTTTCCTTTAAATAGCGGTTTATTTTTTTTGTCTACAGATACTGGCACCTACTAGCCTAGAGATCCAGACGCACCCTGGCGGCGGCAAATTAATTTGCTCAGCCTGTACATCTAGTAGCAAGCCATAGAGAATTTTATTGGATGACGCCGTTGGCGACATCTTATCACAACGCTCTATGTTACGCCACCAGTCATCTCAATACATACTATATCTCTTGTCTAATTTAAATCATGAAAATACTCAAGGAGACTAACGTGGCCTATAATATTAATAATTAACAGGAAATCACATTGTCAGTATGGGCTCCATCACATCGTCCTCTTTGACCATCAGCACAGGAGCTCCACAAGGTTGTGTTCTGAGTCCTCTCCTCTACTCTCTGTATACGCATGACTGTGTGGCTATACACAACACCAACACCATCATCAAGTTTGCAGATGATACCACTGTTATCGGTCTAATCACAAACAATGATGAAACAGCCTACAGAAAAGAAATCGACAGCCTTATGCATTGGTGCAAAGAAAACAACCTGTCTCTGAATGTGTCCAAGACAAAGGAAATAATTATTAACTTTAGGCGGAAAGAACACCAGTTTGAAGCCATTAACATCAATGGTGAGACAGTGGAGAGAGTGAGAGACTTCAAGTTCCTTGGCATTACCATCTCAGAAGACCTCACCTGGGACAGTCACACTCACAACATTGTTAGAAAAGGCCAGCAACGTCTTTACCACCTTAGACGATTGAGAAAGTTTGGTATGCGACCCAAGATCCTGAAGTCTTTTTACAGAGGCACCATTGAGAGCATCCTGACAGGGACCATAATTGCATGGTATGGGAACTGCTCTCAATACAACAGGAAAGCACTTCAGAGAGTTGTGCGTACAGCACAGACCATATGCGGCTGTGACTTACCCTCCATACTGGAGCTATTTGAGGGAAGATGCATCAGGAAGGCAAAAAAAATTTTGAATGATCCTAGTCATCCCAACCATGAACTATTTGAGCTATTACCGTCTGGCAAACGGTA
This sequence comes from Sardinella longiceps, assembly GCA_027497455.2. Taxonomy (NCBI): domain Eukaryota; kingdom Metazoa; phylum Chordata; class Actinopteri; order Clupeiformes; family Clupeidae; genus Sardinella; species Sardinella longiceps. Next base: position 16,553,750 of record JAODXP020000031.1, read on the forward strand.
TAGAAGTTTGAAAGCTCGCACTACCAGACTCCAAAGTAGCTTTTTTCACCAAGCTAATAGACTGCTCAACTCATGCTGAAGACAATAAGGCACTTTTTTTTGCACTACACATACACAGACACACACACATACACACACACCTTTCATTTATTTATCTTTTTTGAGGAGACAAAACACAAGAATTTTTACTCTTTTATAGGCTTCAAACCTATGATGAGAAGTAATAAAGATATCTTGAATCTTGAATCTTGAATCTTGAATGTGTTTAGGGCGGGCTTCGCCGATCTTGTTTGTTCCAGCAATTGGCCATAGGCTATCCTGTTGCGTCCAGAAGTAGTTTGAAAGATAGCAGCGTTGTTCAGCCCACGATTGAGTTATCTCTCAATGCCAGGCTAGGCACCTACTGTTTGTGTTGGAAATCAGATTGAAGAAACTCAGTGAAATCCCTTGCATTCTGACCTGGACAGGTACCTTAGACAAGGCCTACCAGGCCAGTCTAAATTTACATACCTAATCCAAATATAAAACATGAGAAGTTTATCAAATAATAAGATACAATTAATAGAATGATTCAGATTGTTAAGCATCCACACACACAGTACACTAGGCTTCTGTCAATCAAACAATGCTCGCTAAAAATATGCAACCCTTATGTTCTTCCTCATTTAATTGAATAGCCCTGGGGTGCGTTTCCCGTACAACGATGGATGTTAGCATTCTACCATCAAAGTACGATGTTCGTGGGAACTAGGTAGGTGCTCAGCTATGGGTGTTTCCCAAAAACGCCTACCAACATGGTAGACTACTATGTAAGTTTCTACCATGTTGGTATGTACCACCATAGTTCCTACGGCTACGACCATGTTTGCAGATGTTTTCGGAAGTGTTCGGAGACAATTCGGGCGCATTCGCGGTAGGAAGCATGCCAGTCCCGTTTATACATTTATGTTGATATAGTCAGTTAATAACGGCGGTTACATGAACCTGTGATCAATATAAGATTCAATTAAGTCATATGCCAAAAGTGGTCTAGTTTATCTTCACCTTCGAGTGAAAATACAAGAAATAATAACGACAGGAAATTATATTGGCAAGTAGTCTAATTAGATGTGAGCAACCTTCCTCTACGTGCAGCAGGTGGCCTAGTGGGTTAAGCGCACAGCTTTGACTCACATTCATTAGAGCAGTCGGAGGTTCAATGCCAGGTGATTGTTATAGAATATCTTCTTACTCTGTGTCTAAATTATTATATTTAAAACAATACAAGACAAATAAACTGAAATTATTATCCATTTGCTTGGGCATATTTTACGCATTAGTGCCTAGGCTATAACAATTCGCCTGTCCCCGCTTGTTCCATGCAATATTATCTTTGCATTTGAACGTCTACCGATTGATAACACTCACATTAACAACGAAACCATCTAATTTCCTAATTGAATAGGCCTGCCATTACACCTGTTATCACCAATAATCACCACCTGGAAACTTTCTCCAAATGAAAATTCTTCCTAAATAATAAAGGAGAGGACAACAGAAACAAATCCCACACACGTTGACAGGTGGTTTTGAACTCGCAGGAATCACCGTTATACGCCTCAAAGGCGCACTGGCTTATCCATTTACGCCACCAGTCATCTCAATACACACTATATCTCTTGCCTAATTTAAATCATGAAAATACTCAAGGAGACTAACGTGGCCTATAATATTAATAATTAACAGGAAATCACATTGTCAGTATATAACCAAGTCTTACTCATCATTGAAGTGTTTTTAATCAACAATTTCGTTGTCTCCAAATTTACCCAACTATGGTATGTTCAACGCCCTCTGTTGACTACAGTGTTGTAGTAAGATACTAACTTGTTACGGGAGGTGAAGAGCTCTCGTAGGTACGGATCAAGTTACGATGTTGTTTACGATATAGCGCAGGAACCATGATTTCGAGAAACAAGGACATAGTAGCTACGTACATCGTAACATGGAGGTTTCACCTCCATAGTATGGACGAGCATTTTGGGGAACACCTCTCTCGTAGTTTCATGGTTCCCACGATGTTGGTAAGCCCCAGTTAGCCCGTAAATAGCTCGTAAATGTTTGGGAGACGCACCCCTGGTCAAGATATTACAGAAGAAGCACCTCAGAGCACAGGTTAGAGCTCTTCTCTCTGGAGCTGGAAACTGAAGACTGAACATTAAAATGTATAACTTAATAGTCAATACTGACATCAATAATCCAATGTACAGTGTATGTCAGAAACACCATTTGACACAAACCATTCTTGACATGCACTGGCATTGAGATGGTGTTGTGGAAAAGGGATTCTGCTGTGTTAGACTCAACATACACCAGCGATATGTCATGTTCATATGCTACCTATGTTGTCTGAGGTCAAGTGTCAACAAGCATTTCATCAAACTCACTGTAGCCATAATGTGAGTCTCTCTGAAACAACCAACCTTCTGAAATTAATATTTTAAATGGCCATGTCACACTTCATCTCATCACCTCACTATTTATTTAACTCATACCCACTCCTATAAGAGTTCCCGCTGATATATCCCTTTATACTGTATATATATATATATATATATATATATATATATATATATATATATATATATATATATATGGGCAATTCCAGCGTTATGGACGTGACATTTTCATGCATTATTGATGAACAAATTGCCACATAACCTCCGCAAAACTAGCAGTATTTCACAATTTTGTTCATATTCTTATGCAAACTCCATGGCTGAATATAGACAAACACAAAAAATTTATATCATGATTTACATTATAAGAATATGAGCCATTCAATTTGCGTTATGGACGTGACGAAAAACGGACAAACTTTTGAGAGAGCGTAGTTTTTGCTGTGAAGTGTGTGAAATTTTTAGAGAAATGTAAATATTACTGCATTCATACCAATCAGGACACCTAAGTAAAGACAGAGAAAGACTTAATTTCAAATGTAAATGTAAAAAAAGTTGGTTTTCATTGGAAGAAATGGCGTTATGGATGTGACGTTATGGATGTGACATCTGGAAAAACCCTCCAAAACGATACAAAACAATTGTGAACGGTGGATTTTAACCTGTAACGACAGAAATAGTAATACAACAATAAAAAATAACTGATAGCATTGCAGCTTTGTGTGTGTTATCACCCACTTATGCCCATTATAAGCCCCTCCATAGACTTACATTATAGCTGAATAGGGTAAAAATTTTAACAAACAGATATCCTTTCGAAACTTGCTCAGTTGAATATTTACATTGAGACGATACTTTTTTGTATTGGAAGTTTTCTGAAAGAATTTGTATGTCCATGTAGGAGAGACTTAAATTTTTAAGGTGAGGTTTACTTTTTCGTGGAATTGCCCATATATATATATATATATATATATATATATATATATATATATATATATATATATATATATATATATATATGTATATATTCTACTGGGCCACTTTGAAACTTACCAGTCTTTCCAGTCAGCTCCAATGTAGCTGATGAAAGAATGACCATGACTGCAAAATACATTTGACTGCCTATTCTATATCAGCCAGGACTCTGACTCAAGACCGACTTCCTTACTGATGACTCGGATTTGTATGTCTACTGTGTTTGGACTCATATCAGAGAAGGACTGTCAAATGTAATGGCATATAACATATAGCTTAATATATTGGCTAAATTAGTAGATAAACCAGATAAACTGTAATCAGAATGTATGAAGGTACAAAACTTAAATGGTTAAAATTATAAAATGGCAGCCTTCCAAAAAGCATTCGTATGATTTGTATCCTACATCTTCACATCATTGCAATGTTTGTTTGTTTGGATTTTTTTTTAGACAGAGATATTAATGAATATGTGTTGTGTACGTAGTTGTGTGTCGAGGAGTTGACTTGGACTTGACAGACAAAGTTTGATTTGTGACTGACCAAAAGTGATTGGGCAGCAGTCAGTTTTGGGACCTCTAATTCCAAATAATCTTTATAATCACAAAGTGATTCTAAAACATAAGATCCTAGTCATTAAAAAAAAAATCGAATCACAGAGAACTTTTTTTATCTGTAAGATATTGGCCAAGAAGCTGAAATTAGTAACCACTGGAGAACCACAAAATCCCATTAATACTGATAATTTGTCTCTATTTACCATAGAGTATGACATGATTTCTCTACATTTATTACAGTGCAACCATACAGCCTCTGCTTTATTTTCAAAAACTACTGAGTAAAGCCATTGTTGTCCAGAGCAGACATGGACATCTGCCAATCCACTTTGTGAATTGCTGCCTTACTCTGTAGTCATCAAATTTGTTATAAGGGGCTTATGTAGGACTTGTTTAGATATAACACTTAAGTGATAACATTTCATTTTCCAAAGGTGTCTAAGCAGGTGCTTATGTCTAAATAGAGGAAATGTATAAGGCACTGTTCCTTCCCCTTTCCAACCCTGTCAGTTAATATCCATTTATATATTTTATTATAATGCACTTTAAAGTTGTAGAGAAAGGTACACTGTTCCATGGATATGCTTGCATGTAGCTTCATTAGCATGGCATACTGTGTCATTTACTGGTTTGATTTGAGATGCACAAGACAGACAGAGCAAGGCATTGTGGGAACATCAGCTTCCTGTATGATTTTGTGAATGTTAAAATAAATCAAATCAGACAGTTGTCAGTGGCCAGGGTTTAAAGGATAATGAAAAGGAGTGTGTGTGTGTGTGTGTGTGTGTGTGTGTGTGTGTGTGTGTGAGAGAGTGTGAGTGTGTGTGTGTGTGTGTGTGTGTGAGTGTGTGTGTGTGTGTGTGTGTGTGTGTGTGTGTGTGTGTGTGTGTGTGCGCGCGCGTGTGTGTGTGTGTGTGTGTGGCGTTACTGGCATATTTAACATCTGCCTCAGTATCTGCCAAATCCTGTCATTTCAGGCGAGTTACAGCTCTGCACCCACTCCCCATTGCCTTGCCTTATTTTATTTGGACTATTTTGTTGACACATCCAGTAAATGAAATTGATTCTCTCAAATGTTTTAAGGCTGAAACATGGCTGAGAATAGAGACAAAAACGTCAAAAATAGCAGCAGCTAAAATGTGTAAATGACCTTTGTTTTACCCCTACCCAAAAAAGAATAGAAGAAGAAAGGGAGAGAGAGAGAGAGAGAGAGAGAGAGAGAGAGAGAGAGAGAGAGAGAGAGAGAGAGAGAGAGAGTCTGCTAGATCATTGTGACCTACACAGACAGTTGTCTACCCTTGGGCAAAGTGGATAACAAGCTCCATGCAATGTGTCAATGTTTTGGTGCCGTGAAACATGTGCGCAGTGTGCCACATTGGCTTTATCCTCCATCCTGTATCAAAGCAGACAAGATAGCAGAACGAGATTAGCATTTCTTCAGTTTTCAGAGGGATCCAATTACCTATGTTTAACCACATAAATGAATAGATTTTAAAATGAATATATTTAATTAGACTAAAATGAATTAGGTCACCAGAGTGAGATTATTTGAATGCTAATCTAATTAACATGTAGCTAATAATAACAACCCTTACACATTAAATAAATAAAATCCACCGGTTGAATCTACATATTCAGGATTTGGTTGTCCTTATGCATAATGTAAACACTGTGTTGAGCTGATCCACAATCTTGGCATTTTGAGATACACTGGATTAGATTGGCTGGTCTTGTATATTTCAAGAGCCTTTTTACCACTATTTGAGACATATATTCACCTATTTGAAAGAATTTTTGTATGATTGAAATCACTAGTTTTTGCCCCATGGAAAATGTATCTCATTCACACTAATTAAGAGCAATGTTGCAGCATTCATCTAACAACTCCCCCCCCCCCCCCTCCTCCAAAAGCCAAATGTATGTAAACTCAAGCTCTAATCATTGCAAGGCATGTTTGATTGCTGAGAGTCCTCCAGTCTTGGCTACAGATACTGGAGCACAGATGCAGACATATGGGCTGACACAAAAAATAAAAGAACTCTCTCTGATAAAAACTCTCTGTAATAGCTGTTAACTGATGTCTGCAGCTGAGAAAGCTCCATCAAGATAGCAAGGATCTGAACATGATCATTTGCCTAACTATTTTAATTAGTTGAAATTTGTGAAGCAACCTCAATTTTCATCATGAAGAGTTGTATCTGGTAAACAGCTGATAATTTCATTAAAACCCTGCACAACGACTTTTAATTGACTTTGTTTACACAAGGATTTCCTGTCCCTTTTTAAAGAAACTTAGCACCCCATGGACACACACACACACACACACACACACACACACACACACACACACACCACCACCACCACCATTTTTGATGTTCCAAAAATCCTTCTAATTGTCAGACTCAGAAATGTTGCAATGCCATATACATCAGAGCTGCGATGAGAACATTGAGGCCAGACCAATTACTCAAGATCAAACAGCCTTGCGCAAACACATTTAACTGAGAATCAGGTCATTGGGAGGGAAAAAGACACAAAGAAACACCTGTTCATATCAAACAAAATGGTAGGCCCGCACACTCACGCTTCCGTTTTTGGAAAGATTTCATCAGACGGCTTGCATTGATCATTTCTCTTTCCCTGAATAATACAGAGGCAGACTGTATCTCAGACTGTATCTGATAAGTAGACTGCTCTCTGTGTAGGTAGGCAGCTCAGGGACATGTTGCCCTTCGGGGTTAGCTCTCACAACCTAGCAGTGGTCTTTTTTTCCCCAAGAAACATTTTTCTTATTGGATCTGAGGCATCATCCTGCCAGACATGAAAATCCCACATGGATTTCCCACCAGTAGCTCCTCAGGGTGTTGTGTGCAACCCTGCCTCTAGGCCAACTTCTGTAGGTGCTGAGGAACATAGTCTTGTGTCCTCATCAAAAATGTATTTTGAATGATGGCTTAGCTGATTTGATGAGATTATTGAGGTCTATATTCTACACCTACAAACTGAATTTGCTTGGTAGGCTTTTGAAATAGAAAATCGTAACCTGATTCTGAAATAGAAATATCCAGCAATCTTTTACGCCTGTCCATCCATTACATGTCATCACATAGTTTTGACCACCATCTTTAAAGCGGCAAGTCAAAGTAATTCCGAGGCTTAGGCAAAAAAAAAATCAAAATCATACAACTCGTTGGTCACTCCCCCTGTCTCTACTACGCTCCTCAACGGCCTCTCAGATCCCTTCCTCGCTGCAGCACATTGTCAGCGGCTTGCTCACAGCTGTGATCGACAGGCAGTTATCCCTCCCTCCGAACCTGATTGGTGGAAAACTACAGGGAGCGCTGGATTTTCACTATATAAAGATAAGACGATTCCAACAACGATTACAGCGTTTAGATGGAGCTAGAGAATTCGTTTTCCCCCAAAATAGCCTTTTTCATGTACTACTTCCAGAATAACATGACAATTCCATGAAATTTGCCTTTAAAAGAGTTGCCAAATATATCTTTAATGTAATAGTATTCTCTTGCCATCTGTTTACTTCCATAGACCTGCCTGTTCTAATTCAGAAGTGTCTCTGTCATGCTCATCAGGTGGGCTAGGACACACCAAACCACAGGAGGATCTAAATGGAGACACCCTTTTAAGTGTGTTTGGAGTCATCCAGTATGCCTGTATCTTCAAGGAAAAGCATCGATGCAAATTTGGAGTGCAAAGTGGCAGCAAATTTGAATGAAGGAACTCCTTGGATATGGAGCTCCTTTGGGTAAACCAGAGACTGATTTTGGGCTTCCCACAATGGTGTTACTACTGTACATGCTTTATGTGACTTATGGGACTAAATAGTTTAACATTTGTGTTATGGATGAGCAAACTCTGACAATGCTATAGAACAGTGGTTCCCAAACTTTTAACTGCCGCGTACCCCCTGAGACACTCTGGTCCTACCGAATACCCCCTTCACCATGGACGTCTTGCTATAGCAATTTTTGCTTAATTAGGCCTATAGCTGCATTCACAAAATATACATGTACACATACATGCAATGTAGGCTAATAGCAATAAGGGGTATTGAGGATAGTTTTTAGATCGTTCTCTATATTATTTTTATGCTGGTGAGAACTGAAAACCCATTCACAGATTAATTTTGTGTACCCCCTAGAACCCATCCAAGTACCCCCAGGGGTACTCGTACCCCAGTTTGACAACCACTGCTATAGAACATCTAAAATCATTCCTTTTTTTCATTCAATTGCTGGACCCAACACATAGTGTTTAATCAGGGCTCCACTGCAAGATTCAAGACCATACGCGCGGGAACATAGGGGGCTGCGTACGCTGCAGCCCCCTATGTCAGAGCGTCAGCCCCCCTGGAGGGGGCTGCGATTAGGCTAGATATTTATTGATTCACTCCAAATCAATCATTAAATTTCATACATGACTTGTATAAAGCAGAGTGCAAAACTAAACTAAGGAGGCTCGTAGGATAACTGACACAACAGGTAGGCTGCCTATCAGAATTCCTGAGAAGCGTGATCAATGGTCCGGACTTTGTTTTAGGCTATCAAGCATAGAAAATTCCGCATTTTTATCCGACCCTTCCTAAATGAAAATAAAAATATGTATACATCCACTAATAGACTAACTACTGTGCCCAATAGTTCAGAAAGTTCAGAATGGACAGGCTGACCCATATAGCCCAGCTATTAACAAGAGAATGCCTCCTCCTAACCTCAACGTTGACAGCAATTCTCTGAGAGCGCACTGTTCGGTCTCGTCTGACAGCAGTTTGGAAGGCCAGTGTGGCCACGAAAAAGAGGAAAAGATCTGTTCTCAAAATTGGCTATCAAAAACTTGTAGGCCTACTCTTAGTACTAATGTTGGTTTTTTTTTTCGCATTTTGCATAGTAGCTATCGCCATTTAATAACAGCTTCTTCATCTCGATTATTAACCAAAGACAAGACAACGTAAGCTGTTATGTCTTGAATGGATAAAGTTCATTATTCGTGAGCATTCACCACCAAAATATAATCATGTGTTCCTTGTCCTCATAGCCTATCCGCACTGTCCGACAATTTCTGTAGGCTACAGAACTTTTCAAGGTATTTTGCGCACAGACAGACAAGACAAACGTCCACAAACATATAACATATTAACATGCGCCACTGGTTGGATCGAATAAGTTAGTAGAAATATTTTTGCTTTAACTGAGCTACCACTACAACTAATCTAATTTGGAATGAGTGAAAGCAAGCGAGGGAAAGAGAGAGAAATACCGGTATGTTGGGTTGAGAAATGAGAGCGAAGCAGTGGAGATAGAAGACGTGCGCAGGGGTCTCCGACTGAACGATAACATTCTCCCTGTCACTGCGCTTTATTTGAGGTTCTCTCAGATATAGGCCTACCCTACCTAGGCTATCTATGTTACACGGAAAACTTAGGTTACTGAGAAGACAAAAAACAGGTGGAGATTCTGTTTGGCAGGCTATAGCCTATTTTAAAAGACCCTTGCAAAGTAGGCTACTTTGTTCGGATTTCTAACCGATTAAAATCATGAACGTATTTGATTGACTTATCTTTTCGTTTTTTGTCTCTAAATGACGATGGATGTTGAACAGATATAGACAAACAATACAGACAACAATCACTCATCCCTTCTAGATAGGCATTGTAGGGCCTATGCCATTAGTGGTGTGCGCAATCAGCAGAAGAACTGCGCTGCGACTCATCTCCTGGAAAAAATGTTTGGAACATTAGGGTATAGGCCTATCTACCCGCTGTCGCACTAGGATACGCACCCTACAACAGCCAATAGTTATTCAACAGCAGAGACAGGCAAACATTTTCTGACGTTGGCTATTTCAAAAAAAAAGGTGACGTCACATTTAACAACCCAGCCCCCAGCCCCCCTACACAAAGCACCTTCCCGCGCGCCTGTTCAAGACTGGTCACATATAATAATAATAATAATAATAATAATAATAATAATAACAATAAACATCTAGACTTGACCCATTGGGAGTAACGCTCTTGTGCTGAGCAGACATCTGCATATGGGCAGAGCAACATAGCATTTGCCAAAGGGGAGGAGAAAAAAGGGCAGAGTTGAGAAGAAAGTTGGAGCCATGTAGTCTATGCTGGCGGGGGTACCGTGCCGGACACAAGCCTTCCTCTCCAAGGGCCGTCCTCATGTAAGAGAGTATAGCTTGATGAGATAGGCTTGAACATTGTGGGTCTGAACGCTCCAACAAACCAATTAAACATGATGTGTTTTTCTGTTGGTGAAACAATGCTGTGAATCCCCTGACACCCAATTAGAGAGGAGCTTCACATGCCCTCCAACTTCAAGGGGTGTGTGTAGGGTTTGGGGGTGGGGGATACAAAAAAGCTAAAGTTGAACGAACCACAACTGTTGGTCCTCATTATTTATTTAATTAAAGTCTCACCTTTTGTCTGCATAAACTGCAAGTAATAGAGTGACAGATGTGTTTAAATTTCATGCAGACTACTCACTGTAAAGGACTTTCATCAAGGCAAAATGTAACAGACCTTTTAGAGAATGCATCAATGCATAAAACTGTGCGTTGTTTTCCAGTGGGTAACCAATGAAATCATCCATGCATATGAAATGTGGCTGTGAGCTATTTTTTCCTGGATTTTTCAAGGTGATAGGTCCCTACCAGTTCATTTTTTTCTGACTCTCCTGGCGGTTTCTCCATGCGGTCTCTATCATTCTCTAAACTCTCTCTCTCTAGACCACCTGTTCTGCCTTGAGCTAAGGCAACAGCTCTCAAGGTCTTGTTCACTTTACTGAACTTTCTGCAAAACAAAAAAGCTACTTCAGAGTTGCTACTTCACAGAAAAGTTACCTGTGATGTGCTTGTTCAGTCAGACTCTCACTCAGCCCTCATAATAATACACTCCTGATGCCCTCCCAAGCTCAGAGAGCAGCAGAAAAGGTCACATTTCATTCAATATAGCTCTTGGTGCTCAGGCTAACAGAACTGTCAGATACAATACATTGTACTAATAGTACATTGGAGTATGGCTACCCATAGAAGTATTGACCCCTTTGCACAATCAGAGGCTTAGTGCACAGGAGAGAGTAGGCATGAATGTCTTCATACAAATGAATTATTTACATTATCTTTAACACTGAAAGATGAAGGAATAATACTGTACATCTTGCAATGTTGGCAGGTCTTCCACCTAAATTTACTAGAACTTTGTGATGCTACAGTACGTCGCTGGAATCCTATAAAAAAAAAAAGCCTTACTAGCAGTCTTTCTTACAGCTTCACTTAATCACAGACTTCATTTTTTGCCATCAACATTGTCAGGTCAATAACAAACTATCGTTTTCTATGTATTCTGAATGGCAAGGCCACAAGGGTGTAAGCTGACCTTATTGTATGGTGTCCAAACACGGACGAGCCACCCAATTCCCCAAGCTTTATACTATGCCTTAGGCTACCTGTGTTTCTGCCTCTCTAACTTATTAGCGACAGCAGGAGAGCCCCTTTTTGGAGTCAACATCAAATGGGGTTTGGGGGAAGCTAATTGAAATGGTACTTAAATGAGCAAGGGCATCAGTTACAGCACTCTTATCACATCTCTTGTGAGCTGATGGCTATCTGTTTTACAGTAGCACCGTCCAATCAGATAGCACTGATCCACAGAAGAGACAGAAAGGAAAGCGAGTGGACCTAATCATCACTGTGCATGATGAGCCAATCAAGGGGCTTAATGTTTTCACAGAGAAATCATCGGGTTTCTCTTAGATAGATAGGAGGATACTGGGGGAGATGAAACAGAATATTCAGGTCCGGCAGAAAGGAGAAGAAGAACACAGCTCACGACATGCTGACTCCAGCTTTTGATCTGCTCCCCTGCCAGACTTCTTTGACATATACTCACCCCTATACCCCGTACTATGCTATTAATCTCCCACCGCCATCGCTGTGTACCGATCCCATTAGCATGTGTTTCATTTCCCGGATTGGTCTGATCCATCTGTCGCATTGTCACAGCCGTAGCTGGCGCTACATCAAAACTGCTACTGTGATCGAAGGCAGTAAGTGTCTCACACACACACACACACACACACACACACACACACACCCCTTAGGTGAGTGGGCTACTGAGCAGCCAGAGTGCCGCAGCTCCCCCTGAAGTCACTCTGGCCTAAAGCAGCTGTCACTGAGTGAAACAAAAGGCAGTAAAACCTCACATGCGCTACTCTGCAGTGATGACAAGCTGACTGTCCTCCCATTACTAGGATCCCCCAATCCACCACCACACCCCCCCCCCCCCACACACACACACACACACACTTCATCCATCAACCCACCAGCCCACCCCAATCCACCCTCTCACCCCTCAACCCAAACCCCCACCCCACCCCATTCTACATCATCCCCCACCCCACCCCACCCCACCACCCATCTAGGTCTTTACAGAGGCCAGAGGGTGCTGATTCATCACTTTCACCAGCGACCTGCACATCCAAGCACTTTTCTCTCTCTCTCTCTCTCTCTCTCTCTCTCTCTCTCTCTCTCTCTCTCTCTCTCTCTCTCTCTCTCTCTCTTGCTCTCTCTCTCTCTCTCTCTCTATCGCACCCAGCCCCCCAATCAATCCATCAAATTTCATTAAGAGGTTCGTCCTCGAGTCCACAGGGTTGCTCAGTACCCAGATTGCAAAGCCCATGAAGGCAAAGACGGAGCTAAGAGGTCTGATTAACATATTAATATCTGGCCACTACAGTACTGCTGGGGGGAAAAAACGAGCCATAGGCCACATCGGGATCTGCTTATGGGTCCCGAGCTACAGGCTTTAGGTGAAATGAGAAAAATAATAACAAGAGACAGCGGTGAAAACAAAACAAATCATCAGGAAACAAGAGCTGAAATTAAAGCATTATGCACATCATGCCATTTTAAGCCAGGAGACTGAGGCTCAGGGCTTATTAGATGGGTGTCGGAGGAGAAACTCCATAATAAGGATAAATGAGACTTTGGACAAAACGCCATGAGTGGGCAATATTTGTGAGAGAGTGGCTCTCGGCGTACCTCTGGGTTATACAAAGAAAGTGCATGGCTGTTCAGCTGTTAGTCCTCGACATTCAGCAAACACAACTTTTATTTTTGTCAAAGGTTTTAGGTAGAGTGCCACATGTAACCTATTAATAAATTCACATCCACACAGTAGGCTACCCATCAGCAGGACTCCTCTCCAGACTATTTATTTACTGGTACAGTATTTAGCCAACCCTCTTTCCAATGCTAGGAGATGAGTGATAAGATTGAGGGCGACTTTTGCTTGCGTTTTGATTCATGGCTTAGCTTGACTGTCAGTATTATCCATTAAAAAAACAATAACACCCTAAGACAAGTAGTTTAGAATGATTCAAAATAGTTTCAAAAACTAGCACCAATATTATTTTGTTTCTCCTCCCAGTCTGCTGCAGATTGGGATTTGCCATTCGTCTAGTGCTGAGTGGTGCACTTAGCTTTGGTTTTCTTGGTATAGCTGCTTTGGTTTGGAATTACTTTCAGAATGGTGTTTTGTTTTGGTTATTATACAACATACTTCTCACCATCCATTGCAAATTAGGTGTCTAATGAAAAGGTAACAACCCAAATAAGGGGTATTTATCTATGTAATGGCTATAATAGTAAATTTCTGTGGCCCTAACCCTAGTAAGAATAATATTTTTTCAAAGAAAACTACTAGTCCCAGTATATTCTTCTGAATTCTTCAAAAGACACACACACACACACACACACACACACACACACACACACACACACACACACACACACACACAGATATATATATATATATATATATATATATATATATATATATGTATATATACAGTATATTGACATATATCAACCTCATTGACATCAGATGATTGGTGACATATATACGATAAATAAGAAAACGGATAATAACATGGCATATTGTTTAAGCTGAGTAGTGGAGTATTGATAATTGAGGCGTTAAAGAAAGGTGTTCTGTTGTATTTCAAATTGACAGGTGGTCCTTTAATGACAGTTTGACCCTAAACACCTGAGGGGAAGAGCACTGGCATGTACTGTAGGACCAAATGACCCCCAGCTCCATAACACACACCTAGAGACACAGCTAAACTGCCTCAACAGGCCATTAGTTGGGTGGACCTTTCATTATAGCTGTCAACAGTGACTCAGGCAAGTTCATCCTTGTGGCCCATTATCACAATGAGTCAGGCTTGAAGGACAGTGTAAATTGCCGTGCTGGAAATATTGAGTAATCAAGCGTGGCCTCAGCGCCGTGGTGCAATATCACACACCAGAGCAGAGGTTATGGCATCGTCACCATCTGAAATAATAAATGCTGCCCATGTGTCAGCGCAAAGACACCCCGGCTAATACAAGACCCCATTGGACAAGTGATTTGGCTGATAACCTGTTTGTTCAGTGGCCATTTCGCCCTACAGGTCATAATGGGGATGTAAACTTTGCCTGATGGGGGTTTGGTGACTGCCTTTATGAGTCAGAGTTTTCAAAGCTTGGAGCCGGCTGTTTTTTTACCCCTGAGCAAATATACCTGTATTCCAGCTAGTGGCTCTATATAGGCTACTGTAAATTAACAGAAGAGGTGAAGACAAAGAAAAAAAAGTCCTTATATAAAAAAAAAAAGTCCTTATCAAGCTGGGGTCGTGGTCTCGCTAATGGCCCCTTAAATGCTGAATGATGACAACGTGACCTTCCTTCCTCTGCCTCTGTGTGTAGCTGACAGCAAACAAGCAGCCCGGCCTGCTGCTCTGCTGCTCACCACTCAGATGCCCTGATGATGACTCAGCTGATGTGAGACGCATACAGTACACAGCCCTGACATTCTTCACCTGCTGAAGAAGACACAGCATGGGTCAGTGCCTTAACCTACACAAAGGAGAGGAGAATGAATTATCACTTTAATTCTTAACAAATATATTGACAGGGCAGTTACAGTATTGTGAGAGTTAACTTTGACAGAGTAATATATATAGTGTGTGTGTGTGTGTGTGTGTGTGTGTGTGTGTGTGTGTGTGTGTGTGTGTGTGTGTGTGTGTTAAGACAGTTAAGATGAAGAGATCATCATTAAAGTGTTAAAAAGCCTTAACACTTTAACATCATTAAAGGAGAGAAAAAAACACTTTAATTCTCAATATACTGACAGGGCACAACAGTAGTTACAGTATTGTGACTAGAGTTTTACAGGGTATATGTGTGCATACATGTGCACGCATGTGTGTGTGTGTGTGTGTGTGTGTGTGTGTGTGTGTGTGTGTGTGTGTGTGTGTGTGTGTGTGTGTGTGTGTGTGTGTGTTACGAGTTAAGATGAAGAGATCATCATTAAAGTGTCGTCATATATGCCTATACTATAGCATTTAAGGGAAGAAGGGAATATGGCATTCATTAGTAAGGGTGAGCTGTACTCGGCAGAACAAAAGCCTCTTGACTTGAAGTGCACGTGTGTAATCACCACCATCTGTTAAGGCTGTAAAGTAGCAAATCAAAAGCCATTGTGTAATAATGTTCAAAATCCCATTTCTGCTACTCTCGGGAAAAACCTTGTTCTGATAATAGAATAAATTCCAACTCTTGGGCATATATTCAGACCTCTCATCTTTCAAAGGTGTCAAAATTGCCTCAGTGCATGATAAAAGAAATTATGATTTAATTCCATATCCATTAGGTAATATGCATTGTTACACAAAATTGCATATCAGGATAGCCTAACTTCTGATTTGTTGAAAACTTTTAAACCACAGAACTTTTCTACAATCCACTACCTACAATAAGTGTTACTGAGGAGTTCTTTACTTGCTCAATGCTATAATATCTTCATTCAACATGACAGTTCATGATTTCCATTGCGTGTTCCTGGACTTCTAAACAAATCTACATATAGGCCTACCGATGGGAATTCATTACATTGCATGGTGACTAACAGCAAAGCTACACAGGGCCTCTTTAACCTACTGTGCTCTCATTCACCAAATCCACTACAGGAATGTTATTCAGAAATAAGTTATCATATTTTTTTTAGAATGCGATGGTACCACATCAAATAAAGGAAAAACATCGCAGAAATACATAACAATATGCCTACAGATAAAATGTCTCAAAAACATCCAAGCCACATGGCCTGAACGGCCCAAAATAATTGCTGGTTGTTACAGAGAGCTGAGCAGTGAGAAAAATAAAGTGAAAGAGATGCGAAGAAGAGAAAAAAAAGAGTCTCCAAAAAGCCCTGACGGCTTGTGAGTATTGAGTGAGCCACTTGGAATGGAACTGGCCTCGGGGCGGGACAGACATCTGAAGACATTATCGTCTGCAGGGGTGAAGAAGCGCCATCCCGTGTCCTCGCCAAGAGACGAAGAGGAAGTCAAATCCCACACAGAAGCTTCCTCCCTCACCCCTCGCCCCCACCTCAATCCAACCCCGCGCCTCTGTCGTCAACCCGCTCCCCCAAGGGAGGCCAGAGTTCTAGGACACAGCAGACTTTCGGTAATGACCGGCGCTACGGTGGCCTTATTGAGGCCAACGCCACAGGACCCTCTCTAAACCGCACCACGGACAGGCTTGAGCCTGACAGGATGTGGCAAAGCAGAAAATTGGAGGTCATCAATAATGTAGGAAGGACATGTGCGGTCGGTGAAGGGTCAACATCTTCAAAACGCGCGTGGCGTTTGTCATAGACTGGCCCAAGCTAGGGGGGTGGCATGGCAAACAAAGTCCCTTTCCAGCCCGTCTTGTTTTGTTTGTTGTGATACCAGAGATTATATGGTTTAGCTTTTTGACAGGACATTGTATTGTACTGAGATTCAGTGATAAAATCTGTTAACAATTCCTATAACTTGCAGCTGAAAATATACAGCTAAATTCATAAAAATTAGCAAGATAATTGTCATTAATTGAAATATATGCATTCATTTAAAACTAGGGCTTTTGTCAGGATATAAAAGTAATAATGGCGGTGCTGCAGTGTAATACAAAACATTTGTGTTGAAAAATAACATCAAAAAAACATCAAAGCAATGCTTCTATTGTGGGGGAAGAAATAGGGCTTACATATTTGATTGACAAATCTGACAACCCATCAGGAGTTAGCATGCTTGAATTACCTTTCCAACATCATACATGCATGCATTTGTGTTTTCATTGCTTCATCCATTTTTAATCCTTGCATCTCCTACTGCATATTGGATGCTATACTTTGATATTGTGACTTTCGCTATGCCTGGCAAGGGCCTCTCTAAATTAATGTGTCAAGTAAGAGACAAGCACAGAATTTTAGATGCTTACAGTGGATCAAAGTGCGGTGAGTTGACTTGTTCATATCAAGCACAGCATCAGTGTCAGTGAGAGTAGATCAGTGCAGAAGCACTGCTGGTTTTTTAATAAAGCAATCCAGTCAATTGTCACGGGGTGTGTTGTCTATGTGAAGTGGAGGTCTCTGAAATAATTGAGCACATTAAATGGTGAAATGTCATGTCATTAATTTTTATTTCAGGAACACAGGGCATTTATGACGTTGCTGTACTTAATACCCTAAGAGAAATGTACTCTCTAAAACTCTGGCATGAAGGTGGGCTGAATATAAGGTCACCGTTAAGGGTTATGGATGCAACACTTCTAAATCACTTTTTTTAGATTTCAGATCATCTTGATATTCTGCCTTAAAGGAGAGTACCGGAGTGAATTCAAGCATAGCCCTGTTGAAAGAGCTTGCTAAATGCGCTAGTTAGCGAGTGGAACAAAATAATTTGGTACAGCACAGACCGAACGCGAACGCAGAAGCGAACAGGCACTTTCCACTGAATCAATGGGACCTGACTGTTGGAAACCGAAAGTAAGATCTGAGGTTACATTGACTCAATGTAAAGTGTTTCGCGTTCGTGTTGGGTCTATGCTGTTTGAAATTCTTTCATTTCATGCGAAATATATTGCTGTTAGAAGGCTCGTGCAGCAGGACTATGCTTAAACTTGCTCCGGTATATTGCTTTAAATAAATACATGTTGTCATGACATATTTTGATGTTTGTGTTATAAGATGCATGAAGTGGCCAGCATGTGCACAAACATCTGCACCTGTAAATCCACAATTAGTCAATCTTGAAGATGATTTCAAACAATGTGACAAGAGTGTGCAAGTGTGTGTCTGCCTGTGTGTGTCTGTCTGTGTGTGTGTGTGTGTGTGTGTGTGTGTGTGTGTGTGTGTGTGTGTGTGTGTGTGTGTGTGTGTTTCCCCTAAAACGTCTTGATTTCACAATGTCGTCTTTCCAACTGGAGTTGTATTCTCCTCCAAAGCCAGGCTTAATCCAGTCATGTTGGGCACGCAGCCTGGCACATGAAGGGACGCCCGTGCACCCAACTAATATTTACAGGGTAATTAATGCTCTTTGTTTTTTGCCAAGGCACAACTGGGAAGCGGATGAAAGGCTGAGACAAAAGGGCACGCTTCACCCCTCAGAAATACTCATGCCAGGCCCCCACCTCCCCAGACTCCCCAGCAACCTCCATTACTGTAATTAGGTCTGCTGTCCGTAGGTGAAATCACCAGGAAGGAAGGAGTGTGCTACTGCAACTGCTACGGCAAAAAGTCAACAGACGCAGAGAGGAGGGGGGAAAACAAGAAGGAAAGGAGAAAATAAAAGAATGAAAACTGGATTAGCTCTCTCTCTCTCTCTCTCTCTCTCTCTCTCTCTCTCTCTCTCTCTCTCTCTCTCTCTCTCTCTCGTCTTATCCTTCCTCTATTTCTTTTTTCTTCTCCTGCCATGCGTTGCTTAGGAGCAGAGGAAACTGTGCAGTGAGGAGTTCAATTGTGCCCTGAGGAGTGATTGTGTGTTTGTCGTGATTAATGGTCAGAACTGCAACAGTAGGGTTTTCAACTCGCCCAGTGAACAGGGGGGGGGGGGAGAAAAAAAAGGAGGAGAAAGAGAAGGCAATCAAATATGTCTCTCATTCCTGAACAGCTTGCCATAACCAAGATGGAAGGAGCAGGCCAAGTTGTAAGGTTGATAGAGTGGCCAGACAAAACAAACAAAGCTGTAGAGTAGATATAGTGTATTCACATTCATACTGTATGGTACACTAGGGGCACTGAATTGTGCTATGACTGAGAGAGGCAGAAGAATGCATTGCAGGAATAAAAGCCGTAGATACATATTTGCCGTCTGATTAATCTCAGCTAATCAAAAAGGCAAGCTCTTATCGCCTGCGTATTCGTCTCAGGAGGAGCGAAGCTGAAATTGATAAGAGTACACAAATGGCTCACTGGTGTCCACTCATCAAAAGCATTATTTAGCTTATCTTTAGCCAGTGTGTGTGTGTGTGTGTGTGTGTGTGTGTGTGCACGCTATTTATAGGTACAGTACGTGTGTAGGTGTGTGTATGTGTTTGTCTGCTCTTTATCGGGCCCTTGATACCCCACAAATTGCCTGCAAGGGTTCTTGTTTACAATCAGGCAAAAGGCCACCCGTCTGAGATGGCCACTGGTATTCGCCCCGTCCTATACCCACCCCCACCTCACCTCGACCCTCCCAACTGTGCTCGGCACTCTCACCCGCTGAGTGTTTCGCTGCTTCCTGCCACATAATTGGACAAAGCTGCTATGTGCAATTAAAAGGCAGAGTCACAGTGGCAGCGCTGTGGGTCGTCACTCGCCTCTGTGCCTTTCTCACATAGTTAAATCTGCTCAAATGTTTGCTGTTGGAAAAGCTGTCGCATTATGGATGTGGCACTGGGGGTCTTGTCTTGTTGCCAGAGATGGTCTGGTAATCAGACAAATGTTGGATCACTTAATGAGATTCTTT
The DNA here is from genome assembly GCA_027497455.2 of Sardinella longiceps. NCBI lineage: Eukaryota > Metazoa > Chordata > Actinopteri > Clupeiformes > Clupeidae > Sardinella > Sardinella longiceps. Next base: position 16,573,568 of record JAODXP020000031.1, read on the forward strand.
TGAGGTGGTACGCAGGGCTTTTAAACATCCCAAAGACTGTAAAAACTGAGAGCTCATTGGAAAGCTTGGAAAATCTCATTGGAAAGCTTGGAAAATCTCATAAAGATCACTTCAGAGAAAATAAAAGAAGCTAAGAATAAATTGAAGCACTTGTCTAAGTCCAATTTACGTTCACTTAAAAAGATTTGAGAACACTTTTCAGAATTTTCAATGTTTCTTTTCAAAGGTCTCTGCCACACAAGATTTTTACTTCTTGTACTTGATGTTTCCATGTGAGTTTGAGTTACATATAGGTGCATGTAGGAATTTAATTTAATACATTGCTGCAAAAGAGTTTCATTGCTCAAATAATTTTTCCCTGAATAAAAAATGGTTGAATGAATGAATGAATGAATGAATGAATGAATACTATCTTACTGTCTGCCTAATTTTATTTTGCCCATGCTATTCCCAAAACTTCTGCAAAAATGTTGTCCCTTGCAATTGACATTAGCAAAATAATGTAAATAATTACTGAACATGCCATTGGACATTGACAAGCAGCAAATCAGCAAAGCTAATTGTGATAGGAGGAAAACCATAGGGTTATAAAAAATAGATTGCAAAACATCAGGGTGTCCTTGGACAGTTTTCAGTCCAGTACATGTCTTTGACGTCCTCAAAGAACAACTTGAAATACCATGTTTGGCAGGACACCTTTAAAGAAATTTCTGCACATATAAAGAAAAGTAACAAGCGTTAGCAATTTCAATAAGCCAAAATATTCCATCCGCAGAAGCCCGGTGTGTCGTGATGATGCTTTCGGGTGTTTCTTGTTGTTATCAGTTTCCCTGCTTGAGAACAGGCTTCATGGCCAGCTTATCCCCAGTGGGGCTGGAGACAGGTAGCGGGAGTAAAGCCCAGTGATCAGGCTGGATTGGGGTGAGCTCAGGCCCCCATTCAGGAGAATTACTGATGCCATTCACAGCATCCATCAGCCAAGCCTTGCAGCGAGGCTGTGCCACTGATTCAGCTCAGAGAAACACATGATTGCGTTGTTCTCCAAGGGAGAGCCCAGACACAGCCATGAGATGTCTATCATGCTGACTTGTCAGAGCCTCACAGCCAATCCAGAAAGTCTATGGGACCACCATTGCAAAGAGGGAAGAAAGAAATAGATATGCAAGACAAAATGGGATCACGTTGGGTTTAACTATGACTAGTTAAATCTAAGGTGATCGTAAATTAAGTGGTCAATGATACAGATATTAGATACTTGAGTTTAGATTACATAGTTAATTGGGCATTTGTAATGCATTTATAAATGGTCTTTTTCATTTAATAGGGGGAAGGAAGGACCTGACCTACTGGAGGGAGTGCTTTGATTAAATAAATGAATTCAGAGATAGTCGGAATGGAATGACTAATGAGAATTTTATTCTGCCAAGGCCTCTTGATAAGAAGGGTCCAATGAAATGGACTGTCTCACATATCCATCAATACGGTTCACAGGTTTGGATTATTACAGACAGCAGAGGGCCATTCAGTGCATGGCTTGTGATGGCATCTTACTGTATATATCAAGAAGACCTCTTCATCATCATGATCAGCCCTACAATCACAATCACTTTGATTATAGTCATTGTGATCCTCTCAACTCCTAGCTGCATCCACCATTACCACCACCATCATCATCATTACTATTTTACAGGTTTTATATGTTGACATTTCAACTGATACTCAAACAAATTGATAATATAGAAATAGTATACTGAATACTGTGCATACTAGTGTATGTTTTATGTGTGTGATGTCAAATAATAATCCTACAATCCCATCCACAAACTCTGACAATGATAATCACAAATGAAGAGATAGTTTAGATTGTTTTGGAGGTGCAGCAATGTGGTTGTGAAATACATGGATAAACACTATGGCGAGTTGGCGAGTGTATAAGCGTGAAGTGAAACATGGCGATCCAAACTTCCGAACTCAATATGCCTGAGTCGAGACAGATCCCCTTTTTCTTGCAGTTTTGGCTGTATTTGCCCACTCTAGCATTGTACAGTACTACTGTTTCACCACCATTTGATTTCACCATGAGTGCACTCAAAACACTCGAGTCCAGATTTCACCATGGGTGCACTCTAGCCCAGACTTAAAACCTTCTTCTGTCCTGCTTCCCATTGTAAGAGTTGGTGCAAAGTGAATCTTCCTCACTCTTCATGAGTGTTATTGGGAGGGACTGCCTCGGCTGTTGCCTCTAGCTGTATGGGGTATGGTAACCACTCACCATCCCTGCAGTGGTGTTTCACTGAGCACCATACATTAGTTATGCTGCCTGGTGCAAAGACCTGTCATGTGTCATGCTGTAGACGTGTCATGCTCATCATCTCTCTCCCCTCTCATTCTCTTTTTCTCTCTCGCTTTCCATCTCATCCTTTCTCTATACACATTTGACATATGATCTGTGGCATCTAAATCATCTAGACATTCGCTTCCTCTGCCCATATATGCTACAACCATTTCCTGTGAGTCATCTCTATCCCTCACTGGTTGACCTCCCATGTCATCGATTCCATCCTGAGAGATCTGAGACCAACTCCACAGGAGGCCCAAGCCAGGCCTGACTCCTCCCAAAAGAGAACCTTTGGTTGGAACTGACCCCATCCTATGATGACCCCTTGTCAAAATGGACTCATCCATGATATGCCTCATGACCAACTGTCACACCTTAACATTATGCCTAGCTGCCAATACGCTGTCCAACAGCCAGAACTATAGACAATCATTAATGGCGTGTCCATCATATCATGTCATGGAACAATATTCTGGATTTAAAAAATTGTTCTGTCAAAACTATGGAAATTTTCTCAACCACATAATGGTACCTACTGACTGGATATTTCCTGCATGACATAACTGAATATTGAATGCTTTCATGTCTTCCCCTGCCGAATAACTGCAGTCTCACTCCTCATTAGTGCACACATGTGCAGCTGAGGCTCTCACGAGGGGTTCACTCTTTCAACATGGCAGGGAATAATCAGATCAGTGTTTGATTGCTAATTAAATCCAGATGCTTTCCATAGAATTGTTAGATGCACTGAGTCTACCTAATGCAGGTTAACTGGTTGTAAGAACAAAGCTAATGTGGAATTGGGTGAAAGGATCAAATTGAATTCAGCAGATATTTATAGATATTAATAGTATAGTAATAACTTGTGGATGTGGAATTTGAGTTTGAATACTTGTTCTATCCGTCCTCATAATTTATGTGGCACAATACAGTAATAGTGTTTAAAAAGGTTTATTCACATGCATAAATATACAAATTTGTCAAATAAAATGAAGGCTCTATTTCTGCCATTTAGCAAAACAGCAATAGTAATATAGGACGGTAATGAGCTTCAGCATCAAAGCAAAAATAAAGCTTGTCATGCATGCTCTAGGAAAATGCGGAGTGTCTATTTGCACCCTGGGTTTTAGAGTCCAATTTCCTATTTACACCAAATATAACAAAGACATTTGTGCATGCACAAAATTACCGCAAACGGTCATATTACCAGGGGAGGTCCTACCCTCGTTGGTGCCCTGGGCGAACACCTTATTTGGCGCCCTGAAAAACTCTTATGGTACTTATGGTAGCTATTAGTTACTCTACTATATACATGTCTACTAGCTTCTACAGCAAAGGAAAATATCTGAACCCCAAACCCCTTTCTTGTGTGTGAGACTTCAGCACTGAAATCTGAAAGCATGCAAACCTTAAGGGATTTGGGGTGTTCACGTTCTGCAAATAGGTGATAGAAAAATCTTCTGTTCAAATTATAGGGCTATATCATAATGTGCAGTGACTTTTTTGTTTAGTTTTATTTTTTGAGCTCTTGGTTATTAGATGGAACTCCATCAGCTAACTAAGCCAAGTTTATAACACCAGATAAAAATATTTCCCTTGCCAAAATATGAGTGATCTTTACACTGAAATTGAACACCCTTATTCGCAAGCAAGTACATTACAAGTGGTACCAATGCATGCATCCATTAATTTGATACAAAATACCTCCATTGTAGGCGCAGATATGCCCATACCAAAGCTTCTGAAAGACAATGAAGTAAAACCGCGTCATCCGCATCCCAAGATCAATCCATAGTTTGAGTTGGAGGGTGGGGTTTAGAGACAAAGGGCCTTGCTAAAAAGTGTGTTTTACACACAACCAATAATTCAAAGAATGATAACAGATGTAGATGGGTAGCTGTTCCACAGAGGGCATCAATATGGAAGCTGTCCTAATTTTGTTTGAAAGATGGTCTAATGGTCCTAATCAGAGGAACACAGAGGACACCATTGCCACATATTCAGAAGAGAACAGTGCTTCGGAATCGGAAATTGCATTAGGCTAAAACCTCAACCTCAGAAGCACTCAGCTTGGATCCAAACTAAGCTTACCCACTTTTCATTTTGCATCAAGACTCTGATGTTGTTTCCATACACATTAGCATACTTGGTGTATAGCCACATTTACTATTCCCACCGGGTGCAAACAGCATTGCTGACTATGTACACCCAGGTGCGAATACCATCTGCCAAATTATTGTAAAAGACATTTAAGATACAGTACATGAATCAGTGGAACCAAGCTATCTTCTTTACCTCTGACCAGGTGAGTACACTTCATGTTGTTAATGTCATTTTGCATAGTTCTCATTATGGCTCTGACCCTACCATGCTGATGACCTAAAACCCTAATAATTATAATAATACATCAGAGGTAATTTGGTACCTTTTTGTCACCGGAAAACTGTTAAAAATCAGGTCTAATATGTAATTAGAGAAGAAGCTGACCTGCCTGAGAAGTCACCTGGCCAGCCACTCACCACTCACCATTCACCTCAACAGGCACTGTCAGCGTGGTCATCCATTTTTGCTCGCTTGAAATTGTTTAAGCCAAATCTAATGCATTCACATTTTGGGCTAAATAACCCAATTTCACAGTCTACTGAGCAGACAGAGTGGAATGAGCTGCTAGCGAAGTGGAGAAGTGACAATGGGCAAAAGTTCAGCATCTCCATATGCAGATCATGGTAAAAGCAATCTGTCTTTTTTATATACTACATAGGTTTTCGGCTGCTCAAGTTTTTGAAAATTAATTGAACGTGGCTCCTTCACCTTAGCAGTGTTATTTCTACACCCGCCTTCACCTTGTTGCATCACCAGGACTAGTTTTCACTCACAGTAATCTAGTATCGAGTTTCAAAACACTAAGGTCATTTTGGTGTTCTTTACATTTTGTTTTTCAGGGGATTATACCAGTGGATCTACATGTGGCTGGCTTTTACTTTATTCATTTTTACATAATAAAAACAACATGTTTGAAGTTTGGTCAGTAATGACTGAAATACACTATTTAAAAACCATGACCTACAGTACACTACATGCACTGCATTCCATTACACTCCACTACACAATGATGCATTCTGCTTAAGGATGCAAATGTATTTGAAAGGGATAAATACTTAAATAGTCAATGCACACATAGCACATGAAGCAGAAAAAAGGCGTTTACATGATATAGTCCCATGTGCCCTGCTGACTGCACTGACTTCATTAGCCTTGTACTGCACATGCATACAATCATTGTTCAAACCCAGGCTCCGAGATTGCATTAGAGTCGTCTTAAGTATCTTTCACATAAAATCAGAGCAGAGTTGTAATTTGGAAGGGTAATCCTTGTAGATGTGAAGTGAGCTGTGTGTGTGTGTGTGTGTGTGTGTGTGTGTGTGTGTGTGTGTGTGTGTGTGTGCGTGCGTCTGTGTGTGTGTGGAGGGTGGATTTTGATATTCACGAGTAATTAATTCCATTGCATACATTCCCCTTGGGAGTTCCCAAATGCCTTTAAAATTACAATAGATTCATAATATAACCATAAACCAAATTAAATGTTGTTCATGCCTTTTGTGAGCAGTTATCTTTTTTTTTTTTTTTAATTGAGTATTCCCTTGTCAATAATTGCCTAAGTAATTATTTCTGTTAAACCAAACATGCTTCGGTAACGTATTTTGCAAATGCAGTATAAAATTATTACAATATACAGCAGTCACTTTAGCAAGTCTTTGCATATTTTCCCCTTTGGTCATGCAAGCCATGCCATTAATGCAGATAAATGCATTAGCAAATGCTGCTCCAGTGGAGAGGTCTTCACCTGGGTCACGACTAATACAATGAAGGGATAGTATCTGACATGAAGCCGCCGTCCAGTCTTGCTGAGTGCTCCAAGCAGCTGAGTGAGAATTGATTATTACTGCTCCGTTTGCAGGAAATTCAATCTTTGATATTGGTTGACAGTTCTATGTACAGACACTGAGGTATTAGTGAGAATGAGAGGCAGGAGAATGAAAGAGGAAAGAGAGAGAGAGAGAGAGAGAGAGAGAGAGAGAGAGAGAGAGAGAGAGAGAGAGAGAGAGAGAGAGAGAGAGAGAGAGAGAGATGACTTCAGTGGTACCTTTCTATTTTTCATTTTCTTCACAATGAGTACTCCAGGAAATGTTAATAGGGAGTAATGCATTCTGCCGTTTGATAGCAGTCAGCTCCCTGAGAGAGAAGAAGAGGGGGTGACTGTCTGTGAGAGAGTGACTGAGTGAGTGTGTGAGTGAGTGTGTGAGAGAGTGTGTAAGGGTGTGAGCATGCGAGTAGAGGGGGTGGGGATGGTTGAGGTGTCTTTTAAAAGCTTGGCACCTGGCCAGGACCTGAAGCCCTAATCTCTGAGAGAGACACATCCATCACTCAGGCTGCCCACTTTACATTTGGAATGAACCCTACAAAGGAGGTCAGCGCATGGCACCATGCTTAATATTTCATGGGACGTGTGGACGAGGGACATGCATCACTCGCCTGTTCAACAGCATGGCCCATATCTGTGCAAATTATCAGGCGTGCTCATAGACCCTAGCAAGAATAAGTGGAAGACATCCAATTAAAATACAGACATGATGTACCAAAATTGACCTTAAGATAATTCATGAACAGAGAACATGGAATGCACACTACAATGGCCCATGGTGGTCAGGGATGGTCACTTATGGTTTAGAGGTGGATAGGCCATGGTTTTAAAAATTGGAAAAAAAAAAAAAAAAAAAAACCTCCACAATGACTGTATTATATGTGCATGGGTTTTCAACAGGGGGGCTGTGACGACATTCCAGGGGGTCCATGACATGGGTTCCAGTAACAACGTAGTGCGATTGAACTTGATATTTTAAAACTTGATTTGAGAATTAAGCTCAGCTAAGCACTCCAAATGCAGTGTAACAGTGAAATCTCTGCATACTTGGCATGCTGGCTAAAATGTCTCTATGTATATAATTTCTCTTGAATCTGTTGAATGTTTATAGCACCCCTTTAGTCAGAATGGTGTTCCCTGGAAACGAACCAGTTGAAAACCCCTGATATGTGTATCCTATCCTTTTTTATTAAAAGAAAATATCTATGAGTTTTTGTAGGCGCTTGATCATGTCATGTCATGGCATGGGGATCCAGAACAATCTTCTGAATCCAACAGCACCTGTGCTCTGATTCTAAATCTCAGATTTCAAAAACCTTACAGTATCCTTACTAAAACATGTACTTTATAATTTTCTTTTAATAAATAATTTTACGTCATATCTTTAAATATATCTTTAATATTACGGCACATCTTTAAAAACTATATTCAAACACTGACATCAGTTTTCTAACAGAGCCATAACTCTGGTTTCTACCAAAGTTGTTGATGTCCAGTAACAATTCTGACATTGTGACACTGTGCTGTTATTAGGAAATAATGAAATAAGTACTGATATAAATAATGAGTGAATGGGAGATGTATTTATTTCATGGTACCCAAAAGTGAAATAAATAAATATATCACTGTAAATGCATAACTACATTTAAATTTAGTTTTAATAATGCAATGCTTTATTAATTTTTTATTTCTTTTTTATTAATCTCATTTTCCGACCAAAAAAAAAAAAACGTTTTTATTATTTTAATCGGACACTTTAAATCCTATTTCTAGCCTTGTATGCCATATTTTACGGATGTCCATGGCCAACAAATGGAACTCCAAGGCAACATTTTGTTCCATTTAGATTATATTCAAGAACGTTAACATTTAACATTTACGCCTTGTTCAACTCTCATTAACATGCTTTTTAGCCACAGAATGCATAAAATAACAGGAACATTATTTATTTATTTATTTATTTATTTATTTATTTATGGATTATTTGGTCGTGGATCTAGGCCATTTCCTATTGTACAAGAGCATTAGCCTACAATATTAAAGATTTGCTAGGCTTTCATGTTGTTTCCTACTGTACCTGAGGTACTGTAAGGATGATGTTTTCAGATACTTAAAGTTCCCTTTGAAGCCACTTCTGACATATAGAAGACGTGGTGTCACCACATTTCTCTCTGTGCCATTTTGACTGTCTGACATAATAACTCTTCTGGTTTTCTGCCTTCTCTCTCCTGACAACACCATCAAAAGCAACCCAAAATAGCTGAACTCAGATAAAAAAAAAGGAGAATGTCGTCTCACAGATATTTCTCTGAACAAGAAGAATGAACAGTATCCTTAAAGTATAATATGATGTACTTTATTTCCTTTTCCACCAAAAAAAATGCAATTTGCACTAACATCTTCAGCACCTCACACAAGAAACTTTTTCTCATTAACTGATTTTGAGTTGTGGAGTTGCCTGTCAAGTTACCTGGGAGGGTTTGACAACAATTTTCCATGACTACAGAGCACTTCATTGGTTTGCAGTGAGAGACAACTAATTCCGACAAATGTGCTATCATAAGTTCGGGGATAAAATTCTGGTATTATGCTAGGCTTTTGTTTTGCCCCAAGGTCTCAGATCACTTCTTTTACTGCATAGCAGCCAATAACCCATTAAAGTCCACAGTCCACACAGCCAAGTGAGAGAAAGAGAGAGAAAATAAAATGTTCTGGTCCATCCTGTTTCTAATCATACCACAACAGAGACAAAAGCACCTTTAAAACGGACCTATCAAACAAAAAAACAAAGGCTGGAGGTTGATGACTCGAACGGGAACAAGAAGCCAGGGGCCTCAGGCCCCAGCACAGATAGATACAGAGACGCACGCGTGGATTATTTATATCAATAAAAGTTTGGTGTAATTGCCAGCCAACTTAATTAGGCCCACAAATCTGCTTAGTGACATTATAGTTGCCACCTTATCGCCAGTCGCAGCGCCTGTTTATCTCGGAACTGGAACATTAATTAACTTATCCTCATGCATCACAGCATCCCGACACTGATAGGCCACTTTAGACCAAAAAGGGGCAAATTCGAACTTGGCCGTTTCTCCTCGTTTTGTTTTTTGGCCAAACGCAGGACTTACTGTAGCATCCAAGAATAGTGAGGAAAAACATCATGTCTTCTGGACTGCTCTAGATCTGTAACAATTAGTTTGGTAGAAATACAGGATAAAAAGCAATTACTCTTTGCCTGCCCCTGGGAAGCAGTGGAAAGGTGAGAGGGAATAGGCTAATATCAAATTGTGTCTGAGATAGAGGTGGCTTGAAAAAGAAATGCTTTAAATGGTTACTATAGAAACGGTTATGAAGAAATCCAGTAGGCAGAGGCACCTCCTTATCAGGATTGGTGGGGATTTCAACACATCTCGATGCCCACACCCTCCCTCACTGGCACGCTGCTCTGGAAAAAAAAAAAAGTGTTCACTGACGGTTGTTAGGGGGTCTCTGTGCGGATTTTTGTGCTCTCTATCTGTGCTGCACTGGCAAGGGCCCAGCCCTATACTGCAGCTTTGGAGCGCAGAAGAGCTCGGAAGTGGGGTGTTTGGGGGTGGATGGGGGTGGATGGGGGGATGAAGCATTTCAACAGAGGAGTGGAGAACAACAGCTCTGGCTGGTCAATTAAAAAGTTGTGGAAAGGAGAAGACCCCCCCACCCCTCCACCCCACAACGCTCTCTCTCTCTCTCACACACACACACACACACACACACACACACACACACACACACACACACAAACAATCCCAAACTCCCAGCCTGTACACACACTGAGTGCTTGTCCTCCTCCGGTTATGTTGTTATCACTTGTGAGGTACTTTCCCAGCTATCCGCAGCTTTAAGCAGCAAATCTGTTAATTAGACAGTCAGCAGCAAGACTCTTGAGGAGTTTTAAGGATTGATATCAGAATCAAAGTTCATGACTAATTTACTGGTTTACATGTAGCCAGAGCATACATTTTACAATCCCCTTGTAATTATTTTACTAGACTTCTTCTTTAACAACCAGTGTGCAAACCGTATCGCTACTTAACAGCCTTAGTATGAGCCGTGACATGATAAGCTTGTTGCTCGTGTGCTTCTCCGCATAGTAAAGACAAGGCATCCACTTAACTTATTGATTGACCTTAAGATTACATTTCAGCCATTGATTTAGTTGACAGCTTTATAGAAAACACCTTTCTCTTGGTGTAGGCTGTCAGCAGAACCATGGCAAGTAAACAGGGTACTCAAGTGGGAGCTCAAACTCAAATGTAAACTTGGAACTTTTGGTATAAATCCTGTGCAAGTATCCATCAATACTTTTTTTTCCAAACGTGTGTGTGTGTGTGTGTGTGTGTGTGTGTATGAGAGAGAGAGAGAGAGAGAGAGAGAGAGAGAGAGAGAGAGAGAGAGAGAGAGAGTGTTAAGGGACTCTGAACTGATTATATAGTGTATGAGAATATCTTAGGGGAAAATATCTGCAGAGTAATGTGTATGTCTGCTGCACTGCAGTGGGTACAAACACACACACACATTCTCTTTTTCTCTTTCCCCTTCAAACACACACACACACACACACACACACACACACACACACACACACACACACACACACACACACACACACACACACACACACACACACACACAGCCCCCACAAGTGATAAGCTGCAATAAGGCTGGGGATGCTTGCTAATCTTCTCAACATGATTTTCCATACTGGTTTACCAAACATGCGGCTGGATTAAAGGCTGCATTCTATTAAAGCAAAGGGCTTAGCATATGGCGCAAGGAGAACCCAACACAAGTTGGGAATTAGCCATGTTCTCTCAATAGCCTTTTAACCGCATTTACTGTTGGTTCTTGGATCATGTGCACCGAAGAGGGAAAAGAGGAAAGGAAAAGAAGCATCTCAAGAAAATGGGGGAGGGTTTGGGATTACAATGTTACAGGATTCTCACCTCACCCTCCACCCCCCTCCCCTACACATGTACTGTACTCACACACACACACACACACACACACACACACACACACACACACACACACACACACACACACACACACACACAGGTGAATACACACAGACATGTACACCCTCACCCACCAACTCACAGACAAAGGTGGATGAGCAAGGGAAAAACACAGCAGGTAGGTTCTGTCGCCTATGCATGCCTTAGAACACCAAAAAACAAAATTTCCCTTCCTTTTCTTCATTTGGCTGAATTCAGGCTGCATCCAAACAGCGGCTAGGGAAGATGCTTAGGTTGGGATTATGTGATGCTGCAGTGCAGTGTGTGGTGTGTTTGATCATGTTCCAGATGTGGCCATCCCAGAGACCCAAACAGGCTTTTCCCCTTTCCTCTCTCCTCTGTATAATTTGGGCTGTTAATTACTCCCCTTCTATGTGTCTCTGGGGCTATGCTGTTCACCAGGCCAAATATAGCAAGAGGGCCGACCCAGCAAATCCTGACATCCTGCATGGCGAAAGGCAATAATGTACACAAGTTATGACTGGTCCAGTGCAATAAAATCTTGGCCTTAATATTTAATGTTGATCCATTATTGATGAAGTGTAAGAAAACAGTCTAAATAAAGGTAAACCTGCACTTGTGATATGCCCTTGCAGTTTGAAGTTTTTTCAAGGTTTTTTATTATTATTATTATTATTATTATTATTATTATTATTATTGAAAATGAAATGAAAATAGGTAAAGCAGGGCAATTTCATAGTGAATCTCCTCCATGAAAATGTGTCTCAATATCCTCTCCCTGGGTAGTCCAATGGTCACTATCAGCAGCAAGATTTCGCCTCAGTGCACTTTGGCTCCTGAACATAATTACACCTGATGTGTTCACTTCATTTGCCACTGATGGCCAAGTCTTCCGCACCTACCTGCTGCACTCTCTCAGGCTGCTATCGATATGTTTCTTGTGGCCTCAACAAAACAGGGCTATTGATCAATTAGATACCACCTTATGGCTGTGTGTGTGTGTGTGTGTGTGTGTGTGTGTGTGTGTCAGTGTGTGTGTGTGTGTGTGTGTGTGTGTGTGTGTGTGTGTGTGTGTGTGTGTGTGTGCCTTTGCATTCACAGTCCAGACACAAGATTCAGTCTGATAAATCCACACTCTTGCCTTTCCTTTGGTCAAGCATTTATAAAGTTATTTTCAAGGTATTATTGCCAGCCAAGAAAATAATTGGGAAACATCTTTTGCACTCAGCCATCTCATAGTGTCTGGATGATTTTGAAGATTTGTTGGTCTGTCATTTAGGTTGTGACAGCCAATAACTTGTTGATTAAATAACAGACCCAATGACTATGACAATTCCAATGATTAATTTTTATAGCAACGATCATTTCTTGTTTTTTTTTTTTTCTTCTTATATCATTATACCTTCCCTAAGATTAAAAGCCTGTAAAGAGCAGTTCTCTGTGCAAAACAAAACTCAAATATTACCATTAACCATGATGCATTGAAGACAACAAAAGTAGGTGCGAGCGAATCTGATTTTCCTGGATATTTTCCATTTTTCATTCAACATTTTTCTTCCCGCTTGGTTTTGTGGCTCTCCATGTAAGCATGCTATGATGACCCCGAAATTCTGGAGGCAAAGTGCTTTCTAATCAGCTAGCATTACCCACCATATCTGTTGCACTTGCCTGGAGACATTTATTATCCTCACTTTGCTCTTGCGAAACTTGCTTTGTTGGCTGGATAATTTTTCGTTTTCTTGGCACACAGTGAGCAGTGCGGGGCACTAAGCAGACATAATGTTTTTTTTCTTCCCCTCTCTCTCTTGCTCTTAGAGTCTTCTCTTGGAGAGGTTTTACTCTCAGGGGCTTCAAGATGGACTAATTTTAGCCATTGAGATAATGGCTAAGTCTGCAGCTCATGTTGGCTAATTACACTTTCTCTTGCTCTTTCTCTCTCGTTCTGTTTTTTCTCAGTTTGCTCTTCTTGAATTGGACACAGCATTGACTTCTTGGGAGCAACTGGCTCTCAGGGGCCCTGGAAGCACAGAGGGGCCAGTCTGTGCATGGCTGACCTTGTTATGACACAGATGTGATGTGACATGGCGGCCTGCGTATAGGTCAGAGTTTGCAGTGTGGCTATTATTTCTCATGGATGCAAAAGGGCAAGGCTGAAATTTGCAATCCATTCTCCCGCACTGCAAAAAATGGCAATAAGTATTATGTAGACCTTTTAGGACAGAACTGGTATTTCTTTCAGTAGTCTTACATAGTGTCACATACTGCTGTTTTTATTTAGAATTGATCATTCAGGTTACTGCACTTGGGATTTTTTAACCGATTATATTTTATTGTCAAATCCTATGGGAAATATTATGTCCACTGCAATTGCTGCATCCCCACCACTGAACTTAGCCTGACAGAGTGTACAGGTTCTTCCCAACATTGTATGAAATGGCACGCAATGTCACTGGTGGTGACAGTGTGCAGTAAGCGGTCACTTCCGCCAGATTTATCTATAGGGTCACTAATCTAGTGGAATGAAAGCTGAAATAAGGTGTGACATTAGGAATGAAGGTGGCCAATGGATTTGATTCTTTTGAGCCTTCATGCCATGGTAAGTCTCTCAATGCTAGAGTCTTTGGCACTTTTTCCCTGGTATAATTTCATATCTGACATGTTTCCCTTTGGCATTGACAAAACACCACTAAAGCAATTAAGGTCAACCCATCTGCCCTGAGTGGGATTGCTTCCACAGGATGTCTTTAACATTTGTGTTCAGACTGACTGCTTTATTGTCAGTCTCAAACCCACGCCTTAACAGCCACCATTTTTCACTTTTACTATGTTAACGCATGAATGATTCATGATATGAGTCTTTCCATATGAAAGACCTTTAGCACGTACTGTATAAAACATATATTTAACCTAATCAGAGAATGGATGTGTGGTCAAGACAGGGTCTTAATTTAATCTAAGCTAATATAGATAAATTGAGATAATGTCATTAATATTCTGGGTATATTGCACATTGATATAAAGGTCATGATCATTATTGGCAAAGTTATGATTAAGAACTTTGCTACAAGGAGGCTAAGAGATGTTCTATTCTAGTGGAAATGCAGTGAGGGCTTTCTGTGATGGAAATATTTGCTGGTGCCACACGTCCTCTCTTTCAGATGGTGGAGTAGAAATGCCAGACATGTTAAAAGCCTGAGCGGGGAAATTTATGTAATTAGCAAGAAAGAGAGAGAGTTGTTAATATAGAAACAAACTAACAAACTGCCAGGGGGTGGGAGAGACAGAAGGATTGAAGGTGAGATATAGAAGAGAGAGAGAGAGAGAGAGAGAGAGAGAGAGAGAGAGAGAGAGAGAGAGAGAGAGAGAGAGAGAGAGCATGTAAGTGCTTACAATTATACTCATACATTAAGGAAAAGACCTCTGAAGTGCCCAAGACAATCATAATTGGGGTAGGCTATAATAAGCCTGCAATTCAGGACACTCTCTTAGTACTTGAGGACAAATGTTTACAAAAACCTTGGGAAAATACAATTCCAATTTCAAGTGGTGTGATGTCAGTCTTGGCTGAAATAATGATTTGTCATGTATAACTAACCTTTATCCCTCTCACCCAATGTATCCAATGCAATTAACATAAGAAGTGAAACCATGATTATAAAGCTTTGTAAGACAACCAAAGCTTTAATTTGCAGCCCAGGAACAATGTAACAAAGTAGAACTTGTATAATATTGGCATAATTACAAAATATGTATGGGGTAGGTGTAATAGCCTATTCATTGTCTTCATTTGGTGGCCACATACTCAATGTTAGTGTGTACTGTAGGTAGTCGTGAGGAATTTAAAACATCCTTGATTTTTACTCAACAGAAAATGCAGGGTTGAATGCATGGCTTTATAAGAGATACTGTATTATGGGGAGATGAATCGATCTAGGCTTCCCCAACGTTAAAAATCGGGATACAATTCCGGTCTCCTAAATAGGTCATAGACATCATAACTTTAACTTTTTCTCTTAATAAGCACTTAAATAATTAAAATATAATTTCCAGTGTCGTTTTATTGTCACTGCTTGTTTGTAATACTGAAAGTCTGTTTACTACTGGTCTCCTAAAGGGGCGTGTCAGCTTCGAACCCAACGTCATATGGAAACAGGAAGGAGCTCCTAATGAATGGTCTCGGTTTCATCAACCGTCTCTGGCTTTATTTTACAGCTCACACATCCAATGTTAGGCAGAGGCAGTTTGTAGTGTGACTATAATTCTGTTGAATGAACTGAAAAGTAAAAACATGGACAGACTAACAAAACCAACCAAGGCCCGGTTCCCCAAAACCTACTTATCGCTAAGAACAGTTCTTAACCTGTCTCTTATCCTCCCTCTTAACATTAAGGAACGATTCCCGACAAGTTCGTACACTAAGTGTATTTTCTGTAAGTCACACGTTCGTAAGTGTGGTCTGGACCATTCGTAACTCTCTTAGCGTTGTTTCAGCTCACGGCTCTAGTGGCCGCCACTGAGCAGCAGTCTTTAGAAAGCGTGCTGCAAAAGTCAAACAATGCATTAACAATTTTGTGGCTCAGCAATGGTTTCATGTCATGGACATTTCCAGACTACTAATAAACAAAATATATTCACAGTGGATATAGGCCTTTTATTTCATTTGATATCAGAACAAATGTTGTGGTAATTATTAATTAATGAATTCATTCATTCATTCATTTTGTAATTTGATGAAAGCCCTCACATTTGCAATCATTGTTAAAGCAATATACCGGAGTAAGTGCATAGCCCTGCTGCACGAGCCTTCTAACAGCAATATATTTCGCATGAAATGAATGATTTTCGAACAGCACAGACCTAACACGAACGCGAAACACTTTACATGAGTCAATGTAACCTCAGATCTTACTTTCGGTTTCCAACAGTCAGGTCCCATTGATTCAGTGTAAAGTGCCTGTTCGCTTCTGCGTTCGCGTTCGGTCTGTGCTGTACCAAATAATTTTGTTCCACTCGCTAACTAGCGCATTTAGCAAGCTCTTTCAACAGGGCTATGTTTGAATTCACTCCGGTACTCTCCTTTAATGTTTATAAGCTGGAAACCAATTTGCCTCTAAATGGCTGGCATATAAATGGGTAAGCATGGTGGTGTTCAGTAAGCGACAGACGACAGAATTTCAACGGTTATTGGTGTTAAACCAAAGACGTCGCCGGCCACGAAGACGCTTGGTACTGTAATGGTTTTGCCTCCTGTGTCTTGTCTAGTTTCTCGTGTTTTCTGTGTCTAGTTCTTATCTTGAGTTTATAGTTGACACACCCATCAAACGAGAGTGAACTACCTCAGAAGCATGTTGCGCACTGGTGTGGAGCATAACGGGCAAACTTATCATTCAATTAGGCTAACGATACGCACCGGTGCGTAACAATAATACTATGCCGTTGAATGGACCCCTTGTCTCCGCCCCTCACCTGTCTCATGATTAGCTTGTTCATTTGATTATTGTTTCTAGTCTCGTGTTCACCTGCCTCTTGTTGTCATTAGTTCCCTGCCCACCTGTGCTTTGTAGTCCTGTGTATTTAAGCCCTTGTGTTTCCTGTGTCCCTTGCTCAGTCATTGTTGTATGTCATGTTCTTCTGAAGTAAACTCTCTAGTTCCATGTCTCTAGTCTTGAGTCGTCTCTAGTTTCAAGTCAAGTTTTCGTGCCTGCATTTGGGTTCCAAAAAACTCTCTTTGGAAGAATTGTGACAGGTACATGTTAACTACTATATTCCAACAACATTTCAGTCCGTTCTGATGTGGCTATATTAACTCATTGACTGCCAATGACGTCTTTAGACGTCAACTGAAATACTGCCGTTCACTGCCAATGACGTCTTTAGACGTCAACTGCGTTTTTAATGGGGAGGGCTGCAGAAAGACCTAGGGAACCTTGTCTGTAAATATCAGAATTCTCCGTCGAAAATTGTTGTTCCAAATTGATCCTGAGGGTGGCAGTGTGTCACTTTGGATGTGAGATGAGCATAGATTCATAGGTATGGCCAAGGGAGAAGTAGAGAAAGCTAATGACATGGCTAAATATGCCGCTAGCAAAGTGCAGACGTAAATCGGAGAAATTTAGGCAGTTCACACTCGATCAGAGTATGCGTCACTGCCATAGTAGTTCGAGTAGTGTTCCGATCGTGGGAGATGAAGGAGATCAACCTTGGGCAAACGGAAATAGCAGTTGTGACTTGTTTCAGTGCCCAGCTAGCTCACAGTTCCGGGTCAGGTAAGAATTTGCGAGCCAGTTGTTGATCACTGAGTTTTCGCTGTCACAGCCTGTAAATAGCATATATTTACCTTGTTACAACAATGTCTATTTTATTACCAAAAGCCCCCTGTTACTGTTGTTTTTGTGGTCTTATCACAGGAAGACATTTTCCCGATGTTTGACGTGCTAATAGACCGAAAAAAACGCGCATCCAAGACACTAACGTTGTCAAACAAAACGCTAATTTTCTCCCTTTTTTGATAAACAACGGGTGTGTTTGGAGAAAGTAGCTTATGTTCGCCTGCTGATTTCTAAGCAATGGAAAGGGTAGAAACGAACTTTTTTTCTGGTGAAAGAAGAGTCTGCTCTTTCTTCTGGTAGTTTCATTGTTTATGTAGTCGTAACACATAATATTCTGTGGCTCTTTAAAAACAGTCAAAATTCCCCAAAACCTCTGGCAGTATGGAACTCTCTATTCTGAAAACGGCTGGCAGTCAATGAGTTAAAAAAAATCAGGCTTCCAAGACAGCAGATCATGCAGCTCCTAGACCTGCTCAGACCCGCGCTTGCCAGGCCAACTAGGCAAAATTTTGTGTTAAGTCCTGAGGCTGCGCTACTATATAAGGACAAAGACAGCACACAATTACATTAGGGACTGTGTGGAAATTAACATCAAAATTTGTAACTCAAGAACTAAGGTCTTACCTTCAGCTGGTAGTAAGATCGGCACAGACATGGAGGGCCTGTTGAACTAAGCCTCTGCAAGACAAAACTGCTGCCTGGCCAGTTCCAGCGTGGGCCGCTTCAGCTCCAGTGACTGGCGAGCCAGCTCGTTTGATTCAGCCAACTGGCACTGAATGTCTCGTAAGACATGAATGTCTCAGGAGGGCGGCCTGGTCGGCGGCCAGACCAGTGGGCCTTCTCCGAAGCACGACCAGGTCGGGGGCCAGGTGGACGGGCCTTCTTGGGAGGGCGGCCGGGTTGTGGACCACGCAGGGATGACCTCTCAGGAGGGCGGCCTGGCCTCGGAGCTGGAGACCGTGGGTCAAGCGGAGGCTGGGCTGGAGGCTCGGAGTGAGACTCGGGAGGCCGGGCTTGAGACGTGGGAGACCAGGCTTGAGACGCGGGAGGCAAGGCTTGAGACTCGGGGGAGAGGGAGCGTGGGGGCAGGGCTGGAAACTCGGTTTCAGGAGGCAGGGCTGGAGACTCGGACTGCAGCAGCGCTGGAGAGCGCGGGGCAGGAACAGGGGGCGCTAGAGAGTGCGGGGCAGGAACAGGGGGCGCTAGAGAGCACGGGGCAGGAACAGGGGCCTGACGAGGATCCGGAGCCGACGACGTGCTGGCCCTGAGAGGCCGGGGTCGGCGGCATGTGACGAGGGGCAGGAACTGGAGGCATGCGGAGAGCCGGGTTCGGTGCTGTGCGACAGCGTAGAGCCGGGACTAGGACCTGGCCAGGTCAGACCAGGAGTCCTTCGTCCTCTGTCCACTCACCATCGGTTAGCCACTCATCAGAGCAGCTGTTGCTCCCACTCCACCAGTCATCCTCTGTTGTCCACTCGTCGTCAGACGAGCATTGTTCATCTTCCTCAGAGGGCTGGTAGAGTTCTGGTTGCTCTTCATCTGGCTCTTCTAACTATCTTCATAGTGTGAGAGAGTAATAAACAGGCTTGCCTGCTGGGTTCAACAAAGGCTCTGTCATTCTGTCACGATTCCTGGGATTGGCAGAACCCAAATGCAGGCAAACTTGAGAATACTCGAAAACTTGAGACTTGAGACTCGGGAACTTGGAATTAACTTGAGATTTTACTCGAGAATAAAACAACACACAGACAGAGGAACGCAACTTAACACAATGACAGCAACAAACACTGGAGACACAGGAGCTTAAATAGACAGGACTAGAGACACACTCATGAGACACAGGTGGACAGGGAACAAGAGGCAGGTGAACAGGAGACTCGAAACAATAATCAAATTAACAAAGCAATCACAAGGCACAGGTGAGGGGTGGAGACACAGGAGACAAGGAAGCACAGAACTAGGAATTAAACAGGAAACACAAAGTCACGTGACACAACCAGGAACAGGAGACAAGATCACATGACAAAAAACAGGAAGCACAGAGAGCACAGGGGGCGTGAACACAAAGTACAGAACACAAGAGAAAACTAGAACCTCAGGAAATTAACTAAGAACACAGAAAACACAGGAGAGACTAGACAAAGACAAAACCAAAGTCCAAAACCCTCACAGGTGTAGTGCACGCGTCTGTCTCAGAACTGCCGGGTGAGGAGAGTGCTGCAAGTTGCAGCGTATCTTGGGAGCCTGTCACACTGGGGTGTGCCGATGACCTGTCCTGGAAGCATGAGGCCTGCTCAGCGTCCCCTCTCCTGACGTCAATCCCCCCAGGGACTCCATGCTAGACAGTGTTTCCCAAGATTGCCAGTGCCTTCAACTCGTGTGGTGTTAATGGTTGCTCTGACCTGGTCCCAGCACCTGTCCTTGCGTTGTCCCTCCGCACAGCAGCACCTCTGACTTTAGCATGACTGGAAAAGTCCTGCCATTTCTTCCGGACATCTTGCCAGGTGCACCTGACCCAGAGGCTGCCATCTTCCTAGCTATATATCGTTCCACAACTCCTTTTTGCTGCTGTTACACACATTTGTTCTGAAACTTGAGAACAGTGTCCTTTTGTTTAAGCTCACCTCATCGAGTAATATCTCCAATTCCTCTGAGGCGAAGCTTGGTGTCCACCACCATATTCACAATTTGAACGCTTATCTATCTATCTATCTATCCCTTGCGCGCGCTGTGTGTTTATTGTATATGATGCTTTTATTGAAAACATTAACCAATGGCAATCAATAATGCATTAAACAGAAGTACGTGCAGCTGCTTGTCGATCACTTCTAATTGGTCCTTACCACCATCATCGGCCTAAATATGTATTACATATTTTGAATAAGTCCTTAAATAACAGCAACTGAAGTGGCGCAACAGGATAAGGAGTGTGAGAAGTTGACCAGAGATGCAACGTTCGTCTACCCATTGTAACTTAGTAACTCAATATTTTTATAATTTAATTAAAAATTAAAATTGATTAAAAATTTTGCTCATAGTTTAATCCATGTTGAAATACATCTAAGGCCTCGTTCAGATTGGCATCCCAAATCCGATTTGTTGCATATCCAGATTGTATCTAGAATTGATTTCGGGTGGTCTGAACAGCAGAAAACCACATGAATTCCGATTTTGCTGAATCTGTTACTCCCTACATAACCATGTGGTGTCAATTGCGATTCATATCGGATATGCTGCGATCTGAACAGCTTTTCCACATGGGATAAGATTTCACCTTGTCACTTGCATCATTTGTCACATGACACAAACATCAACACGTGGAATGCAGATGGACGGAAGTGAGAGATCAATGTTAATTCTCCTTTTAGAAAATAGTATCGTTTGCTATAACAACGTGTCAGTGCGCGTTATGGATTTGCCGCAAGTTGGGAGTTTACCTCGCGTGTGGAAAGCAACGTCAGTGAAAGTTTTCAACCACGCATTGATGCACTGAAATAAAGATGAGTAACGCTATTCTTCCATCTCTGATACTTCCTTGTTACTTAACTCATTGACTGCCAATGACGTCTTTAGACGTCAACTGAAATACTGCCGTTCACTGCCAATGACGTCTTTAGACGTCAACTGCGTTTTTTAATGGGGAGGGCTGCAGAAAGACCTAGGGAACCTTGTCTGTAAATATCAGAATTCTCCGTCGAAAATTGTTGTTCCAAATTGATCCTGAGGGTGGCAGTGTGTCACTTTGGATGTGAGATGAGCATAGATTCATAGGTATGGCCAAGGGAGAAGTAGAGAAAGCTAATGATATGGCTAAATATGCCGCTAGCAAAGTGCAGACGTAAATCGGAGAAATTTAGGCAGTTCACACTCGATCAGAGTATGTGTCACTGCCATAGTAGTTCGAGTAGTGTTCCGATCGTGGGAGATGAAGGAGATCAACCTTGGGCAAACGGAAATAGCAGTTGTGACTTGTTTCAGTGCCCAGCTAGCTCACAGTTCCGGGTCAGGTAAGAATTTGCGAGCCAGTTGTTGATCACTGAGTTTTCGCTGTCACAGCCTGTAAATAGCATATATTTACCTTGTTACAACAATGTCTATTTTATTACCAAAAGCCCCCTGTTACTGTTGTTTTTGTGGTCTTATCACAGGAAGACATTTTCCCGATGTTTGACGTGCTAATAGACCGAAAAAAACGCGCATCCAAGACACTAACGTTGTCAAACAAAACGCTAATTTTCTCCCTTTTTTGATAAACAACGGGTGTGTTTGGAGAAAGTAGCTTATGTTCGCCTGCTGATTTCTAAGCAATGGAAAGGGGTAGAAACGAACTTTTTTTTCTGGTGAAAGAAGAGAGTCTGCTCTTTCTTGTGGTAGTTTCATTGTTTATGTAGTCGTAACACATACTATTCTGTGGCTCTTTAAAAAACAGTCATAATTCCCCAAAACCTCTGGCAGTATGGAACTCTCTATTCTGAAAACGGCTGGCAGTCAATGAGTTAAGCTGTGTGCTACGGCCCCACTTAACCATCTGAGAGAGAAACAACCAACATTCTACCCTCCGTGGTTTTGTTTATTATTTGTGGGCATGATGCGTGAGGGTACCATAGGGTACCATAGTAACCCACGTGGATATGGTAGGTGATTAGTGGACCGATATGACAAGCAATGTGAACGTGGTCGATAGAGAGATAAGATGTTGATCCGATATGCAAAAAATCAGATTTGGGGTGCAGTCTGAACATAGCCTATGACCTACTGGATATGTTGTCATGCACCTGCAAATTAAGTGAAAAATCGATACCCGAGCAATCAATGTCAACTATTTCAGCACCTTTACTTGGGACAGCACCTTGTAACGTCGAACATAAAGGGAGCCTATTATAAGAAGCCTCTTAAGGGACACTTCGGGGAACACACTTAGGAAAGTAAACAACTTTGGTAAGATATATCTTTCGAGTCTTCTTAGCAAGCTAAGAGTGAACGTTATCAGAGAACCGGGCCCAAAGCGATCAACCAAAGCAAACCAAAAATATGAAGGTTATACGGAGCTACGCGGACATGACAGAAAATAATTCCATTATGATTATCAAAAAACAGTAAGAGAAGGCTGTCACAGTGAGGTAAAACAAAGCAGAGAAGTCAATAAGGAACCATCATTAGTGAAAACAGAGTTTTCAGAAATCTCCACTTTGCCCAACAGTCCAGCGGAATGAAACTTCTGCCTATGGCCTAAATTAGTTAGCCTGACTAATAAGCCAACTGTTGACTCCATCACAGTCTGGAACAATGCAATTGAAACATGTTTCCGTTCGGATATGGCGTATCCTCTCACCCTCTCCGCTGTACGTTTGAACGTGAAGAGTTGCACAGCTTGTGAAAAGTCTACAGCTAAGCGTACAGCGGAAGTTTAGAGGCGGCTGTGAGATATCGGAGAAAATAGTTCCAGGATTTTCAAAATGCTAAATAAAACACGACAGGAATGGTTTTTCACGACGAGAATTGTTTTGCATGCCCATATAACAGCACTGATGACTCGGTGAGTAGCATATTTGAAAATAACAATGTTTTAGGTGGTTTTAGGGAACGTTGTCAGACATGCACAAAGCTAGCCTGTCTGAGGCAGGAAGGGGGGGTTCTGAAATAGCCGTATACTCGAGACAGGACCAATCATCCAAATTTTGGTGTCAATCGTTCTATTGCACCCTAGACACTCTAGAAAAGGGGCTAAATGTGTTAAAAACCGAACCTCCCCTTTAAGTCAACATTTCCCGCCTGATTTTAAATTATATCAAGTCATAAGCCCCAAATTTATTAGTTTAGACAGAAATTGTAAGTCCTTGCATTGAGCTCCGCCACATTTCTGAAGATTTGGGGGAAGATTTTTAATATTCTGTGACCACATTGGCCTCTGGGCCAATCAAAGTGTTGGATTGTCTAGATTCAGGTAGACTACCAATCAAATGGGCGATATGCAAATACAGTCGTGGCAGTGAACAAGCCCCTAAGGTCCGCCTTCCTTTGGGAGATCTCTGTTGACTTCACAGTTGAGACGTAGTGTGAAAAAATAAGAGGCGTTGTAATGAATAGGGGGTTTATGTGTGGTCCTTTCAACAAAGCTGCAACTCCTGATTTGCAAGTGAACATAAGACATGTCAGATGTCACTTTTTGTTTGTTTTGATGATGTCGGAGCTCCATGTGCTTCTGATTCCTACAACTTCCTGGTCCAGCAGGCAAGGGGGAAGGTATATGTAAATTGCTAAAAGTTGCATGATGTCATTTTTTGAATGTAGACTCTCCACCAATGGTGTGCAAGATCAAAAGCACTTCGCTACTGCTCATCGCCCTTGGCGGAGGTCTGCACTCTCCGAGTGCTTTTCTAGTTTCAGCAAACGTTCAATAATTTATTCCTGAATATTTTATGTTACACCATTCTTACAGTACTTCATGGGCTGTAAATAAAAGCGTTACTGGCATCCAACGTTTTTTTTTTCTAAACTGACAATAACACTGACAAAAAAAAAAAAAAAAAACACTAATCCACCACATGCTTCATACATAGTGGTGCTAAATAACTATAGATAATGCATCTATATGGACATGGGCACTTACAAAGCAATATTTTGCGTAGCAACTGGCCTCTTTGCTGACAAAGCAGGAATCTTGGTGGTACTTTACAGGCACCTCATTTAATTTGTCATGTCTTAATTTTCAATTTAAATCACCGGCAGGAAAGTTTGGTGCTGTGTTACATCTATGTGTAGTTATTAATTTATTATCTCTGCATCTGTGGCTGAGTGAACCACAGTGCTGAGGAAATGAGTCTGGTGTGAACAGCGAGTCTGTGACCTGATGAGCCCTGCTCATCTCACGCTACAGGAGTTGACCTTACTGAGCTGGGGTCAGTAAGTGTCAGTCTGATCCCACGTGCATGCACTCATAGTGCCACTGTATACCCTTTTGTGTAGTCTTGTTGTGTCCTGTTGACATGACAAGGCCACTTGTGTGAACTCCTACGAGGTTCCAACATGCTCACAAAACACAAGCAGAACTTGTCACTGGGCCTGGAGAGACCCTACTACACCCAGGTGGCACTGGCTGATCAAAGTGGATGACGCACATGCACCTTCCTGTGAGATTCTTTCAGAGGAAACGTCTGTGTTGCCTCACAATACTTTTTTTTTTTTTTTTTGTCTCAATGAAGCATCTCCTCATTGGATGCGCTGGAGTAACCCTCACAGAGGAATCCATGGAAAACTGGAAGTAATCCAACCACACAGTACCTTACATTCATGAGGAAAGACTTATTCTGTCATATTCTCCTGGATGTTACTGGACGTAAGATAAAAGATATAGGCACAAGATAAAAATGGATTCTTCAATGTATTTTAAATGCAGTCATAGAACAATAACTATAACTGTAACTACAGCAACCTGTTTAACTAGTTGTGGTGTGAATGTTGTCATTCATATTTGAGCGATATTTATTTTCCGCTATAGTTATAGATATCGTTCCAGGTGTAGGCCCTTTCGTCATGAAAGACCTGATATGATGGAATCATTCACTGAAACATATCAGTTTCTTTATTCCTTTGTAAACAGGCTGGCCTTGAGAACATGGATTCCTTTTTAGGTCTTCAGCTCCAGCTTTCAACTTTTATTTTTCAACCTGTTATAAAACTTGGTCTATGGACACTTCAACCTTAGGCTCCCATGAGCACCTCAACTGCAAAGCCTTACATCAACAGAAGAGAAATTGGAATTCAGTGACATGTATTCCACTGAAAATCCCATTCCATGCTCACCAAGTGCTTTTAAGAAGCAACGGTAATTGCATGCATGGTTTGCCTCGGAGCAGTCTTCCCGGGGCTCTTACCGTAGCGGTGTCCAGGTGTGGATGGAAGTGCACTGTCAGCTCCAGACCCTGGTGCCTGCCGCCGCTAATCCCAGACATATGCCGTCTATCCTGGCTAAGCAGTTGATGGGTTCATCAGGGAGTGAAAGGCATCCAAATGGCCAAACGTTTTACACAGAGAGCACGGTGACAGTGTAACAGGTGGCCATATCAGCACTAAGCTCCTTGTGTTCAAAATTAATACTGTCAGCATGCACTGGTCCAAAGACATTTTCCCTACAAGACATTTTTTATTTTTTTATTTATTTTTTTTTAGATTATCTACTGCCAAGACTCTGATGTGCATTTAAACATTATTTCATCTCTTCCTTACCTCTTCTGTGCATGCCAATCAAAAGTTTCTGCTTTTAAATTGAATGTGTCAGTAAAGACAAAACAAATGAATGCACATGGAAATAAAATATACTCCCTCATGTTGCAGATGAGAGACAATATCAACATGCTTTCTTGAGACTGAAGGACATGGCTTTTACCTAATGTGCAAATTTACTCAACCGACACTATCAAGCTTTTACAACATAATGGAGGATGAAAGACAATGGCGGCGCAGTGAAAGCCCGAAAACGAGATCTCTTATCAGTGTGCTGGAAAATAATAGAATGATTCACACACAGCCACCCCACTGTCTCTGCGTCCAGGGAGCGTATACACTTGGCATTATGTAACAGATCATTACAGCCATCCTCAATGGCAGAAGGTTTAATAGGGTATCTCCGCTGACCCCGTGACTGGGAGTGCAGGGCTCTGTGAGATGACAAGGATCTCCGACTCCAGGCTGATGTAGGGGATTGGGAGCTCAGTGTCAGGCAAGGTCAGGAAGCCCTTCTGGGGACGTGCTGGAGAAGACCAATGATCTCTGAAGGACGGATGTGCCAGATAAAACAACATTGGGATGGGTGTAGGTGCTGTGAGTGCATGTGTGAGTGTATATGTGTATGTAAAACTTGTCACATTTATCTTGGAATAATGAAAAAAGCTCATTATTAAATATCCTAATTATTGTGTGTCTGTCATGGGTTTATGCCATATTATTAATATTACTAATGTCAATATGCCATATGGTCATTTTATTGGTTTAGGCCTATATGGGTTCTCTC
Source organism: Sardinella longiceps (assembly GCA_027497455.2). Classification (NCBI taxonomy): domain Eukaryota; kingdom Metazoa; phylum Chordata; class Actinopteri; order Clupeiformes; family Clupeidae; genus Sardinella; species Sardinella longiceps. The sequence continues at coordinate 16,600,182 of JAODXP020000031.1, forward strand.
ACTAGGAAGGAATAGACATATTTGGCCAATGACAATGTGGCAAACCTCAGAACAACAATCAAATTATTATAGTCTTAAGAATTGGCTGGGGATGGAAGTGAAAAGTCGATGTTTGGGCTGTACTGCTGAGTACTGTTTCCTTTACTTTTTTTTCTTCAGCAATAGAACATAGTTACTGAGATAAATCAAATATTGTTTTTGTGTTATGAAGCTTATTTCATGACCTTGATAGAGAGGGTTGCAATCATCTCTTGATTGCAGCACTGTCTGTCTGAGTTGAGGTCTTGTTTTGAGTCTTGAATGAAAAACGGCACTCACCTGTGCTCTGTTGAATACTCTCTGGGTTGGCACAATAATGTTTCCCAACATTCACTGGTTCAAGAAAAGCAATGTAATTGGTCTGCTGGACGGTTGTTGAGGTGAAGTGGTTATTGCCTTCCACTTCAGTGCTTCTGAATGAACAAGGGGGGTTACAATACTGTACATTCAATTCATGATTGGGTTCACTTCACAAGACAGGACTTCTTGCCTTGTGATTTCACATTATGAAGTTGCTTGGCAAAACAAAGCAACTGGTTCATTTGAAATCACGGTTGAGTATGCGCTTTGACTGCCATACCAACGAGCCTGGCTCTTTGGCGTTGCGGTCAAGTTGCACGTTTAGCACCCCGGAGACCTGGGTCCGAGACCGGGTGGGGTCACTGTTCTCTCCCTTCGCTACCTTCAGTTAAAACCCAATATAAATATTCCAGAAAAAGACAGGTTAATTTAAGAGTTGGATATCATCATCTCCTGAAATGACATACTGTAAACCCAGCGTACATAGCCGTGTAGTATGAGCTTGCTGACTGCTATAGATAGTTAGGAGAGCAAAAAAATTTGGAACAACAACAACCAAGCTCAAATGCTAAAGAGAATGAGAACTTAACATTGAGACAACTCACTGTGCTCACTATCTTTTTTATTGTAATGGATTTCTAAGACATCAATGTTGATAGGGAGACTTTTCTGACACATCCACCAAACAAAAGAAAACAACCACAAAAGCCTGTTGCTTCAGTTGAACTCAAAAGCCCAAAGCTCTCATTCAACCCTCCTTCTTCAACAACGCCCTCTCCCTACTCTCCTGAAGTCTCTGCCCCCCAATCTACCTGATCATCTCACCTGTGTCCCATCAGCACGCTGCCTACTTAAGCCCACATCTCCCAGGACTTCTTGTCTGGCCTGTGTTTCCTAAAAGCATAGTTGCTAACCTGTTAGCAACTTAGTTAGTTGCCAATGGGAAATTGCATTGTAACCAACATAGTAGCTAACTTAGTTAGCAAGGAAGTTTGGGAAACACACTGGTCTCTGGTGACTGTGCAACGCTCTCCAGTGGCTCTGTGACTGCATGTACGCTTGAAGTACCTTTGAGTTTAGACTGAAGTTCTCTCCTGTGTTTATACTCTATGCTTAGCCTCTGGTGCTAAAGCTCTATTGTGTGTTCTGACCCTCCCTTGAGTATTTCCTGTGTGGATGTGGGCCACAGCCCACAGCTCCTGTGTGTGGCACCACAGCCCAATGCTTTCTCTGTGTTAACTTTGCTTCCGTATTCCTGTACCTGCCATCTTCCTATAGAAACATACTGTGGAAACTGACATCTGCTGCACACACACACACACACACACACACACACACACACACACACACACACACACACACACACACACACACACACACACACATACTGATTATGAATTACAAGCAGTCGTCTACTAGACTGGTTTTAGCTATTGCCATAATTTTATTTATGGTGTTGGTACTTCAACTTGCAAGGAAAAGTGTTTATGAAGTTGTCAGTGTTCTCCTATGAGTTATTGTATGCTAGGGGTAAGACAAGAAGGTAAAGAAAGACTGATTGTGGTAACACATTTCTAAGCGAAAGAAAAAAACAGTGATTGAAAGAAAAGTAAACATAAGTAAACAACTAAATTCCCTGAAGACTCACGTAGGTGATTAGAAAAGAGGTCAGGAGACATTTTAGGCTTTGGCTTTCAGCGGCATCAAGTGATGTGTGGTGTAAGATAATGTCATGTTTGACATTAGTCTTTTATGTGGCTCCACTTGCCCTTTACATTCAAGATATTTGATTGGCAGCCACCCAGAGCAGTTAAAGACAAGCACTTGCAGGAAGGAGAATGCGCTAGAGTTTCAGCAATAATTGCTGTTCTCAGGAGACATTAAAAGTGACAGTAATTTATGAGACAAATAAGAACAGAATTGCCTCTCACTACCTAAAGTATCTGAGAAGCAATTAAGTCTCTTTTTTTCAACCTAACATAGATGGAGCCTAATGCAAGCAATTTGGACTTTAATGACACACACAACATCCACCAGTAAGAATGCCTGTTGTTCACTATTTTACATCTCTCAGGTTTACTCTTAAATTATGTCTATGTTATGTGTATGTTTACACTTTCATTTTCTATTGCCAATCAGGTTCATTTGGTGTGTCAACATGGAGGGAGAGCACATGTAGACTGCATGTAAAAGATGAAAATATTTATCAAAGTAAAGATGAGATAATAGAAATTATTAGTATGCCTATAAAAGCAAAAGAAAAGAAAGAGAAAATACTACTGTAGTGAAAATGAAACAAATGAAATAATCACACACAAAATTGCCAATGGAGAGAAAGAGAACCCCAGACAATGGGCAGATAGCCTCTTTTAAATGGCCAGATAGCCTTTCTTTTACCACCCTAAGGTGGTACTAGCCACACCTGTGCATCACTCCGTCCTTTAAGACACAGACAGACTGACTCCAAGCAGGCAATCGGTAACAGGCTGGGCCATAACAATCATAATTGGTAGGTTGTTATATTAAAAAGCCACATAATTCATATTAATAAGGACAGGATTTAGTCCAAATTGAGGGCAATATATTTTGTTATGAATTGCCATAATCTGAAATGAATTAAGGCATTGCAGTTGAATTATATGTGATTTTTGCTCAGCAGTCAATAAATACCTCTCCTTCTTGAGTTCATCTCTCCTCTTCCTTGTCTTCCTGTCTCCTCATTCATTCATTCATTCATTCATTCATTCATTCATTCATTCATTCATTCTCTCATTCATTCTCTCTCTCACTCAATTATTTTATCATGTCAGAGAGTTTATATGACAACTGCATTCAACTGCCACCATCTTTTCACAGTTTATTCAAAGCATCCTCTTTTTCATGGACCAAGTTGGCAGCGCTGTGACAACTGTGACAACCTCGGTACAACGAACAAGGCGATGCAAACATTTCAGCAGAGAACTCCTCACCACGCCGCTTGACAGATGAGCATAGATCATTAAACCGATAAGGTGTGCTTGAAAAGAATCCCTTCTCAGAACGCTAGATTTGATTCTAATAGTGTGGAAATATAGAGCCTTTTGCACTAGCCTACATAGTTTGAAGAAGACACACAGTTTACGGGACATTTTAAAATAGATCACATGTAATGGGATTTGCTGATTGAAACAGCATCAGTAATGTGGAAAGGAGAGTTCTTGCTTGGCAGTGTAGAGATTTCTGTCTGACTCTATCTTGCTACTACACCGCTGCTGAGTTGACAGTTTTTAATGCAAAACAGTTTTTAAAAGACAAGAAACTGACTGCATGATTCACTGCCAAAAAGACGGTGTGTGTGTGTGTGTGTGTGTGTGTGTGTGTGTGTGTGTGTGTGTGTGTGTGTGTGTGTGTGTGCAGGAATGTCTTTTGTTTTGCTTAGTGGCTTAGTGACAGTCTCAACACCACAAAGAAACTATGAGCATCACATAGAAGTGGAAGGTCACACTCATGACATGATTTCAAAGGTACTGAATACAATAGCAAGAATGATCCTGGTAGAGTATTGTAACCTTTTTGACAACAAAAGGTAAACAATTCATGGAATCCAGATCAGAGCTGAATGGGTGGAGTGCAGAAGGTTGTTTATTTATCTACTCAAAGGGATCACAGAGTAGCCTGTTTTGGCCATCCGCTTTCATATAGTTTCATTGTGTGCAGGCATCTGGAACATCACTATTGGCCATCATTTTCTCTCTAGAGGGCGCTAGGCTTTCCACTACTCGCAATTTTGATCTGCTTGGTCGTCACAATGTTAGAGTAAGTGTGGGTGCTCATGTGGGCCAAGTTCAGCAGACGCAACGCTTTGAAACATTTTCGACAAGGATGAACTGATTCGGTTGGCGATTGGTGATCCAGAACACCATCTGTGACCACAATGTCTTGGCGGAGGTCTGCGCTCTCCGAGCGCTTTTCTAGTTTAATATAGTTTCTTAAATATTTACCAACCAGTAATATAAGCTTATGTGCCTAGTTCAAGACAAGCATTTAAGGCCTAGTTCCAGTGTCTTGCAGGTGTTGCAGTAATGTATGTCTTTTAAACAAGTCTATTTAGCAAAATCAGTGAACCTTTTCCCGTGGTACTTGTTCAAAGATGAGAGGAAAAAAACACAGCAAATGACGCTGCATTGTTAGACATTTGCTTAGTGTATGTTGGTTACTTCTCAACATTGCCCACAGATACTCTTAAACCCAAACATATAGAACTGGCAGCAGCTGCACTTGAAGATAATTTGTGAGAACTGTGAGTCTTCCCATGTTTAATGTTTGTTTTTTTTTCTCATTAAATCTGGGTTAGATATCCAGGAGCCTGGGGTTTTTTCATGTATTATTTATACAGTAGACATGTCTGTTCGACTTCAGTCAGTCTTTTTGATCTTCTTTCATATGGGATGTTCAATATTTATCAATGTGGAGCCATAATATTGCTTGGATTATTTTGCAGAATACATTATTGTAAGGATAGTCATCACAGATCCTAAGAGCAGCGAATGTTGCTGTATAATTGCACTTGATGGTATGTTAGAGCCACTTGACGTGATGTAAATAGGAAAATATACAAGTCAACATACATCAATCTATCAAGCACTTTGCTCATTTGAACACATTTTAAAATGTATGTGTATGTGTGATGTAATTTTTCATGCTGTATTTAACTATGTGTCATGAAGGGTAATTTTTTAAACACATAACCCTGTTTGACCCCTGTAAATGCACAACCCTGTTGGAACCTTAAGTGGTTTGTACAGATGTACAGCCCTATAGCTAACATTATGTTTTAAAGACAGTATAGGCCTAATGTCTGTGATTTGTTTTTGTTTTGTTGACATGATCATATTATGATGGAATGATCTATTACGACATGATCATTTGCAAACAGCATGTACCTATACGAAAACTCCAGAAACAGAAAAAGCAAGCAAACCAACAAACACTATTTTAAGCAGATGATGCAATACAATCATATGTTCACATTTCACAAGACGTGATATCTGTCTTCTATAATCTGGAGATATGTCAGCTGTAATTGCTACACTGTCAGATTCCAGCTTTCACACGTATGACCATAATGTACATAATTTGTTTGTTTTTTTCAGTAGTATAAACCTTTCTTGCACTCATTCATTCTTGCATTCTTCCCTGTTTCCTATGAAGGGTGGAAGTAACAAAAATTAAATAAAAAGAAAATTAAGAAATAAAATTAAACATGGCATATCGCCAAGTGCCAAATTTAAATCTATCAATTGTTATTAAATGTAATCTAATTTGAAGTTTGATACAATTGCATTTAAAGTTAAAATGCTTTAAACTTAAAATGAATTGAATTCATTTTGAGATCAGACATTACATTTACATTTCCCTGTTATTTTCATTTTGAATGAGACATTATATTTCAGCCTCGTGCAGTTCCATGCGCCACCATTTATTTCAAGAGCATTTCATTTACTTTTAGAAAGACTTTAGTTTTAGGTTGCATGTTCACCTGTCAATCATATACTCCACCCATCAACATTGATCAGTCTCGATTGGAGATGCCTGTACCTGTTGTAATGCTTTTGCGGAGTGTTCTCGTGTCACTACGACGCCAAAGAATGATTACGACGCTAAAAACTATGCTCTGAATGTTTCATTAGTGATAATATTTTGCACAAAATATGACAGGGTTTTAAGACTACAGGGCTGTTTGCTTGGGACCGTTAGTTTAGTAGGCCTACTGATCATATAGGCCCACAGACAGTCAGTGGGCTGCTGCTGCTTAGAATGACTCGGGCTGTGCCATTACAGAAGTTCAGCAGGCTATGGTCCTACTACCGTAGCCTACGGTGTTGAGGGGATAGAATCAGATAAACAGGGTCTAAAGTTATTAGTTGCACGATCACAAGATAGATGTTTGCAGGTTTGACAAGTATGTTTGCTACGATGAAAACTTTTACGACCCCATGACGGTGAAACACACGGGGATCCCCGCAACAAACTCTCCTGCCTGGTCGAAAGCGTTACGTAGGCTAGCTTGCGATGGTGTGAACCGACCAGCGACCATGCAAACATTTCAACATTTTTTAAGGATGATCATACACTTGTTGGATTTCACAAACTCCCTGAAAAACATGACGATCAGTTGGTAGCAAGGTCTCTCTGTCAAGAACTCACTAAGTTTAGGCTATCCCCCGTAAGCTATGTGTGCTACTTTGGATATTGGATGTGCCAGCCTTGTCCCATCACTGTATACATTGACGGCAGGCATTTTCAATCGAGTCAGATATTGTTGATGGGTGGGGCATCTGATTGACAGGTGAACATGCAACCTAAAACTAAAGACTTTCTAAAAGTAAATGAAATGCTCTTGAAATAAATGGTGGCGCATGGAACTGCATGAGGCTGAAATATAATGTCTCATTCAAAATGAAAATAACAGGGAAATGTAAATGTAACGTCTGATCTCAAAATGAATTCAATTTCTTTTCATTTAATTTTAAGTTTAAAGCATTTTAACTTCAAATGCAATTGTATCAAACTTCAAATTAGATTTCATTTAATAACCATTAATACATTTATATTTAATATACAGGGATATGACATGTCAAAGTTTATTTCTTTTTATTTAATTTTTGTTACTTCCACCCTTCATAGTTTCCATCAACCTATGCAATCCCTGCCATTCAAAAGCATTCCTTTTTGTATGGTGTCGTAAACACCATTTGCACATGTGAAATGATAATGAAGCTAAATGATGGCCTTAATTAAATGTATTTAAAGTGTTCTTCAGAAAAGACTCTTATGAAAACCAAAACAAATCCATTCTAATCTCCTATTACAATTCTCTCTATAGTTAAAAAGGGGTATTACCATAAGCTTTCTGTCAATGTTTATGATTACAGACATTTTTCAAGAACTAATTGCTGAGTAGCACAAATCTTTAAAATGGAGTTGTGGTTTACAGTGACATATTTTCTATTTTACCTAAATCCAGTCTTATTATCTCTGAAATGGCTCATATAGAGTTTTACTTTAGGCTGATGGGAGTTAATGGGTGGCAGCCGTTCCTATCACCAGAACAATTAGGCTCTGAGAGTGTGTTGCTGCTCAGTGGAGGGTGAACAGGCAGATGTCTCAGAAGATTGTCGACACTCAGCACTTGGTGTGCGGCACCGACAACGCACCGCAGCCTCTGCCCGGCTCCCACTCACCAAGCTCCCGGCCCCTGCTGCAGCGACATATGGGCTTGCACAGCCTCCGGGGGGTGGAGGAGCGCCGGTCCCCTCCTGCAGGGTGAGATGTGACTCCCCGCTGAGCGCTTGCGAGGGGCTCATCTGACCCCTCGTTACCATAGAACCCTGGCAGCATATTGCGCTGATCACCAAGGAGGCGATAGTTCTCTCGCCCTCATCCGACCTCCCCACCCATTGCACACCTCCACCGCCACCAGCACACACAAACACGCACCCCACTGTCATGCACCCTTCTGCCCAGCTTGACAACTCCCATGTGCTGGCAGGGCATGTGTATGTGTGTAGTCAGGAAAGGGGTGTGAGTGTGTGTGTGTGTGTGTGTGTGTGTGTGTGTGTGTGTGTGTGTGTTTCTCTCTCTCTCTCTCTCTCTCTCTCTGTGTGTGTGTGTGTGTGTGTGTGTGTGTGTGTGTGTGTGTGTGTGTGTGTGTGTGTGTGTGTGTGTATGCTAATGCAGGCACTGCAAGGATGATTAGTCTGATGTCACCAGTGAATGGAGGACAATTTCACATTAATCACATAGGGCACTCAAGAACAACGCAATCTGGCGCCACTAGTCTTCCTTAATGAGAGCAGGTGAGACGCTTTGGCCAGATTAATTTCCAGGAATACAGTAATCATGCGAGTCATGGCCATCCTTGGCTGGATTAATGTCACATGCATATTACAGCCGCCTGCTTCCCTCCACTGATTAAGTTATTTTGAGAAGATTTTGTCGAACTTTGAAAAAAAAGCAACTCTATATTAAGTAATAACTCCCAGTAGAATTTTACAGCACAAACACTCTCCTTCTCCCTTGTGACAGGCAATGATATGTAATACAACAAGCTGTGTAGCTAAGTAAAAATCTTGTATGATAGAAAGATTATGGACAGTGTCCTCTTATATAAGCCCAAAGATCTTTGGGCCATGTTAAGCAATGGAAGGAGATGTAAGATGTGTTTATATAATTTTATGATCTGCACATCGCTGCATTTCCTGGAAAGAAAGACACCTTTAATAGATTGATATTACAAATTGGTCTTAGATTAGTTAATTACATTGTAATTACATTATTATAATTACACCATCATGTCATTATACAATATTCAACATCATATAATTACACAACTTTACAGTAGGCCTAGTACATCTATCATTTTGTGATAACATGTATTCCTTTATCATCTGTATTCCCTTGTACATAAAGCATGTATAGACCTTCACAAAATGTTTTAGATTTTTTTTTTTCATCTGGTTCAGTTGCCAATAGAGAAAATATTGTTTCGAGCAAATTGTGTCTAACTTTTAGCTTTTTTAAATTTAACTGTATAAATGTCACCGAACTGTCAAGGTTGGTTCTTGCCTGTGACTGTACCCACTCCATTTTGGCTGTTTAAGTGAAAGGCTCTCTTAGAGTTTTTGTACAAAAAGTTTTACAAATGTAACTTTTGGGAAAAAACATTGTGGGAACTTTTGGAAAGAAAACCGTGTATTCATATACTGTACTGTATACACATCGCTCAGTTTTTTTTCTCTCGCTCTCTTTCACACACGCGCACACACACACACACACACACACACCCACGGACAAACACACAGACAAACCAACCCTAAGAGCAGAAGGGTATGTGGTACGTGTATGTGTGTGTGTGTGTGTGTGTGTGTGTGTGTGTGTGTGTATGTGTGCGTGTGTGTCTTTGTGTCTGTCTGTGTGAACTGGGCTGGGGATTGTTGTCTTTAAGTGCATACACACATCTGTATGCATGCATGACAAGATTTTGCCCACCTCGGTCTCGGGAAGCTAATAAGTAATATCCTCTTCTCGGAGCTCACAGGGATGAAGGCTGACTTGCTGGATTTACAATGGAACCTAATTAAGCCCAATGTACAACAGGAAGTGTCTATTCAGGTCAGTGGCGATGACTTTTTAGGCTTGTGTTCTTTGCAGGCCTTATCAAATAAGTGGTGGAGCCACTAAACCGTGTCACAGCTTAACAATGGTCCCATAAATAAATTCCATCCTTTGCTGTGTTTGATAAAGCAACGTCAATTTATTTTCAGGAGGTGTTCTGTAATGGGCTGCCAGTGTATTCCATTGAGAATTGTCAGTTGTTAGGCCCATAAACAGATATAAACATTTGACCCACCAGCCTTTTCATGCAAATCTAAGTTGGATCTATGATGACAGATCACACAGTGTTTCATATACCGTTTTGTACTGCTGTCACCAGTGGAAAAAGACTTTACAATGTAAATGTAAATGTCAATGACTGTAATTGTAAAGAATAAAAGTTTTATTCACTTCATTAAAGTTTCATTGGACTGATAAATAAATGAATGGCTATGGGTTTTGTATTTCTGATTCACATGTTTCATATTGGAAAAAAAACAGTTCATCTACAGTATGTTTGTCCCTTGACTTTACATGATATGTTGTATACCATATCAATATATTGATTACTGGTGTCAGAAAGTGTGATAAAACTTTCCAATCCTAAGTACATCCAACTAGAAAAGGAAAGCCTTCAAACTAATAATAAGAGTTAATAGCCTGATATTTTGTTAATGTTTACCTCTAATGCAGAGGATAGTTGATGTTCATTCATGATACTATTTGACTAGACAGGTGAGTACGCTGACAACCCTTCATGTGTCATTGATGGAAAACAGACCCTCTAGACACTCTGTCAAGCCTACTTTCTGTGGGTGCACTAGCCACAAAACAGGTTTGCTCAATATGCCAATCACCATTTGTGGATTCAGATGACGCAACCATTTGTTTTTCACAAGGTAAGTAGCCTAGCCTACGCACTTTTAATGACAATCTTTTTGATAATTCTAATCAAAATTTCAGCTCATGAGATGAAAAGCAGAACCCACCCTTGCTACTTCTTTAGCAGACTGTTCAGTTAATTTGAATATGGCTGCATGGACGGTGTTGCAAACCAAAGCCTACATGGCTCCATGGTTCCATTTTAAGCAAGTAGGTTACATTTTTTTTTTTTAATGTTTATGTGAATTATTACAGTTCACTGGAAATGTATTAGCTAGTCTGTTTCATTTTTGCTATGGAACTTCACTAAAGGTGATACTCAGTACTTTGCTAAAAGTTAAAAAAAAAATTAAAATAAAATAAAATAAAAAAATCATTGTGGTTTTTGTACTAATAAGTTCCCTCAGGATGAATCAAGATGATCATTAAACAGAGCATTGTTCTGCTACTGTCTTTGACCAGAAATAATAGTACTGACAAATTTATATTATCATTTTTGGCACCCAGCAATACAAACCGTCTGCACGCTTCTGCAAAAACAGGATCTTGCTTGGCACATTGATGAATTGATTTGATGAGTGAAGATGATAGAATTTAAAATGGCCTGCCGCCTGACAGATAAGAAATGATTTTGCTAGGACCTACGGAAACATGTATTTGTTTTATGGCATGACCTTTTAGTGACTTTCTCACACATCTCACACTCATGCAATTTTGTAATACTATATTTGTAAGGAATTCTTGTAATTTCCGGCTATTTAAAATTCTTACTTATATTTTAACTCTAATTCTACCTCCTCTAACATATTTTGGTGAAGGCTTTAGATAGTGGGTAAGAACAGCAACACAAAATGTTTATCAAGGTATACATACATTTGTAAAAATTATGCTGGACTAACACAAACAACAGACTTAGGCTACCACTGCTGATGAGACTGGGTGAATCAATCATGGGAATATCACACCGGAAATGTAATCTATAAATGTTGTCTATATAGGGCTTTTTTTTGATTCATCAAAAATTCTCTACATAAACTTATCAATAGACTGTATTGCATTACGTTGTTGCATTGCATTGTTAGAAGATGAAGTTGGACAGAATACGTAGGCCTCGGTACAATAAGTATAATTTATCGCTTGATACTTTTTGTTACACCACTCTTTCCTGTTCCTAACATCCAGTACTTCACAGGCTGTTATCTTGGTAAAATATTTTGCTAATATTTTCAGAAAAATTTGGTCTTCTATCGATTTTTTGTTTTTAATATCTTCAATAGTGACATATGAGCTCAACATAAATAAAGTTCATGGTCCAATAAGCACTAATACTATAAGTGTTGGAATGTCGGAATGCTTGTAAGTGATAGCAAAATCCATATGAAATCAGCACTCTCATTCTGTAATATACTCAGCGTTGCAGTATTAGACAACAAGTGAATGATAAGGCTAACTTTCTTCTCGGCTATCAGCCTTGAGCAGAAAGAAGAATGCTTTTCAGCCCTGTCGGTGGCCACTTTAGAGGCCTCATCATTAACGCCTTGTGACTGAGCAAGGCCAAATTGAAATTGCCTCACTAATTGAGGAAGGCCTCGTCAAATGTGGCACCCTCTTAGCACAATGCATGATGAATAGGTGTAGATGCGGGGAATGTTTTACTAACAGGATATAAATACGCAAAGAGAAATCTTAGGCTGTTAGCAAGATGACCAAAGCCACCGCCAGCTGTACCACATTTCTGTCTCTACTGAATTCAGCACGGATGCCAAACAAATAACATTTTAATTTAAATACAAGATTATAATTGGCTTCTGAGGTTCGGTTAAGGGACATATTTTAATTAATCATACTCTATGTAAACTTTTGTGACTCTTTGTGCATTCCAAGATGTCCTTTTTTCATACACTACATTATGTGACAACATTCTCAATCCCAAACATACTCAAAGTTTCACTAGATAGCCCTTAATAAATGCAACAAATATCTAAACAATTACATATCTATCATTTCAGATATTACCGATATCATAAATATGCTGACGTGATTCAATATGTCTCCTCCTTTATTGTATTGATGCCATGAGTAGAAGGGATCTGTTGATGATGCTGTCCTGTCCTGTTCAATGTGTGTATGTGGGGGGCATATGTTATGTTTTAATGTGTCAGTGTATGTGAGTGTCTGTCCTCTGTTATCTGTAACATGTCAAGGACACATAAAACAACTTGTGTTCCCATGTCACATTCACTACAAAAAAATTCCCCATGGGGACAATAAAGGACTCTATCTATCTATCTATCTATCTATCTATCTATCTATCTATCTATCTATCTATCTATCTAAATACCATCTCTGTATCAGCAGAAATATGCATGCATAATAAAGTTATATGTAGGCCTAATAGAGATTGTGACCTGCAAACAATCCCCAATCCCCCTCATACTGAAATGCTGAAATTATTTATATATGTTTTTATTTATAGTATTTACACTGAGTAAGTAAGTTATCTCAACCTAGGTGACAAAAGTGCATACTTGAGAAAGGTACACGCTCTGTTCAATCACTTCCAACCACGGTGTGATGTTGGGGGGGGGGGGGGGGGGCTGTTCACTCAATTGAACAGCAGGTGACAGTTCTTCATGTAGCTTCCTGTAATATTTACAGTGACCTGATGAAAAGCAGCAGACATCAGCTCCTTAACAGGCCATCACTGACGACATCTGAGGCTGTTGACAGGCCTTTGTGTTGGGAAATATTATGACTGTATATGGATCAAAGAAGAGTACATACTGTAACTCAGTATTGCTAGGTAACTAAATGTCCTGCAGGTCAAATGTTGTCCTTGTAATATCTTTTCTCTCCTATCCTTGCTTGAATAGGGTTAGGGTTAACTCAACTGATTGACAGTACGGTGTGTCAATTTGAAAACGGCTTACAGTAATCTTGATCTATTTTCGAGATTCGGAGGGGCTCTAAAGTATTAGCAAATAATATAAAATCATATGAAAAGAGCTAACCAACACAAGCTTTGCATTTGTGTGTGTGTGTGTGTGTGTGTGTGTGTGTGTGTGTGTGTATGTGCGCGTGCGCGCGCGCGTGTGTGTGTGTGTGCCAACGTGTGCGTGTGCACATGTGCTATTGTGCTTGCATGTGTGCATGCATTGCTGTTACTCTCTGTATGTTTTCAGTCTAAGGCTAAAACAGGAAACTAAAATAGGAAACAGTTGATTTTTGCACCTACTTTAGATTTCCTTTTGCAAGAAAAAGGCTAAAATAATTCAGATGAAAGCTGGTTAAGGAAATGAGTTGGCCAAATGCGTCAAATAAAATGTTTTTCTCATCCGATGGTAGATCAGCGATTACTCATCTCCTATTCACCTCAGAAAAGACAGTGTCATCTCACAGACACATTGATGTCAATGTCAAGGACAGGGGAACCACCTGTTAGTCATGTTGTCACTCATCATCATCCTGTCACCCAGAGCCATGACAAAGACCCCCATCCAAAATGGCATGGCCACAGAGGCCTTAGCTGTCTTGCAACATGCAGTTTTAGGAGCGGTACAGCATCACTTTTAAATGAAGACATGTTTTCACAGGATAATTCCATGCGTGAAATAAGTGACTATAAAAAGGGCCACATTTACATAATACAGTCATGCATCAGACACCGTAGGCCTAAAACACCATTACACATGGATTAAGACGATGCCCCAAAGTTAATGAGCACAGACACGTTTGCCCAGGCCTGAACTGGACCAACCGTGTCTTCAAATTATTATTTGGCCATTAATTTTGTGTACTGCATGTGCTAGTCAATGTCCAATTAAATAAGTTAAAAATACACATTTTCAGACCTTCATGCTACTAAAAAGAGAAGAAAAAAAAATCTATTGCATATCTATTATTGATTCAGGTTCCTGAGCAGGCCTCCACATGGCAAATTGTTATGCCTGTACCACATTCCACCTCAGTGGACTGCAGACATGTTTTGCCAGCAGCCAACTAATATTAAACTAGTAGCTGCGAGCTAAGAAGCACATTTCACTTTGACTCAAGCATGGCTGTTCATTAAAGTAACATAAAGCCACACAATTCTGAGACTGAGATAAGAGAAATCGATTGAGAGCCTGAAGAGATATTATTTACCAATCCCCACCTGCACGTACAGTGTGTGTGTGTGAGATGAGAAGCAGTTATCTGTCTAAAATATTAACATGTGCTTTGCAAGAATGAGATCAGTGGATTATACTATAAACTTGCAAATTGAAAATTTCCTATCACATATAGTTTACGATAATGATATGCATGAATAAAACACATAGAGATATCATGTTATTACATGCTGACTTTCCACTTCAACACAAGTGGGGGAAGTGCTGGAAAAGCTGGGGCAATGATTTTGAAAATAGGCATGATCCAAGCTGTGTAGTCAGTCACAGGAGGAAGTATTGTAGAAGGGGGATGTGCTGAAAACAACACAAACATGGCTTCCTGCTGATTAATTGCACAATTAGCACCCCCAACAGGTCCTCAAAAACACACCCATGGCTTAGCCTGTGAGATAACATGTGTAGAACAAAACAAATGTGACCCTGCTATTAAGGAGACACTTTTTACAGTCTAATTTCCGTCTCTGCGAGTCAAACTAGAGCCCTGCACATTGTGTCAAGTCACAAATTGGTGGTCACAGTCCCTCCAAAATCTATCCAGCCCAAAGTGTTAAAATTCAGTGAGTCTATTTGGAGAGTGCAATTACCTGGACCAGGTAATAGTGTCAGTATGTTGTCCTGTTTCTTGTTTCAGGAAGAAGTAGAAGCTCAAGCATGGATTAATAAGAATACAAAAAAGATTGCCTAAGTTTCCAAGTTTTATAGTTATACAACAGAAATAAAGACCAAATGCAGCTCCATCTTGCCGGTAAGCTTTTGTGGCAATATTTCTCCACGGCATCCATAGACTGTAGACTGCTTCTACTTCTAATCGGAAATAAACATTTTATTGACATGCAAGTCCTTTTAGTAATGAGAAAACAAGTTATCCACCTCCATATCACGCTCAGTTCACCTCTATTTAACAGTCTGAAAATAGCTGTCACACCGGACACCACACAGTAGAAAAAAAAAACATGTGACTCATCTCAAAAGGTCTGGGAAGGTCTAGGTGCAAAAGAGAGAAAAAGGCCAAGTCCCATAATGGAACTTGAGATGCATGTAACCAGCAGGAATAATACTCAGGGAGGAAAGAAAGAGTTTTCTTAAGACCTCAAAAATCTCCGACCACTCAGTCTGTCTGAACTCCAGCTGAAGTCAAATGCCCCCTTTCAGTCAAATGGAATCCAGGCTTATAAAAGACTGAAGTGCAAAAATAACTCAGATGTTTGAATTCCCTACTGTAGGCCTATATTGCACCCAACCCAGTCTCATTGAGGAAATGTACCACACAGAAAACTCTCGCAGGGCCCTTAACTTGGCTGCCTTGATTGCAGTCTTCAAAAAAGTCAGTGTCCAGTGAAAATGTGTTACTTTAGCATCCCTAGTACCCATTGGTGGCCATTGCTCTTGAAAATACTGTGAGGTACACTTCTAGGTACACATTGGTGCCCATTAAAGCTGAAGATTGTAGCATTTAAAATCCTACCAGCTTATGTGTGTACATATTTTGGAATAATTTCAAATTGCCCCTCACCTGCTTCAGAATGGATAGCATTGTGCATTTGGAATCCTGCCCTAAAAACACATGCATGACATGCAACTCAGAGTGGTTTGTGTTGTTCCAGGATGCTCAAAAACAAGTTTCATGCTAAAATACTGTTCCTGTCATGTTTTATGTAGGATTTTGTGAATCCCTCAAACAATACTCTTCCAGCATGAGCTCAGTGGGATTTACAAAATGCTACATAAAACACGACAGGAATTATATTTTGACATGGTTTGGAACATTTGGTTTCCATTCCAAATTCCACTTCATTGTATGCTCTTGCAAAAATTGTTCCTGACAAAATGTACGTTACATGGAGATGAACAGTAGATGAATATGAGGTTAATTATCCTAACATTTAGCTTTATCTTTGATCTTTAGCTCTTGTGCTGCAAGGGTTGCTGAATGTATGGGAAGGAAACTGCTACACGCCATGAGTTTCTGCTCGGGTTAGTGGATGATGTAGTCAGTGGTGATGTCTCCTTTCAAGCCAAAGTGCTACATGAAGGAATCTGTCATGGCTACTGGCCGGTCAGTGACTTGGACGGTTGCTTTGTTTGCTGTTGTTGGCCAAGGAGGTGCCTGGCACTGTGTGTGAGGCGTCTGGCCAGCAGCTCTGTGGCCCAAACACATAAACTACCCCGGATGAGCAAGAGTGTTTCTCACTCGCCACCATTGTACAGAACAGCTGCCAGACAAACAGCTACTGACCCAGACTAACACAATGCTTTCAGGGTTTGCAATGCTACTCACTATAGCATTGCATGGTGATGCTTAGCCACGGTTCATATGCTAGGAATCAGAATAGATGCTAGTGTCAATGAGAGCCACCTGCAGCTCAAAGAATGATAAACTATGCTAAACAGTGATGGTGGTGCATGTGCAGTGTGGATGGATGGATCAGAAATCATCATTATGCAGCAACACAAGGCTTTATGTTCATGGCCATTGACACCACTCTAAAGCTTTTTCTGGTTACATTATGGGAATGCTGAATCTCATCCAGACAACACAAGCAACTTCCTCTGTTGATGGCTCTGGATTTGGCCTGGCCACCACAATTCCCCCTGCACCGGCGATTACTGAGTGGCTAGTCGAGAGTGTTAGCGATCAGGCTCTAGCCGAGCCCCTTATCGCAGATGGAGGCCAAGCTGTGACACAGCTGCCTCAACAAGATGGATCTCTGAGTTTACTCCCCGGGGGCAACACAATCTTATTGGACCACTCTCAGGGAGCCCACTGCAGAATGCTTGTGCTGTATCCACTCTCGTGTGATTTGATCACCAATATAAATTTTCTAAATGGGTCCTGCTTCATATTAGTTCTCTGTACCGCATGGTGCTAATGAAAGTCAATGCTGTTGGTGTTGAGGGAGCAGGTGCAGAGGAAAAAGGAAAACCGGAAAAAAAAGAAAGAATTCCAACCGACATTCCCTGAATCTAAAGATTTTAGTGGCAAGGGAGGTGATGCAGGGTGTGATTGAATTTGAGCCACTGGGATACGGTGCTAAACCAACAGCCAGGCATTTTCTTTTGTGCTACCACTCTGTTTTGCACTTTAGCTAGCTGTGACTTGAAGACAAAAAGCACTTCTTGCATTCATGACACTCATGACTGTGGAAGTATAACTTTGAATTTGAGTGAAAATGCTGAAATATTCACAAATATATTTTGTCAGATTCCTTTAAACTTCATATTTCCATGATGTATTTCAGTAACACTTTACTTAAAGCCTGTATCCATAAACATTCTAAACGTTAACATACTGTATAGGTTATGAATGAATGCTGATATAGCCATTATCAACCTGGGAATACCCATGCTCCTTTAGGCCTACGTGCTCCATTTCATTTCACTCTTCAAAGCAGCATGGTGACCATGGCCGATTTTCTTCCCTTCTGTAGGTACACAATCACAGAACAAAAAGGGACTAGCGCACCGCT
The DNA here is from genome assembly GCA_027497455.2 of Sardinella longiceps. Classification (NCBI taxonomy): domain Eukaryota; kingdom Metazoa; phylum Chordata; class Actinopteri; order Clupeiformes; family Clupeidae; genus Sardinella; species Sardinella longiceps. Next base: position 16,618,174 of record JAODXP020000031.1, read on the forward strand.
CAATTTCATTTTACGTCACCTGGTGGCTCTGGTGCCGTCACCTGATTGGCTCTGATCTACGTACAGATGCTATGATAGACATTTGTAGCACTCAATAAATGTCTCCAGACTAAATATCACTTGTGATTATTTAGTATCACTTGATTATTAAATATCACTTGTGATTATTTAGTCTGCAGATAGCCAGGCTAGACCATTATTATTTGATTGAAAATATAATACAATACAAATATTACAAACATTAACAAAAAATACAATAGTTTTTTAATCACTAAACAATTACTAAATGTTATATGTTCGTAAAACCAAAACAAACAAGTTCACCATTGTCAAATGAGGCTGACATGGTTTCTTATCATTGATAATTATTTGTAAGTAATTCTTGGTAAGCTAGCTTCTTATTAATATTCTTTCATGCACTGCAATGGACACTAAACCTTAACTTGTAAGTCACATTGAAGATTGAGATTAAAGTGATATTTAGCTTTTTCTTTCTTTCTTTCTTTCTTTCTTTCTTTCTCTCTCTCTTTTTAAAACAGATCACATGCACAAAACTTTGTCATGTAAGCAATCGACTGTTAACCAGAAATGTGAAATATCTGCACTCCAAACCTATTTTCTTTTTTTTGCACACAAATATAGAAACATATGTTTTGGACAAGAATCATCATCTCTGTGCCCTGCAGCCTTTCTAAATGTAGTTTCCCCAACCAGCTGAATACAGGGTCCAGCACTCCAGACAACCATATAATTTCCAACCGTCAGCCATTTCTTACCTCTCATGAATACAAATTTGATTCACATTGCCTAGAACACGCAGTTCTAAATCACTGGGTGATTTGGTGATATGTAAATGCATTATGCAAGGATTTTAATCAGTGTTTCAAGTTGTGTGAGAGGTTCTAACTAGTGACTGACTTATTTATGTGCATGCTATTTAATTATTTGCCAGTTTGTTGTTTGTTTGTGATGTATACAACTGACTAATGTTGGATTGTATAAACACTAGTGAATTTAGGTTGCGAACCTTTCTCAATAGAACATGTAAATGTTATGTTGCATAACCAATTTATAGTCAGTCATCTGATCATAACAGTATTAGTTTATCTTTGACGAAAGCAATAACAATAAACCAAATGTTGTGTTCTTGACAACACAAATAAAGATTTGATGAGAGTCACTAAAAGGTTTGAAACTAGCTGTGGTAAAAGAGGATTCAGCAAGAACAGCACTGAAAAAAATATTAGGAGGTGAATGGTAAGTGTTTGTAATTTTATAAATTACAAAAAAATAGCATAGTTTTAAGATACAGTACATGTACAATAACATGCATTCATACACATAACATGTGAAATGTATAAAATGGCTCACATGTGGCAGTTGCATCATTGCAACATAAGCACAATGAACAGTACCTGCCAAACAAATGAGCTCACACCTAACAGAACAGCTGACATTTACTCTTATCCAAAGCAGCTTGCATTTGTAAATGACTTTAGGGTTAAGTTCCTTGCTCAAGGGCACAACAGTGGCAGCCAGGATAAGATCTCACAATCTCCAGGTTAGAGGTTGCTAGCCTGGTTACTTAACCGCTACACGACTAGGCCTACCACTCCCAGGAAAGGCTAAATAGTAAAACTAATTAGAAATACATTTATATACAGTATGAAGATAAATTTTAAAAATTCAAAATTACATAAAATTTGCATGTATTGGTAATGCATTCTGTTTAGTATGCTAAGAGTGAGAGCTTAACCCGGAGGCCAGACATTGGCAATGACTTCATGTCAGGGCGATGTAAAAATTCACACCACACCATGCCATGCCATGCACACTATGCCAGGCCAGGCCAGTATGATTATGTAAATGTTTGATTGTGGCTGATTATGTAAATGGCTGTAGCACAGCGACGGAACCTCTGCTCATTTCCTTGAGGCTTGATGGTTAGGTCAGTTTCTCCTCAGCTGGGTCTCGACAAAGATGCTCATTGTCCATTCCCTCCCCCCTTTGAACCCCCACCCCCTTAAACACATATACACACACGCATGCACACGCCCACACACACACACACACACACACACACACACACACACACACACACACACACTCTCTCTCTCTCTCACACACACGCAGACCAACTCCCCTCACACAGCCCTCCCTCATGTTGATGTGTGATGCATGAGTTTATAAATAGCCTGGCTTTCACTTTGGCTTTATGTAATCAGGACTTCTCCCTCTGCGTTAAATCAATGGTGACACAGCACTAGAGGGACCTCCAAGTTGATTGTCAGACACAACAACAGTCATTTATCTTTCTCCACCCGCCTAACCCTCTCTGCAACCCCCCCACTAACCAAAAAAAAAAGTGTGTGTGTGTGTGTGTGTGTGTGTGCTTTTGTGTGGCGAATTTGAGTTGCAACACATTTACTTGTCAGATTAAGTTGACAGGAAGGGATTGAGTTAGGCCGAAATAGTGAGGGATGGTGCGTCAAAGTGATCGGCTGTTGCATAATCATTAGCGACCACAGTTTTGATGTAGGGCCTAATTAAATATTATCAAATGAGGCAGTTAAAATGCATCATATCACACGGCCATTGATGTTGAAGAGAATTTTTTCCCTATTCTTTTTTTTTTTTTTAATACAGAGAGGACACAAACAAAGTGAGCCATCATTGTCTTGCATTTAATTTGTCAATTAAAATGGATCTCTAGATATTGTTCATTCTGTATAGAGCACTGGGCTCCAGGCATCAGGGAGAACAAGGGGAGATGTGTGTGTGTGTGTGTGTGTGTGTGTGTGTGTGTGTGTGTGTGTGTGTGTGTGTGTGTGTGTGTGTGTGTGTGTGTGTGTGTGTGTCTGTCTGTCTGTCTGTCTGTCTGTCTGTGTGTGTGTGTGTGTGTGTGTGTGTGTGTGTGTGTGTGTGTGTGTGTGTATGTGTGTGTGTGTGTGTGTGTGTGTGTGTGTGTGTGTGTGTGTGTGTGTGTGTGTGTGTGTGTGTGTGTATGTATGTATGAGTGGGGGTTGGGGGGTATTAGTTGCCAATTACATTGAAAAAGAAATACTAAAATGCCAAAGCCAACCACAGTTGAATACATCTGATTGGTGAAGACAGTCATTATATTTTCCACTGATGTCTGCACGTTTATTATTATGATTATTTCAGCTGTAATAATGGGAATTCAAATAGCAGTGATAATAGCAAGCCCACTTTAATGTCATATGCTCTACCTGAGGCAGAAAAGGCAGCATTCGAAAAATCATCCGACAGCTGACACAACCTAGCTAACATGAAATGATAAGATTACAATTATTCGACAAATTGATGTGTTGCTTTCAGACATCACGGTAATCATGTAATCTAGTCATTCAGAAGGCTGTCAGTGAGAACTCCGTGCTTGCATGAGCACAGGAACAGACCCACTGACCAGAAGCGATGTCTTTCAGCATAAATATTACACACCACCCTACAACTGTCCACATGTATATAAGGCTGCCTTGACAGAACTGTGCCTTGGAGTTTTCTTCGTTTGGCTTCGATGACTGCGAGTGACAAGGTGACATCCCCACTTCAGTGAAAAAGCCAAGTGTTTCTTGACAGGAGTGGAGGAGTGCGTCTGAGTGGCCTGTATCACACATCAGAAACCTAATGACTGTCTGCATTCATCCCACACGTTTTCATTCTTTATTTGAGTCCGCCAAGTCACACACACGCACACACACACACACACACACACACACAGAGAGAGAGTCGTACACATGCCTGCTTGGTGTGTGTGTGCATGCGTGTGTGAGGAACAGGGACAGGAAAGGTGCTCAGAGTGACGAGCAACGGTTGCAAGCGGGTCCCCGGGCCCAGACGGATCTGGGTCTGTCGCCGAGGATTTGCCTCAAACGTGGCGGCGGCAACAGATGTTGGGCCATGGCGGGGGGCTTTGATAGAACTCTGTGGCATCTGCACCGTGATCAAAGCCCTATTTTGTTTGGCTGTGAGGCCATGCTGTAGGGAGGATATCTCTTTTTTTCCCCACTTCTTTACTTTCTTTTTTTTTCCCTCCACCGTGGCTAGTGTAGCAGGAAGGCCACGGTGGGAAACAAGGGCACACACAGTGTCACAGACGTGAGGAAATAGCCTCACACAGGACACCTGGTGCCCTGCCACGGCTCATCGGCACACAGATAGAAAAGGAACGGAGATTACAGTTGAACACAACACAGAGGGGTCGTCATGGAAATGTTCTTGGATCAGGTAATTTATTGTCACAACATGTGTAACCCCTGGTTATAGGTTTGTCAACAGCAGAGAGAGACTGGCGGCTATTCTGCAGGCTTTATTTGTATCATTGGGTGGTTTTGTTTTGGATGGTTGAAGCAGATGGGAGAAGATCAGTGATAGATGACAGAATGTCAAGGTTGTATCAATACAGTAACATTTAAGAGGGAGGCAACTGACTGCCAACCCTTGCGAATGTATTGTGTACTGTGTCAATATGATGGACATTATTTCCTATGATTGTGTTCCCCTACTATATGTACTTCCAGAAAACTGCATTTGATGGCATGGGGATCTGAGCTTGTAGAGCTTGACTATTCAACATCTGTTCTGGTTTGGAAGGACATTCCCATGACACCGACATAGAGATAAAAACAGGAACCCCCCCCCCCCACACACACACACACACATATACACACACATACACATATACTGCTCAGTATATTGTAATTTCAAAGGAACATAATCACCATTGTCTATTGTTTTCAGACATAGATTTGTATTGCACTTGGTTGATATAGCCTGATTGCACAAAACTAACTTTATTGGACCCCTGCATAATTCTATCCTGATTAATTCTTATCTCCCATCAAATCCCCAAATCTGAAATAAAGTCCAACGAGATAAAAGTCAGATATAAATTAAGACGCACTAAAAAACTCCAATCTAATTGATTCGAGACTTCTAAGGCCCTGAACTGTGAGAAAAGGGTGATTGCAAAAGACTGGATGCTGTGGTGTGTTTAGATGTGTCCACTGTTCTGTGGGAGGGGATAAAACCGCTGTCAGTCACATTCAGCCTTAGGTCCTGAATGTTATTTAAAGATGGGTGAACTAACTGGATGCTCCATTTTGAGAGGGGGATTTTGGGGTAGAGGGGAAAAAAGTAATTTTGTTACAGTTGGGGAAATTGTGCAGCTTCCTTGCAAGGTTAAATTGCACCTGCCACTTGTTTGACATTAGGTTTTAGAATTGACATGTTTTGGAATGTCTTAAAGTAACCTTCATCATAGTGATGATGACTCTATATGTGTGACAGCCATAACACTTTTTTGGGTTAAATCAGTGGGTTTGATGAATCTAATTATAAAAAAAAAATACTGAAATCAATATACGTAATTAAATTATTTTAGCATTACAAATTAAATAGCCTATGGCTAAATCTTTTAGAGCAAGACTCTTGAACACACATACTGTAGACACACACACACACACACACACACACACACACACACACACACACACACACACACACACACACACACACACACACACACACACACACACACACACACACAATCACACTCCCGCACACTACATCTATATCAGATAGGCAGGGCTGACCGAGATTAAAAGTGGATCTGTTCGTGCACATTGTGCTGATGCATTACACGCAGTATTAGATTTGTCACAAGGTCTGCCTAGGTGGGGAAATTTGCAGAGGGCAGACTTTTCATCAATCTCCCCTGGGAAACCACGTGGGCACATGAGGCAGAAATTTCCGAGGTGAATGTGCAATGCTTTGAAAAACACAACCTGTTTTGTCAGCACTGGTGTCAAATGAACGCACCATTAGGCCTTCTTAGTCCCAAAAGTTTAAGGTGCCATTACAATTTAGCTATGCATGTGTACGTCTCTATGTAATGCAAATGAGGCGATAGCAGGCTAAATGGGGACTGATTTCCATTGCACTGGTTTCAGAGGGAGCAGTAAGGGGTGTAGTTGACCCTAGAGATCATATGGCTTATCTGATGAAAAATAATACTTAATTCCCTCCCCTCTCTCTCTTCCCCCAATGACTGCTGCTAAATGACCACTGATGTATGAAGAATGGCAGCTGTTTTGTGGGACTGTACCAGAACTTCTAACTCTATATTCACAAGTATTTCTGTAGCATGGAAATGCTGGCACATATCTTATCTAATGCAGGTACCGCTGTGTTAACTGCTGTGTTTACAACTCTGCCTTTATTTCTAAAACTGCCCTTATATTAGAGGAACAGGGCAGTAACAGAACACAATTCTGCTACACGTGAGACACAAGACTTTTTGACTTCATCTCAAGGTCTCACACAAAAATGAAGGTCAGGGATATTGAATGAAATTGTGTTGAATAACTTGAATAAGTCTGGAGTGAATTGCTTTATTGCTTTTCAAACACACACACACACACACACACACACACACACACACACACACACACACACACACACACACACACACACACACACACACACACACACACACACACACACACACACACACACACCATGTGGTAAATTCAGTGTTTCTCCTCTGTAAATATATATCTGGTAAAACACCAGTTGTTTGGGGATTTTCTGATTCTATTGCCCCAATAGTATTGCACTGTTCCAGAGGAAGAGAGCATGTGGGGCATCAAGGTCATTGCCCTGGTTGTATTTCTGTCAAAAGTAGTGAAGTCACCCCAAAGGGGTATGGCTGTTACAGTAAAGTGAGGTAACCATGGCCAAGGTCAGGGGAAAACAAAATGATTGGAAAAGATCACCCTGACAGAACTAGAAATGTACAAATGTCTGTCCAATAGCCCTCTTGTCCTTGGTTACACTAAGTCACACCTCTACACATTTTTGTCCTTGGAAGAAGCTTGAGAGCTTAAGAAGAATAAATGATGTACATTGAACGGTGCTCTTAACATGGACAAATTTCATGACCAATGGCCTGGTATTTGTAAAAGCTGAGAGGTCTGAAGATTCTGAATGATTTGAGATATTTAAAACCTGAAACTGTAATCAGACTTGTAGACCTCTGCAGTCAGAGCTCTCTGCAAATAAAACCCCACATATTAGTGTGTGTCTGGATATTGCTATCCCCTTAACACTCTCCTGAAAATTTACACTGTACTTCACCTTTAGGCAATCACTTTGATAGTCTTAAAGTCATAAAGTCCAAAGGCAATACTTCAGGTTACATACTTCAACTTATAAAGGTTTATTATGATAACATTGTTATGCCTAACAAGTATAGTCAAGACAACAGAAAAACTTACGCACCACTTCACTTATAGTCTGTGGTGCCTAATTGATTTTTACAAGGAAGTATTTGTTCATCTCACTTTACTTAATAGAACTGACTGCTTGTGACTCTTTATTCCTATTACTCATTATTGGCATGAAGAACTACACTTAAATAAAGACAGAGCAAAGAATTGAGGCTTCATAAAGCTTCAGGCAAATTGAGAAAAGTATACACTAACACCCATTCCTCCACTCATCATGATATGAAATTGTTAGCCTCCCAACTATGGAATGTGAGGAGGACAGAACTATATTGAAAATGAAAGAGGTCAGTAGTGAAAATTGAGTTAGTCTGTGAAGTTCATACAAAACAAAACATTTTTAGTCCATCATGAAGTACTTTTAATATGGTGTATTTGGTATCCTATTTGTAATTATTGTAATTTGTAATTATATCTGTGCTACCTACTAAGCATGCTAGACATTTTCCGGCAGGCGTATGACCTTTGGCTAAGTCCCGCCAATTGAACGCAGATAAACTAACTGAAGTTAAAAATGATCTGCAACAGACAGCAGTCCCACATTTGCAGTCTGAAGCCCTAGAGTTGCATCAGACACCTTGCTTTTTCTCTGGACTTCTTTAGACCACTCACTTCATCTTACTTCAACCACTTACATCGAAACCTACCTGTTGCATCCCGTGAGCCAACGCGATTTCTAGTTTTTCATCTGTTCCAAACAAACACAAACGCCAATATCTGCAGCATAATTTCCACAATAATCGTACGGTCTCCTGGTTGGTACATCTGTTCAATATCAGTGAAATCACTGAAATCCCTTTCAGTGGACGCCATCTCAGATGCCTGCGCCCAAGGGGGCGCTGCATCTGACGTGAGTGAGGTTACTTAATTCGCTCCTTGCACATGAAATTCAATACAGTTTTCCATTTACATTGGCTGCATCAGTACAGCGGTAGTTACATTAGAGTTTTAGCAGCTAGCGTAATATAAGCCATATTAAAATGTTCATCGGCAAGGAGCCTATTAGAGCACCTCCCACTGATCCAACAAAAAAATCCTTATTACAGGAATATCAGGCAACATTTTAGCTTACAAACATTTTGCCACCTAGGGAGAGCGCTGGAGGTGAAAAATCACAGGTTTTCCTGGTTCAGGGCACATCTATCCTGTAGCATTCTGTACTCTCTGCCGGGAATTGGGACAAGAGGCAGTCAAATGAGTATCAAAATGTATGTATGTATCTTTATTGTATCCTATCTGCTCCCATTTTCCCTAGTTTGGTCCCATAACAAGCCATATTAAAGGCCTTTGTGAGGACAGTGATCAGTAGGTTATAATCAGAATCATCCCAACAGCAGGCCTAAAGACTAGTAAAGTATGTCCAACTCTCCAGCTTTGTTGTACACATCTTTCACCTCTTTCATGACACAAGATCCCACTGCAGGGTGGTTTGGGATAAATCTCCTGCATCATCCTTATCTACCTTATGCTTCTCTTTAAACTCTCTCTGGAACTCATATTTGTGTTCCAGCCCTGTCAGAAAGGGGCCTCTTTTAACATTATGCCTTGTGTCACATAGCTTTTGTTTTTTCCCCTTCTTTTGGTGACAAAAGACAAAGGGATTTTCATTTGATAAAAGGAAAAGAAACACACACACACACACACACACACACACACACACACACACACACACACACACACACACACACACACGTCAGTGAAGTTCTTTGATGCGATTTGTCAAAAAGGAAACCAGTTTAGTGCAGGTTTACTTCAGTTATGGAAAAACACACACCTTTATAGAGAAACTGACAAATACAAGAATTGAAACCTATAGACCTTTGTTCTTACCTGTTTACAATGCACGGTATGTTTATTTATAGGCTCCTGGAGTTGTATTTCTTCTGCTTGTGTGTAGGGGAGCTGCTCTGTGTCCATACATGAATTATTAGTATTTGTGGCTTCAGTGGTCCTGCTTTCTGTGTATTATGACAGTATCATCTGTGTATGATTTGCAATAAAGTGGACTTATAAATTGCTTACTTTGGAAACCCCATGACTTAACTCTTTTTGGCATCTCCAGCATTACTCAGTAAATTATGCATTATATCTCAGCTTGATGCTTTCATTTTGCCACAACAGGATGTGGTGCATGGCCAGGGCTGATAGCTCTACAGAAGCAATCCAAACTAGTATACAACATTTCCAAGTATGTTCTGTTTGCTGGTAACACTGAAATCATGTGACCTCAAATTCATATTTTATTCCGCTCATCTATCTTAATGATTTCACTTTAATTTATGTTTTCTTTCACAAACATTCAAACTTGAGTTTGTAGCACTCAAGTAGCACTTTGAATGTAAAGCCTATCATGAAATACTCTATGTAGAGAGCTTTAGCCTTTAGAACTACAATACTTCTTCCTTTCCACATTGTATGCATTGTGCCCAGCAATGCATTAAACACAAGTGCTCTCTTGTCATAGTCCTGTTATTCAACATTCTTCCTATGCAGTGGTGGAGATGAGTATGGGAATGAACAATCTTACCCAACTGGATGTGGGGATACAATAGTAGCCTGATGGTGCCATCCTTCACAAATGGCCAGGTTGACAGCCACTGACAAGTTGTCTAGACATCATAAATGGTGTCCCAGTGGACTCCATTGGACCTGAGCCATTTTTGGCACAATTGTTATGAAATAACAACTCTTTGGGATTTCCCTTTTTGCAGAGCTAGCCATATCCCTGCTATGCTATCCTGTTTCTCTTTGCAAAGCTTTGTGGGAAATTCCTTTTGCAACCTTATATCCAGTCAGAATCACAAACTGCTTAATTGTTAGCCGTAAATACTATAGGCCACAGTAGATTAAACTCCAGAAGACACACAACACTCTAGCCTAATGTGGAAGAAAATTAAGAAGAGTTGGGTATTGTTACATGGGTTTCTGGGTATTTGTATTGGTCTTTTGTAATCAATACTTTTGTAATCAATACCAGTGAATAGACTGAATGTCTGTGGTCTGTCTGTTTTATAGTGACCGTCTAACGACCATTCATCCCACTGGGCTCTTAGATTAGATGTCTTTCTAATTGTACAAGCGATTGCATTGCCAGCTTTGGTGTTGTTTGGACCATACATCCAAAGTATAATGTTAAAATAAGCCCACATTCTTCATAGATAGATTTGCATTTATTTTCTACACATTGAATTCTGTCTTCCATTTCTTTTTCATCTGCATTTCTGATGCAGTCCTTACATAAGGCAAAGGGGTTGCTCACATCTACCATGTCCTTGGGACTAATCAATTCCTCACTTCCCAGGTTGAACTCTGATTGCTTTTCAGTTGACATAGTGTGTGACTGTGGAATGCTGGCGTGGGAACAGGATAGATGCTGGAGAACATGCTAATATCACATTCTCTAGTTTGTGCGTCCATGGTAGTACTTAAAATTCATGAATCTGACATATTGGTCATTTGCCACGGCTATTAACTGTGACCCTTATAATTTGGCTTGCTGGCCTCTGCAGTAGTTCTAAGTGTTTTATTTCCTCCAGTTGATGTGTGTGAAGGTTATTTTGTATATCACTCTCAGACGTAATCAAGCATTTAGTGGATTTAAGTGACCTAATGATCCATCAATCACAAAGATAGGTTGCATTTGGATAAATCAAATGTTAAAATGTGTAGTAATCCTCTTTACCGTTGGTTTATAGGACTAGATTATAAACTGAATAATTCTCCCTTAATGAGGTCTTTGAGGTCTTGGAAGATTTTTAATTGTTATTACAGTAAATGGCGTACTGGCCCTCAGACAAAATTGGATTTGTGGTAGCATGATACTCTGATAATTAGGCCTATCAATAGGCTACTTAATATCAGTAACAACTGTGTAATTAAGAGTTTTCATGTAACCGATAATCCACGAAAGGTTGAGGGTTATGCTGGCTTTTACCACGGCTAAGGGGAGTTGTTAGACATGATGCATATCAGAATGATTTTTTAACCCTTTCATGAATTATTAAAAGACTGAGGTGGGTTTTTTTTGCTATGCTTTTCCCAACTCCAAAATTAAGACTTAAAACATATGTATCTATGTTTTTTTTTATTTATTTATTTATTTTTTTAATATATGTATGTTTTATGTTATATGTTATTTTCTACAATAAAAGAAATTGTACAATACAGTACTGATTCACCCACACTCAGGTATGTAGGCAGCAAATCTACCATAATATGATTTATTTCATGTGTTTTTAACAAGATGGGCAGGGTACTCAAAAAACTATAATCAAAATATACCTTTTCATGTACAGTGTCCACTATAGTGGACACATAAAAGAAAGTAAAAATGGTATGTTGATGAAACTTTGGGAAATTATGCCTCATAACTAGAACAATCAGAATATATTTTGTCAAAAGTGTAGGATTTAAAGAATAAAAGTGTTTTAGAGATAATCTAGACTATGATGTACTCTTTTATCCGTCATATGATTTGTGGTGTAATATCTCAGACCATACAACCAAGAAGTAAAGGCTTAGGAAAACTCCTGTATGAATTTGGAGTTTATATTGCAAATTATGTGGTTTAAAATAGTGCCTATGGAAGGGTTAACCCCTTCTATACAACCAATCAAACTCTATGGGAGTGGTTTATTGCATTTGGTCACTACTAGTGCTGTCAAAGTTAAAATTGTAACTTAGCCTAAGTGATAAATCTTAACAAATGAACACATGTAAACTAGAAAAGCACTCGGAAAGCACAGTGCTCTGAGCCAATAGGGTCACTGCTGCAATACATATGGTTTTCTGGATCACTGCCGTTACAAGCCAACACCGGGCCCGTAAGATTATCAAGGCAGGTGCCCTAAACGCAATGTCCACAAATGCTGTACATAGACAGGTACAATATGAAACTGCCTAGCCCAGGCTAATAGTTACATTACCACCAAAAAAAGAGGCAAATCAGTGACAGCGCACCATTCATTAAATAAAGGTGGAAAGCATTGGTTTGCACTTACCTTAATCTCAGTCTTGAGCAGTCCTCGTCTGATTTTATGTCAAATTGGCTCTTTCCCTGATTCTTCTTTTCCACTTACACATATGAAAACACGCCACTCATTAGGAAAATATCTTCAATACCTAAGCCTAATCTACCTATACTAGTCCCAGTGAATAAAACACCTTGTATCATTCTGAAGATAAGTAATACCAGAGACACTTATGTAGGAGGAGACAAATCACTTCAGAAGTCCTCCCATTGAAATGCACTACGGCCGATCGTAACGCAAAGATGGCGGAGTAGAGAAACTGGAAGTCCTGCCTTACGGTAGAAATAGCCAATCGCGTTACTGAACGCTGTATGACTGACGGTTAGCTTTTTGTTTACTCCCTCCGTCACTATGGTTTTAGCGTCTGTCTGGTATATTTGATCTGGTATATTACTCAGATTTAAACAAGGATTCACACCATATACTTTTTAAGTCCATACGACCAGCCAATCTGTACTTATGGATATTTCCCCATTCATTTTGGAGGGTCTGGTCTTGTTAAGCCCAAATAGCTGCCCGGAGGCGTGTCCAATATGGCGGCCGAGTGATGGGACTTGCCTTAGAAGGACTTTGGTAATACAAATGTATAAGTAGGATGCAAAGAATCCCATTAAATACCAGTAGATGCACTTTTGTACAGTTTGTTACATAGTATATGAGGTTGAGGCACTGTATCAAGGGAACTGTATCAAAGTGGGTAATAATGTTACCAAAATGTATCACCAGTAAATACAGTATATCTTGCAATGACTAAAACGAAGGACATATATTTTGTGACACGTGTATTTCTCATGTCTCTCTCTCGCCCTCTCTTTCTTTCTCTTTACTTCACTCACTCAGTCAATTTTTTCATTTCTAGTTCTCATGTGTCAAGGAGATGCAGACGCAACAAAGCAATAATGATGTTCATGTTGGGCCAGCATGTGGAGCTAATGTCTGTTCTCAAAAAAAAAAAAAAAAAAAAAAAATTCAAGATAATGGTGAGCAGATGTTGCAGATGTTTTCAATACATCAGTGCCATTAGAAGGACCATTCCAGGAAAAAATATACCTCACAACTGCTGGCAACCAAATGCAGCAAAAGACATTTTTTTCTCAATCTCTGAACCCCTCTGCTTCCCTATACTGACCAGAGTAATGGCTCTACTCCTGTGCACATAGTGCACGGCGCGCATCAAGCATGTGACGAGATTTCCGTCATCTTTGCGACCCACGCATGCATGCGCATACCTCCTTCATTTTATAACCGCGTGCAAATTGCCGCGCGCGCACCATGCACACACTCCCGCGAGTCGGTAAAACTGTTTACTAATATCAATTCGTTGAGTGAGCTCGATGTGTCCCAAGAGTTTTTGGTGAGTGTGTTTGTTTGTTATGGATGTTAACTGAACGAGAATAGCTTGCTAGTGAGGGTTGAAGTTTAGAAACTGAACCGTGTTGCTACCGTCGGCCGCAGGACCCCTAAACAGCTGGGGGGGATGGGGAAGTATACCTGATCGTTGCGGAGTGCACTGTGCACAAAATGCGCGAGCAAAGCCCTGTCCGCAGGAGTATACTGTCTCCTTAAGAGTACTACACCAAGTGAAGTTTGGTAGCCACAGAGCAGTGTACACTGCTGACTTTGTGTCCATTCATTTTCTGCCCATGGGTCCTAACCCTGGCCAGTTCTAGCCTTCCATCATTATGAGACCTCATAGGCCTAACAAACACTTCCAGAAGTCATAAGGAAAGCTATCTAAAAATACACTTTTCTTTTTTGCACCCCTGGTATTCTCTGGTGATCAAAGGGGGCGGGGTGATGGGAGTTTTGTGAGGTTTATATTTCATTTTTGTTGTTGACTTTTTTCCTCTCTCCTCCTCCTCCTCCTTCTACATTTTTTTCTGTACATACAGACATCTCAGAAATAATAGATCCTTTTAAAGGTCAATTTTCCCCGTCAGGGAGTCCAGTCTCTGAATGAAAAAGACATTAGGTCCTTGGATGCATCGTTTCAGCTGCCCACACATCTCAAGGTCTCCAGCCCTGACTTCAGAGGCCAGAGGCGCTCAGGTCTTATGTGTCTCCTTCCAGACTGTCTCTTTTTCCCCCACAACTTATTTCTGATAGCATAGGCAGGACTTTGGCCTTGACGGTTCATACTTATGCATGGCTTTCTCTCTGCATTTGATTGATGGCAGTGCAGGAGAAAATCTTCAGTTCAATGCTACATCGTGTTTTCAACATATTATTTTTTCACAGTATACTGTATCTTGTGTTGAATAATAATACTAAACAACAAATGCAACAACAATAACAATTATTATTATTATTATTATTATTATTATTATTATTATTATTATTATTATTATTATCATAGTTATGTCATTAAAATGATAGAGCTTAAAAGATAGATATTAAATGGTCATCACTCATCTGTCATGGTTAATTATGTACACTGTTCCTAATCCTATACCTACATCACCCAATTATCCTTGATTCCATAATTAATTCCGGTTGCAGTGGTAATTCAACAAGATCAGGAAAAAAAAACCCTTTGTGAAACATGGAAAGGACAAGCTGTGAGCAATGTTCCTTTGACACAAGCCCTAAGATGGATAAATGATAGCATGATAGAACACAGCACTGCTGCCTCGTCTTGTCCTCATCCCAGTGACAGCTGCAAGAAAATATCCTGTAATTTAACCCAAATGGCCCTGAGAACATCCTGCTGTATTTGCCCTTGTCCAGTGTCACATCATGTTGCTTCCTATCACTTCAGATCAACACACAGTGTCAATGGTCTGGAAAGTGGAGAGGGCCTCCTTGTTTGGGAAACTCCCTCTGGTGTCTTTTCTTATTTCTACTTCAAAGGGCTTGGAGGTTAGAAAGTCTCTTGTGGGAATCAGCTGGGGCCTCTCCAGGCTCATCCTCATTGTGCTGGACCAATGGTAGATCACAGATGAAGTTTACTCTCAGGGCCAGATGAACAAAGGCTGCATGTGCAAATACATACAATACAAATGTCTTTCTTTCTGCTGATAGTGCGCGGCTAATAGGTGATTTTACATTGACTTGAGATACGTTGAATGAAGGTTTAGTTAGCACATCTGAATTTGATGACAATGTTTACAGGAATAAAACATATTAATTGTGGAAAAAGTACAATAGTAGCCTGACAAACTTAAGATAAAATTAAGGATAGACCACAACGGCTGCAACCAATCAGTGCAACTAACAAGCCAATTCAGAGTAATAGTTTTACTCCACCTCCAATCACCTCATACACTATGGGATTTAGATTCATCAAAAAACTAAAATACCTTATTTTTTAATATTCTGTCTGTAATTAGGTGGTTGAGGTGTTGTTTGATGTGGCTCCTAGAGATCTACTCACCACTCAAATCTAAGGCCAAAGACAGGACCAAAAGGATTGTTGTTTTTGTTGTTATAATTTTATTTTAGCTTGAATTTTTTCTTTGTTTTTATTTTTTGATTGTATACTTGGGGCATTGCTGTCGAAGAGCTTATTGCTCAGTCTATTTTCTCTGAATAAATGGAAAAGGAGGAGGATGATGATGATGATAAACCTGCTGGCGCTTCGCTTGTGGCGGTCATAGGCTAATAATAGTCACAACAGTTATAGGTGTCGGGCAGTTGATTATAAAGAGGATTTATATAAAAAGATAGGCACAGATGAGCTGATCTTTGAATTAGTTCATTTTAGGATTGAATTTTGAGTGCTTATAATATTTGTTTGATATGTTTCTCCATTTGTTTTGTTTTTTGCTGAATAGTTAAAAGTTGTACCAATTGTTCACAGAGAGTGAGTTAAGTTCTTTGTTTTTTTCTACTCTTTATCCTCTTAACTTTATTTTCAAACATTTTAAGGTTGTTACTGTGGGATTCCTCCCTCTGAAAAAAAAATGGATGGAAAATGTTCTGGTCAGAAATATTGTGGACTGTTTCATTAACAACATGCCGAACATTGAATAGTTTACTCTTTTTAACCAATTACATTCTCCAGTGCTTTTCAAAAACATTTTAACACCACCATTGGAAATACAATATTTGTCTGTTTTTTCTGCCATTGAGAGTCCACTGACAGCCATACAATTTACTCTTTGAACTGTGGTACCCATATGGGCCAAGCAGGCCCTGGCAACATCTCCAGGGGAGCGGGAGAAGAGCAGCTCTGTTTTACGGCCCACAGGCCAGCTGCTTAACCATGCAACACAAAGCCAAATAATGTGGGGCTCATCCTGCAGGTTCATTGTCATTACAGAGAAGGAGTTTGAAGCCATCTGACAGCCTCTGCCTTGCAGAACCAGCCTTTGTCCATTCAAATTAATTCTACCCCAATCCAGGGTCAGAAATCCTCTTGATATTTATAATGTACATCAATATGTAGCAGTGCCCTGGGCTTCCTCTTTCTATTTCAACACCAGCCCCCCAAGAGAAAAGGACAGAGTAGGAAAACTCTCCTTAACCCTACAAAGACTGATCATTTGAACTGGGCTTCCCAGAGGAATTTGTTAACCTTTTTCACCCTGTAATCCTCCTCTCCATTCACCAATCTCACATTGGCTATTTATTAGGGACGTCCAAACACAGCTAAGTCCCATAAGCCTGAATAATGACAGTCCCTATCAGTCAGGTCAGATAAAGCACTCTCCACTCTCCAGTCTGGTCTTTGCATAGTCTCTGGTCTTGCTGTGGCCTCTGGAGGATTTGCTTCTCTCTTGCCCTTCCCTGATGGCACGCTTTAACCAGGTGAGAGTACCTTAAAAACCCATTACTGCAGTGGGCTTATTTGTCCTGTAAAATCCTTGATTACATCATGACTGCCCAAGTCAATTACATCAGCCAGGTGATATCTGATTTTTCACAGATATTTCCCACACAAAATCAGGACTTTAAAAATGTAATGCCCCTGACAGCAGACAGTTTATTTGTTCTTTTCTTATTACCCATCTTGGCTTATCTGGGAATCTGACTACTTTAAAATTGCACAAGAGCAAGCACTGCACTGCCAGTGCTACAATTCCGCTAGAGTGTGCAATGCCTATAACCTTTATACCCTTGTCATTGTGTAGTCTCCTAATTGTGTTAGCAAACTCAGCTGTTTATTTATTGGTAGTGTTGTGGATATTACTATATCAGATTTAAATGAATGTGATAGAAGTCATAACAGTCCCTCATGACCATCTTTTTTTCCTGATATCTTTCCAAACTAGTCATGATTTGCTACATCCCAGGAAATGATTTTTGGCCATGCTCCGATTTTAAGGGGGGAAGAGCAGGGTGAGTGGGATTCCTTAGGTGATGCAGCAAGGCTCTTGGCAAGGCAGAGATTGCAATTCTTCCAAGTAGTCTGGAATTGTGCAGTTCACTGAACCAATCCATCAGCAGTGCCCTCCTGCTTTGAACCTGAAATTGTATCCTACAGTTTAGGCAATCTGTTGGACTTTTGCTCCTTCTAGGTTTCCTGGTAATGTCTCCAGTATGGACAGAGAAATATGAGAACAATTAGGAGCAGTGCAGAGAAATGAGGCACAAGGAGCCAACTTTCCTGTTCTGATAAACAATTACATCACGAGACAGCATTTAAATGGTTGGTTTACAGTTACAGCACCATTGTATTGTGGAAAAAACAACAAAAAAATACGTAAATATATAAATAAATAAAAAAAAGCTAATTAAGTTTCCGTCTGACTGCGACAAATATTACTCAGTGTAGCACGCTAATGGAGCCCTGAGACAGTATCTTCTGTTTGAGATTCCGCCCTCGGTTCAAAATAACTAGGGGACGACTTCAATCATCTGTGTCACAGCACATTGCCTCAGAGATATGGATTAGTTTATGTTTTGCAGCAATTTTTCACCTGAAAAAAAGTGTAGTTGAATTACTCTTTAAATGAAAACTTTCAGGGGAGCACATTAACTTCAACCTTGCTGTAATTATTTCCATTCTGCCTCAGCCAGCTGCTGCTCAGGGTGAATTAAAACATAAAAAGCCTGAATGCATTTGGATTTGCCTGTTTAGTGAGAGGTAAATGTGACCTTTATTTGTTTTCATTTGTTTAGTAGGGATTCCGTGCCCAGATGAGTTGGATTAATGTTCTGGTGGAAGAGAAATGACATGATGTACAGAGCCGAATCTGATGATGTATTGAGAGCCTGGGTGCAGAGAGGGAATTGTGAGGGGTTTGTACCTAATGTGAGCATTTTAGTATTAAATGCAAAACCGTATAAAATAGCTTAGCCTCACATAACAAAATGAACTCCCTTTTAACATAATTCAATTTCACTGTCAAAGTTATGACAGAATCATCAAGTGGTTTCATGGCTTAAAACCTGTTTACATCAATGCTTCCATTTCTGCAGTGTGTGAAAGAGAGCGGAGACATCTTTAAGTTCAAGTCTTCTCATGTCTGACTTTCAGCTCATGTAAAACTCAACTGGGAGAGTAATTTCATCACACTTTACTTCAATTCCCTTCTCCTCCCCAAAGAGAAGTGTTAGCTTTGCTGTTTTGGCTTAAACACACATCTCCAGACAAACAGGAATCATCAGTCAAGAGCGAGCCCGAAGACTGTCTGCATGCAGAGTCTCCTTATCAGTCAAAGGGCTCCACGGGAAAGACATGCATCCTCCAGAAATCTTGCAAAGGATGCGGTTCAGACAAGACAATAAAGAGGTTGATAAGCATGGCACTCACAGTGTAGTGCTTGATGCATGTTGTGTGTCTAGTGCTGCCAGGGAGTAATTAGGTGCTCCCAGTGGGTTTTTTTTTTCTTTAATGCAACACAGACCCATATAAAATACTAATATGAAAACTAAAATTGCTTGGTGAAATTTTAAACTGCAGGCTACAAGTCTCACAATTAATATTCAGAATGTTTCTCTTTTTTTAATTTGCCAAGAACGCCAAGGACAGACCTGTTAATATTGCTCTCACCAGATTTGTGTTGAGGGGAAAAAAAAGACAATAACCATTGGTACATTTTATGCAGTCATATTTTTTTTTCCAAATCATGCTCTCCAGTGACATTTCCCTCTAATTATTACATTTAGTCAAGGCTGCATCCTTAATGCTCTCATTAATGAGATTATGTGTGGGTCCCATTTGAGGGACAGCAAATTGCTTCTATTTTTCAGTCAGCATGTGAATTTTTGAGCATGGGAAAAATGAAACCGTTCTCACCCCTCCTATACCTGATAGAAAGTTCACTCAGCTATAACATTAGCTTTCCCACTTCCAACTTTTCTCTTTTAAGCCCTACTACACACAACCCAAGCTAGAGATGGGAAGGAGGAGACTGGCTAAGTGACAGGTCCACTCTTGCAGCCGCACAAAGGCTCTCCCTCTTCAATTGTACTATTATCGCAAGATAGCTGGGGAGGAGAGCAGAGAAAGAGGTTGAGAAATTGACTGACTTTGGAGATAGGGAGTGGGACAGAAAGCTGTGGCTCTAGGAGCTGCTAGATCCACACTCAAAAGTCCTCCTGACATTTTCGACAATTGACACAGTGAGGCGGCGGTGCTTGGCAGTTTTACCAGCAGTTGGAGATGGATGGACTCAGCACTAAGCTGGGAGAGAACAGCGTGATGGCACACCTCCACCTTCCACTCTTTGACATCAGAGTCAAAACTGAACATCCGATCTCTCTGATTATACTTCGGGGAGTATGTAGACCCATGTTGATGCAGAAGCAAAACCATCATTTGCCTAATGTAGTCCATCGGACCAAACAGAACATCTAACGGATGATTCAAACTGTTTCAAAATGTTGCGTCTGATGAACTTGGCCCACATACACAGTAACAGTGACGACTAAGCAGATTGTGATTGGGTGAAGAAGAAAACATAGAGCCCTCTACACAGAAAACGATTGCCAATGGAGATATTCCAGACGCTTAGTACGAAGTGAAACAATGTGAAAGCAGATGGTCAAATCAGGCTAGTCTACTATAGCCATAGAGGTGGAATAGTCACAATGCACACCTCAAACCTTGTTATGGCCCCCAAGGTTAAATATAATCTTTTGAGGCTCTTAGTCAACCACGTAAGAGTGCCTAACTCTAACTTTAGTGAAGCCTGATACCTTTTTTTTTTATTTTTTTATTTTTTAATTTTTTTTTAACCTTTTTTTTTAACCATGGCAAGGACGTGTCTTGGAAAAATTGAGACTCCTGGATCTCACATTCGCATACGAGAGTTCATTTGGGTTTGTGAGCAGCCTATCCTGTTGAAGGTAGAGGACATCATGCATGCATCAATTAGTGTCATCAATTAATGTAGGCAAGCGAAGATTTCGCACAACCCAGGTTGGATTAACAATATTAGGAATGAAGTATGCTTATTTCGAAGGAATTACTGGCGTGGTTTAGACTTCACCAACTTCTTGCACTATAGCTGCTGTGTAGGGACAGGGCCTCTCCCCCTGTCCTTTCCCTTCCACTGGCGCACGAAATGAAGGGTGCCCACTACATTACTATTATAATGCATAGCTTAGAGTGATATCGGCGTGGCATGGGCACTCGCCAAAAAGGCTAGGCCCTACTGCTTTTCTCGAGCTTTCAAACAAAAGAAAATAGGCGAATAGCCTACATGAAAACATTAATCACAAATAGAGTAGACTAGAGCGAAATCGCATCATGTCGTCGATAGATAGCATACGGCCATGCAAGCCTATTAACTCCTAAAAATAAATTTGCCTAATTGACACATTTAAAACATTTTAGTAGGCTACTTCAGAACTTGACAAATCTCATGACAAATGACAAATCTCTCCGCCCGATTCTCGCTTGCGCGTCTCTCTCTCTCTCTCTCTCTCTCCCCGAGGGTACGCACAGTGCGTACAGCCGTACGCCTGGAGGCGCCACTGATATCTTGTTGCTACTGTGTTGTCCAACTAGAACTTAAAACAGCCTCCAAAGGGTTGACTACCATATAATGTATAGGGTAATATTTTTTAAATTATTATGATGTTCATGGGTAAATTGTTAAAACGCATGGTAACTACGGACAGTAGGCTAACTGCTCTGCTTGTCCCCTGGCCTTAATTCCCCAGGGAGTTTTCTTTGCCCCTTGTTCTTGAGTGCTCTTTGTCTGTAAGCGCCAAGAGACAATTCTATAGTAAGTGGTGCTGTATAAATATAATTGAATTGAAGTTCATAATATTTTAAATACCATTTTAATTACTAAAGAGACACATTTTGTAAATTTATGTAACATCATAAATTCAAGCTTTTTTTTCTAAAGGCTATTAGCAGACAAGTGTCTGACTTCTGCTGTGATGATATCAATGATTCAAAAGTTTTAATGAATAATGTACTGAAACATACCATACCATTTTTAATCCTTAAAATACTTAAGGACCAGTGATATATCATTCTTATGCCATGTCAGCTGCCATTTCACTGTGTGTCAATCATGCCATGCTGATAATGTCTATCACCTCTCATGTATATCGTGACTACTCCATGCTCCATGAAAATCTAAACCATCATCATCTTCAAGTGTGTGTGTGTGTGTGTGTGTGTGTGTGTGTGTGTGTGTGTGTGTGTGTGTGTGTGTGTGTGTGTGAGGGGAGTGTCAGTGCTGTCAGTTACAGAACTATAGAATGCACTTCTACAAACAGTATTTTATTACAACTTCTGAGGAAATAGATTATTATTTAATATTGCCCCGAAGAAGATAACAGCTCCAGGTATTGCACAGAGTAACTGCACACACAGCAAATAAAAAGCCTAAGAAAAAGTGGTTGTGATAGAAGTTTCTATAAGAAATTCTTCGAATTTCCTCTGTCTATATAAGTGAGAATGATGAGAGCTTTTGATAGCTCAGCGGCGGAGTGGCCTGACCTGGGAATTATTTTAATTAATGTTTAGAGGGGGAGTCGAGGGCAGAGATTAGCTCTCTGTGACTGTGGTGATGTCTGAGGCTTCCTTCAGGAAATTAGTTAAGTAGAAGAAGGAAAAAAAACCTCTGGCTTTCAGACTGTAATTGGGCGCAGGGCTCTCACAGACATGTTAAACCCCACAGACTAACACTCCATTCCCAGGCTTTGGAAGCAGAAGAAGGGTGGGAAAAGACACGATAGAAGGGGATCATGGTTTACGTGCTGTTTGGCATGTCACAGGCACAGGGTTGAGAGGGGATGTAGTTCAATATGGTGCAATGATTAAAGGAAAGTCCATGATAAAGTGAACTAAAATGAACTACAGCGGTAACAATCTAAGATGAAGAAGAGTCAGTTTGGCTGACTCCAGAAGGTCTGGATATGAGCAGCAGTTAACAAACAGAGTGAAGACATCACACTCTAAGGCACTCTTTCATTCTTTTAAGGCCAGGACTGAACGATAAAGAAGGAACATCTTCCATCAAGCCATACGGATCATGAATTTACCCCCCAAATGATTTCATTTTATTTCTATTTATTTATAATTGGAAATTCTTAATTGCACAGTGGGGGTATTATACATTATGTAGCCCAGTTACAATCTCATTTTCACTGCTGTTTGTACCTGCACATTTATGCATGTGACAAATAAATATTTAGAATCTTGAGTCTGTCACCTTAGACACAGTCGCTTAGCATGTCGCAGAAGTTCTGGACACTATTTTATGAACTAATTTATGAAGTGAATTTCCAGTGATTTCCATGCAATTATTTCCCCACAGCTTGACACACTTTATCCAGTGTTCTTAGAGACAATTAGGAAGACTGCCTAATTTATACTTGGTGGTGACATACGGGCAGTGGGTCGTAAAATACTATAATTACCCTTCAAAGAAGACAGTGGAGCTCATTTAACTGACATTAATTAGTCAAACAGTTGAAAACCTGAGCTGAGAATACCCCAGCCATAAAAAAAGTGAAACACACAACACACCGATTGATAATTGCTGCATAGTTTTTTTTATAAGCAATGCGGTCTGGCCCTGCGGTGCCGCATGCAACCCCCATGAAGCACTTTCTGCAGCTTGGCACAGACACGATTTGCTCTTTGTTGTGACAGGGCGGATTTGGTTCAGTAATCACTGGTTGGTGCTCTCTGGCGTAGCTGCCCGGCGGATACCCACTCAGACTCAGGGTGGGTGGGTGGACGAGGAGGGTGGGGGGTGGTGGGGGGGGTGATAGGGGGGTCTGTGGCCATGAGGCAGCCTACGTCTGCCGGACAATCTGGAGAGGAGAAGCACAAAGCAGCAGGGAGAAAAACAGTAAGACATAATGACAAAAGAGAGAGAGAGAATCTAGAAAGAGATTGCTACCCACCAACCAGAGGGCTCCTATCCATATAACATTGCAAAACAATGTATTGCAAACAACCCACTGTCTAATTGATATCCAATGGGGAACACAGGATTTTCTGTGCTCTTTTACAAGAATGGCCATCAAAAGACGGATACATTTGCAGTGTGTGGTGTGAATGAGGTCTATCACATGTAATGTTGTTGTCACGTAGTTACTGAACACTTACTTGACATGTATTCACAAAACGAACCTATATTTCTGATATTTCTGAAAACTGTTGTTTAGTGGCCTAGAAATCAACAGCAAATGTAATGTTGCAGCCAGGGACATCTGGCAACTCTCTGTTTGCTTGTGAGGCAGTGTGAGCTGGAAATCCCAGACTGTCTGGGCCAAAGCAGAATTCGTCTTTGCTTTGATTGGTGCTAGCACTATCCTTTAGTATGTCTTGATGATTATGATTAAACATAGTAAACACAAAATAAATGTAAAAAGGGAGGGGGGGTTGATTTTCTTTGGAGTGGGCCTGTAAGTTAGTTATAGCAATTGATGCAGACATCCCAAAATAGTCATGCTAGCCATGCTAGCACCAATCTGGATGATGTATCAGCCGTGTGAGAGTGATTTTGTGTTGTTTCAAAACATAATTTCATGTCTTTTGCAAGCGCAGACCTAGCAGACTTTGCAGAAACTGACCACAATAGCCTACAAACAGCTGCCACTGCCGATGGCTCTGTTGCCCTACAGAATTGTCCACTAATGAGCTGATGGGACCAACACTATCAAACATCTGAATTTCAGCTCAATGTTTATGCTATTAGATCTATGGTACCTGTAGCGAAGGGAGAGAACAGTGACCCCACCCGGTCTCGAACCCAGGTCTCCGGGGTGCTAAACGTGCAACTTGACCGCAACGCCAAAGAGCCAGGCTCGTTGGTATGGCAGTCAGAGCGCATACTCAACCGTAGTGACGGCACTCCGTCACAGGACCCATTCACACTCTTGGACATCAAAGAGGACGCTTTACTAAGTGAGCCAAACTTTAAAATCTCTGCATGATGATCTGTGTGACTTCACTGACTTATTTGGCAAGACTTAGTGAAGGCATTTTGTTCCTATAATCATTAAGCAAGATGGAACTTTAGCCCTAAGCTAATACATACTGCATGGCATACACTTCTGTAGGTATTGATGTGCATAGTGTGCATGACAGAGGAGGATGATGAGCTGACCAGGCACTTTAACAGACACATTTCCCAAACTCCCACACATCACCCCTCTTGATGGGGCATTCTAGGCATCCCTAACTGACTCAGTGCATTAGTGTTCATTATTCTGCTCATCATTGCGTTTCACATGGGTTGCTTCTTACTGCCGTCACAGTGGAATGAGGAGATGGGCGCTAGAATAATCTTTCATCCCCAAACAGCACAAACTTGCATATCTTCTGTATGTTAAAATGGTTAAAAGTGGATGTTTTTGTTTTGCGCTCTTGTGGGTAATATATTTATTAAATTTGATCAAAAAAGGATTAAATTTGCTTTTTGTAAAGGATTTTAAAACATCTGTCTCAGTTATACTGACCCAACACCTGCAACTTCCACCATAGACCAAGGGCTATATTTAGATTATAATCTGCATGAGCAGCTCATGATATAAACTGCTACTGGAAATTGCTGCAATTTTTTGACATTACTGATTATCCAGGTCAGGGCATCATTTTTCTCCAGACAGCCACACTGACTTTGATAAAGTAAACTGTAGACTGCACATTTGATGATTGATTGACAAAATAGATTGTGCTGTTAAATTATGCTATATTATTACTGTAGCCTAGGCTTATTTTCACCTATCCTATATTGTGCGCCCATTCAAGAGCATTTTTTTTTTTTAACAAGCTTCATGCCATAGATTACTGTGTATCATACTTTCAAGTAATATATTTTCACAATTTGAGCCAACATTTCATGTGGGTAAAATTGCGACTTTGTTGCAACTGAAGTTACTTGGTTTGTGCCGTTTGTTTGTCACAGCATAAGCTTTAAATAAGGGTAGCTTAGCCCCTTGGTCATAGATGTGGATGTGCGTACAGAGTGCACGCTGAAAATTTTTGGTCACATTTTAAGAAGAAATCTAGATTGAAGTAATTGCATCAGATTTCCTGGTTCTTTTTCCAGCACTTCATGACCACAGAGTCTATCACATTTTTCCTTTAACCAGGCTATGATTATATTCCTTAGTTAGGCTATAACATAGCCTATTCATCAAGGTTTCTTTTTAGACAAATTTTCTCTACCTGCTCCCTATGAATCCCCTTGCCTTTCTATTCATCTCAAATATCTCCCAGCAATGATTTGGCTATAATTTAAAGCTAAATGTTGGATATTCACACTAGCTACAGTACTACAAGATACAAACAAATGTTCATCAATGCATGCAGGACATAGGCTACTAAATCTGGCATACAGGCTAGTATATAATTTATATAACAGACTAGCTCAGATCCCGGTTCTCTCCCTCTCTCTCTTTTGTCATTATGTCTATGTTTTTGCTCCTCAACAAAATAAGTTAGTAATGTGATGATAGTTATGAGTGATGAGAGAGTACTGTATGTGTGTATGCCCATTTTCATTAAAAGGTGTAATATCCCTTTAACAAATTACATTTAAAATAGATATGAAGGGCTGTGTTTCTGTGTTTGTTTAGTGTACCAACTTTTTTGGTGGATACTGTCAGATTTTCAGTTTTGTTATTATACAAAATACAATTCAGCGAGGGCCTCAGAAGTATTTGCATGGCTGTGTTGAATATAAAACGATTAAAAATGTTTTATTCTGAGGGAATGCAAAAGTGCTAAAGTTTTGTACTGATGCACGGGAATGCTTAGGCTAATGCTAATAGTAAATGGTGATCAAACAAAATTCTACCTCAGAAAAATAAAGTGTCAATATGACTCCAGATGGACCCATACAGATCAAAGTGGCATAGGGCCTCTTTTCCCCAAACATGCAGCAGGCCAGATTAAAGTAGTGCACATGTTTGATCATGCTATGCTATGCAATGCTTTTGCCTGCATGAATGTCAGAGGGGAAAAAAAGATTTTTGCAGACAGGGATTTCTTTAACTAAGAGAACACACAATAAAGATGTACAGTAGGTCTATGAAACTTTAGGGAAATCAATTATTAAAAACATGCTAATGATATCTTAGTCTGTAGCAATCCTGGTATGATGTCATTCCGTTTCTTATTCTAGGGCCTACTATGTAAGCATGTTTATCACAGTAATTAATATCAACGTATAACTTTTAAATCGAAACACAGAAATTAGTGTATCAATGCATTGTATTTTAGAAATAGTGTATTATGTTTGACTAAAAGGTGGTGTGATGTGGGATCAGATTAGCCAATATACATGTATCTCTCTAGTGCTAGCTGTGTCAAGGTACCTGTAGATGTTTTTATACTGTTATTGTTGCTTTTTTTAAGCAGTATGGTTCATGGTCATAGTATATTGGAATATTGGACCACTCTGTTCATTTCTGCTTATTTTCAGCCAGCCAAGGGCAGTTATGAAACATGGATTGTGATAAATGTGACTAGTGACAATACTATAATGTCTTTACTCGTTGGCCCAATAATCCATTGCCTTTTCCAATAAAAGAGCTATGTTGACAAGAATCACTCTCTCATCCTTATCCTCCTTCTCTCTCTTTCTGACTGGCTAATGAGGTGACAGATGTTTATGCTTTTAATTTCCCCCACGCATTCCTTTAGCCTGGCTCCTGCACATCTGTAGCGTGTTTTGCAAAGCGAGACACACTGTAATTACTATACAAAGCTGCGGTTACTAAGCAGCCTTTTGGAACAATGAGCAAAAATGACTGCTTTTTTAATAGTTATGATGGCCATCGTATTGGCTTGCAACCCATATTTATTTCAATTTACACACACACACACACACACACACACACACACACACACACACACACACACACACACACACACACACATACAATTGAATTGTAGATGTAGCTTTCTGTGATTTTGTTATCAAACATCTTCTCTGTGTGCTATTTCCCACATCTTAAGGGTATAACAGTCAACCCCTCCATTTTGATCTTTTTCAGACAGTGTTGATAAAAAAAAAAATACATAACGACTGTAATCCATCTTTTCCCTCTTAGCTAATGCCCTGTGGAGAATGATAGGAGCCTTGGCAGGCAGCAGAAAGCACATGAGAGGGCTGATGCATGATCTTAAGTAATATTGTACATTTTCACTAAGCTACCACTGGCGCTGCCCACTCTGATCTGCTCTTTATCTATGTCCTCCTGACATGTCACAGTGCCACTCTGGCACACACACTCACACACCAAACACCCGTCTCCTCCTCCCCCGCCCCATCTAGACAGCCAGTGTATTCACTGGCATCAACACAGCCTGGATATTACCATGGTGCTTGCAAGGCAGGCATAGCAGACTCAAGACTGGCAGGTGAAAGTGGTGGAGGGCTGGGGGACAATAATGAATCATTTCAGAGTTTTCACAGGGACGAGCAAATAGGGATGTGCATGAGGCATGTTTGTTTGTTTGTTTGTTTATTGAAAAAAAAATACTGATGACATAATAAATCAAAAAGTGGAGTGGGCGTTAAAAACTGAGGTATAGTCTTTGAGGTGTTTCTAGATATGAAAACCATCAACCAGTCCCACACCAGTTATCCTTTGTCTTCTCATTTATGATGTGTGTTTGTGTGTTTTTTCTCTCTCTCTCTCTCTCTCTCTCTCTCTCTCTCTCTCTCTGTATGTGTGCGCATGTGTACCCCATTCAGGCTCTCTGGGAGTCATTGAGGAGGATTACATGGCCTGGGCTTCAGTGATTAAAATGCACTCTTCCTCTGCCATTCGGTTGCACGGTAAATGAGATGGAGGTGTAGATGGGGGACTGAAAATGGCAGTCACCAAATCCCACATAAACACCCTGCCTGGTAATGGAGGTGGCTTAAAATAAATCAGTGGACCGTGTTTTGCATGCCAGCATAACTTTGATTTGTTGTTTGTTTACAGTTAACTTTGAGCTGTTTGTTGGTTTGTTTACAGTTCTTCACCAGTTCTATATGTTTGGAATTTGCGTATGGAGTCTCTGCTCCAGGACAGAAGTCTACCTCAAGCCCATTAGCACTGTCACCTTAGTGTAAAACAAATTTCCATATATCCATAAGTCATGTTTTTAATATGTATTTCACAGATGGTAGCTAATGGTATGTGGTCGTAACAGTCAATTTCCTCATATTCTGTTAATGCCTTGTTTACTGTGTACTCAAGGCTCTCAACAAAATTTGGAATCTAATTTGGAATAGCATTCATAATCAGTATCCGGGTAACCTAATTTTGCTTGATTGGAAAGCTCTCGATCTAATTGGATATTTACACAATTATTCAAGCTGAATTCTATCTTCTAACATCTACATGACATCCCCCCAACACACACACACACACAATCACACACACACACACACACACACACACACACACACACACACACACACACACACACACACACACACACACACACACACACCACGTTCCTTCACTAAACCCTTTTAATTAATATGACATATGTTGTGCCGCATCCCAGTCTCACATTGCAATTTGAAGTGCTTGCTAAGTTCATCAGTCATCCACTTCCAGTTTTTAACTATTTGTTTCTCTGTTTAATGAATGAGATGATATTTCAAGTAGCCCGTGGGGCTGTTTCCATGAACTCTTCATGATTTGCATTAATTAAATTAATCTTTAAATTGATTTCTGTAAGGATGAGCATTTTGAGGAGAAGAACATTTCATTACATTAGACATTTGCTCTTAGACATTTAAGACTCTCTAACAGGGAGGCTACACTGGATGTGTTAAGTCAAAACGTATCTGCCGTAACAATTAGCTTCCATTAAAAACAATGAAAGTGGCTACACCAGATGCGGCATAACAGTCAACATTCTAAATTCTATTCACCATTCATTTTAATGTATTTTGGATGGAACTTGACTTAACTCTTAACTTAACGCATCCAGTGTAGCCCTAGGGTAAGTCTGTTGTCAGAAATGTGAAAAAAATTCTTTTCACAATAATTTCCAAGTACAGTAATGTGTAGTGTGTGTGTGATTTAAAATGATCAGAGAAAGAAAAAAAGCTTGTAGAGTGCCAGTGCTTTGAGATCTTTGGCATATACGACTCCAGACTGGATCTTACTTAAAGGCCTGAGAGGATGACACTGCTGCAGACTGTTGCTATGGAAACATTACTCAAATCTTTCCTCATTTCCATCTGTTATGAGTCTTCACATGGTTGCTGTAAGAACCACAGGATGAAAGAAATATTTTTTGGACTACTTCCACTGATATCCCTGCTAAAAGGGCATATAAAATTGCAACATAGTATATAGTATAGTATCAAGACTGCAGAAAAGTGGTATCATCACAGACATGATTCATGTTAAGTCAAAATATTAAAACACAAAAGGCTACATATTTTAAAACGGTATGGATGATGAGGATAGCATTCTCCTAACACTCTAATACTCACTTCCTGGTTGATTTATCATATGTTAGTCATGTCCTCTAGATCACAGCTCTCAAAATGGCAGGGCAGTGCAACACTTTGCCCGGGGTCTGTCTAAAAGTTTGCTACAAAATATAAACTTGCCTTTTATTTTAGCAATGTCACAGTGTTAAAACATTACAATGTCAAAACACTTTCCTCAGGCATTTTAACGTTAACGGCAAACCCCAAATGAATATTGCATGGGACACTATCACTATTTTGTTACAAAGTAGGCTGGCAATTGACAAAAACCAAATGTAGTAAAATTACTTTTTATAACTGTGATATTGTCACTATATATATTACACTAAAACAGTCCAAAGGCCTCTAACAAAACAATTGAGCCTATAGGCCTGGCTGTAAACCTGAATAAATGAGAGCTACGATTTTGAAGGTCGGTCTTCATGGGGTGCCCTACCCAATAAAGTTTGAAGACCCCTGGTCTAGATCCCAAACTTTACCTCGTTACAAAACCAGACTGAGTTCCAATGCCACACAGCCTCTATTCTCTGACCCTCCCCAGTAGCGCCTGTCACTAGCACTACAGGCAGTTGTGGATGTATCAATCAGCTCTGGCAGCGTAAGCACATCTATTCCCCAAGACTCAAGCAATCATGACATTTGTACATAAATAGGCTAAAGCTTATAATGTAAAGCTGAGTTTTCTTATAACAATTATGGTGGGGTTTGTATAGGTTACATTGGGAGGAATATGTCAGCAAAATGCTGAATGCTGGTGTCTTTGGGGACTGTTTTAATACTCCTCATGACTCAACTTATTTT
Source organism: Sardinella longiceps (assembly GCA_027497455.2). Taxonomy (NCBI): domain Eukaryota; kingdom Metazoa; phylum Chordata; class Actinopteri; order Clupeiformes; family Clupeidae; genus Sardinella; species Sardinella longiceps. Next base: position 16,649,131 of record JAODXP020000031.1, read on the forward strand.
TTTGACATATTTGGACAAAAGTTCAAGAACCTCAGAAGCCACAGTCACTGTCAATTTGATTAGGTCTCTGAGGAAGTCTATCTTCCAATAGGTTGTCATCTTTTAAACTTGGTCCCCTTGTGAGAGAGGCAAGCTCCAATAAAGAGACAGAAACACTCTAGACCAAATATTTAATTTCAGCTTAGTGTTTATAGTCTCTGTGGGCTGTGGAGATTGTTTTCTCCTTTTTTTTTTGATATATATTCTTTTTACAAAATGGCAATAATTGGTATGGATTATAAAATAACCCACTGAACATAAACTTTACAATCCGGACCACTAATACATAGTGACTTAAAGTCAAAGGGACAAATAAAGAGGTTAAATCCAAGATGTCTACCATGAATTACATATACAACTACTCTGAAAGTAAAATTTTTTGATTCAATCATGGATGACGCCATGTAGATATTCAGTAATTACAGCCACCCTTGCATTTTTAAATGGCAGTGGAGGGAAAAGAAGAGTACCGGTATGTTGTGTCAGCATTGCTGTAACATTTAGAAGAAATACTGGAGTAAGACTGAATAAAGAGGCACTAATCTATGCATTGTCAGATAAATGCATGGGTGGCTGTATTAAGATTAGGATTCTTGTTTTATAGACAGCACTTTGAGCCAATGTGATGTGAACATGTGGCCTGTGAAGATAAGAATTTAGTCGGTCAAATTTTGAACATAACTGCAGAGAACATACTAATGTTTGATGTCTGCAGTCAGATAGACTAATTGTTTCATCCTGCAACACTTCGAGCTACGGAGAGGGTCTGCGACAGGGTCTAAGTCAATGCAGAGGGCTTTGTGTTGCGACGCAAGATGCCTGACGCATGATTACAAACCTAACTTTAGAGTCTAAAAGTTAGCAGATTCTTTGGACTTCAACTTGAAGGACAACAAGGAATGTTCACACACTAGGCCACTTGTCACATGAAATGAGTGAGAGGCACACAGAGCTGGAGCCACTGTACCTGGCAGTTGGAGACATGATACAAATGTGTGCAAAGTGATGTCTCACTAATTCCGTTTGCAAATTCCCTTGTGTTTGCTTAAGATGCAACTGGAACGAATCGCATGGCTGCTAGATGAGACTGCTGAGGTCGTGTGGGAGACGCGTTGAAGGCTTGAGTTTCCCTATAGTATCTGAAGTAAAGCACAGAGTCACATACAATATGAATGCATGTGTTTTATTGTGATATGGAAAAGCAAAACATATGGAGGGCTGAGAACTTACAGTAAAGGGCGTAAGACATCTTACCAACTTAACAGGAGTGCCAAAACAAAAATGCAACACCCTTGCTTATATGCTACTTCCTGTATGGATCTCACCTATTAAAGAAATTTTATTTGATATATATTCCATTTTGACCAAACTTTAGGTACTCAGCCCTTGATATTAAAATATATTTTTTTTTCTTTCTTTCCCTTTCAGTAAATGCTAAATGTTTAATGTAGAGGTAGTATGAGATTGCGTGTATGAGATGTAGGCCTATTAAATCATAATAGCACCAACTTCAGCAAGACAGAATTACATATGAGTTGGCCCTCCCCAACATACGAGAACAGCCTGTCTGAAGAGGACAAATGAAACCATTTGCACTCTCAGCGCCCTTATTAACAAAGCAGGCAAAGGCCAGAGTGTGGCAACAAAACATATTTATGCATGAAGCTTTGTGTGCTATGCTGGGGCTTTCAGCAGACTCATCAATGTTAGCCTCGCACTAGCCTAGCCGTATGCATGTTAAATTTGCAAGTTGCATTGATTAAATTAACTTTTGTAAACCTTTTGGACTTTGGACCCTTAAACTTTAAAATCTTTACTTGTGATCTGTAGTAAGATGATATAATGAGATGCAGTGGTAGGCAGGTCAAGTATTGAAAGGCTTTGTCTCAAACCTCACAGTCCCCCTGGTCAGTGTCACGTATTTAAGGGTGTGAGAGGACTGCTGACTGGAGATGGGCTGCACCCCCCGTCCCCAAGACTCACTAACACACACACACACACACACACACACACACGCGCGCACGCACGCACGCACACACACACACACACACACACAAGCACACACACACACACACACACACACGCGCACGCACGCACACACACACACACACACACACACACACACACACACACACATTTAGTTGTTTCATTATGAACTGTGTGATCGCTTGAAGACATTTCCCCCCTCAGGTTGATAACACACAGAGGCAATTTAGCAGCCTTTGTTTTTCTTGGAGACGCCACCGAAATGAACAGTAATAGACAACATAATTTAAGTCTCTGACGTCCCATCCCGCTCAGGGCCATTGAGGGAAAATAAACAAATCAAATCCGCTGTTACAGCCCACCAGTTCTAAATACATTGCACTAGCGGTGCCATTTTTGTGCGAGGACTGTGGACAGAGAGATGTTTTATACAGACTCTTGAGCATTGGCAGTGCTTTTATGTGCACCAGTCTCTTTTATTATTCATGAACCTAAATGGGAAATTGTTATAAGACACAATAGTTAACACACATTATTATCCCAAAACTTTACTAAATGAATTCCCCTGTCTCTTGTCAGCATAAATGGTGAGAAGTCCTCTATTGTTAGTTAAACTGCCTGAAGAATTAGCCTACGGATGATGAAAGTCAGATTTTTTTTTCTCTTTACAGCTTTCAAATGGAGAAGCAAAAGGAGTTTTGATGGTTTTCAAAACATGACAACTGCCTGACGTTATACCATTTAGTAATTAGTCACCTTTTCATCATATTCACTGCCACTACAAGCACATCTAAAGTGAAGAAGGCACTGGGTATGTGGTGGACTGGATGAACTTGATCACAGCCGAGAGCGAAGTAGGCAGACAGGGAAGGTGACTGCTGTCATGTCTGGTGCTGTCTGTGAGGCTGCTACGTCACAAATAGCGTGCAGTAGGTGAGGATTCTGTGTCAGTGAAGTAGCCTACTACATGTCACATCACCCAGCCACAACCCTAGGGCACTAGAGCATGCAAAAGACATGTCAGCCGCTGAGGTTTAATGGAATAGGGACAACATTTAAGGTTTTTTAATCTTAAAGAAGTTATATTCTTTTTTTTTTTTTAAATGGTTTGATAACATTTCACTAGATGCCTTGGTATGCAAGCTTTTTTATTGTGGTAAAGTAAGAATGAGAAAAAGGTTGAGGCTTTATCATGCATATGTGATTGGCCAATATCTTCAGGTATTTTGAGGTAATACTTTTGTATCAGATTGTTATTGTCAGCAGTATGAGGTTAGCAGTAATGTAACCTATTTTAATTACTTTCCATCTACTTTATTGAATTCTTTTGATATGTTTTCTTAGATTTGTTAGGCTTCCTTTTGACTTGTTGGAAATCTGCAGAGAACAATTTGTTGTACGGAGGACAAAGATATGTCACCCAGTCAGGATCGATGGCGATAAAAATCCAAGTGACAATGGAAGCACTGGGGAGTGATATATTCACCAGCAAATGTTTCTAATCCTTTTTTTCAGCCCCAAATATGAGCTCTCCCTTGGGTCTCACCCTGGCAAAGACTGTGCACAATGCTTGCTTTCAGATCGGGGAAATTGAATGCTTTCAGTGCTGACCCACAAGGTCAAAATGTTTTCATCTTTATTGCATATGATAATACACAACATGCAGAGAGAGAGAGAGAGAGAGAGAGAGAGAGAGAGAGAGAGAGAGAGAGAGAGAGAGAGAGAGAGAGAGAGATCCATGTATGTGAAGTGATAAAAATTCAAGGAAAAGGAAAGGCCCTAAAAACACACACGTGTTAAAGGATTTATTGGATTTATTCGAGACCTCTCTGAAGAGTGTTCAAAAGACTGCACTACATTCAGGTAATTCACAATTAATCTCCTAAATCGCTGCTAACTTTTTTTTTTTTTTTTTTGAATTTCATTTTCCAAAATTAAATTTGTACTTAAATTTCTATTTCTATTCTATTTCACAGCAGATTCTACAGCATAGTAATTTAATTTAGTAATTGCAAGTTCATGTTAATAATCTTCTATGACGTACAATTTACAAAATATGATGGACAAATCCTTTATTCTTATATTCTTTCCACAATAATAATATTTCAGATATTACTGTAGGCCTATGTGCAAAATGTTTTGGAGAAATTACAGATTATATAGGCTGAGCAGTAGGTTAAGGACCGCAAGATACTGTAAACTTTGACTTAAAAGAGCAAAGAGGAAGTAGAATCCAGTCTACAGATGGTAGTACAGTAAAGAAACCGTCGTAGCCCATTCGCCTTATTCACCCGTAACGTTCTAAAGACGTTGAGGGGTACACTTCAGGGGTACACTCGGCTACACCGTTGCTACATAGCCAGCTGTCATGGCGCCTCGCTGTTGTGTGCCGAAATGCACATCCTCAAAGAGGAAAAAATCATACCGTGGGCAGACTTTCCACCGTTTCCCAAAAGAGCAGGCACTTCGGTGGAACTGTTTACTTCCGTACACCTCTTTCGTACTTTCGTACACCTCAAGCGTCAAATTACGTCAAAATGGCCGCCAGGTGAATAACGCGAATTGGCTACCAACTCCACATTTAACCCAAAAGTGTCTAAAATTTCACCACATTGCAAGTCTGTCTATAACTGGCAACATGTATGTTTTATGCAGGTTTATTTGACAAGTTGTAGAGCAACTTTTTACTAGAAAGCTAATACTATTAGCTTTATTTTCCATACAAGTCACCTTTATGTCCCTCATCAAGATGACACAGTTCACTGTGTAAATACCCTGCGTTAATACTGGGATTGCATTTACATACTTAACATATGGGTGAACATTGACAGCCCAAAAAACAGACTGACTGTTATACTCACTTGTGCATCTTAGAAATGAGTCTTTAAAGGAATTATCCAGAGTGAATCAACACGTAGCCCTGCTGTTTTATAGTGCCAAGCGCTATTGATAGCCACCTCAGGCCCGATTCACACACAAACTGCACGTTCGTGGTGCGGGAGCGGGGCTGTCCGTGAGCAGTGCCTGTGGGTTGCGCATTCACACCAGAAATTGTCTCTGTGGTGTTCTGCGCGAACCGGCCGCCTGAGCTCTGCATTTACAATCTATGGACACCGCACAAAGCTTGCTAAACACATGGAAAAATATAACTCCTTTCTATTTAAAAAAAACAGCATGGGCGCTACGCGGTTCTCCGCTCAGAAACCGAACAGAAGCCGCGCAGAACACGCGTGTAGTCTGAATGACCTAACCTGTTAACATGCATTCTAAATGAAACAACCAAAACCACGCCCACGCCGCTTACGCACGCTCAGTTTTTGTTCTGAATCGGCTGTCAATCACTGAATTTCATGCAACGCAGACTGAGAGCGAAGCGGCAGCTAATTGTAACAGAATGGGGCATTTCAAAACAAAAGCAAATCGATTAGGTTTCGTTTTTGACATGCCTCATTCAGTTAGTGTTAGCTGCCGTTTTGCAAACTCTGTCTACGATGCACGAAATTTGATCATTGAGGTGGCTTTCAATAGTGCTTACCAGTATAAAACAGCAGGGCTACGTGTTGATTCACTCCAGATAATTCCTTTATGTGGAAAGCACAGCTACATATGGCAACAGATACTGTATATTTACAAAAAAAACTATCTTATTGGACTACCTTACTCCTGTGCATTAAATACGTACATCTACTATGCAATACTCCTGTGGATTACATACATCTGACAACTTTTGTCATTTCTTGTCCTTCTCTTGTATGTACTCTAGCCTACATGCATGTTCTTTCTGCTTGTGTCTCTTCATTGATCTCACCCACTCTGTCTCCCTGAACCCTCCATGTACCTTATCACCCACACACATTCTCTCTCTCTCTCTCTCTCTCTCTCTCTCTCTCTCTCTCTCTCTCTCTCTCTCCTGTGTGTGCCACCTGTGTTTCTCTGTCAGTCAGAGAAAAACATCAACAAAACATTTACAAGGCCATGGCTACCCTGGCCTCATTCTCCGAATCAGTGCCACATTTTACATGATGAATCATAGTGGGGATGGTGCGGAACGGGTGGGGGACGGGGGACTCTCTGTAGGATGCATAATACTCATTTCAAATTGGAACAGCGTTTTGAAGAAAAAGAAATAGACCTAAAAATACTAATAGGATCCTGAATAGAAGCGCCTGCCATTAAGTAGGCCAAATGAATTGTGTCTGTGAGTCATACTTGTGTGTGAACTGCAGATGTGTAGAGAACACACTAGGAACATATTGATTTTGTGTCTCATATTACACTCAGATTCATTGGGTATGCATCAAAACCATACTCTATGCGTGGACAGAATGTTTTAAAGCATGCAATAGTAACCTTTACCCAAGTGAATCTCAGAGGAACTAAAATATAAGAAGGAGCTGATCTGTCATGCTCAGATATTTTGATATTTTACAACATTTGAAGGTATTATCTGATTCAAACAAAATGGGTGATAGGATCCTATTTGTCATGCAGATAAGTTTCTGTCATTTTTTTCTTGACATACTTAGAGGGATTTACCCTTCCATGGGACTGAGCAATACATCTTCCAACATGACCACTGGGTGATTATCAATCAAACAATCAGATATGTCAACTACAATGCCCTAGTTTTGCCTTTACTGTAGATATTTGTGTAATCCTCCGCATTAGAACTACAATGCATCAGTAGCACATCTTCCACTGCCAGGTCCTTGCACTCTTAACCTCAAAAAAAAGAGAAAAAAAAAAAATATCAATACTCTCGTATTTATTAAAAGCATCATTGCTGGCTTGGCTGCAGGACTCCTAAATGGAGGACATCAATATGAATTCCCCTCCTCTTGATTTCATTGCCTCCATTAGACGAATGAGGCTAAAAGGAGCAGCCGGACTGGGCTGCATAAAGAACGGCCCAAGCCCAGAGATGGAGGAGACACTGGGCCCCGTGGCATGAGGCCAGGAGCTCCAGCAGCTGACTAATGACTTTCACTGAAGGTGTCACTGGCAGATTTATGTGGCCCGGCCCTCAGCTCCACTCAGAGTATCTTAAAGGGGGAGTTATTCACCGCACACAAAAACCCCACCTCCACCTCCACCTCTTTTTTTTTTCTTCTTCTTCTTCTTTCCGCCATCTCCTCCCTTGCCCACCCCACAGATAGGCTGTCGTAACTCTAAATGCTGCTCCAGTCATTGGGGAAAGAGGAGGACAGGAGTCTAAGAGGCTTGTAGGGGCCAGAGGATGGACGTGGTGCTTGCCTGGGTTTGGTCCTTCACCTAGTTAAAAGGTTAAAAATAACAACTTGACTCCTTTGGGTGCTGCTTATGTTTCACTCCTTTCAAAATGTTCCAAAATTTGGTTGAATTATGCTTCCATCATTGTTATTGTATTATATTACATTTGCTGGAATTATGTGGCCCTAATATGAATCCACACATATTCTCAAACCTAATTTTAGAGTGCAGCAGTGCTGATTTAGATTGGGGAGTATTGCACACAATAGCCCATGCAGGAATGATTGAATAGGAATATTGAAGAGGGTTTGTGGAGGAGGACAAACAACGGTGAGTGTCATGGGGAGAAAGGCCAATAGCAGCCAAGGCCTATTACCCGCTGCTCATTTGATTCTATCTGATTGCACCGCTGTCAGTGTCACCCCATTCCAAAGTAGATTAAAAAATCATGAAGTATTTCCTCCTGGCTGGGCTCTTCCATTTCGCACCTGTTATCCAGGCCTAACCACCTTTCTACATGCAGAGGAGAGCTCAGCCTGTGTCCTTCTACTCTTCTTCCTCCTCCTCCGACGATGACTTGGCAGCCGCTCTTCCATTCTCCAGGCAGCGTTCAACTGCCAGTGCCGTAATGAAGCCCGAGTGATCTCATTTTCATGTGTTAATCTCAGACGGGGAGAAAAGCAGGTGACGTGATAGATCGGTAAATGTTTTCTCAGTGCGATTATCAGGCGCGACTGCCATGCGAGATTGGATGCCTGTGCGGTGCTGGAGCCGAGAGACGGCTGAGGAGAGGACGTTTGGCTCGGATAAAAAACCTCCTACAGACGTGCCCTTTTTTTTCTCTCTCTGGGTGGTTTAATCAGAACATCACCTCGGCTGGCGTTCTGAGAAAAAGGGTTTCATGTTGGCCTAGTTTAGAAGAAGGAGAATGGGTGACGACAGGGTGGCACAAGAGAGAGAATCAGATTGAAATACGACGGTTTAAAAGACCAAGCTGATTTTCTTAGTGTTGTCTCACACATTGATGCCTTCAGTAGAAAGCATAAACGGTTGTTTGTGTGTGATGGGAAGGCTGACAATCAGCGGTCAACACTTCAAACTGAGAGCCTGCCCAGATTTTCATACAAATCTAATTCATTTTGTAAATAAATAAGCAGCCATGTTTTTGTAATGATATTCTTGAGTTTCTCTCTCTCTCTACACCTCTCTCTCTCTCTCTCTTCTCTCTCTCTCTCTACACCTCTCTCTCTCTCTCTCTTCTATATATATATAGAAGCTATATATATACAGTATATGCATGCATATATAACTAAAAAATCATTTCATTTGGCATTGTTATGAATACGTTATATTAGCTGAAGGCGAAACCTGTTTGAATCTATTTGAAAGGAGTGCTGGGAGAGCAATCCTGATCATTGGGTCTGTGTAACATGGAGCTGCATGCTTTGATAGGTCAAGCTGTCAGTCGCCAGCCCACTTCTGGTCTCTGATTTGAACCTTGAGGAGATGAAAGATATCGCAGAGCTCACAACAAAAGTGCTGTCAAGAAGAAAATATCACACAAAGAACGCAAAAACCCAGGGATCACTCGGCTGTTTTGATCAATTTTGAAAGGCTGTCATTTCAAAACAGTGAATCTTAATAAAATGACAAATTAAATGTCAGTCTCATAAAATCTTGGTTGCACCCACCAGGATGTAACAGCATAGAATATGAATCAGACTACACCTTCACATTGTTTGACTCTAACAGCCCTCAGCTGTGAACATTTGCACTGGCCCGCAGCATGGGTCATCATCATTATTTTATCATGAAACCATGGAAAACCTTTCATGCACAGAAGAACACAAATGCTTTAGCTTTTTGACCACAAATTATTAAAGGCGAGGGATGGAGAGTGCGAAGAGAACAAAATGGATGATTTGTGTCATGCACTCGACTGAATGTTGTACCCCCTCACACTTTTTACACGCCATGTGAACAAAATACTAAATGCACTTGGTACACATTCCATGATCTGTCAACTAATGGAACGTGTTGTAAAAAAAAAAAAAATTACTGATTGCCCCCTGAGTTCCAATAAACATTTTCCCAGAATCAAGATGTGAGCCATTAATTAAAAAAAGATAATGACTGCACTCAGGTGTGATGGTGAAGACAAATCTAATACTGTATGTTACTATGGTAACAGACACACCTGTGTTCTAAAAAAAAAGAAAGAAAGAAAAATAAGACCCCCACAACTCCATAAAACCTTTCACAGTGCCAAAAAGACCACCTTTATCTCACTATTGCAGAAGGTCCTTGCAATGCATAAAAAGACTTTGTTATCACTACCATTATAATTTGAAGCAGCACCAGCCTTCCTTCTCCCTGAGCCCCTTTGACCACAGGCTTAAGCAGAATGATTGCGCAGTTGACTAGCACATAAATCACAAAAAGAAAATCTCTAGTTCCGATGTTAAATCCAAGGTGTGGCTTTTTCTACAGAAAGACCCGTTGGTAATAAGATAAAATTATACAATGAAATAATGTAAAACGATGTCATTTGTGATGATAAAATGATAACTCTCTAGTTGGGTATGTATTCACTGTTAATACCTACAAATCCTATAGGTATGTACATTCGTTTCCATCTGATAAGTTGTGTGTGTGTGTGTTTGGAAATTAAAGTGCAACAATTTGAATAGACAGAGAAAGAATGTGTGCACCCCCCTCGCTCCCTCTCTCTCTCTCTCTCTCTCTCTCTCTCTCTCTCTCTCTCTGTGCATGTGGATGAGGTCAACAGGAGTTTGCGTGACTAAACTTTGACCACCACATAACCACTGGCAAAGTAACCTTTTTTTTTTTTTTTTTTTTTTACTGCTACTGGACCTCAAGCACAGGAGTGCTCTGCATTTTAAGCAGTCACACATACACAACACACCAAGACCATCGGGTTTTAGGTAGAAATGATTATCTTGAAACAGTTGTGCTATACTTTTTTTCAATGGTTGTCACTGCAAAAGCTGATAAGCAAAAATAGCATTTCCTTGAATAGAAAACCTCACTTTTATGTGCTATGTTACAGTGTTCTCCAAGGGCACACAACTGTAGAACAGAATATATCTTCACACTGTACATTACAGTTATCCTCAAGATTATTCTCAGTTATCAGAGTAAGGCGGTGTTATTACTGGGCATTCGACCCATCTGTGTTCATGACAGTAAAGGCCAATTCAGACTGAAGATCGAGACAAGACTAGAAAGTTGCAACATTATGAATCGATTGTTGGATGCCTTTGCAAGCTGTTTAAAGCCGTCGCAAAAAGATTTCTCATGTCCAATCGCAGTTTTGTAGTTTTAGAATGTTGCCAGTTTTTAGAACGTTGCAGTCCTTCTTGTCCGTCAGATCTTTGGTTTGTAGCTACCTTTAGACAACAATATTCATGATGGCTATGGAATTGACTTTAGGCTCCCCACGTAACCTCACCCTCCTTATATTAGTTACTGTTGCTAACAGCTGACTGCATGTGTACAATGGTTTACTATGGCAGCTGTCAGTGTTGAAATGATAAATCAAAATGCTCTTAACCTTTTTAGCAGCCAACATAAATTAAACCTAATGAACAACATAATACACTAAATTAACAACTATCGGTCTCATTGCTATTAACATCATGAAACTAATCAGGCAGGCAGCTAGCCAGGTTTACCTTGTAAACTAGCCTGCTATGTGACTAGTTTAAGTAAGCAAATCACCACGAGGTGTTCTGTGATTGATATTATATGACTTGATTGCGAAGAGTTTGCAAGACATTGTCTTATGTTACCTTAGATCAAGTTTCTGTGTCTTATAATGCTACCAAACGACAAGAAAACCACAACAGTAGCTGTTTCTAATGGTTGTCTATGGAGTTAGACGCTGAGAATGTCCGAGTGTGCTTCTAAGGGGAGCTGTTGGTTAATCCATTGGTTAGTCTGCGTTTGGGGGCGGGGCTGAGCCAAAGGTCTGTTTTCTTTCAACTCATGATGAGCATAGAGACTCACAGTGATGTGAATGTACAAGGAATTGTCATAAAATTTACTTCCCTTTAAATCAGTACCATACATTCTTTTGTTATGTGCCTGGGTAATGTTTAATATGTCTACAGTAGAACAACTACTACCAGTTACACTGGTGGGGGAATGGGGTAAATCTACTTTATGCTGAGGTGGGGCTGGTGGAAAAGCCTAAAATTGAGACATCCCTGTAAAATACCACTGCAAGTCACATCAGGAGAAACACCTAAACTGCCTACCTTCTCAGCTTCTGATAAAGAGGAGGGGACTACAAAACAGACAAATACACCTTGACCTAAGAGCACAGTGACACAAGAACATAAGCCAGCACTCTGAAATTACTACAACAAGAGAGGTCAGCATCCATGACTGCTGAATGTGGAAAAGCTTATAAATCACCTGCATAGAATCAGTAGTGGTGTTAGTAAGTTGAACAAGAAGTGGGATGTGGTTTGGCTGCAGGGCTTGGTTAGCCAAAGTACTCACCGGTAGTCATGTTGAAATTTTAGCAAAGATAATCTACAAGTAGAATAATGTTAATCAAATGATTTGATGGCTAAGCTGTTTTTTTGTTTGTTTGTTTTTTTAGGTTAGCTGTTTTGTTTGACTTATTGATAGACTTGTCAGCTAACTTTTGCTTGCCACTTAAATGCCCATGTGCAAAGAGCCCCTATATTAGTACAGGCCTACTGAAAGAGCAAAAAGATGCATGGCACTGGGCTGGCAATATACAATGAGCATGCAGTAAAAGGAGCAGAGTGAGCTGAAGTGACGGGACATAAATGCTACGTATCTATTCACACATTCTACCACATTCGGCATTAACCAGCTAATGGAGAATTCAACACTGGTTTAAAGCAGATAAATGCAAATGCACATTCATCTTCATTTGTCAATGACAGGCCAGCTGTTTACAACCATTTCTGAGCACAATCTCTTTTCAGCCAGAGCACTAATGTGACACCACTATTATGACTTTACCAGAGGTGCCACATTAACTAAAAGGGATCACACATAATAGTTGCAGAACACACTTATCAGGCAGATGGTTTTACAAAATATAAAGCTTCATACTACTTTTCCTATTGTATTTTTCTCCACAGAGATTTGAAAAAAAAAGAAAAAAAAAAACTCAAACATTTTCTGATGTAGGCTACTATATCTAAACGTTTAGGCACTGACCACTTTGTATACATACCAATTGGCACTTCTATTGGGTGTGTTCCTCCTCAACCTCAATGTAAGATCTGTTTGGGACCAAATGCTATTTGCTGCAATAGACTTGATGTTAGGATTGTGTATTTAGGTAAAGAAGAGAACAGAGTGAAACGCAGGGCTGGAGTGAGCATTGGATGAAGGGTATGGAGTTCTCCCACTTCTTGGAATATCTTTTTCTATCTATTTCTCACATAACATTATCACAATATTAGGCATTCATTTATAACATTATCGCTTATCTGCACAATACAAATATCCTCACTGGTGATGGTGGTAGATCAGGCTTACTTTCAGGTAATTTCCAGTGTAATCCTGAGGAAGTACTGTATATGCACATGTAATAGTATATCACACGGTGTACAATGTTTTCCCTTTAATCTTCTGAGCTGTAGGAGATAAGAGGCCAATAGAACACGTTTAGTGGTGTGAGGGGTTATCTCCTGCAATACTTCTCATATGCACTCACTTTTGTTATTAACTCTGTAAAAGCAATATAATGTAGGCCTACTTTCTACTTACTTAAATCAATTGCTATACAAGCTAAGGAATCTTTTTTTTATTTCCTATTCCTTGTAAGATAAGAGTAAATGAGATAAATAAGTTTCTCCAGATTTTTCCCTGTTTGATGTTCTTAATACAAAGAAATAATACTTCACACAGAGGTTCTTTAAGGATAACCAGGATAGCCCGAAAATGTCCCTGAATCTGTCTTTCTTTCTGTCTTTCCCCCACTCATCTCCGCCTCTCTCTTTGTCTTTTTTGCTCTCCATCTCTCTTTCTCCATCTCTCCTGCTCTCCTTCTCTCTCAGTTGTGTGTCCTTTGCTTACAGTCTAGGTTGTGTGTCCTGAGGCGCAAGGCTTCTGACAGGAAGGATCTGTCTCTCCTGTCTTGTGTAATTAGTGCTGCCTCCTTCAAACCAGACCTCCAGTCTCATGAGTAACCAAGCAGATACCGGCTGGACGTCTGGATGACCTTGCGTTGAACACTGCCTGCCTTTCCCCCACTCCATTCCCCCTCCCTGCATATTAGTCAGTGGGTACAGCTTGTCACCCTGGTGAAAAACTAAGGGGCCTAAAAAAGTGAGAGACACTCACCATGGCTTCATTTTACCTTCAAGTTCCATCCACTGTACCCTCATTCATGAAAATGATGCAATTAATTCTGGAACACTGATTTGGAACATATTTAATATTTGATTCAAGCAGACTGATTTTATGTGCCGCTGTCATTTCACTGGTATCATGTAGAAAAATAAGGTTAAACAGGGTGAAAATGGTTTGTTTAAAGAATTTAAAATCACATTTCTTTTGTTTGTTTGGTTTTTTTTTGATGGAATTATGGCCCAGATTTTGAACAGTGAGTTTATATGCTCTTAGCATTTGTTTCACCAAAGGCACGTGGACAGAGACCCTAAGGTTTCAAGGATTGTTTTTAATTATTCTCACAGACCGTACATAGAACCACTATGTGTGCGATAGGCTGTGAAATCTGCATGTTAGCCTCCCCAGCCTACATGACTGGACAGCATTCAAATGACTGACACCTCTGTACAATAGTTATCTATTTGCACGCTGGGTACACACAGGCAAGGGTAATGGAAGGGCATTTTCACCTGTGCTTTTGTGCTTGCACAAAAAACACTGTGGAGTATGCAAGAACATTCTTGATAACATTTTCAGTGGTGAAAGCAAGTGTTTAATTTGTCTCATCTCCATTTAGTACATGCATACAATATTTACTTTGTTTGAAATTGATTGCGAAATTGACAAAAAAAAAAATGGTTGTCTAACAACTGACAAAACAAAAACCAAAACATAACGACTAAGCTATCCCAGTATATTTTGGATGACGGAAGACTAATGGATATAAAGCTGTGTGGAATTCAGTTAGGCATGGCATAAGTCCAGCATTAGTCTAGGGGGTCTGTTTATGGGAAATGTTTTGAAAAAATATCAAAATCCAAGTTACAATACGTAAAATTCATTATATGTCCCATCTTTTTCTCCATTAATATGAAATTTCAAAAATACAGTATAAACAAACAAACAAACAAAAATACACTGAAGTTTTATATTGTGCCTGCCCAGGGTTTCTTCCTTATAGGGAGTCTTTCCTTGCCTCTGTTGCTCTTTGGTGCTCCTTTTTGGTCCCGTTCCCCACCAACCATCCTATCTGGTCACCCTCCTACTGCACTTCTGTACTTTGCACAAATAGCACACATTTTTTACACAAGTTATCATATGCATGTGACAAAAACTCCTTGTATCCTTGTAAAATGCCACTAACTCCCAATTGGGTCTAACAAAGAACTGTGTACTACCGGTCTCTTAAAGAGGCGTGGAGTTTTGTCAACCGTCTCTGTTAACACTGGTTAACAACATTGTTTACTACAGACATCCCAGGTGTAAATAGCACCTGCTGAAATGCTGCAAATAAGCAACTTTCATCTCTCTGACCCAAGTCTTTAATTTGAAGTCAATCCAGTTTTAGTGCTGGAACTGGAAGCACTAATCTGACAGGCCAGACTAAAACACCAAAGTGTATAGTCTGGCTATGACAGGGTTCAATCCAAGAGGCAGAATCAATGATTGTCTTTCAAGCCTCCTTATAAAGCCTAGGTTTGAGCCTGCAAAATAATTTGTAACAACATAGACCGAGCATCAAAAGTGAATAAGCTGTTTACACAGAGTCAATGGCACCTTAAATCATCTTTCTTTCAGTTTCGAATGATGTGAGGCGCCATTGACTAAATTTTAACTCCTTGCTTGCTTTTGCATTCAGCCTAATTCTTTCGTTCCACTTGCTATCTAGTGCAGTTAGCAGGCTCGTACAACAGGGCTACACTTAGGTTACACTTAAAGGAATTATCCGGAGTGGATCAACATGTAGCCCTGCTGTTTTATAGTGCCAAGCACTATTGGCCACCTCAATGACTGAATTTCGTGCAACACAGACTGAGATAGCGAAATAATTAGGTTTCGTTTTGACGTGCCCATTCTGTTAGTGTTAGCTGAAGTTTCGCAAACTCGGTCTACATTGCACAAAATTCGATCATTGAGGTAGCTATCAATAGCGCTTAACACTATAAAACAGCAGGGCTACGTGTTGATTCACTCCGGATAATATATTTAAAGCAATAATGTTGAAGTTCAGTTTATGTGGCAATTTGTTTCTCGATGGAAGCTACAAAATGGAAATAAATAAATGCACCAAGACTCTGTTGCCACTTCGCTCGATTTTTGGAGGCCTACCGGCAGGCTTTCACTCTTTCAACATATATAGAATTTTCGATATCTGGGAAGTACATGGTGAAATATGTCAATATGCCCAAGCTGCAGGAAGCAAACTTCCATTATTTTGCTATCTGGGTGATAATGGACCATATATTATCTTTTTAAGTAATAATGTGATCCTCCTGTGACATGAAATTGCTGCTCTCATGCTTTGAATTATTGCAATATTTATGTTTGACTAACCTAGCATAGCCAGACTGGAATTTCAGAATTTGAGTGTGGTGATATTTGGATTTTAAAATGGATAGTCCTGGCCCTCTGATGATTAGCTGCATTGAGTTCAATCCACTGTAAAACCCCACTCAGCCATATGCATCCATCACATTATGTTCATTATGCCATAAAAAGTTACAGTCGCTGCATCTGTGGCGCAGTGGCAACCAAATTTACTTGACCAGCATTCACCTAGGAAATATGTTCTCACTTCTGCTCCCTTAGCTGTTCTCAGATCAGTGGAACATGTAACCTCCAGGGGCATATTGCTTAATTTGATAATGGGACATTTCAACCGACAGGGGAAGACACCGCCAAATATAATTGAATACACCTACAGTACAACCAATTAAGGCCAACTAAATCATTTGTAATGTTAATATTAGATGAAAATGAAGTGTGTGTGTGTGTGTGTGTGTGTGTGTGTGTGTGTGTGTGTGTGTGTGTGTGTGTGTGTGTGTGTTTTGAAGACACACATATGCATACACATATATAGATGTGTACAGACTAAAGAGTTTTTGCCACATTCAAATTTTCTAGAATGATAATGAAGAATGAACTACATGATGAGGAATCACTTGCTTTTAAAGGTCTGAGCTGAGATTTCTTGAAATACCTCCATTCCAATACTAGTACTACTTTATTACTTACACTAGGCCTACATGATGCTTCATAAGAATCATTATAAGCACTTCATAGCAGTCTCAAATGTCCTCTCACAAAGACTGTTGAATTGTTATACTACCTGGACAACCTTTAGCCCTAATAAGATAAACAATGGTCATAGTAACCCTGACCTATAGAAAATAGAAAGGTCCATATTGGCTTAGGCCTGAGCCATTACCAAAACTCATTATCAAAGCATTGCATAAAGGGATCATATGACTTTTCAGTATTCCAACTAATATCTTGTAAGCCTTCAGTTTAAAATGTAATCAGTTTGGAGTCTGTTGTAATGACTGCTGCAGGGATGGCAAACAGGCAACACAGATTGGCCCTTTGGGATCCGTCTGGCCTTTTGAGCTTAGTTCCATGTACTCTGAATATTGATAAATCTAATGTTCTCTAACATTATACTAAATCAGCGCCAATATGTCAGGGTGACACGCAGACACCTGCGAGGCGGTGATAAAAAAAAAAGGAGAAGAAAAGAAAAAGCAAATTATTCCATGGTGGAAAGAGATAGGGCTTCCACTCACATGGCCCAAAGACACAGATAACACATGGGAGCCAAATAGACTACCCACATCATTTCTTTTCTGTCTCCACGGAGAGACCACCGGTAGGCTCTGACAAAGAGTCCGGGTCCAAATAGTGACATTTCTTTGAGGAAAGATAGAAAAAGGCATTGAAGCAGGCAGATGCATGTCGCTGTTTGCAATCATTGTCTCCATTGTTGTTCCATTTAGTATGAAAAATAACAGACCTTGCCTCCTTAACAAGACTTTGGGGAAAGACATTTCGAGGCATTGCCATACATTTCTCAAAGCAGTGTTTACATTTTACAAATGCCTCAGTTAAATCTGTTATGTGTTAGCTGTATTAAAAGCAAATGTTACTAAAATATCCCAATCCCATGACCCTGAGCGTTAACCATAAACTGACAATACTTTGACATCAAGTTTTTTACTCATTGCCCTGTTTATTATTCATGCTCCTCTACATAAAAATAGTTCCAAGCTTAGCATAGCCGCCTGCTCCCAAGCAACACAACAGCTTAACCAATGACTTCTCTCCAGGGCCAGTTCTGACCTAATCTGGGCCCGGGTGCAACATCGCGCAAAAGACGGACCTATGTTGTATCAAAACTGTTGAGATTTGAAAATAGTTGAATGTTTTGCAATGGAATTTCTCATAAGACGAAGGCAGAGATTTCTCTAGGGCACTGATAGTGCTATCCAAAGATGTTGTAAGACTTAAGCATTGAAAGGAAAGAATACATTCTCCACATGTTTTATTACCATAAATATTTTCAGATTATGTGACCTATATGACATTTTAAAATCCTACATGCCAGTATTACAAACTGAAAAAAGTGTAGGTCTCAGGACAACAAATGTTGGTAACACTTCACGGCAAGGGTACATGAATTATCATGAATTCATGCATGAAATCATTCATGATAAATTCATGATTCATGCATTACTTCATCTCTGAAAGTGTAATGAGTTATCAGGAATTAAAGGAGAATGCCGGTGTGATTCTGTCTTAAAATATGTTAAATAATGATCGGAGCACGGACTTGTCGCATATAGTTCACTTGCACCTGACCCCTCCTCTTGGGAATACAGCTAGTTAACCGATTGGCTACAGACAGGCTTTACGTTGGAGTCGATCAGGCACCTCATAGTTTGAGTTGAAAACTGTAGCTTACCTCCATAATTTCCACCATTGACAAAGCTCAAAGTTACTCCAAACAGTCTGTAGATTCCCATGGGTGTTTACATTTAAACCGAGGCATAGAGAACTTTGAAAGTGCACATTTAGCTTAGATATAAGTTTATATGTACAGCTTGTCTCCAAGCTTCCGTTGCCGTGTTTCATCTGAAATAACGCGAGATCGACATACTGAGTAGTGAACTACTCTACATCTCGCGTTACTTCAGATGAAACACGCTTACAAGCTAGAGACAAGCTATACATATAACCTTATATCTAAGCTAAATGTGCACTTTCAAAGTTCTCTATGCCTCGGTTTAAATGTACACACCCACAGGAATCTACGGAATGAAGTTTGAGTAACTTTGAGCTTCGTCAATGGTGGAAATTATGGAGATAAGCTACAGTTTTCAACTTAGACTATCAGGTGCTGGTCCACTCCAAAGCTAAGCCTGTTTGTAGTCAATCGGTTAACTAGCCGTATTCCCGAGAGGAGGGGTCAGCTGCAAGTGAACTATGTGCAACAAGTCCGTGCTCCGATCATTATTTAACATATTTTAATACAGAATCACACCGGCATTCTCCTTTAACATGAATTCATTGTTTGTCATTAATGACCTCCTGCTGAAATAGCACATGATCTTAAGTATTAGTTACTCTGGGTACATCATCATGAGTCATGATTAATTAGCATGATCATGATGAATTCATCATGTTTGTGCCCCCTCAACTAAAATGTTGACATGGTTAAATTGGTAAATTTAGTAGGGGATAGATATGAGGAACTAGGCCATAGTAGGCTAAATAAGTATTTTTATTATATCAAATTATTTTTAATAAAAACATCATGATCATGTGTAATTAGTCATGACTCATGATGATGTACCCAGAGTAATTAATGCTTAAGATCATCTGCTATTTCAGTAGGTCATTAAGGTCATTAATGATAAACAATGAATTCATGCTGATACCTGATGAGTCATTAGATATTCAGAGATGAAGTAATGCATGAATCACGAATGAATTATGAATGAAATCATGCATGAATTCATGATAATTCATGTAACCTTACCGCAAAGTGTTACCCAAATGTTTTGGGCTTAGAGCATTCTCAAGGTTAACTAGAAACAAACGTTGACTCAACGCATAATTTTTTTGTTTCAATACAAGTTGTATAAGCATTGGCCTTTGAATGCACCTCCTCTTTTTGTTCTTGGATACTTACGCAAGCAATACATTCAGAGAGGCCAGTGATAATGCTGGTTTTAGCATGGATGTTGTTAGCTAACAATTGTGCTAAAACCAGCATTAGTCTTGAGGGATTTATTGCGTTTCTAAAACTGTTACCACATTAACCGAGGATATTTTAACATAAAATTCCAAGTAATGCATAAACGCAGGTCCTTTCCTTTACCATGGCACAGCAGTTTAGAACGAAATGTGGTCAGAGCTGTGCTAAATGGTAAATTCACAACAGCATCAAACGTGATTCAACCAATCACAATTGAGGACCGGAACTCTCAGTTTTAGAAATGTTTTTGAGGTTCACGCACCAGACGAAACATTCTGATAAACTGAAGGCCCTTCCTCTGCAACTCTCCTCCCCTTGACCACGTATACTGGAGATTCATTCCAGAGACTTAGCATGCTGAGCCCCTTGAGAACTTTCACAATGACCAATACATCAGAATCAGATGGATTTGGCCCAGTGAGTTGAGTGAAAATAAATGAATTTAAATAATGAATAACATTACAATTTGTGTCTAAAATACATCAGTGAATTGCTAATATGTTAGCCTGGTCATGGCCATCCTCTTGGTCTACGCTTAGCTTTGTACAAAGGGTCTGGGATCTCATCCATTTACAAAGGATTGCAAGCTGGAGGTGTGAACTGTAGAAGTTTGAAACGATTAAATATGATTTCACCCAATTGCTAACGTTATGCACCGTGAAGTTCGCTGCGCTACAACAGCAGAAACCTGACGTTGTCTCTCACAATTTGCAATCTTGCTCTTTTAGCACCGTATGGAATTGTTTGCTGCGAACGATGTCATTGGCCAGAATTGTGGAGGGAGGTGAATATCGGGTGTACGTAGTACGTAGGAAGGCAATGTGTGTTGATAATAGGAAAATAAAAATACTACTTGTAGTTTGACAGATAAGGAAATCATAGACACCTGCCTTAAAAGATGAATGTAACAGGTCTTAAAAATAGAGACAGAGAAAGAAATGCAGACGACCTTTCTGAAATCATTGTTCTTTCTTTCTCCCAGTGAGTCACAATTTTGGCATTCACAAAGTCATGCCATCATATTTTATGGGGAGCGGACAGTGGTTTCAATCTTGTCCATTTGCCTGGAAAGCTCATTCCTTCATTCATCTTGCCCCCAGGGCAGTGTTCCTCCACTAATAACAATGTCATCAGCACTTGTAATCTCAAATGTGCAGTGACTCAGCCATTCTAAGTAGAGTTCAACACAACAATGGGCCACTATGGCTGGAATCATTCATTCATTCAACAACAACAGCAACTTAAGACAAATAGATATTTTCTTGATGAAGCCCTTTAATGGATAAAAAATGTTAACTACTTTTACTCCTCTCTGTTTTTACTTTCATGACATTTAGTGGTGCAATATGTATTTGCAGTTCAGATTTACATAAACTTTATCTTCCTGCATACTCTTTTCTGCGCTTCTACAAACAAAGCTTTTAATCTATGTGTTTTACCACCTGATGGCTTGCATAAAATATATATTCAAGTTTATTACACATGAAAAATTCAAGTGTTTGCACTACACTGATGCCATTCACTCCACTCTATGTGTAGTTATCACCCCCACCCTTTCCTTTGTATCAAGCAAGGTATTATTCCATGCCAAACAGCCATGTGGCGTGACAAACAGGCAAATGAGAGATTAAGCAAAATAATGCACAGCCTTGGCCCTGTGCTGTTGTAACACCTGACACTGGCACACTGTGGCCTCCTCTGTTAGAGGTTAACAAATTGATCTTGTGCCACCAGGCAGCCCAGTAATGTCCACTTTGCCCAGAAAGTCAGTGGCAAGGCAAATGTCATCAAATGTCAGCCCTTCTTCTTAGTGTCCAGGAAGGACAATGTTAGTTTGATAATTATTTAGTGTCCTAGAGAACAAGCTGTCTCATCTCTGAGGGACATACTGATATGTGTGCAGGCAATGAGGGTTTTCAGCCCTAATCAAATATAGGACATAGTGCACCTTACATAATCACAATGGAATATACAGTATACCTTGCATTTACATTCCTCCTAAAATGGTTTAATAGTATCGCATGGTAGTCTGAGAAATCAGACTATATCATCATAAAGTATATTCTGGCCACAAACAATAGCCTTGGTCTGGAGGCGAAATCAGTAGTTGTTTTTCAAACTTTCTGTACACAATGCAATAGCGCTATGACGAATCAGTGCAAGGAACAAGATAATAAAACCAATTCAAGCTACAATTCTTATTTGGCTGCGTCTGTCCAACGACTGTTTAGTATTGGACCAATCACAAGGCCCACTAAGCAGTACAGTATATCTAGATTTCTAGACTAGTTCTATGGATGAGCCTATAGGCTTATCCTACAATAATGCTGAAAGATGGGGTGCAAAAGAAGATGACACACAAATCCTCAGTGTCAAATCTGACAGAGATTAGCAATGTGAGGAGTAGAAGTCTCTATATCATGACTCCCAAGGGACTCGGATGCAAATTGAGTGTGATTCCCGCCTCATTCCCCAGCGCTGATTCAACAGGAGCAATGCTACTCACACAGTTTGCATCTGGATCCATAACCAGAGGCCTGCAGTCATGATACAACACCATTTGAATAGCTCTGTGACCATGAAGGCAATATCACCGTCCACTAGCCAAGCATTAAGCACTGCGAGATGGCAAAAATGAGACACACACTTGTATTATACCTGCATAGCCAGGATCAGTAGAATATAGATAATGGGCTACTTTCCTTCACCGATGGAAAGATGCAATTTTGTGGTGGTGAACGGATGCTTCAGATTCACATTTACAATTCAGGGGTTTCCACAGGGAAAGCAAGGAACTATTTTCAAGACAATCTGAACAGGTGATTTTCCAGTTGATCATCTCACCTCATATCCAGCTCTGTTCATTATACTATTATGCAATCCATAATTTATGAAAGAGTAGTTAAAGGTTCAGTCAGTAATTATGTGTTATTGTTCAGGGGCAGGCCATTGGAGCTTGGGAAGGGGGCAGGTTTTCCACCAATAATTGTTACATTCACCATTTTTTCTTTCACACTGCTGGATTTACATAAGAATCCCATACAAAATGCTGAAACTATCTTGCTTGCCGGTTTTAATTTGCTACAGACACGTTTCTTTCCATCAACAATGTAGAAGGGAAACTAAGGGCTTATGACAACCTCCACATTTTCAGATATTAAATTGCTCCATGTTATAAAGAAGAGACTTATAATAAACTACCGTTTCCCTATTCTCAATGGAAAGGGTGCAAGCGAGAATCAAGCGGAGTACTCTCAAATCGATGCAAAATTCCACCTAGTACAACCAAACAGCGCCTAGCCTGACAAGCCAGACTATCAAATAAAATGTAGTCTGTCTACGAGTGATAGACCCTCAGGTAAGACAGCTACAACCAATCAGAGCAACTGATAAGCCGATTCATACAAGTCCGCCCAATGACTCCCTGTCCAGATAGAACATTGTGATTGGCTAAACACCAAATGTCTGAATACAACCTAGAGCATTATGATTGGATATACAGCTCAGACACCACCAGCACAACCTATGGCTGATAGCTAGACGTACTTGCTGAACAAATTCTATTTGCTACCACTAGAGTACGTTTAATGTTCTATGCGAAAACAGTGCCTATTTTAGTCTTTGATTTATATGACATGATTTGCCCAGTGTTGGTGGTATGATTTAGTCAAGGTTGCTCACAAGTTGATGCATTAAAGTAGAAAGCCGGTGTGATATGGACCAAAAGCATATCATATTTCTAACAACGTTATTGTAAGATAGCTTATTCTGACATACGTTATTAGTAATAACGTTAGTAGTAAAATTAGTAGTAATTATTTAAAATGGATGGTTAAACACTGTTATTGTCGTTCATGACTGGGTTCTATTTGATGTCAATGGCCATGGGTGATTCTAGTTAGTTATGGTGCAAGGGAAAACTGTTCCAGGAATACCCAGCCATAAAATACTTTTATAGAATAAAATAAAATAAAATATAATGTTTATTGTGCTTGTGATGATATTTTGCTTGTGATGATATTTGCTTGTCTTGAAATATGAGAAACATTAAAGAAACACCCCATGGACATGTGAAAAAGTCTAGTTGATTTTTGCTAGAGGCTTTTAGGAATAATAATCAGTCGAATACTAAAAAAAAAATGCAATTTGCTTAGTCATTCATACATGATCCGACACAAATCTAGCTTTTAAATCATCTAAATCCTTCTGAGACAGACTGAACGGGATGGCTGTGAGCCTTTAAATTGCCATATGATTGATCTCTGTGAGCTTTGAACACCCACCCACCAGCCTCCCAAGTAGATGAGGTTGATGAAGTCTTTTTTTGGGGGGTGGAAGTACTGATATGTGTCTGTGATGTGTAGATGCTGCCGGCAATTTCTGCGGCAGGGTGTAATCTTTGGCGCGGATACGGATGAGGTGGAGGAGGGTCACAGAGGAAGAAAAATGTGATAAGCCAACGATGGGGTGAAGCTTTTATGCCAGAAGTGAATGCCTTGTGAGGATGGAGAAGGATATAGGGATCAGCAAGTCATGGATCTCTCCAGCATTTGTTTAGATTTCTGTTCATGTTAAACGTTTACAAGAGGTGAAATCAAAGACTGGGCTTTTTGTATTACATTTTGTGTTTTATTCTTGATACCTTCTGTCACCAAATTGCGGGATTATCATCCTCTGCAAGTGCTACCCATGCATTCTTTTAACATGTCAGCATCTTGTGAGATGTCTGTCATCTTTTTTTCTGTTTGTTTTTAAATCTGATCTACCATTTGTTTACTAACAGAGATTTTGCTTGTTAATCCCTGGTATAACTTGGCCCCATAAATGCCACTGACCCAATTTTTTTTTTTTTTTTTTTAACGTGCCTGTATTGTTGAGTTATTTTTAGCTCAAGTAAAGTCCGATTTGTAGGCTCCAGTCTTTTTATACATTACCCAGAGGCCTGAACTGCCCTCTTCTCACTGGCAACCACACTTACTGGACCACTATGTCTCCTGATGTACCTACGTTAAAAACAATAACTTTAGACAGTTTTGCGAAATTAATTAGTCATAACTTATTTCCACATTTAAAGCTGCTACCCGTTCTCCTATTGCATGGTGAAGTGTACCTCAAAGGCGGCTCTGACACCAAGGGTAAATCAATTTAACGTTATCATTACATGGATTGGTCTTTTTATCACTCACAAATGGGCCCTCTCAATGGAGGTCTTTCATATTCCCTCTAATGCATTCATACGAACATGCGTCACCTGACTCCTTAACTGCCATGCAGGAGGGAAATGTGGGTCATTGAAGTCTGTGAAAGGGCAGCCTTTAAGATAAAAAGGCCAATATTTACCTCTTTGACATTTCTCAGAGACATACTTCATGGCTATGATGAAGCTCATGATCATACTACACAGCTGAACAATTGTGAGCAGAATGGCTCACAACTGAGATGGTGTGTGCGCATGCGCACATATTCACTTGCCTATGTGTGTGTGTTTGTGTGTGTGTGTGTGTGTGTGTGTGTGTGGTCATAAAAAGTGCAGCTATTGTGTCTCGGAAATGTTGTCTGAATGCTGGTTCATGAATTTCAAAAGCCCCATTAGCTATTAATGGCTGCCCACCACAAAGGATATATTCATTAAAAGAAAGACAATGCCAACTGGGAAGGGCAAATGGTGCTGAAGTATTAGATCACTACATTAAATCACTCACTTAAGGCACTGAGAACTGAGAAATAAAAGAGTGTCATTAGATGTCTCTAGTGTTTTTCATCCAAAGAAGCCATTTAAGATCTAAATTCATGGCAGTAAACCCTTGAGCATATTGCAATTACCTGCATGGAAGAAACTTGCTTGCTATACAAAACAAGGTCAATATAAGTTGTGTCAAGGTACTTTACTGTCCAGGACTTTGCACAGTCAATTACTTTTGTTATTGTTGAGTTAGCAAGTAGTGTAACACAATATTTCATGTTTCAAATGTGGTATGGATTCTCAGTCAGAAGGTATGACTTATACTCCAAATAGCAATTATGACTCAATTGACCTCACTCTATGATACACTATAATTTACACAGGAACACATACTGTTATTGTAGTATTTAGATGACACTTTTGTCCAAATGGACTTATCAGATCACCAACAATGATTGATTGTTATTGAATTAACAAGTCACTGCATTCCCAATCGAAGAGAAAAAGTATGACAGGCATTTATAATAAATTCAAAATTAAGAGCCCAATACCAATGTAACAAGGGAACAACTGAAATGACCTTGATCAGAAACAATAGCACAAAAATTGATACATTTTATGATTTGAACAGCTGTTAGTTTTTAATTTTAGGGTTGTCAATGGTATCATCAGACGATTCAAGCGGAGCGGTCAGTATGATCTTTGGTATGATGACATTGCCAAAGAATGGTGTAGAAAAGAGCTGGCTTTGAAAGAGGGTTAAAGAGGTGTATGACTTTCATCTGACACTTGATGTCCACCTCAAAGCATAACTAAAGTTACCCTGAAGAAAACCATGTGGGTAGGCTACATCAGAGAGGGTAAAACATATAAGACCCCACTCTTCCACCAGACTGACGCCACGGTCTTACAGGTCTTCCGGGAGGCTTCCTGGGGGAGTAGTCTTGTGTTGGTGGTGAAAAGCAAAGAAACAAAGAACAAAGACAAAGACGTTTCCCTCAGATATAATGTAGCAACAGAGACAAAGGGAAAAATAGGAAACATATAACTACTGTGGACAATACTGGGAGCATGTAATGTCAGTTCTGCCATTGACACATTCCAGTCCCACAGGGTGCAGTTGAAAGGAACTGCTAAGGCTTTGGCCTGGATACTGCACTTTTCAATAGGCACAGTGACAACAAGGATGAATCAGGAAGAACTCTGAAAGACACAAAGGTTCATGGATGACAAGTCACAAGAGTAAATCATATTGTGTGGGGAGGTTGAGACTGAGAGGCAGTGGTTCAAAACACAAACTACACAGGCAAACTCTGATTGATTTTTCTGAAGTAATCACATTGTTAGAAAAGGTTAGTGCATCTCTCTATGTCAATGATTAGAAGCATAACTGAATGCAATGTCGCTTTTGGACCATCCTACAGAAGTAAGCTATGGGCCCTATTTTCATGATCCGTAGCGCTTGTCACCAGCATGAATCACAAGTTGTTTTGGGGGCGTACCCTTAACATTCTGCTATTTTCACAGCGTGATAAATGAACAATGCTCCTGAGTCCTGACACAACATTCAAAAAGATTGAACTTACGTGACTTAATTATTCACGAGTCTGTTTTGGGTGTAACACTGAATTAACCAACCAACCAGCCAATGGGACACAATGGGTGCAAGCGAGAAATTCATTTACAATTTACGAACGGTTTAAACGTGCCAGTGTGGCAATTTCCGAACGAACCACAACCATTGAAAGCACATTGCGCTTTCAAATGCTCATTGTTTAGTGCCTATTACTGTCTAATATTACTGTCTAATTAATGTCTGTGTGCCAAGGAAAGTTGTATGTTAGTTTGTAACAACCCAAAAGATTAGTAAAGGTGTAAGAAATTGGCTAGATATAAATACATGTATAAAAATAATAATAATGGAAAAAATGGGGGGCATGTATCATGTCTACAAAATAAAGATGTATGAAGGGCTTTTGTTGTTTCTGAAATTGTGAATTTGTCTTTCAATGATAAGCCAGTCATCCTTGAAAGACTTGGCCTTGAAGCCTGAATGAATGAACTTGTAGGACAGTCAAAGAGAACACATATTTTGATATAAGTGAGACACCTATTTAATTGCTATAATGTTATGTGGTGCACAGCATTTCACAAAATGTTTCAAAATAATCTGGGGGATTTCAAAAGTATTTTTTGTTTAATCAGCCAGCGGGTGGAAATACATAAAACCAAATGTATCAAATAGCTTCACCTGGTAGCGCACTGTATAGAATATGATAGCACTTACAATCTGAAAAGCCCTACATGCTGTGTGGATGGAGATGCAAATGCACATAATCTGAGCATCAGCCACTTATACAAAATGGCATAGAGATCGTTATGTTGTGACCATGACATAATGATCACTCTCCCATGCAGTTATGTTCCCCCTATAATGATCTCTTCATTATATACATTGTTGCGGCAAGTTAGCAGTGCCAGGGAATGGGGCTGTTATGTCATAGCCACAATGTAACAATCTTCCCCCTCACATTATTAAGTCTGAATAAATCATGGCAATGTGTTATTTTTAGCCAGGGATGTCAGGTTGCCACCTCGCATTCCGGAAAGTTTATAACTCTTGTGTTTTAATGTTATTAACAGGATTCCTTTGAGGAACGTCCTCTAAAATATACTCATTCTTTTTTTTCTTCTTCTTCTTTGTTGGTGGGTTTGAGTTGCAGAATTAACTGAACTAGTACTGAAGAAGAAGCTCAAAGTCTGAAACACTGTAAATTGATACTTATCACTGCAACCAGTTTGCATTTCATAATATTTTTTCTAAACTGATTATCCAAATGAAAACAATATTACGATGTCATGATTCACAGGCTACCTCAGAAGAAGAAGAAGAAAAAAAAAGCTTTGCAAGATAGATTACAGCCTCAGAGGTTCCAGTCAAGGACTTTTTCACTTCAGTTGAAATGCACTTCCTTAGAAAGAGGTTTACTCATGCATGTGTATCTTAAGGGTAAAACTTACAGTTTTCTGTCTAAAATGAAGCCTTTCTCTGTCTCTCACTCTCTTTACTCTTCTGTCTCAGCGTGTGGCTGCCACCATGGATGGACAGACAGACAGACACACAGACAGACAGAAATTTTCCAATGTGATTAGTATGGCATTATGCCTTTTCGCACTGCCCATGCTGTTGAACTAGGCCCTGCTGACAGGCTGCACTGAAATATGTGCATTTAAGCAGAAGCGCTCAGGAGATGATTTACAGTCATACACAGGGGGTATTGGCTTTCCTAGTCCAGCTCCACTGCCCAGAGGTTTTACTCAGTCAAATGCTCACTCTATGATTTATGGATTAGAAATGCAGAAAGAGAAGATGCTTGAAAAATGACAGAACAATAGGCAGGCTAAAGTGACATTGCAATAGCTGCGGGGAGCCGGGAGAAAGGTAATTTTTCAGAGTGATAAAATATTAGAAAATTTAAACGAGAAATTTGCTGACACCAAAAAAATAAACCAGGCAGGACAAAAATCCGGGAATTAGTTTTTGCATCACAAACCACAGATTTATTTATTTATATATATATTTTTTTTGGCCTGAGATATTGGGTAGAGAGGAGAAGAGGGGAAAAAAATGAATGGCATTTTGGAAAAGGTTAACATATGCCACTAGATGACTGGCGACAAAAGGCTGGTGGTCATTATGGATGCACACAATCATTCTAAGGACTGTTTTAAGTGCTGGCGTCTCTGAAGGGAAGAGTGGAAGACTGAATATTCACATTCTATGACTCACCGGCTGTGTTTGAAGAAATGGAAATGGCAACTAAGCAAGCATTGGACCCATGAAATTAGCTGAGAATATAATTACTCTTTGAATAGAGGGACAATTGTCAAGTTCGTATGCTGCATACTGTAGCTTAAAGAAACATGGCAGCAAATTAAATCGCTGTAAAACTTAGCAATGGGATGTGTTTATATGTGCCCGTACGTTTCTATAAAGAAATATGTTATGCTCTAATGCTCCATACCCAACAAATCTCCCTGTGCCTTATAATTTTCTCATTTTGTAATCCAGGACAATATAAAGTGTCTTACGGTGTTTGGGTGAGCCGCCATCTGTTTGTTTTATGTAAGCGGGTGTCTTATATAAGGAGGAAAAGGGGGTAAGGGATGAGACAGCTCTAGGCCTTTATTTGATATTTAACATTTACACAGGTTAAAAGTAAACAGCACAGTCTTGTGTGCAAGTGTGTGCTTCTTCTTTTCTCTCTCTCCCTCTGTGTGTGTGTGTGTGTGTGTGTGTGTGTGTGGGGTGTGTGTGCGTGCATGTGTGTGAGTGCATGTCCATGTGTTGTTAGTGGGTGGAATCACTGCATCCATTACGGCTAATGTTGCACACCCCAGCCACCCTCTCTCTCCTCCTATCTCATTGACTTTGCACTTTTTACCTTGCAGTTAATTAAAGAGAGATTCAGTTCAGATTATCCCTGGCGAGGTCCTCTGCTGCGGGGGGAGCTGGGTCAGGCCTTGCCTGAGCTCCCTGGGAGAAGGGCTTAGCATGCTCCTCAGTCGCCGCTGTTAGATCCCAGCCAAACGCAGCTCACCTCAGCCACCCCTCCCCACCACCACCCATCACCCCACAGCCAGCAACCTCAGATGAAAGAGACCTGCTCATCTTAAGAGCGCGCCAAGTGGATCTGATGCTAGGCACCCATTTGATGTTTGATGAGCAGGGATTCTGTTTTTTTTTTTTTTGGGGGGGGGGGGGGGGGGAGATACATCCCCTATCCACTTGACCATCAGCGGACTGTGCCAACCATTAACCTACTCTTGCCTGGTCATCTCAAAAGATCATGAGGATTTCTATGATGACTGAACAAATATGGAGAGATGGCCTCTACCACACATCTTCATTATCTTTGGTGTCTCCAAATGTTAAAGGGCTTCAACACCATTTGCAGAAATACATTTGCCACCTCTCCTTGAGATTTAAGAACAATTGATTTGTACCAGTGTATCTGCCTTTCTCTGTCTGACTGTAGTACTTTTAACTCCAGCCTTGCATAAGCCATTGAGTCAGATTAGACCACAGATTCCCAAATGGCCGCGTGTGACCTAGGTGTGCACAAGACAAAAAGGACAGTTGCGGATTTTCTATTCAAAATGCTGTTGATTAGGATCTTAGTACTTTATTGATATGTAATGAAAAACGTGGTAACACTTTACTTGACGGGTGAGTACATAACACATTCATAGCAGCTTTCATAAAATGCTCACAAAGCATTCATGACTGTTTCATAAGACATGACTCCACCTTCATACCCAACCCTTCATAAATGTGGAAGATAGGTTATCAACATTCTATCAAAATAAAAGTCCAGTGGTCTCAAAGCA
This sequence comes from Sardinella longiceps, assembly GCA_027497455.2. Taxonomy (NCBI): domain Eukaryota; kingdom Metazoa; phylum Chordata; class Actinopteri; order Clupeiformes; family Clupeidae; genus Sardinella; species Sardinella longiceps. The sequence goes on from JAODXP020000031.1 coordinate 16,679,895, forward strand.
GCACTGCCATTTATGTTTGTCACCCGATCAGGTCACACCTTAATATTTCATGAATATCTTAGGAAGTCTACTTTAAATGTCACTTTACTATACAGGTTGCGAAGTATTCATAATCACTTATCTGAGTTTAACACTGAGAGGTAGGTTTAAAGTACTTTGAGATGACCTCGGAACAGTTAGACATTCCCCTTTTGAATGTGGGCAAGGTAAAAAAAAATAATATTATAATTCCCCCAAGGTGAGATTTTTTTGTGAAATATTTAAATTAGATGCTTGCTCATGATCTGATACTGCATTTGTTCATTACTCTCATTTGACTTGATCAGGTAACAGGTTTAAATTAAGGACTTCAATGATTCTTTGAGACCATTGGACAGGAGCAAGCATTATTTATTTATTTATTTATTTATTCATTAATTAAATCTGTTGCCTGAATATATCAGATACATCAGGGTCCATGAATACTGGTCAGCTCTAGTTTACCTCTCAGTGGTAAACTCAGAGGAATGATTATGAATACTTCGCAACCTGTATAGTAAAGTGACATTGAAGTAGACTTCATAAGATATTCATGAAATATTAAGGTGTGACCTGATCGGGTGACAAACATAAATGGCAGTGCTGCTTTGAGACCACTGGACTTTTATTTTGATAGGTTATCGACATTCTATCTTCCACATTTATGAAGGGTTGGGTATGAAGGTGGAGTCATGTCTTATGAAACAGTCATGAATGCTTTGTGAGCATTTTATGAAAGCTGCTATGAATGTGTTATGTACTCACCCGTCAAGTAAAGTGTTAC
>JAODXP020000031.1:16680796-16698296 GCA_027497455.2 Sardinella longiceps
AAAAACGTTGTACGAGGCGGCCATTATCATGGAATATCTCCCAACAGAGTGATGCTGTGCAGCCCTAGGCCTACAAAGCTACAATGATTATTGTCTGTAGCTGCGCTGTTGATAGGCTACGATTACTGCAAATTTTGCGCAATGCGTGGTGGTGTGTCTCAGGATAAAAGTAAAGTGTTATTTTGTTTTTCCTATGACTCAGACAGAGTTTTGATGTGTTTTGCTATTCCAGCTTGGGGCATTTCTAGCGGCAGCAGTACAAACATATGCATAGTCACATGTGTCAAGTGCTGATAGCAATGTTACACAAAGTTAACTGTTTGAGCTTTGGCTCCTTAACCATCCCATTTCCGCATATAGCCTATATAATGCATGCTAAATACATACATACTACTACCTGTAGCATAGGGGATTTGTGTGTGTGTGTGTGTGTGTGTGTGTGTGTGTGTGTGTGTGTGTGTGTGTGTGTGTGTGTGTGTGTGTGTTTACAAGTTTTGTTTGCATGGGTTTGGTCGACTCATTCAGTAGAGGTGGAGGACATTACATGATTTTGCATTAAAAAAGACTTGCGAAAACCTCTGTATGTTGCCTACGGTCTGAATGAAAGAAAGTGTTTTTCATGCCCCTCCATATTTTCTCCCCTCGAGGGCCTGGAATGAAAGAGCATGCAGCATTCAGAGGTTCCTCTTCACTGGAGATGCACTGTCACAGCATCATTTCGAATGGGACTCGCTCTTGTAGACTACAAGCAAATCACTTCTCTAAAAAAACCTCTCTCTCTCTCTCTCTCTCTCTCTCTCTCTCTCTCTCTCTCTCTCTCTCTCTCTCTCCTCATCACACACACACACACACACACACACACACACACACACACACACACACACACACACACACTCACACACAAACACCCTCACATATAGCGAGATGAATCGGCATGCTAGCAAGAGCATTATTTTAATGATGCCCCCTCCACCCACAGTTGTAGTTTTGCAAAGAAAAACTTTGTAACATTCTCTGTCTCTCTCTCTCTCTCTCTCTCTCTCTCTCTCTCTCTCTCTCTCTCTCTCTCTCTCTCTCTCTCTCTCTCTCTCTCTCTCTCTCTCTCCCCCATGCTTGTGTTGGTTTGTGTGTGATGATAGAGTGTATCTGCTGATCTGCCTAAGTTCTAGAAACTTCTACCTTGAATGTCTGACCAGAGTCGTGTATATTTATGTTCCCTCTACTCAAAGCAGAGACATTTCCTCTGAATCTCGACTAATGAGGGGTCTCTGTGCATCTTCCCCACCCCATACAGGCAAGAGAGAGAGAGAGAGCAAGCGAGGGAGCGAGAGAAAGAGAGACAGGTTTTCCCCTGCTATTTAGTGGGCTTTCCTGCAGCCACAGGGCTCTAATGGTCTGAAAGAATACTCTGATCCTATCAGTGCTTCCGCTTCTTTAATGCTCTTTCTTTCACCACACTTTTTTTCCCTTTTGTCTGCTCTTAAAGGGTCAGTTCATGTCTTTTGGTAAACATGTCTTGCCTTGCTTTCTGAGGACACAATTTGTTCCAAGACCCCTTCAAACTGAGTTTTTTTTTAACTTATCTTTAAGACTGTTACACTTTACAGCTCATTTTTCAACGGAGTGATAACCATCTTTTGTACGTTGGGTTCTGGTCGTAATCCCTGGGGTTGGGGGGGGGGAGAGAGAGAGAGAGAGAGAGAGAGAGAGAGAGAGAGAGAGAGAGAGAGAGAGAGTTGTTTTTGATTAATCCACCCCAACATTCAGAGCTGCACCAAGTAAATGTAATTGGTCGACAGCTGGGACTGTTTAGGTCTGTGTAGGTAGCGTTGAGAGCAGTAACAAACCTGTCAGTATAGACAGAGTTTTATCTATTGCAAGTTGTTAACCTCATTATTTGCCTAAGGCAAAACATCTTACAGCAGTTTGTTGCTTTCATTCCAGTATATTTTCCAAAAACACAACAAACTTCGACTTCACCATGCTTTTTCCAAACTGCATGTGCTCTGACATCACCGGTTAAGAACAAAGTCTATGAACATGGACTTGCTAATGATCTGCACCTGCCATGTTCCACTGTCAGCATAATGTGCCGTCAACTCTGAACCCTCATTTAGTGGGAGCTGGAGGAACTTTGGCAATGAGAGGTGTAGGGTGGAAATAAACGTGGGTAGATAAATGTGTACATCACGAGTAGCTGAGCCATTAAGTTTCTTTCAGACCTTTTTTTTTCTGGAGGGAGAGCTCTACTGATCTGACGTTGACATTTTCATTGCAAGCATCTAGGCAAGCCAAAAATCTAAAAGGGCTCCGGTCTATCATCACCTCACCTTTCATCTGCTGTATTAATATCTTACAGAGAATGCTGTTGTGTTAGGGCAGTGTTTCTCAAACTGTGGGGCAGGCCCCACTAGTGGGGCGCAGACACATGAAAGGTGGGGCGCGAGACATCTCTTAGATCCCCCAAATTCACTGCTATTTCTCCGATATGCGCATAAAACAGCAAATTGAGCTTTGTGTGTTATTGTGTTATTTTCTAGTTGCTGTGATAAGGGGTTCGAGAGAAAATTGGCTTTGAATTAGTATCATATCAAATTCTCGCAAGGTATTCCTCACAGAGATACATTGTGCATAAATTAAGCCTTCCAAGTGGGGCGTGAAAATTCTCTGCCTCCCAAAGTGGGGAATGACAGAAAAAGTTTGAGAACCACTGTGTTAGGGGAACAAAGAGATGATTTGTCTCTAAGATGTCCCATAGACTGGGTCCGTCAGCACCACGGACAGCGCCCACTGACACTGCTACAAGAGGGCCAGGTGGAGGAGGTGGAGGACAGGAGCCTCAAAAGACAGCTAGAATCCTTCCAAACTTGTGTCACAGGCTCCAAAAGCCACATGTATCTCTAGATAGTACAATTTTTCAGTTGGGTATACTTGCTACTCAGTAAAATTAGCTGTTTAGAACAAATAAATGGCAGTACTTTTTTATTTTGTGTGCCAGAGCTGTCCATCCCTGGCAGGAATACACACACTTTCTATCATACCAAAGAGCTCTACAACATCATTCATACTCTTTCAACAGAAGGGACAACAGTGCACAATATCAAGCAAAGCACCACCCTACCTTATCTATGATGCTGTGTTCCATATTCAAGACTTTGGGCCCTACAGTATTTTGATGTCGCAGTCAAATATCACAGACCAATGGGGGCCTTCCGGTGTTATTTTGATATTTTCCCAGCACAGAAAATGAACTTTGCGCCAGCGCAAAAATAAAAAAAGGTTGAACTTATGCTACCTTAGACTTACAATACCTTTGGGTTATGGGTGATACACCAATTTAACCAGTGATAGATCTATCTAGCGAGAACCACATAGAACTTGGTGAATTGGTAGCATACCAGAAGAACTTCTCTTAAGCATTTAAGGAAATGAGAACAATCAGGTCTAGTAGCAAGTACAGGTCTAGGCTACACAAGACACAGATGAACATGTCCTGTTTAGATATCTCAAAATATTGATTCAGTGTCAGCAAAGAAAACAAAAGCGATTCTCTATTCAAAATGGTGGTCTCCCCCTCTTTTATTCTGTTGTAGACTAAATACATTGTGTTTAAGCACATCTTCCTGAACATCATAAAGATTTCCTCATTTTCTGAATTTTCTGCTTTGTGAACCCATAAAATAGATTTTGAGTAGCACGCAACTGACATTAAATCTTTTTTTTTTTTTTTTTTTTTTTTTTTTTGAGTCAATTAGCAACGTCATTAGCCCCTTATGCTGTTCCTCATAATATCGGACCACACCTCATCTTTTATCTGGAATGCTAACAGATCCCTTTATGTTCAACACAGCTCCTCACTGGGTCTAAAAAGACATTACAAGACGTGACCCTATACATGCAATCTCTAGTGGCTATGGGCAACACAGTAGGTTATGTGTCATATCCTAGCCTGGCCATTGCCTTTCTGTACAATGTCATATAAGCTTTAGATCTAGCAAAGAATATCAGTCAGGAAAATCATGGGCAATTACAATGCTACTTGATGATGGATGAACTACACTGAATATAATGCAATGAATTTGATAAAGTATCCAGTAGTTTACTCAGTATCTGCATGCACTTTGCTGCTTTGACAGCAATCAGCACTAGCAGAGCAGAACAGCTAACAGAGGTCACATACATAACTATACATCTTCCTACATGTAAATCTAGTTCCTAGGCCACTATGCAGACACCCTGTATTTTGAAAGTCACAAGCATAATGTAAATGTATACACATACAGTAAATACCTACTGCTTATGAACAATTAAGACTTAATTAAAGACTAGAAAAGCATGGGTAGACTCTATTGACTAATTGATTAATTCCAGGTTTTTTTTTCAAAATAACCCATCTTTAGTTAATACTACAAAGAACTGCATATTCTAATAGAAATGAAAGCAATATCTTAAGCCAGATATATGCCTGTAAATGTATTTCTCAAGCTTCATATTATCTTTGTTATTATTTCATGAAACAATTCAATGTATTGTAATAAGCTAATGCCTCCTCATCATTAATTAAATCAGTTCTTTTGGGACTTCTTTTGTGTGAGCAATCATCTGCATTCTGCTGTTAGTTAAGTCTTTTTCACAAACGTGAAAAACACACTAAAATAAGCCGTTTGTTATGTTTGTGAGGAGAAGAGTACAATGTCTTATCACAAACGTGAAAAACACACTAAAATAAGCCGTTTGTTATGTTTGTGAGGAGAAGAGTACAATGTCTTATCCTCAATACTGTGAGGTCTAAATCAAGAAACCTTAGATGCAATTTCCAGTGTTTTTGTGCTCTTCAAAAAGAAAATCAGACTTTTCATCGTATCAGTATATTAAATTCAGGCAAAGGAATAAAGAGGCCTTTTCAATGTTTGTATTTGTATTGTCTTTATATTTACCTTATGTCCAAAACAAAAAAGATATCTAAGAATAGTATATAAAAAACCCAAGAAAGACATAGATTGAGCACACTTAAGACAATGCAGAAAAACAGAATTCCTGATCTGCTTGTGTTTCTATTACACAAAAGACAAATCAACACTTTGCAAAGGCCGGGGGGGGAAAATTGTACCATTTCAGTCAAACACAGGTGTCATTCTTTATGGTTGAAAGCAATCTAACCCCCCTGGACCTGTGCAGAGACTAGTGGCAATGAGGAGTATTGTGATGTTTCCATTTTCATAAAAGAGGCAGCATGACTCTATAACGAGAGGCATTAATACAGCCCCCAATGAGGCTGCAGAGAGAGAGAGAGAGAGCAGCCTGCTGACATGTCATGTTGCTGTCTTTTTTACTAGGGATTATGTAAGTCCTTGTTGCCTTTCACAGGAGGTCAAGCTGCTCATAGAGAGCCCAACTAAATAAAAGAAGATGTATTACGCTGTCCACGTCCCACCGCTCCCTCATGATTTAGGGGAATCCCTGTTGAAAATGGTGTCATTCACTCTGGCAATACAGAAGAGAACAGCGGGGTTTATGGAGGAGGGGGACGTCTCATTGTCATTCCGTGGACATGGCGCGCTTCCACTGCCAACCCCCCCACCCCCATCCCCCCATCCCCTACCTCCCACTCTGTCCGCCAAGGTTTCTTGTCTTTCAGCTTTCTAGAATATTCCCACAGGGAGGTGCGGCCTCTCACTTCAGATGAACGCTGAGGTCACCTCTGGACTCCATCTTAGACTCCCCTCTTTCTGGTTTGCTAATAAGCAGGGGCAAGGGCACGTCAGGGCCTGGGATTTAATTAGCTCATTATGAAAGAGCGCAGTGAAAATCCCCCAGTTATGAGAGCTCGCAGTGATCTTCACTGTTTAGCTCACCGTTTGGAGAGATGAAAAGAAAGAAGAGGAATAGGAGGAGAGGAGGATGATGAAGATGAAGAGCAGAACTAGGAGAAGGAGGGGGGGATGAATGAACTAACATGAAATCGATACTGTTCTTGCGGTTACAAACAGAAGGGATCTCTTTTTTTTGTCCAAAGTCTGGAGACAGAGTAGGGAACAGAGGCTCTGACAGAAGATCCCGCCTGGAACACCCATGAGTGACGGCGCTGGTGGTCTTCTGTGATTGAGAGTTCATGAGGAGCTAGACTTCCACTAGACTTTCCCCCAGTAGGCTTCTGGTTTCACCTTGTCTCCTCTATTCCCTACTCTTTGTTCAGCTTAAGTGCCTCAACTTCTATTCCTATAACTGTTACCGGCACTAAGAGTTCAGCCTGATCTCATCTGGTGAGTCCAACCTACTTTCAGCCCAGTATGATTAATGGCATCATGTGTGGCTGGCCATTATGGATTCTTGTAGTGACGTCTGCAGAATGAGTCACATATCTTAACAAAGCAACAATGGGAGAATTAAGTTCGCCTCAAAGGCTAGAGATTGGAGTAGGTGTAGCTTTATGAAACATCGTCGGAAGTCAAACTTTCAAAACTATTACTTGAAAAAGAAAAACATGATCAGGGAACTATGAATTTCAAGTCACGATCCTCAAAGTACAGTGTGAATAGACTACTATTTAAAACATTTGAATAGGCTGTTTTCAGCGATTGTGTTCTAGAAATTAACCTCGTGATATACTAAGTTAATAAGTTAGTGCACAGAAATAAGCATGCCACCCACATACCTACCGAGACTCTCAGGTGTGAACAGCAGTGCCATCATCTATCTGCTGTGAATCTCACATGTGAGAAAGACACACGTTTTACGATAGTGATGATGAATGACAGATACACTCCCTTGGATACTATTATCAGCTATACTGTAAACACGTGAACACAGAACTCATCACTTTAAATTATCATCTTTCAAGCATTTTAATTTGTCACAAAGCTGTATGTTTCCTTATCAATTTTGACTCGTATTATAATGAGAAAAGGTAACCATTCTTCTCACTGAAAGCAGTCATCTCCGATGGCAGTTATTGCACTATAGATTGCTGAATTTGTGAAATGATGTGGAGCCATTAAGCAGTATCAACACAAACAAATATGTTAAATTATGTTTTTATAAGTCATCTCCACGCATCCATGTATTATCCAGAGACCTTCAACAGACCTGATAATTCGGAAAATGAACAGCTTGAGTCTTATCACCTAAAGGGCCCCTTTCTTGAAAGCGCGATTGTCCACATTGGGAGGAAATACACTGCCTGCTGCGTTTGCCTGGGGGCACCAAAGTAATTACCTGGAATTCCTTGGTCCATTTGCAGCTCTGCTCGGTGGGAGACTAAGTGTAGGTGTTTGTTTTGTGAGGTCCAAACATCCGCTCCTCTTAATCTTTCTGTCGATTATGGCTAGCAACAACCACAACCTCATTCGCCATCCATTAGCCACTGAGCTAACAGCTACATTCAAGGCCCCCTTAGGCCCATTATTCTGTTTTAGTAGCGAGAAACAAGTGAGTTGGGCTAGCAATACTAGAACCCAATGAGTTTGGAGCACGTGGCAGATGCATGCTGATTCAATGAGAACCTTCCCCTCTACAGTGAACCTCTTTGGATAAAGAAGAATTCAAAATAAGTATAAATATCTTTAATTAGCTTTTCACGGCAGTCTGCTCTATCTTTAATTAACTGGCCCATATCTTTCATCTTAGTCAATAAAGCAGTGGTATTCCACCCACCCAAGAGAACATTAGTAAAACCTAACAAGACATGGTGGGAGAGAGCGAGTAAAAGTGGGATTCATGCCTGTAACTGATGCCCTTTACAGACCTCTGTATGTATGTGTGTGTGTGTGTGTGTGTGTGTGTGTGTGTGTGTGTGTTTATGTGTATGTGTTGAGGATAATGTTGGATGTCAGGCTCTGTAAAGTGACCCTCTGATGAGAGGAGGCCATTCATAATTTAGCTGTCTACTGCCACGGGGGCAGTTAATAAAGCTTTAATAATTCAGACTAGCATAATGAAAAGTCAAAGTTTTCCACAAAAAAAAAAAAACCTCTGCTTGCAGTTAATAAAAGCGTAACGCACGTCTAATTTTACCACACACCACAGCGTGAGTGTGCGTGTGCGGCACGGTGTGAATTGTGTTTGGGGTTCCTGGTGTGGCTGATGCATGTGACGGGTGTAGCGTCTCATTAGCACTTCCGTAAACTGTGGCGGCTAATGGCCTCATTATTGCGCCGCCAAACGAGGTGCAATAACACTTCCTGGTTGGGCCCATTATTATTGTGCATTAGGAGAGGTGGTGCGACCACGCGGCTTTGAAGGTGGAAAAAGACTTTTCAAAAGGGAGCACAGAGTGCTTGATCTTGTTTTTTCCCCTCCTCTGTGTGTTGTCTTTGTGTTGCCGTTTTCCTTTGGTCATGACTGTGTTAACATTTATTCCACCCCCTCATGCTGTCACCATCTGGCTTGCTTATTGGATATGGCATGCTATCAGCTCAGGCCTTTGTTTTTCACATATTGATCAATCCATTGAGACATGATCACTGCTCCAGATTATGTAAATGAACAATATATACTGTAAATAAATCATAAACTATAGGTCTACATAGAGTGAAGGGCATGCAGAGGACTGCGGTTCCTATGTTGTTAGCACATGGTAACCTGTTTAGGGTGGGCATTGTGGTTGAGCCAGGTTTATTCATTTATTTATGTATTTATTTATTTATTTATTTTGTATTTTTTTATTTGTTTATTTATTTATAATGTTTTGATATGAGAAATTATTTGATAGTGCTGTTTGCAGTATATATCCAGCGTGTGAGCAGAGGCCGTACAGAGGAGAGATGTTTTGAGTTATGGAAAAGGAAGGTATTTGAGAAACACTTCGGGATTTTGTTATGTGTTATAGGAGGTACTGTATGCAAGTCTGCATAAGGAACGGGGCCTATGGAAGCCTGTTTTGTCCACTGACACTCTCCATGACACGGCTTAGCACAGAATGCCACTCAAGGTCGTGCTTCATATTTTAACATCAGCATAGTTCAATTTGCTGCCCATTACTGAAGTTTCATGTTCAATAATTCAGCTGGCCATAGCTTTTTGGATTCATGACTTGTACTTAACTGTGAATCCTTTAGTATCTCCACATTGCAAGAGTGTGGTTCCCTCCACTACACATGAACACTGTTTAAAGAGCCTATCCAGTGATAGCTTTAAGTATTAATAAAGTCCTGAGCGAAAAAAAAAAGAAATGTAGGTGTCTGCATTTACGGCTCTTGTACTGATTCTGTTGACTAAGCTGTAGAGGGTGTTGGGGAAAGTGACTGCATCCTTTGCACGTGGAAGAGTGGTGGTATTTAAGGTGTTTGGTGCTTTGTGTCCTCAGCCAACATGCAGCCTCTCTGCAGAAGGTGACATCACCTGACCTTGTTGGCTGTGAGACCTGTCACGGGGAGATAGTGCGCTGGATACTCATATTCATATTTTGAAGTCTAATCGATGGATATCATCTGAGATTAGCTTTGCAAGTGTGCCCCCCCCCCTCACCCCCCTACCAAGAGAGTAAGAAAATCCTATGCATTCCAAGAGATTAATTATTGCTGGCTTCAATAATGACATGCAAATTCATGTTAATGGATTCTGGTAAGGCCTCATAAGGGACTTATGATTTTAAAAGTGTCTATCTATATAAATATATAAGAGCATATATCTATAAATATATATCCTTCTTTGTCATCTGGCAAGCCACCCGGGTGCTAAACTGCAAGCCCTTGTTTGGCACAGAGGGGGAATATGTGCCATGGTTTATCATCTGATCTGTAAACACATCCATGCCCCCCACAGCCAGCTGGGGGCCCTCTCGAGTAAGTGCACACCCCGTCAGTGCCTCTCTCTCTCCATCTCTGCTGCACTGTGGGACGCTAGGCAAGTATGTGCCTCTTGTAATCTTGTGTGCCACCGATTGAAGCTCTTTCTCTGTCTTGTGCGCAAGTGTCTGTGACTCTGTTTACTTGTTTGTTGGTTTATGAGTGTGTGTGTGTGTGTGTGTGTGTGTGTGTGTGTGTGTGTGTGTGTGTGTGTGTGTGTGTGTGTGTGTGTGCGTGCGTGTGTGTGCGTGCGTGTGTGTGTGCGTGCGTGAGTGTGTTTGTGGGTGCTTATGTGTTTTCTTAGTCCACAGCATAGCCTGTATATGGTGTGGCTGCTAAACAAAGTCTGTGAAAATATCAAACGGATGAGTTGAACATTTGAAACCATATTTTTTTGGGGCTCTGGTTTGCTCTCTCAGGATTTCTATTAGTTTGTGCTGAGACATCAAAGAGTAATGGTGATCATTAGGGCAACCATTTTAAATCTGCTATATTGGATGAATACAGCAGTGTTTAATCTCAGCATCTGAAAGCATTAACAGCTATTATCAACATGCAAGAAAGAGGGCAACTTTTATTTATTTATTTTGGAGGAAACGCTTAGATCTTCCAGCCTATTGTGAATTCATTCTGCATGCTGTATGCGTGTGCACAGCCTTCCTTATGAGTACTTTCAATTATTCTATTATTACAGTATGTGAGCATCTTTGCATGTCTTTTTTTCATGTCTAGAAATGGATCAATTAAATAACAAACTTGTGTACTTATACCATCTTACTTGTGTCCCATTATGAAAGCTGCCATGTTTTCAGCTTTTGTTTTTCCTGTCTGTGCATTCAGTCTTTTCCCTGTGTGTGTGTGTGTGTCCAGTCAGACTTCTGTTGTATGTATGTTGCAGCTAGTATCCCCTTATGACAGTGCCAGAGGCATATATAGAGGAGTCAATGTAGTGGAAGGGAAATGGATGACATAAATATGTATGATTTATCACCCCGTGATACAGAGCCCAAGTCTCCCATACACAGTGTGGTGATGAAACAGAATTCCTTCAGTGGAAGGAACACATAAGGTGAACTTTGACCCCTGTGTCCCATTCAAGCTTCACAATACTAATGAAAGGCCAACAAATATATATATTGTGAAAAAAGCTGGGGGTGCAAACTGTGGAGGGAAATCAAGTGTAAGATTAGGCACAGTAATACATTTAACTAAGATTGGATGTATTGTTTTTTTTAAACAGTTCACATATTTGTTTGTAATTATTATATCACTCAAAACAATGTTTCCCTACAAAGATAGATGATGAAAACATAATTTATGAAAAATACAGTACAGTTGGCACCAGCAGGAGATGCTTAACATATCAGCAGGAAATATGTGAATGAGAAGTGCCTTCTGATGCCAAAATGGTAGACAAGTGCTGCTCGATTCCCTGAAACTTGAAATTCTATTTAGGTCTTGTTCATTGACTGTTCTTGATATAAATTATATTATATGTCTTTAAAACAGATATAATTGATCCTTCCTGCTTACTTCATCTCTAATGGAAAAGAGTGAAATGATCAAAGATAGTTGAGCAAAAGTGCATGTAAGTCCAATAGCATGGCATGCGAAGCTAGAGATAAAACCTAGCCCAGGGCCGAGGTCCTGTAAGTGAATAATGGAAGGTGTTTGTTGGCCATGCCACCCATCATGCATTAGTTCATCCTCACTAGACACTGGCATTTGGAGGAAAACATGTTGTTTAGCAGCCCATTGCATATGCAGCTCAGGGCACTCTTAAAAGCAGCATAATGGGAGACATTCATTACCAGGAAAACAGGAAAGGTCAGGGTGCACACTTTTGTGTCACTTTCTTTTTTCAGCAGAAAAATGAAAGACCACAGAGAGAGAGAGAGAGAGAGAGAGAGAGAGAGAGAGAGAGAGAGAGAGAGAGAGAGAGGAAGGGAGAAGTAAAAGCACTCAGAACTTTGTGTAGTAGAATACCCTGTGGAGTCCTGCCAGAACACCTTTTCTTTCTTAGCTAATTATTGCAAAGTTAAACCTGTGCAAAGGCAGCAAAACACCAAGAAGACGACCAACACAGCACACTGGTGCTTAAGGAGAGGAGGAGGTGGTGAATCATGACTGTCTGACATTGGGGGAAAAAAAGAAAACTGTTTTCTTGGTATTAACTTTTGAACATAACAGAGGTAACAGAGGAGAAATTTCACAGTGCATCCCCTCTTTTGATGGCACCTTGGTATGAGGAAGTGTATCTCTTACAACATACATGTACACATACAAGACACATTTAACGATTCCTGTGCCCCTGAGGGTTTCGAGTCAGGGAGGGCATTAATTTTCAACAGCAAAATCAAGTGTTTTAATTATCCTTATGACTAACTTAATGCAATTAATTAGGGTATGCACGATGTAACAGCATGTAAAGCACAGCTCATTACAAAACCAGCAGCTGGCAAGTGTGGCACAGCAACTGCATAATAAGGCTGAAATGCAACCAAGTGAACCTATTTTAATATCTTTTTTCAATATCAACAGGAATTTCCACACAGGTCAAGGCAAACATGTGGCCACATTTAGGTGATAATTTACAGGCTGTGAACCTTCTATAGAAAGAAGGAGTCACACAGGTAGTTACGTGCATAGCAGAGGCAATGGTTCACACTGTCTGGAAAACCTTATCACGTCATATGTGATATATGTGTATAGGTTATATATTAAATGTGTAGCGAGCTCCTCCTCCTTCCTAATTAGAGAAAGGCGAGCCAGTGAACATTCTTGGCTGCTTTAGAAAACACAGAAAACGTTTGCTCTTGATGCTCTTGCATGGTTGTATGTTAATCTTTGCTGTTTGCCGCATTTGTGTCCTTCTGTAATTGAATGTCCACTGGCTGTAGTGCCCGACACAGAACATTTTGAGCACCATGAATGTCCTGCTGCAAATGTCACCGGGTGGCAGAAGTTCATTTCTAGAATCTGGAGGGACCGGACAAGAGACAGGACACGAAGTGAAGAGAGCTGTCTTAATTCCTGGACAGAGGAACACCGGAGTTTGAGTGGAGATTGGAGATTGTGGCACGGAACTCCTTAGCCATCTGAGGGATGCAAACTGTTCCAGGACTACATTGTAGTTAGCCTGATTGCCATCAACTTTCAAAGCCCCCACACCCCCCTGGCCTGCGGGAATCATCTTCCTGGGTAGAGCTTTCTGAAATTTGACCATAGACCATTTCCCTCTCTTTCTCTCTGTCTTTAAAAAACATATAAAAATAAAATAATCTATTTATTCCTATCTCTGGCCTCAGGACTTCACTGGTAGCATTGTGTACTCCCTCCCCAGGGCAGTGGGGGTACTAGCGCCCCCACCCTGTGACACCTGTTTAGTCTTATACGTTTGTGCGTACTGGCTCATGTTTTGATCTCTGGTTGGAGGCCATTTGTAGCTGATGCGAATCACCAGTGATCCTAGCAATTGCCCTGTGCTCATTTAGTTTCAGTTTTTTGTGTGTGATTGTGTGTATGTGTGTGTGTGTGTGTGTGTGTGTGTGTGTGTGTGTGTGTGTGTGTGTGTGTGTGTGTGTGTGTGTGTGTGTGTGTGTGTGTGTGTGTGTGTGTGTGTGTGTGTGTGTCTGTCATGCATTCATTTCATTTTCTGTGTTCCCAGGTGCTGAATGCCGAAAATGGGGTGGCAGGTGAAGCCTGAGGTGCTACAGTCCCCCTCTGGTCTAAGGTGTGCTGTGATCACGTGTGCTTATGAAATTAGATCTTTTTGTTTGTGTGTGTGTGTGTGTGTGTGTGTGTGTGTGTGTGTGTGTGTGTGTGTGTGTGTGTTTCCACATGTGAATGGTTTGCCCAGGGATCCTTCTGCCCTTCACTCACTGACCTGCCTTCCTTGCCGGTAAGGAATGACACACCCCTCAGTATTTGTGTGTGTGTCTGTGTGTGTGTGTGTGTGTGTGTGTGTGTGTGTGTGTGTCTGTGTGTATGTGTACGTGTGTATGTATAAATATTTCATCTTTTTCGTTCATAAAATGTATGCTAATGTTTCTCACACACACAAACAATGTCTCACACATATAATACAAACCTTGATCTAGGTAATATTCCTACTGCTGTTCAGTCCAACTATTCAATGCAGCTCATGCCACACTGGCAATAGGTTTAAAGGCACTATTTAGGAGGGAAAATGTGCCAAAAAAGCAGCATGTCTCTAAAGCTTAAGTGGATTGCCAGTTGGCTGGCATGCCACTGTTGTTCATCTGTATAAGGAACACAGTGCATCCAAGTAAATGAACAGTGGTTACTTAGCAAAGATCTCCTTTCATATTAGTTCTATTTGGATACACCAAAATATTGCCAGCCTGCACAATAAACCATCATATTTTTTCCACAACAATGAGTTCAGTCTGACCCAGCAATCAGACAAGTGTCTCCTTGCTGTAACACCCATGTATTAGATAGTGTCTGTTAATGCAGAATTTAACACCTGCTTATATTGACTCAAGCACAATTACCTCTCCTGCTCTATTCCAAATGATTGCACCCAACCTTGGTAAATCACATTAAATATGTTAATTGACTTATTTGCATTACTTCCCCCAACTATTTTGTGCACATAGGAATGGCCAATTTGCATATTAATATGGTTGGATCCACAAATATAAACAACGTGCCTCTACAAACCAGTGAAAGTACGAGAGTTTACCAAATTTGCTCAGAGGATTATTCGCAGTTTGTTCCTAATTTTTTTTTTTCAATAATTTCAGTCCTTTCAAAGAATAAACACCAGTGTAAGATAAGCAATGTGCACATGCATGGCAGAAATAAGATGAGCTTTTAATCCATGTACTGCCCATGCAAGTCACCCAAACTTGCCCAATGTGGAGGGATACTACTCTGTCATTACACTACCCCCCTCCCATTTGTCATTTATTCAGGGGAGACTTATCTGCACATTTGCAGAAAACTGTGGTTTAATATGAGACTTACCACACTCAAACCAGACATCTGAGTCTGTTTATTAAGAAATAAGTCGAAAGAAATGAATTCAGAGGGGAGTTTTTCTGAGAGCTCTGTCGACCTTCCAAGCTGTTCTGGAAGCTCATTGTAACCCTGCTCATGTACACCTGACAAGCTGTACATCATAAGAAAACCTTTTAAAAGAAACGGTGTATATTTTAAAATTCATACAATGCCAGTGCTACAGCCACACAGACCACACACTGCTCCTACAGGGCACTAAATGCTGGTTAGGGCACCAAACTTTTCCTCACAACAGTAGGTAAATGTATACTTTTCAGTGTACTTTTCAATGAACTTTTACCATTTTAAAATACACAATTTTTGTTTTAAAAAGACCTGTGTCACTTTATACTCACATGCACCGTATTAAGCCTATAAAACAGGCTGACTACTACAAAGGCACAGCATTGGTCTTTGGTTGATAGCCTACAACAACAGTTTAGGGTACTGTAATGGCTTAGCCTAGAAATCTAGACGTTCCCTAGTGGCGGCAAATAAATTTGCTCAGCCTGTACGTCTAGTAGCAAGCCATAGGGATGACGTGGTTGGCGACATCTAATCACAACGCTCTATGTGTTTAGGTCGGGCTAAGTTTCCTTGTAGAACAAAAATGCTCCCGAAATTTAACAGTAATTTATTGTCATGCACATAAGGGGCAGCTGGGGCACCATACCAGTAACCAAATGGTATAACAGGTTCAGTCCTTGGGTTGGTGGTCGAGCACTCTCCTTCACATCCATGGATGAGGTGCGGTGCCCTTGTGCAAGCAGGGCTGTCGCAACAAGACAGGCAAACCAGGCATTTGCCTGGGGCCCCAGGCTGAAAGGGGCCCCCAAGATTGACTGTTTAATCTTTAGTAGTTTAGTTGGTGATGCTAGACAACTGTACAATACAAATAATTATATTGAAGATGATTGAAGATTATAACAATGTGGTTTCTGTAAGTATTTATATAGGGTGAAGGGCACCCATGACCTGTTTGCTTGGCGCCCCCTAAGTACCTTGAAACGGCCCTGTTTGCAAGGCACCTAACCCCCAACAGCTCCATGATGGAGTAATAGCTGCCTGCTTCGTATGTGGGTATACACTTAGTGCTCCCAGTATATATGAGCACCTTGTGAGCTCACTGCTCAAAAGTGTGTGTATGTGTATAGCCTACTACCCCCTGATGGGATAAGTATAGAGAACAACCCCCCGCCCAACTAGGACACTAAAGTGTCATTTAAACACATTATCCAGACCTTTTTTTTTACATTGTCGGTAGGATTGAGAGTGACCAAATAGGAGTGGTATAGGAGTGAGAGTTCAGACCAAATAGCAAAACAAGATGAGGAAAAGAAAAGGTAGTTCTATTAGTATTATTTATTTATTAGCAGTTAGCATTAGGTGCCTGCAGTGATTCTTGAGATTAGGGACAAAACATGTCCTCCATATAAAAATGTCAATATCTGCCCAAAATTAAGGAGTTAAAAAATCAACAGGGCATCAAAAGGTTAGTGTTTAGGTTCTGTGTATACTCATGACATTAATTTTATGCATTTCAAACTCATTTGATATTTATCTGGTAAAATAGTGACACTGCGCCCTTAAATCCATGTTATTTATCCTGTCCTCATCAAGAGGTCTCAGGGTAAAACACTGGAAAAAAATGTTTTCAAATGCAATAGATGTAAAAAATATTCATACCAAATGAATTGTATGCTTTCATTAAATACCACAAATGACATTAAGAGAGCATTACATTTTATTTTCCACTAAAATGTGCTTATCAAAGTGGTGTCCTCACTTTGAGTCAACTCCGTCAGTATTTTTTAAAATCCTGAATAAATCAGGCAAATTATGTTAAACTGTTAACCACAGGCCCTCTTATGCACTTCCTATTTTTGGTGGATGCAAAAGTAGCACAGGTGAGTTTTAAAAGTTTGTTTGCTATAATATTTTGAACAAACAATAGGGATCTAATTGCCGTCACACCTTTAATTTGTCAACACCGTCATTTAGCTATAATAACCTTAATTATGAAATATGAAAGAAATATTGCCAGTTTTATTTAGGTTGCAGGTTGCAGAGTCAGCTGTCTACTGGGGAAAAGCCAGATGTCTTCAATTTACAAGTTTTGAACAGCAAGAAAAAAAGTAGCAATTTTGTCAACTCCGTAAGGCATCAACTCCATTAGATTTTGGTCAACTCCGTCAGATTGTGCTAGCTTGACGCGAGCTGACGTTTATGCTAATTGAGTTAAAATGTCCCCCTAAAAACTATATCTGCAAATAATAACCATAATGGACAACATCAACGTCACAATGAAGCATTTCCAATGCTCCATTTTTGTATTTTACAGTTTTTTTTGTCAACTCCGTCTGTTTGTCAACTCCGAAAAAAAATGTTTTTTCAGCTTTTTAAAGAAAACAATGTTACTTTTTAAAAACAATATTGTTCTAATATATCAAACACCAACTGAACAACATGTATCAATGTCTCATTTGCATTGAAACTAAAAATATATATGTTTATTTCTAATTTGGAATGTAAAAAATGGAAATATTTCAAAGTTTGGTTTTCCAAAGTCCTGAAAAATGATAACATAAAAGTATAAAATGCCTTTAACTGCTTAAGTCTGTTAAAAACATCCAGTAATTACATCCCTAATGACTTAGTATGGTAATTGGATTGATCAAATTAAAATAAAA
>JAODXP020000031.1:16703296-16738296 GCA_027497455.2 Sardinella longiceps
CAGCCCTACTGTGTACATACCGTGTATAAGTATATAAATGTTATTATTACCTCCGCCAAGGAGGTTATGTTTTGCTTGGCGTGTGTGTGCCTGTCTGTGTGTGTGTGTGTGTGTCTGTCTGTCTGTGAGCAACATAACTCGAAAAGTACTGCATGGATTTGGATCAAATTTACGGACAACGTGTGTATTGGAACAAGTAAGAACTGATTCGATTTTGGTGGCGATCTGTGACCAAGAACACCATCTGTGACCACATTGTCTGGGCGGAGGTCTGCGCTTTCTGAGCGCTTTTCTAGTTATTATTATGATTATTATTATTATTATTATTATTATTATTATTATTACATCTACTACTGCAGTATTGTCTGGTTTTGACACCTCCCAGTCCCTGTGTGTCTTCCTTGGCATAGAGACCACATCAAGACATTCAGTTCAAAGACACGCAAGAGGAGGAGATATGTTATGTATATCAGCTACACATTTCCATATTGCACATAATCACACACACACACACACACACACACACACACACACACACACACACACAGAGACCCAGCATACACACACACACACATAGACTCAGAACACACACACACACACACACAGACTCACTGAGCGTACACACAGACACTGAAAACACAAATGCATACCTTTTATCACATATTCCTTTGGACACATACATGTGCTTCAGACAGAAAGATTACCAAGGCAGAGTGTGGTCCACACAGATAAAAGGTTCAAACTACAATCCGCCTAGGGCTTTGAAAAAAAGAAAACATCTCCACACGCATCACAGAAGCCTAGGGTCTGTTGCATTTTAATAGTCATGATATGGTTTCTGTGCATTTAAGCGAGTAAACATCACATTGTTTTGATATCTCTTGCATGTAGCCTGAAGACCAGTATTTTTTCTCCTCATCCTCCCAAATACCACATATCACAGAGTACAGAACTGAAAACTATTTTTGTCCAGTCAACAGTGTTTGATAACAGGCAGAACTGAGGTTTTATTCAGTGTCTATGTCATTTCAACAGAGATGGCTTCAGTGTAAACATAACTTGGGTGGACCTATACTACTCCATCAACCAAAACTAAACAATTTCCATCTGTTTTTTTTTTTTTGTTTTTGTTTTTTTTGTAATTTGTAGGTTACTGGAAAAAACAAAAACAAATCTATGATGCGTAAATATTTAAATATATAATCAATTCATAAAATTCAAATAGTTCATATATAATTCATATCTTTTATATAATTCATATAGCCTTTGATGTACATTCAGATGCGCCTTCTGTCATGGTTAACTATGCCTAAAGGCTGTGCTTACTGTATGGTTCTGTGTGACCAAAACAAGAGCTAGTCAGCACATGAGCTAAAGCTCCATCAATATGGCATGACGTGGCCGTGTGCATACAGTACCATGGCTCACTCACTCACACCACATGTGGATCAGCACACACATCCATATGCTCATTTACATGAGCACACACACACACACACACACACACACACACACACACATATGGACTTATGCGTGCATATACAGTACCCTCACACACACTCTCTCTCTCTCTCTCTCTCTCTCTCTCTCTCTCTCTCTCTCTCTCTCTCTCTCTCACACACACACACACACACACACACACACACACACACACTCTCTCACACACACACACACACACACACACACACACCAGCACTGGGGGAAGCCGTCTCCACATGCAAACTGACTGTGTCCCAGGGCTCCTCCTCCATCAGTGTTGGCAGTGTTGCTGGAGGAGGAGGAGGAAGAGGAGGTGGAGGAAGAGGAGGCGGAGGAGGGACCCGCGGCTTGCTTGAGGCACTGACCCCTCACGCCCAGGCCAAGTCAATCCCCCAGCCCCAGCGAGTCCAGCCCCTCTCCCCCTCTACTGCACTGCACTCCACTCAGTCTCTCAGTCAGTCAGTCAGTCTGCCTGCCTGTTCTCCCTGTGTGCCTCAGGCTAGAGATGAGCTGCAGCGTGTGGCTCCCCCACCGCACACTACTCTCCCATGTCCCCCCGACCTTCACTGACATTTACAGGCACAGGTGATCAGGAGAGAGTGGATCTCTCATTAACTGGGCCCATTTTTTTGCCCTCTCTCTCTCTCTCTCTCTCTCTCTCTCTCTGTGTGTGTGTGTGTGTGTGTGTGTGTGTGTGTGTGTGTGTGTGTGTGTGTGTGTGTGTGTCCATGCACAGCTTTGCAAAACATATTAAACTTCTACCTGCAGGTTACCCTTGGCCATTAACCATCCCTCTGCATGTTATGGAATAATGTTATTTTAGTGTTGTCCACATCATTTTCTGCCCTTCTTCCTCTTCCTCATCTGGCGACCCCCCCATCCCCCCAACCCCCCTTGGAGACCAAGTGTAATATTCTGATCATTACTTTCCTATTTGGCCCCTCTTGGGCAGTGTAATGAGAATGAGGAGGGGAATAATTTTTCTTCCCTCTCTATTTCTCCAATGCTAATACACCCGAGGAGCACAGAGGGCCAGGGCCTGCCTCTCCTCTCCAACTTTTACTCGGGGACCAGTGCAGCTTACAGCTTCTGTTGGACCAGCTCCAACTTCTCTTTTTCTCATCCTTTCTTACTTTTTTTTTTTTGTCCTTACCCTCTTTCCCCGTCTCCTCTCCGAATACTACGGCTGTGCTTTTCAGGGAACAATTTAACAATGCCACCATTTGCTCCCGACCTCAAGTCCCCAGACTTTTGAGATTTGTCAGAGTTTTCTGTGTATGAATTTCATGAATGCTTATTATACTGTTGATCATTAGGAAAGAAAAGAGGGGGTGGGGTGGTTGCGGGGGCCTCCTGCTGATCGCCACCTGGTGATTAGGTGGCATCCTGGGAGTTTGCGGATTCACAGAGCGGAACAAGGCCCTAGTTTGTCAGTATGGAATAGATGCTCTCTCTCTCTCTCTCTCTCTCTCTCTCTCTCTCTCTCTCTCTCTCTCTCTCTCCCCCCTCTGCTTTATTATCACCACTGACAAGGTTAAAGACTGTGTTTACCTAAAATAGCATCAGCTCTTCCCTCTCATCCACGCCTCAAAACACAACTGATAAAGACTTGTTGCAGCAATGAGGGAGGGAGACAATTGGAAATAAGCTCTGTGTAAAAAGTAGCATTCTCAGTCCCCATAATCTAGCCCTGACTGGTGTGCAGTGTTATTAATGAGAGGGCTCTTAGTGTGCCACTGTAAATACTGGGGAAATACTCGTCTGTCTCCTCGGCTCATATTGCCAATTTGTTTGTCTTTAACGATGCTGTAAATATTATATCCTGTCATTGCACGCCACTGAACTACCCAATGGGGAAAAGCCGATGGTTTTCAGCAGCTTTCTGTGTAATTAGCAAAGGATATAATAAAATCATTCCTAATGTGTACCTGCAGATTTGTATTATTGCTTTTTGCCACTCATTTCCTTGATGAGTACAAAGATTTGACCAAATTACAGTTGATGGGAAGAAAACAATTTTCCGACCCCAGGTAATAACTGATCACTTTTTTCCCCCTTTCTCAGTATGAACTAAATCTCTACAATCTTATTCATCAACGGGGCTCGAATTGAAATAGCAGCATTACTTACAATGGCCCTTTAATCTGCTAATTAACGTTGCTCATCTGATTTTCGAGGTGGGATGCTGCAGTGTCGCCACCAGCATCATGCAAGCATCAGGCATCAGAATTGTTTCAATCCCTTGCTGTTGCTATGCAACATGTTAGAACTGGAGCTCATCCCTGGCTGCTCTTTTTGTCTTTTAATATGCATCTGTGCTGATGTAGGCACCAGTTGCGCTGGGCCTTGTTATAAGGTAGAGTTGTTTGCCAAGCTTATTTAGTAGTAATGTTCATATAACATGATGAGTAACTTTGCTCATGTTCATCTTCATTGAAGCTTTGGTATGGGTATATCGGTTCCTCAAATGGAGGTAGGCCAATTTGGTATCAAATTAAACTAGACAACCAGGTGCATCCATTGCTACCACTTGTAATGTTCTTGCACAAGTATAACAGTTCAATTTCAGTGTAAATATCACCCACATATAGGCGCCCACCCCTGAGGATCACATGACTTTGACGACACGGTGGTGACGTCAGAAAAGGCAGGTTTTTTTTTTTTTTTTGTCTACAAAGCAAAGCAACGCCATCATTGTCAGATTTTCACCATCCAGAACACGTCATGTTGATAGAAGGCCAAAATGACACAAAAGTTCTGGAATATGTTCCCATTTGGACTAGACCTAAGATCCCCAATACAAGGTTTGCTAGGGCACATAAGGGATAACGGCCGACGAGGTGACCAGTTATTCATTAATAATTGGCGAGGTGGAATCTAGAGCCCCGGCGACGCGCGCATTATCCCGCTTATCTACCGTATCTATCTATCTATCTCTCGTATATTTGAAGAAGCGTATAAAACGTAAAAGAAAGAAATAAAATTTAAAAGAAGCTAACCTATTCAGTTTGGGTACTACTTTCAGTTGAAAGTAGATCTACAAGGCTGCTTATTGTTGTTATAGTTACCATTCTGAAAGGCAGTCATATGGAACGGTAATCAGTTATTAGATGAGTTATTTTTTTGGAACTACTTCCAAAGTAGCCAGTTATCTGGAAATAATGGTCACCTAGCAGTCAATCAGATAAGAGAATGGCGTTCTGAAGGGAGATAATTACATATAAAGCAGTCGTTCGGCCCTACTGTTTGAGGTCACAAGTGCTGTCAAAGGAAAGAAGAATGAGAAAATTTGATACAATATTGTGACTGATTTCACAAACTGGCAGATAACCCTAACTGAATGGGGCAAGGGAAAATGTCCTTATCAGTTAGCGTTGGCTGCCATTCACTATTAGGCCTATCAGATTATCTTATTTTTGTTCTAACTGACAGCCCTCTGTGACCTTGAACAACAGGGCAGTGGGTTGACCCGACATCCTTATTCCTGTACGTTGAGGCATGGGCAAACGAGTGCTGTTGAGCAGGCTGGGCATATTGCCATAGGTACAATCAATATCAATGTTGTTTAGATTCAGCCATGAAAATATGCTCTCTCTCTCTCTCTCTCTCTCTCTCTCTCTCTCTCTCTCTCTCTCTCTCTCTATGGATCAGAATGAAAAAATATTCCAGTATTGAGAACATGACTGCTGCTGCATGTTTACTTCTCCATTTGCTGTGTGCATCTTGGAGAAAAACAAACAAACAGAATAAACAAGCAGACAGATCTTATTATTGGGAGCTTGATGTATTGCTCTAAAACCAGCCGTGTTGTAAAAGGGCCCCAATGCGATGTTGTACAAATCCATTTGGACTCACTGGCATGCACACAGCCGAAATATCGATGCCAATGTTCAACTGAGTTCAGGAACAACTCCCCCTGGTCCTTGTTCATACTTACCCATGCCATAGAGTGACTGGGCCCGGCCCAGAGACTGAGGCAGGATCCACTGACAACACAAGGCTCCCAGACCTGTGCCGAGGCAGAATTAGGGGAGGGTGGGGATGGGGGGTGTCTGGGGGAGAGATTGTCCAAAGTGCTCATGTCCCTGGAAAAAAATCATGGCTTTGATTGTTGTGCTCATAGCCAACCCCTGTGCAAGGAGGCCAAATAGCACAAGTAGTATTGTGTATTCAATGTTATCTCGAGACCCAGATCCAGATTTGACTGTCTGTCAGCATTGGGCTGTTTTTTGTAAGATCACAAGATGTCAATCTGTAATATGGAATATTTTTTTGTAAAGCAAATCTTGTTGACAGCAGAGGAAAATTGCTATGTTCATGCCAAGTGCTATACACATTTTTATATGGCAATAGTTAACAGCCAATACTTCCAGTGCTTTTAGACCCTTTCCGGTAAAGCTGGAATGATGCAGACATATAATGTTATTTCATGATAATGACATTAATTAATTAATTAATTGATATTGCCTTCCAGATGCAAGCAATCATTTTACCCATGAGCTAATTGTAATACCCCATTACACCCTGCTTATAGGTTGCATTTATGTAACGCATATTTTATGATGAACTGCCCCACAGTTAGATAGGATTCTGTTTCAGGTGTGATATTCCCACAATTTCAGATGTGTCAAATATCATCAGCTGTTAGACTAGGCAGCACAGTGTTATCTTAGTTTCATCCTCACAACATGCATGATTCTTTGTGGTTATACAAACAGTACACACAGTACACAAGTCTATCCTTGTTCAATTTTTTTTTTTATGTTAGTCTTACCTATTACGTCTTATCCAGTATTTCACAGGTTGTAATATAAAGCATTACCTCCTTTACTATACGACAGCTCAGAATTCTTTGAAATTATAGATCATTTTCTTGTCAAACTTTCACAGACTACGAGAGGTGATGTCACAGAAATAGGTTTCCAATGTCATAAGCAGCAAGGCAAGGTAAAGACGGGGACTATCAGGCTCACAATTGATTCATATCCAATTGATTTACTTCTATATTGTCTTGAGTTCTGTCATACCAATATTATGTTTTACACATATATTAGTTTGGGCAAGTGAGAACGGAGATGCTGCTATAGAGATTCAGCACTGAGTGCGGGGAAAGTCAAGGTCCATGTCGTCTTTATCTGTGTTAGAGAGAGAAACAGCTTCTTTGTTCGACTGGCACTAAAGTCTCTTTAGGTGTGTGGGAGGAAATAGCCTTGGATTGTATAGAACAATGCAAAAGGGACAGACTTGCTCTAATAGCACTGAAGTGGTGCATCCTTGTTATTTTCAACCAGGAGATCAAGAAGTGTTCACATTCCCCCCCTCCCCCATTACATATGTTTCATGCTATCATTTGTCCAAGAGAAGAGGGAAAAAGATGCCATTCTTGCGTAGCTCTTTTGTCTCCTGCCGTGAAAGCTCGTCTTGACTTTTCCAACCCATCCAGGTGGAAAAGCATTTCATTTGTTAAACAAAGTGGAAGGCCGCCACAACATTCAGCCATAATGGAGACAGATGACGGCACCATCCCAGGCAACCCAAGACAAAGGTAATTACCGGGCCTGTCACGAGCTCGGCATAGATCACTGCTCTCGAAAAGCAGTCTCCGTCTTCTCCGGCACTGAGCGAGTGACTCCTGTCAGGGGACGAGGGAGGGTGGAGGGAGGACTCGCGTCCAAAATGATTAAAAATGGAAAATGTCGAGGACCCAAGACTTTTTGCCATGATCAACTTAAAAGCTATCTCTGAGACATCCTCTTGGCAGCTGGCTGACTTCAGAGGGCCACGGTGGTGTGTGTCTATAGTGGTGTTAAAAATAAACTCGCTTGTTTATTTGTTCCTCATGTCGTGTGCTTGTGCAATCTCATTGTTATGATTGCTTCTCTGAACTAATACAATGATGAAGTTCTCCCCTTAAGACAACAATTAAGGCAGTTAATGGGCAAGCAAATAATTGCAAAACACATTCAAATGACATGAAATATGTTTAGTATCAATCTGATGAAACAGAGGATACATTTCAACTTGTTACATCATAAGATGCAGTCTAATTTTAGGATTAAACTTTCATTTTAGGTTATCATTGTAATGCTTTTACCTTTATTTCAACCAGTCTTTCAAGCCGTGAGATGTTGCTATTAACTGACAAGGTGCACAGGCTGAGTTACGGCCTACTGGAGAGAGCTCTAAGAACAGTATCCTATTGAACAGCCACTCTCTGGCTCATTCATCTCAAAAGAGTTCCACAATGCCTTATTCGCTGGATTCGAAGGGAAACAGAAAATCCATTAAGGAACTGGTGCGGGTCCAGATTATATTGTACCATGAGGCACGTAGAAGCACTTACTGGATTATGATGGGCCTGTTGATTAATCTCTGAAACTCGATTAAACTTTCTTACTGGCCTATCGCATGCTAATTCATTTTGCCGCAGAAGGAAGCACGTGATCGGAGGCACTTGTGGCTTTTGAAACAGACCCAGAAGGTTGCTTAGCAACGGCGGGAGAGAAGAAGAGAAGGGCGGGGGGGAGGAACAGGGGAGGGTTGGGGAGTGTGTGAGAGTGTATGTGTCTGTGTGTGTGAGAGAGAGAGAGAGAGAGAGAGAGAGAGAGAGAGAGAGTGATGGGGGTGAGGGAGGGGGTGGGGTGGGGGTGCTGGAGATCATTGAATTGACCATCAGTGAAAAGTACTGGCTCTTGCTCTGCTTCAGAATGATAAATGCACAATGAGAAATCCCCGCAGAATGTTTGAAAGGCATATTGCTGCTGTGTCTAAGGAGCATTTAGGGGATGCATTACTCTCCACGGTGGAGATGTTTCATTTTACATTGTCTGAAAAGCCTGTGCATCAAGATGAACAGTAACCAAGTCACACTTTGTGCCAACATCAGGCTGTTTTCACTGACTCCCCCATATATCTCCTTAGTATGCGGCTACTATCCGGCGCACACATGCCAGTCTCCTAAGTGATATACGCATGAGCTCTGGAACAGCACAAACAGGAGGAGCGCTGCTCCAGTCTTGCTAGCTAGACACAGGAAGTGTCAAATTGACTGTGTGAGCACAGAGCAGTTTCTGCCCTGAGCCAACAGTTGCTATGGCGAGGGCTCTTGATTTAGGAGGGGGGGGGGGGTAATGAAGATAGCAAAATGCACAATAACAATAGACCTTAAAATGCTGTACAAATCAGAGAGATATAATCTTTTTTGTCTGCAGCATTATTGGTTTGGAGTTAGTTTGTTATAGAGTAGGCAAGCTCACTGCACTGCTTGCTTTAAAGATGAATGATTGTGCACACAAAGGACTTTGTTGGGCAGTGTGGTGTAGTGGAAGAACAAGGAAGACTTTTTTTCCTCTTTGAAACGTCTATGGCATGTCCACTACCAGTGAAAGGAGTCCATTACCGCTATCCCAGTGGACATATATTTTCATCATGCACTAACTTCCAACTATTCCCATGTGGTCCTTATGGAGATTTGGTCGAGATCCAAGTCTAGTTGAGAAAAAAGGAGTATTAAACGATTGTCTTATTGCTAAGGAAGGCTTATATTGCATTTGAATTGCATCACATAGCTTCCTCCCTTGTATCTTCAAATACAGCTCTATTCTATAGCACTAATCCTGCTGAATGTGCTCAAGAGCTGCACTCTGTGGATCTCATCTTTGCAGTTAATACATTTTTACATTATGACTACATATAACCCTACTGTGTGTGTGTGTGTGTGTGTGTGTGTGTGTGTGTGTGTGTGTGTGTGTGTGTGTGTGTGTGTGTGTGTGTGTCTGAAATGTGAATAGCATAAAAGCAACATTTACTATACAAAATACTTCATGGAAAATCAACTAACTCCAGTGATGAGGTAATGAGGAAATAGCCGTGACTGAGTAAGTGTCTTCGGAAGAATGAATTATAGTGAGGGGATTTGGACTGAGATGAAAAGAGTGTGAATTGAGAGATGATTAGTTAAAAGGCCCATGGTCTAATCGTCTTCTGGCTCAGTCCCTTGCTGGGATTGGACCATGACCTCGGGCCACGAGACACTGAGGTTCCTGCATGAAAGGCGAAACCCAAGGGTGCTAGTGTATGGTGCTAGCGTACCCCCTTATAGCAGCATTTGGGTTAGCGCCATTTCCTTTGTAGCTGCTGGCCTCTATTTCACCTGGTCAGTGACATCCAGCGACAGCCCTTTTACTTTTCTTCCCTAAAAGTGATGAAGAAATAATTGATTCTCTGGGGTCTTGCATAGGCAGTAGTTAGAGATGCCTCCAAGGCAGGAGCCCATTCTGTTAACTAGGCTATATCCCCCTGACCTAACAGTACAGAGAACAGAGGAACCAGAGGTAGAACATTATTTTACATTGTGGAACATGGTGTAAGAAAAAAAGATCCCTCTCATTTTTTTTGTCTTTTCTTCAAGCACATTTGTCTCATGCATACGAGCATGTTGAGCTCTCATGGTGTTATTGCCAAGCATGGCATCATGTAGTAGATCTCTCTACTCTTCCTTTTTTTATTCTGTGTTTAGACAAGAAATAAAGTTTCTCTCCGCGTCAACTTCTGCTCATATGGATCTTCTGGGACCGAACACAAGACTGAGGGAAGAGGAGAACTGCTGAGTCACTCCAAAGAGGGATGAAATGAGATTTTCCGAGTACTGAGTGTGTGTGTGTGTGTGTGTGTGTGTGTGTGTGTGTGTGTGTGTGTGTGTGTGTGTGTGTGTGTGTGTGTGTGCGAGTGAATCATGTTTCCTTAAGGATGTATTATTATAGATATATAATTAGACTGGCAGAAAGAAGCTGACAGAGACACACTTGTCAGAATAGAAAGAATAGGATATGGAATAAGTTATTCTGAACTACCACCAAAATCATCATAGGAATTTCATATAGGCTAGTGTTCGTTTATCAAAGTTATGGCATTTTTTTTTTTTTTTTAATGAAATATGCTATTAACCTTTGGTTTGTTTGAGGAAGAACGTGACACAGAGACACTCTTAATAAAACCTCATATGCATATGTCTTTGAGAGCCAAATGTCACCTCATTACTGTATAAGTTGTTTAGCAGTGTACTTTACAGATATTATTCTGACTAAGGTATGTGCCCACTTCACAAATTCTCAGTTACAAATATTTTAGTAAATAAAAAATACTGTATTATTCCCAAACTCCACAAGCTTGGATGGTTGCCGGAATGTAGATCGGAACCTCCAGGAAGGTTGTATATGCTAAGGTAACATCCAGGTCAAAGGAAAGGTTTTAACCAGTTTGAATAGAAAAAAGGTGTCAAAAGATGTCAAAATGTTTCAGTGTAAAGTCAAATCAAATATATGGTATTTGAAAAGGGATGTCTTATACCTACAGTATATACCTTGTCCACTACAAATCTCACAAATATATTGCAAGATACAATTTATTTTTATTTTTATTTTTTTTTGTGACAACACTATGGAGTATCCTTTTCCTGCAGGTTATTCTGAGCATTGTTGCAATGATGCAATCCCTATTCACAGTCTTAGCCTGTGATAAAAGGTGCTTTGTGAAATGTACCTGTGTGATGCAGTCTCTATTGGCCCAACAAGCATTGAACACAGACAGCAATGCAGCACACGTGTTTATGATTCATGTTTTACAAGGCACAAGGTACTTGGAAATGGCTTCCCACAGAGATTAGCTCAATGGAATCCAGCAGCCAGTAAAAAGGGTGGGAAGGAAGGGTGTGCAAAAATGATCATATTCAACTGTAACCCATAAGGTATATGGCCTCTCATTTTCATCCAGGATGGATGTCTAAAAAAAAAAAAAAAAAAAAAAATCTCTTTGTTGGATGTCACGGTGGGAAATAAAATAGAGAGTCAATATTGAAAGCGATGGGGACAGTTTGACAAGTCATCCATCTTAAGTGAGAAAGATTCCTCAGAGGGTTTTATATAATGCCATCCCTAACCTTTTAAGTCAGACTGAGTCCTGCATAACATCATTCTATTAGCTGTGATCTACCATGATGAAACAGGGGTGGAGCTAGCAATCTTGTCAGGCCTGGAAAGCGAGTCAATAATCACACAATTACACCCCTTTGGCCTCAGCTTTGCTGTGAGGGTCAAAAACAAACCGGAGAAATATAACATAGCAATAAGCATTCTGGGTATTCCTCACTCTCGTCCTAATGGCTAGGTTTGATTGGCTGCAGTACAGAGCCTTGCAGTTTGCTTACACTGTCAATAAGCAGATGATACAATAGAAGTTAATAGGCCTATAATTCATCTGAGTATACACAGTGAACAGCTCCTGTTCCTGCCAGATCGTTATCAAAAGAGACAAGCAAACATTGCATTACAATATGGAATCGTTTAAAACTACATTTAAAAAATGCCTCAGTAGCATATTTCCCCTTTATTTTGGAGAGGCGATGGAGCGGAGACTGAGAAAATTGCATGGGTACATGATTCATTCAAGAGGAACATTGAATTAAGTCTCATATTGATCACCGGCAGGTTTTAATATTTATGATTTTTTTTTTTTTCTCTCTCCTCGCACAGAGGTGGGAGACGGAGTTAACCCTTTACATGTGCTCCCAAACCTTTGGAGCAGACTGATGCTTTACACCTTTCTGAAGGTCAGTACAGATGGAGAGAGTAGTCAATGCCACTGTCACCCCCACTCCTCAATATCTCAATATCTTACCTTGTTTCTCATTTCCTCTTAGCTTGACTCACATTCCCACATGTCCTACTACATCAGTCGGCCGGCAAAGCTTGTTATCATGCTGAGGTCCTCGGGGAGCGAATTACTACATATGGTTACCGTCATATTGTCAAGCTTTGGTAGAAATATGGACTACGTTCAGGCAGGGTTGAATGCAACTTCATTTTACAGCCTGCAATCCAATATTAGGGTGTAATTACAAATAGTTTTGGGGTATTTTGGTAATTCCACTGTACAGTACTTTACTTTTCAGTAGGGTAGCCTACCTAAGTGGTGTAGCATACATATAGGCAGAAGCAACAGTTTGACAAAAATGCCGTTTATTTTCATGGAAAAAAGAAACAGTAATAATTTCATGAAACACAATAATTGCATGAAATGAAAGGTAAAAACATAAAACAAGGACAAAAAAAAATATAAGCTAATCGTCTACCATCACGAACTGAAAAAGGTTCACACCAGCCTCCTTACCGTGAGAGCTCTATGAACATTAAAGTGCTACTGAAATGACTTCGATGAAAAGTATCATACAAGTTCGTAGTGCGGCTAACAATATTCCTCCTCCATACGAGTGTTTTTTTGTATTGATGTCAGGCCAAATGTGTGTCAGGCCGAAGCTTATCAGATCACATTGTTCCACAAGTCTGGCTGACAATATGGAAGAACACTAATGGAAATTGCAGTTGATGACACAGATACAGTATCTGGCCAAAAAAAAAAACAGCTGGATTCAAACACACTAAAGATAAGCCAAATTCCATGCAGAATATTAATGATAGAGTTCAGGCTATTTCAGTTTCTTCTTTAGCAAAGCAACAGGAAATCATATGCACTAATATGCACTTACAATCATGCACTTACATAGGGTAATAATAATAATAATAATAATAATAATAATAATAATAATAATAATAAAGATATATAAATAATAATAATAGAGTCTGCAATTCTCTAGATGGGTCTACTGCGGATGCGCATCTTTTCCATACATTAAAGGGATGATTTCCCAATGGTTCCAAGCACTGTCATTTCTGAAAATGCCGTCCCTCTCGAAAGTTAGATTGAGCAGCAGGCTTCTTGAGAACTCCCACTCTGACACTCACATACTCTGCCGCCTGCTTCATACACACACACACACACACACACACACACACACACACACACACACACACTCTCTCTCTCTCTTCCACACTGATAAGGTGATGATAATCAGTAGCTCCTGACATGCCTGTATTCCAAATGGACCAGGTGTGCCCCACACCAGGTTTGCCTTCTCTTCAATTAGTCGTCACCTGCACAATCTGTTTCCTGCCAATATGCTCGACACAACTGGAACAGACTGGTAGAAAAGCTCTTGAGTCAAAAGCCGAAGAAAGGGAAAAAAAGCAGAAGGCAAACCTTGGATTTCTGGAAGTGCAAACAGTCTGCTAGTGTTTCAGCCAATTGGCATTCTGTTCGACTAGGCAGCAAAGGTGAATCTGCTTTTCTTTTTGACACATAAAGCAGGGTGATTTTCGACTGCCTCACCATAATCAGGGCCTTTATCTGCAATCTAGCCGTGGCTTTGCCATGCGTGGGTGGCTACAAAGTCGAAAGGGAGAAGGCAAGAAGGCAATGTGTGTTTCTGAGGTCCCCTGTTGAATAAGAGGTTGTGTGACCAAAGCAACACAGAACAGTGCCTCCTCAAGCATAAAGTCCTATGGTTTGACCTCCATTTCAGTAAGCGAGAGATGAAAACTTCACAGTTAAAGACACAGAGATAGAGAGAGGAGGGGTGGGGGAGGGAGGGAGGGAGGGGAGAGGGAGGGTGAGAGATGTCTCCTGAAAAGGGAGATGCTATGAAAGTGTGAAACCAATGGATTTGTGAGGGAGAAACTGCAGTGTATTAATCAGAATGGGCTTCAGCATGCTGTACACAGCCATTTTCTCTGCCCTTGTTTGTTGCCTTTGTTGTCTTTCCCACAGTCAAAACAAACTCAGTTGACTAGTCTTAAAATTACACCTGTGGGAGTGTATAAATCCATAGTCAAGTCAAATTTCCATCCACCTCAAGATAGTGGTATCCATGTACTGTACTTAAAAAATTACAGTACAGTTCTGTAAAAACAACTTCAAACAACAGTTACACCAGAATGTCAAAAGTAGCAGCATGAGCGTGGGTATTTATGACACTGGGTGACTTCTTCTTGACAATATTTAAATTGTGATGTAGTGAAGAGAATCAGCAGTTCTTTTAAAAGTCAACAAGGGCATTGATTGTAAATGGATTATGCTGTGAAACCACCATAAAGAGAGGGGTGAAAAAAATGGTACTCAATCTGCGCCTAATCAAAAATTGACTTGTCTTATCAGTCTTACTCCCATCTACCCATCATCAATCATGTTCAGCAAAGGCTACACTTGATACTGGTATGCAAATCCTATTTCACAGCCAGATAGACCTCCATTGTGTCTTGCTCTTATTAATTCCAAACATGAAGTTGAAGTTAAGTGAAATGTAAAATTGATTCGAAGTGGCAGTGTCAACTCATTACTGACAATGCGGTTTACAAACAAACAAGGAGCACAGCTAACATACTCATTCATTAAGAAAGGCCTAACAGGGGGGTGTTTACATAGTTAGGTCGGCCGCTAAGCATTAAATGAGCTCTTGCCTGACCACTTATGGGCCTCCCACAAGCCATTTTGTTAGTCTCTCCAAAGGAAGATGCTGTCATCTCAACTTGATTCACCATCAAAGCCAATCTTTTTTACGCACGCCTTGGCGGTGTTGTACATGTCTTGACTTGAGAGTGGTTGATCGGTGCACAGCAAGCCAGCGCCGTAGTTTCACTTTCTTTTATTACTTGGTGTAATCCAACCAGCGACGGGTTAAGTGCTCTCTCTCTCTCTCTCTCTCTCTCTCTCTCTCTCTCTCTCTCTCTCTCTCTCTCTCTCTCTCCCTTTTGGTTTGGCCCTGATTGGCAAGTGGGGAGAAGCTAATTGCCGTGCTTTAGCAGTGTGGGTCTCCCTTGGTTGAGCCTCTATTTAAAGAGTCATCAGCTGCCTTTTACCTCCTACTACACTCGGTCTAAAGGAATGCTTTAATGAGAGTATAAAAAGGAAGAGAAGTCAACAAGCCTGCTCAGACACACACACACACACACACACACACACACCACACACACATCTTTGTTCACACCCTGAACAAGTGAAATAATTTATTACCAACGAACAGTAGGATGTATAAACTAGCATCACCACAACAACAAAAATAGTGTCAACAAATACATAACTAAAGAATAAACAATAATAACAACAACCAACATACAGTATTTGGTCAGTTAGCGCATGGAAAAATGTCATTCTTTGAATAGAACAGTGGGAGATTGAAGAAAGACCTAGAATGGGTGGGGAGAGAGGTATAGAGGTGCAGAGGTGGTGATGCAAGGGTTGGGGGTGGCATGGGTGCTCACTGCCAGAGACCTTGAAGGCCCAGCTGGCTCATTCCTTTAGAAAGAGGAGAGCCAGCAACAACATAAATGTTACAGCGTTTAGGAAGGCAGGGTACAAAGAGGCCAAGGGGATTGCTACAGTCTGCTCGGATTTAGAAATGTGAGAGATGGGAGAGACGGAAAGAGAAACAGAGAAAGAGATCGTTTGTGTGTGTGTGTGGGGGGGGGGGGGGCAGGGCGGAGGGTTGGAAATATTTTGGGGTTACAAAAAGGACAAAGATGATGAAAAAAGGTGGGTAAATGAGAGCACTGTTATTTTCTGCATCTGAGGATGGCGGTTCACCTCTGAGAGAAAATGAAACCTACAGTGTCTCCACTGCTTCTACTTGGAGTCTGTGAGACACACAACAAGAACACAACTACTGAGGCTCAGGCACATTTCAGGTTATTTGAGGACTCAAACCGACACAGGGAAGATATGGTGGCTCAGTCATAAAATTCAAAACAATTTTACAGCTGGTGAACATGCCCTCGAGAGAGAGAGAGAGAGAGAGAGAGAGAGAGAGAGAGAGAGAGAGAGAGAGAGAGAGAGAGAGAGAGAGAGCAAAAATAAAAACAAAGAGAAACCTGCAGAAAAGATGTCAAGTCAAAGAACAAAAAGACTTGGTCAAAAAAAAAAAAAAATTATAAACCCTATATTCTCTCAGAAAAAAAGTCAGTCAGCGGTGTCCTGGCACTAAAGATGGAGATGCCCATCAGAGAAGTGTATAGAAAGTCACTCAAAGACCCCAGCTATAGGCAAAGGTCATCCCATAGCGCCCCAGCAATAATGGCAAAAGGCTGAGAAGGCTGTGGTTTGTGCTTTACTGTACTGGTAGAAAGCAAGCCAGAACAGAGGTCAGTCACTGTGCTCACATACACACTCATGAGAACTGAAGGCCAATAGGCCTGCCTGTGTCACAACCTGTTAGCTTCTGTAGGTTCATCCAACCATATTTTGAGACATCTGCAACACACGCATACACACACGCACACACACACACACACACACACACACACACACACACACACACACACACACACACACACACACACACACACACACACACACAAGAAGCAGCTGTAGGACTGTGAGATGTCATATGTGCAAGTGCCTAATGACTGAGAGTCAGTTGGCTCAATGGAAACGGAGACAAACAGGTTTAGAAGCTTTACCAAAAAAAAAGTAGTTGCAAAGTGAGGTGAAAACTTAGCAGCGTTAACTGCCTTGGCATAACCCACCTCACCCCCACCTGCACACTCTTCTTCTTCTCTCAGCCTCCTCATGTTCAGCTTGGATTCAGCAGAGTAAGTGGAGGATGCCTTTGCACCCATAGCGTGCAAAAAGCTAAGAGGAGAGGGAAAAGCAGCTTTCAAGCAAAAGAAGAAGAGAGAATGTGTGTGTAACTGTGTGTGTGTGTGTGTGTGTGTGTGTGTGTGTGTGTGTGTGTGTGTGTGTGTGTGTGTGTGTCTAGGAGAAGGATATTCTCCTTTCCGCTTCCACTCACAGAAGAAGTCAGAGCCTCACCTGTACAGGCAGGTAATTAGTGTGCATCAGTGTCAATCTTCACTCGTAGGTTGAGGCTCTGGGATCCATCAGCCGGTTCCCACCAGAGAGCCCCCCCCCCCATCCCCAACCCTCCCCAGCAGAGCCTGTGCGAATCATTGGGGGAGCCGGGTGGGAATTAATTTAGGAATACATTAAACTCTGAGAGGCAGACAGATGTGGATGTGGGGTGGAAGGGAGGGAGGGGATGGGTGGAGGGGTTGGGGCCTGTCTGCTGAATCCTTGGTTTGACAGGAGCTTGGTTCTCCAGCTTCCCTCTACCTACTTTTATATTCTCTCTCTCTCTCTCTCTCTCTCTCTCTCTCTCTCTCTCTCTCTCTCTCTCTCTCTCTCTCTCTCTCTCTCCCTGTCTGCCTGCCTGTCTGCTCTCTGCCTCTTGTTTCTCAGCAACTTAAAAATGGTTGCAGCTTGATTGATGGCTGACAGCAATGAAGGTCTTGGGTATCTGATTATGTAACATCACCCATTCATGGAGATTTGTAGATTGGTGCACATATAGGACTGTTTGATGCCAAATGCATATTCTGTGGCAGGTCTCGAACACACACACACACACACACACACACACACACACACACACACACACACACACACACACACACACACACACACACACACACACACACACACACACACTCTTCTTACTTTATTACATTTACAAAAGAGAAACAGCATATGTGTTTGTAAGGTAAGCGATATCTTTTTTAAGGATGCATTTAGGAATGTAGACAGACAAACCATATCGTTCACAAAGAATGTACTATTCCACCTGTGATTGCACCATAAAGTGTAGAGACACTATAAGTCTAGTTGGATAGCTCTTCAATGCCACTCATACGTCAGATCATGCGCTATGTAACTTTCGTAAGGCACTTCCGTGCAACGATTGATGTTAAGCCAATCAGAAGATTTCAAGATTATTCTCTAACCACCAATCGGGCCATGGCTCTGTAAGGGTGTGACGTAGCGAAGAAGAACTGTTTTGATCTATCAATCCCAAACGTAACGTCGTCTTGGCTGGTTTCGATGGGGCTGCAGTGTACGTCAATTAAATTGATGGACAGCCGTTGCTAGTTAGATTCGGATTTTGGCTTGAAATAATTCGTCTATCGTTGAATATCAGATGAACGCGGAGCCTACATCTGACTGAGTGAGTAACTTATGCCACACAGAGGGGAAGAAGTGAGGGTTGACTTAAAGGTAGGTCAAGACGTTTTCCTGGATCACTTTTTACTATATTGTTTAAATGCCCGTCACCCACAGATTGACACCAATTAATAAAATACACTAACATAAATACACAAAAATAAAAAATAAAAATATTAGACACCTATGGAACAAAAAGGGCAGGACAAAAAATCATCCTTTACACTTTGTGATGGAGCTTTTATCTTATACATGATCTATGATGGTGCGCCAATGCAGAAACATCAGAGATAAAATATACATGCACAAATATATTGGCAATTATTAAGTGAAGATGTGCTATTTGTTGTTGTAGATGGTAGCAATGAATATGAATGCTTCCAAAACATGGGAACGCTACTGATCAGAAAAATTATCATGCCAATTATTTTCCTCATTACATCGTGTCCTAACTGAACGCGATGCGACTAGATGTGTTCGACATAAAGAGTTCCATCACATTATTTGTATTAGAATGTTCTAATTGAATGCTACCCTATGCAGTGTGACTAGTCGCATTGCTACCCGACTTTTTAAAACAATTTTAGTTGCTCGGCCAGATTGAATGGAGACTCTAACCGAATAGAACGGCATATTTAAATAGATTGACTGTTAACTGTTAAACTTACCATTAGGCAACATGCATTCTACGCATCTAGTGGCGATGAAGTGGAGATATCCACTGATATAGCAAGAGTGACTCTTTACAACTAATCACTATGTATTTTGCATTGAGTGGACCAAGATAAACATTTCATTCATTCAAAGTGAGTGAAGCTGTTGTGTTGCTTGGGAACAGCCAACTATGGTAATCTTGGAGCTATTTGGGGGGAAGAAAGGATGAGTGCACAGTGCATGGTATCCCAAAAAAACAAACACACAATTTAATGTCTTAAAGCTTTGTCAAAACACTTTTTCCCAAAGAAAGCATACTATCGATCAAGAGTGGTATTGTTTTTTAGTAGGCCTACTTGATGTGAAATACTAGATTTTTTGTTTTAATGAATGCACACGTTTTGTATAGGCTTTAGCTCCTGCATGACTGTAATAGATAGTTGCCAATGCAAGCTGTTTCCAACATTGTTTTGTGCACAGATTCAGTGTCCCATTTAACAATATTTGGTTTATCCCATTTACAACTCATGAAATGTTGACATTTATAGCATAATCCTGAAATCATGTCAAGCACACCTTAGATATCACCTGTAGCCTATTCATTTTACTCTAATGTAAGCCTACTACCATATTGAGCAGCGCATGTCCTTGCCCTTGTGAGATTAAGCTGCAAGCAAGTAGACAGTGAAGCACAGGTGGGCTGCTGAAATAGCTGTAAATGCAGATTGGGTTACTATATTGATACTGTTTCCCTGTAATGTTAAGTAACATTTTTATTACAATGGAGGGCCAAATGGTTTGATTGAGATACAAATTTATTAGTACAACTGATAATGCCGTATATTAATATAATGCTATTAAAATGAACACATTGAACACCCAAACATCAAATTACCAAACCAATATTAAATTTCACCATTCACTTGTTTATATTTTTTGAAGGCCTGGTGTAGACATGGCACACTCACAATGCCACTTTTCCCAAAATAACTCCAATGAAAAAGAACTTATTTCATGTTTAATTTTTTTTTTTCTGTTCACGCAAGTTTTTGCATAAAACTAATGATTTCAATGTTTATCTGTAAACTCTTACTGAGAAAGCTTGTCC
Organism: Sardinella longiceps; assembly: GCA_027497455.2. Taxonomy (NCBI): domain Eukaryota; kingdom Metazoa; phylum Chordata; class Actinopteri; order Clupeiformes; family Clupeidae; genus Sardinella; species Sardinella longiceps. The sequence continues at coordinate 16,723,419 of JAODXP020000031.1, forward strand.
ATTCTATTTCTACATCTATCTATCTACAGCAAGGATTGTTACTGCTGCTGTTGTTTGGAAGAAACAAAATGATTCATTCAGTTATCCTTCATGGCATTCATCATCATTGCACACAGTATATAAAGGTTAGAATGATCAATATGCTTTTCTGTAAGCAGCAATCTATTGTATACAAGTCTGCATAAACAGAAGTGTAAGCAGCACATTTCCCTTTTTCTCGCCCTCTCCTCAAGGGCTAGATCATTCACATTTTCCACTGTAACTCAATTTGCCTAGGGTAATGGAGTTTGTTTGAACAATACTGTATAGCCACACCAACAGAGCCACAATGCTTAACTTTCATAACCTCAGGAGAAGCTCAGGAGGACAAGAATAGCAAGATATGTAAGAACCCATTATGAGCGTCAGTCATAAAGCACTGACAGGCCCTGGAACTCCGAGAGGAAGTTTAGACTTGCAGCAGGAAGGGTGTCATAAATAGCTACGGCCGTAGCCTGAAGACAAATATGCAGGGGATGTGGATTAAACACAGTCACTCAGATCACACAAAAAAACTTTTTTTTTCCAGCTTCAGATCTGCGTTTTTTGTGGCAAACTAATCCTTAAATGTTAATAGTTCTGACAGAAGTGCTTACAGGGCAAAACGCAATGCCAAACAACTGCTGACAGTGAGATAAACTTCCAAGACAACTCTGCTTCCTTTGAAACTTGAAAGTTTGTTGAACACAATGCTTTCAGCATAGTTACTGTACTTCCTTTGCCAATAGGATTTCCAATAACGCTCAGCTGTTCAAATTTAGTAATATACAAATTGTACAAATGTAATGGAAATGATCTTTTACAGTCTGACAAAGCCAAGAGACTTCTTTTGTCCAAAAATAATATGGCCAACACAATAGGCATTTTTGTACATGGATACATTTTTGTACTTCTCCATGCCATTCAGTAGACGTATTAAAATGAACATTTGAGAAAAAATCCACAAGGCCTTCCCTCTGCGGTTGTGTGTGTCCTGTGTCTGAGTAAGATAGCCTACTGATGATTTGGCCTCCAGAGCTCAGTGGGTTTTCTCTAAACGTGGCTGATAAGCCGACAATGGCCCGGGGTTGGGGAACATGACGTCTGATACCGCGCTCTGTGTAATCTGATGACTAACTATGTGGAGGCCATCATGCCTGGTCCTGTGTTTGTTGACTGAATGCATTAAGATGAAGGCATGGATAAAGCGTCTCACATGCGAGTGGCTTTAAAATTCGGCCCTCGGGTAGGGTACAAAAGCACACAAAACACACACACACACACACACACACACACACACACACACACACACACACACTTACGCACACACTTACGCACACACATACGCACACACACAATATCTAACACACCCGCTGACACAGTGGTGACTACACACACAAAGCACACAAAGATTCCATCCATGTCCTCCTGTCTCTCTTTCCCCCCTCATCTCTTTATCTCCCTTGTTCACTCTCTATCTCTTACACACACATACAAAGGAGCACAAGCAACATTTGCTCTCTCTCTCTTTCACAAACACACGCACACCATTCAAATGTACTTATTCTTCCTAATCAAACGCCTCCTTGTGTTTCTCCCTCTGTCACACTCTCTCAATACACTCTCTCTCTCTCTCTCTCACTTCATCCTGCCACCATTTCTCTCACATCTCTTTTCTTCTTGCCTCCCTCGCCGACTATCTTGACAAACAGCCGGGCCAAGGACAGGCACAAGTCTGACTCATTTGGAATTGAGCTGTCACTTTTGTCACCCCAGGCCTTTGCAGTGCGGAGGACGATCTGTTGACATGGGAGGGAGCAGTGTGGAGGGGCACTTAAGATTCAGGTCTAAATTGCCTCATCAACAATTTGATTCTTTCCTCTTTTCTCTCAAGCAGATTTTAGACATTTCAGCTCAATCAATGGCCAACACTTTTGGAATGTTACAGTTATCGGTTACTGCAATAAATCAGCTGTTTCTCATTGGTTTACATTTGAGTATCTGAGGATCATAGTGTATATGGCCTGCTTACCATCACCACCATCAGGGACTGTTCCAGCAGCGCTCTGTGTGAGAGACTATAGACTGGGAGAGATTTGCCATGTGTTACTTTGGCCACCTATGAAACTAATTTAGATTAAAAAAAATAAACATGTTGCATTTACAGTTGTTTATGAAAAGGATCATATGTGGGCTTGTGATTGTGATTTTTCTGTCACCTTTTCTTAGATACTTAGACAGATGACAGCTTAGATATATACTCAAAGGGATTATCTGGAGATAATCAACCCACAGCCATGTTGTTTCACAATAGCGTGTGTTGTCAGTAGTGAGAATGACAACATAGGGAAATGGCAACCATTGCTAAGTGTTGAGGGCCAAATGGCTAAGTGTTTCAAATTCAGTCTATATTGTACCAAATGTTGTCATTCTTATTCCTACTGACAGCACTTGGCAGCCTCAACGAACTGGAATATGGACTGATTGACTCCAGAGTGATTGATTGAATATGGTCCGATCGACTCCAGAGTGATTGATTGAATATGGTCCGATCGACTCAAGAGTGATTGATTGAATATGGGCTGATTGACTCCAGAGTGACATGCTTTTGAGGGCTCCAGTAACAACGCATGACTTGGTGTTCATATTGTATGTTGAGTTGGTAGCACAATCACGTCAGTCAGATGTGTTTTGCAAAAAAACTGTTTTTTTGTGGTTTCAATTTTAAAACCATTGAAAAGCTCAAAACAACATTACTCTTCTGTGGAAGAGAGTAGATCAGGGGTGGGCAATTATTTTGGCTGAAGGGTCACATTGGCTTTTAGATTTTGACTAACAGGCCGGGTGTTAACCGTAAACCGGTAAATTTGCAGGTCTTAAACCAGTAGCTCCACTTTCTTCAGAGGACATGTTAACATGCAGAATTAACGGGGGATTTGTATTTCATGAATACAACAAATTTCATAATTTAGGCCAAGGTCTCTTTGGCCAAAAGATCAATTATTCTACTTTGGGAAGGCTCCACGGGCCAGATTAAATAGCTCAGCGGGCCGCATGTGGCCCCCGGGCCTTAGTTTGCCCAGGCCTGGGGTAGATGGACCCTATAAAGCAGCGGGGGCCAAACTTTTTTGTTTGGGGGCCACGTTTCAATTGCAAAACTGACTGTGTTTTATAAAAGAAAATCCCCAAATCGTCTAAAAATGTAACACTCTGTAATGATACTACTGACAAACATCACACCAGCACTGAAAATGTGATGCACTATGAACATAGGCTACTGTAGTATGAGAAAAATGGGCCACATTTACATTTAATTTTTTTAATTAATGACGGGCATGAAAAGAGAAATGAGGGCCGCAAACGGCCCCCAGGCCGTTGCTTGGCCACCTCTGTTATAAACAAACTAAAGCATGCACTGCATATTCTACTATTTACTCTCCTAAATATCGTATACTTGGCTCCAATGTAGGTATTGCATGCTGTGAATCCCTGACCTTCACATATGGGATATTACTGAATTTATATCTCATATCATTAAGGGATATCATTTAAGACCCAGAAGTGTTCCTTAGGAAACACTTGCAGAAGAGTGAGCCGATTTAGTTGCAGAACATTTGGTGTTCCTCAGGCTTCTCCTCTCAGGTCTTGCTGTTTGATGGAGGTCTCCAGGAGGTGAGCCAAGACATTTATTTGGCACACAAGTCTCTTTCCTCCCAGGCTGATCCAGTCAAACGCTTCCCTTGGAATAGTCATCAAAACAAGCCTGGAGTATTTAATTGAGTACAATCCAGAACTAGTCAGTAAGCTTTAAAAATTCATAAAACTCCTAGAAAGAGAGGGCGTGGGGTGTGTGTGAGAGAAAAGACAGAGAGAGAGAGAGAGAGAGAGAGAGAGATTCTCATTCATCTACCAAAAGTACCCAGTTGGTGAGTTCATTACCTTTCTTCAGTGACAAATTGTTTTCCTGGCCGGCAGACATTGCTGGGATGAGCAGATGAAGACTTTACTCCATTGGTGCTCCCAAATATATAAACACCCCTGGCTTTGGACTTTGTTTTTGGAAAGGGGGGTGGGAGGGGCTGTTTATAATGCATGTTATAGTCATCAAGACACTGGCAAGCATGGCTCCCCCTGAATTAAACATGAGCCCAACACCTTGAGAGCTGTTGATTAGGTCCATATGCAGCACTGGCTCGGGGGACCCAAGCTTTCTGGGCTGGACGCCTTCACTGTGTCACTGTGCAGGTTAGCCATGATAGATGGAAGCCAGAGATTTATCATTGCCTACTTCACATTTCCCGGTATCAGGAAACACTTGGCTGTTATCCCCCCTTTTCCTTTCTCGACAACAACCCCCCCACCCCCTCCACACACACACACACACACACACACACACACACACACACACACACACACACACACACACACAGCTCTTGTTAAATAATTGTTCCGACTCACTTTTCAATTTATGCCCCTCCACCACCCCCCATCCCGTCAGTGCAGCGGAAACCCTCCTGCAATGTTTATCCTTTTACCTTAGAGCAGAGACTGCAGGAGCAGGAGCCCCTCTCTTCTCCTAGCATGGCCTATTTATTTTTTAATCTGCCGCCTTTTTTTAATAACCCACATTTTAATGGAGCACACAATGAACATACAAATTAATAGAAGAGAGAGTGTGTGTGAGTGTGCATATGTGTGCGTGTGTGTGTGTGTGTGTGGGGGGGGGGGGTGTTGCCGGCTCAATATGGAAGAATATGTCAGGCGATAATAAAGTAGGGCACTCAAGGTTACGTAAAAAGCCTTAAATTATAGATCCATTTTGGCTGAACGCGGGGCTTGGCCGGCGGAGGGAGGGAGGGAGGAAGGGAGGGAGGGGTGCTGTGGTGGTGGTGGCGGTGCGGAGGAGAGAGCCGATCCCCCCGCCGTGTGGTGCTGAAGCTGACAGATGGAAGGACCAGATGATGGGCACAACCAGATTTATGTTTTCGCGGTGGGCACCGATGCTGACACCATTTAAGCCGCGAGAACACGCCGGTTTACATTAGCGCCCGTTTGGAGGGACGGAGGGAGGAGAGGAGAGGAAGTTGGGAGTTTGATGGGGTGAAAGAGGGGAAAGAGAGAGGGATGGAGGGAGGTGGAGGTGTGGGAGTGATGGAGGGCTGAGCACCACAGTGAGGAGAATGTGAAGGGTAAAAGAACCACAGGAGGGAGAGAGAGAAGAGGAGAGGGATGGAGGGATTGATACAGTGGCGAGAGAGACAGGAAAGTCATGACATGAGGGGTGAGGAAGAGAGGAGGGAGGGATGGAGGGTGTGTGAGTGTTTGTGTGTGTGTGTGTGTGTGTGTGTGTGTGTATGTGTGTGTGTGTGTGTGTGAGAGAGAGAGAGAGAGAGAGAGAGAAAGAGAGAGATCTACTTTCCCAAGAATGAAATGAAGAGAGCAGCAATATATATATATAGAGAGAGAGAGAGAGAGAGAGAGAGAGAGAGAGAGAGAGAGGGGGGGGGGTAGGAAAAGGATGAGTGTAAAGTGAGAGGGTTGAGGGTGATGAGCCAGCCTCACCATACGATGAGGAGCACAGCCACCTGCAGTCCTCCTCCAGGAGCGGGGGAGCCAAGGCGCGTGAGCCATCCATGACATTAGCACTAGCATTAGCATCATAGACGGCCTTCCCCCCCCCCCCCCCCCCTCCCCCAACAAACACCCTCTTCATCCCTCCTCCTCCTCCTCCTCCTTCTCACACGGGTTTCCCACAGGCCCATCTGCTCTCAAGGGAGTCGTGCTGCTGTTGCTGTTGCTACACTTGAATGCTACACGCTGTTGTGCTTTGTCAGTGGGCAGTGCAGGAGAGCAACACTAGCAGGGGTGCAATTCCTTTGATGCACACGCTTCCTCAGGTCAGTCAACTGTTGCTTTGATACTCACCCAAGGGATACACAACCTGGGTCAGTGAGCAGAGTATCCTTTGATAGACAACAAGGTCAGTAAACTGGACAAGTGCGTAGTTATATGTAACGGGTTATGAATTTTGAAGAAGGCCCTGCTGTTCCTTAATGCATATTACCTTCTAGAAATGTTGGAAGGGATTTTCGGAATTAGATACTGAGATTTACATGGTCTTTATATGGATTTTGATTGTACAGTATCTACCTTAGCTTATTAAGTTTTGGTCCTTGAACCCACTGTATCGGTGAAGTGGAGGCTTCTAGTTCATAAACTGTATTGTGAAGGCACCCTGTGACTACATGGATGTTAGATATATGAAATACATTCCTTTTTATTTTCTATACTCCTGTGAAATCTAATCATGGCCTTGGTGAGGAGCTGGCGTGTGTCTCTGTACATATTACATACTGTGCGCACATCACCAGACACATACGTATGTATAATGTACATGTACATAGCCTAGTCTGTATATAGATGAGGTCTTTACTGAGCCTTTCTTCCTCTCTCTGGCACAGATCATGATGATGCTTAGACAGTGAAAGGGGGGGGGGGGGGTTCTTGAAGAGGTCGGAATCAAATGAGCTCTCCTGAGGTCTATCTGACATTTCATTAGGAGGAAGCATCAGTGTTTCAGCGGAATCTGACACAAAATGAAAGCGCTGAGAAGGAATCCATCTCGATTCCGGAACTCCCCGTCTTCGCCTAGCAACGGCGCTAATGGATCTGTGATGCTCACGATCCGATACGCTCAGACAAATGGTTGCTCCAGTAGGTGAGAAATACACTAAGCTTCCGCTGGAAACCGCTGTGCAGTAAGGTTAGCTTGGGTAAGGATGTAGGGATCATGTGTATAATATACAGTAATCAATGGGCCTTAAGGCTCCAGAGAAAACACTGAGAATATTTCATGTCAAGCTCTGATAATGAAGTTCAGGTTCATTAGAAGACACAGCCCTCAGATCAGATGCCTGAGGCAGGTGAGCACATGGAAGTTTAATCAGTTTTATGTGCCTGCTGTGAAACCTGACAAGGTCTTTTAATAAAAAAAAAAGTGGAATCTTCAATATTTCCCTCATATAAACATAATTAATCCAGGAAATTTGCTTGTATATGATGAAGAAGAATATTTTATGACAAATAGTCCTTTTGAAATCTCGGTATATAATTTTGCAGTCACAGTCAACATTTCTCTAAGGGAAAGGCCATCGAATAACAGGTAATGCAGGCCTTTCTGTATAAGCATAAGTTATATAAGGTACATATTGTACATAAGGCAAGACTGGCAATTAGCAAAGTACAAATAGACTGTGAACTGCACATGTCCACTCCCCACACATGCTGCACTGTAGGTCTTGTAAATGAATGACTGCTGTGCTCCTTCACTGCACCATTTAGAATAAAATGCTCTCCATAAAAAGGAAGGCAATGCATGGTTGGTTCGATAAAATGTCATGAATTTCTCTTTAATGAAGGGGTCGTGCTGAAGAGAGTTGGAGTAGGTGCTGTTTCAGAGGAATGTCAACATGATTTTGGGCTGGAGCAGATCAATATCAATCTTGGTGTTAAGCCCTTTCATGCAAGCACCTTCCAATACTCCTCATGTATTATGGTAGAAATGGGTCTGATCAATGGAATGCACTTAGAGAATCCCACTTATGGAATTTCCCAGTGAAGTCCAGTTAACTTAACGACCCCTCCAATCAATCAAAGATGTACAGCTCCAGACATATTTTTCCATCTACAATAAATTCTTTTTTGAGAAAATAATGTCCAAGGACAAAAGGTAGAGGCCACAATTGTGAACATGAAAAATCCATGAGTTGATCCTGCCATTTGTAGTTTCTCACACACACACACACACACACACACACACACACACACACACACACACACACACACACTGTACAGTACAGCCTCTTATACTGTACTGTACATACCCAATTTTCTTCTGAAACCTACAGATACACACCTATGCCCTGCATGGCACACACACACACAAACACACACACACACACACACACACACACACACACACACACACACATCCAGCGAAGTGTGATGAAGGCGCCAGAGCCCTCACATACTTTCCTTCTCACTGCTTCAGTCCACATGGGAACTCCATGGTTCACATCGCTAGCCCCTGGCTCTCGCTCGCTCTCCTCGCTACAAAACACAAGACAGAAAAAAAGAAGAAAGAAAGAAATGTGAAGAACAGGAGGAGTGAAAGAGAGAGAGAGAGAGAGAGAGAGAGAGGGAGGATCAAATGCAGCTCTGCCCTCTGAAGCAGCACACTGAAGCCTCCACCCCTGGCTTACCCACAGCAGGGGGTTTTGGGAGTGTTGAGGAGTCTGTGGCACCGCTCGGCCCTGGCATAGTCACCAGCTGTGTGTGTGTGTGTGTGTGTGTGTGTGTGTGTGTGTGTGTGTGTGTGTGTGTGTGTGTGTGTGTGTGCCAGAGCAAGGGCCTCTGGGGTGGCTGGGTGTTGGTGGGGTCACCACCATGTCCTGATGAGACGGCAGAGAGAACCCCATGACCCCTGGACAGTGATTGTCTGACCCGCTTGTTGTTGTTAGCTGTAGGCTATAACTGAGCAGCATACACAAATGTGACATTTTCTGACCCAACAGCAGGGCAGAATGTACTAGAAGACAGATTTAAGGTATGTGTATCACTGCTTTTGTGCTGATCAACTGAGGCCTTCGAGTGTCAATGGAGTATTCAAAGCAGTTTAATTTGGATTTACTGAAAATATAATAGATAGTTTTAACAGTCCATAAAAAAACTTACACAGATGGCACTGAAAATGTGCTAAAATATTGATAGCATACCTCCAAGCGAGTTGAAAGCTTTAATTTCTAAGTGTTCCCCCTTTTGTTTGTCAACAGGCCTATCAACAGAAAAAGAAGAAAAAAAATTCAAACATAATCACCCGAAGATTATGTTTCTGTTCATAAGCCTTGAAAGACTATAAGAACATTTATTCAGAAAAAAATGAAGAGTGCCACTGAATGCAAGAAAAGGATTTATTTTGGAGTTCGACAAGACATGTATCGTACTCTGGAGGGCTTCTAGCTGGATCACTTACTCTCCTAAGCTCTCCAAGGAGGACTGAACACAGCTAAGGCTTGCTTCAGAGGCAGGCTGAAATGGAGGACACTTGCTATTGAGCTCCCAAATCAAATGTTGTGATGTTTAGATTTGTTGCTCAGGGAGATGAGTAGCAATTTGAACCAACAGCATCAATCTGCCAGACCAATGTCATCATGTCAAGTTTTCACTTTCTGGTGCCATTACTGTAAAACAATTCAAACAATGTGCATGAAATACAAATAAATATGTTGATATTGATAAGCACAGAAATAGCAGTAAGAAATGGACATAAATTACTAATCACATGAAAGGCAATTGATCAGTTCTACTCATACAGCATGTAGTTCAGAATGAGCAGGTTCAGCTCAGTGTAAATATAAGGCAGAACAAGAGCCTAACCTAGAGCAGACCGGAGCAAGGAATAGAATAGTCCAGTCCAGTGATGAACCAGGAAATAAAACAAACACCAGGACAAAACGGTCATCTTCAGTCCAGACACGGTCAGGCGGTCCAGCATGAGCCGGAGAGACAGACAAGACAAATAGCCGACCAAAGCAGAATAGACAAACAGACAGACAAAGCAGAGGGAGCAACCACTGACCAAAACAGGCCATTGCCATCCCCACAAGGAGGAAATGACCCACACTAAATAGAAGGCAGGACAAAAAATCCTAAATGTTGAGTTGAAAGAAAACAAAATAGTCTGATGAGGGAGCATTGACCAGAATTGACCATTGACTAAAACAGGCCAATGCCCATTCCCACAAGTACTTGCAAGGGCCAAAACTAAATAGAAGGCAGGACAAACATCCTATCTACTTTGGGTCAAAAAAGCAAAACAGTCTGACGATGAAGAACCAGCTAACACTACGCCAAATCTGCAGAAAGGCAAAACTATACCAAGTAAACCACAAACTTGAATTAAGGCTTGAATCTAGTTTAAGACTTGAGCTTTATCCATCAGCATTCAGTGCAACTACTATTAATAGTGCAAAATGTTTTGTCCAAGCTTGACCTGTGGTGAAAATAATGGATTAGATTCTGAATTATTATCCCCCTTGAGATTAGAATGATATTTTGACTTACTTGAGAGTCCGTGAGTCGATAGGACTGATTGTATTTCATGATTAGTTACAGTGTAATAACACAAGCACGGGGTATTACATGATTAGTTACGGTATAACAACAACAACATCCAACTCTCATGCACTCTAGGATTTCACACCTTACACTCACATACATACATTCATAGAGCACTTTTTGCTCTCTCTCTCTCTCTCTCTCTCTCTCTCTCTCTCTCTCTCTCTCTCTCTCTCTCTCACACACACACACACACACACACACACACACACACACACACACACACGTGCGCGCACATGCACACACTCACAAGAAGCCGGGCCCCTGTGGATGCTCACAGTATTCATAATTGTCTAAGTGAGATGTAACACTAATGGCAGAGATGACGGTGGCCATTGTGCTAAAGTTCAGAGCCCTCTGATGAACTCCAAGGGGTTTAACGTGCTGTGTGTCACTGGCTAATTACCGCCACTATTGTCTTGATTCATTGTGTGTTCTGACTTGCTTGGCCAACCTTTATCAATTACATGACTCCTCCCAGACGCCCATTTGTTATCCCAAGGGACATGACAACATTTTTTCACTGGTCTTGGCGCTCCCTTGCATGTCACAAGGGCACGCTGCAGGATATTATTATTAGGTTTCTTCACTTTCGAAGCCAAGTTAATGGGCACAGCCATGGCGGCTACTCTGAGATGGCCGTTTAGTGGAGCACGGGAATGGGGGTCGGGAAGGGAAGGGAAGGGAGTTGTTTCAAGTTGGCTGAATGAATTCATTGCACGCAAGACAGCTTCAGCATGATTAATTGGACAGGCGCTTATCTTTGGATTTTTTTTTTATTGAAACATGCTCTCTCTCTCTCTCTCTCTCTCTCTCTCTCTCTCTCTCTCTCTCTCTCTCTCTCTCTCTCTCTCTCTCTATCTCTGTGTGTCTTTCTGTCTTTTCTTCCCCATCATGTCTGAGAGCCAGTGTGCCTGTGTCTGAGAGTGATGCTATCTGATGAAGGAAGAGAGGTGGAGTGAGATCTATGAAGCCCAATGAATTTCTTCCCTTCATCTTAACTGATCTCCGCTTAATTAGGCCTCTACTCTCCAGCTAGCTAATGCAAGCCCCCTCCCCCTTTTTTTAAAAAAAAAAAAAGATTCTAAGTGTTATCTTTCAGACAAATCACTTGATTTTGTGCCATAATCTTGACTAATCTTGAATCTTGTTGCTATCACAGACAAATAAAATAACTGATGGAGCTCTGTCTGTGCCTGAGTGTTAACACATAGACTTTATGGATATAATCCACACTAATGTTTTCCCTGAAGTGCAAGATTCTGTACACAAAAGGTCATTGATGATCTTAAGGTCAGAAAGAGTGTGTTTAAAGTCAAAGGTGGCAGGGCCAAAGGTTGACTTCTCTTTGGGATTGAGAGCTTGGAATTGAGTTTCTCCAGGGATAACAATAGTGTATTTAATTCCTTTCTACGAGACAATCTCAGCTGTGGAATTCTACAAATGCAATTTCTTTTGCAGCATTTTTCCCCATCACCACCAATATATTTCCAATCTTTTCTTGCTAATCTCCATGGGTGAGGAATTCATTTGCTTTTTGAAGTAATTATGAGTGGGTCCCAAGCATCGGATAAAACAAACCCAGAATTGATTTTTGAAGCAATTGATTGTAAAACGTTTGCTGGAGAGTAAAAGGCAATTAATTGCAAATACATAGAATGTGAGGATGTGGCCCGCCTACCAATTATTCTATTTGATTAAAGAGCATATACATCTACACCATATTATTAGCCTATGTATGTTGTGAATTAGAACGATAGCACACTTTTAAATGAAGCCAAGACAAAGTCAGGATTTTTGTCATGATTAGTTCCAATGTAATACATTTTTTAACTGTTTTCTATTTTTTTTTTTTTTTAATATATATATTTATGTATTTCAACAACTGCAAATGTGGTTTACAGTTTCATGTGATTGACCTGGGACATCCTATAAGCTAGAAAAACCTCTGAAGTTTAAAATGAGGTCTTTTTGTATTTATAACCTCCATATTTAATGGTGGGGTATGTGATGCTTTCCTGGAGCACTTTTTACTATATTGCTTAAAATGACAGTCATATCCATACATATCTCCATTGGAAATAATTAATTAAATCCTCCAACGCAAAAATAAAATTTGTTAGTCACCTGTGGAATGAGCAGGAGAAGAAAAACACATCCAATCATTTTAAGCAACCAGCAAAAATGATTGGATGGTGATAAGTGTGTCAAACCAAACTGCCGTTTGTCCCTCCCCCCTTCCCATTCATTCCTGTACTCTGGAGGTGTGGCTTCAGGGGAAATCTGAAGACAGGGGATTGGACTTCTGAATTGTTTCTTTTCAAATGCCTAGTGTTCTGAAACAGTTTTTCTTGATCACACACCCCACCTTAAAGTCATACTTAGGGAAATAGCCTATAGTATTTTCTAAATCTGGTATAAATACAAAAAAAATCAAATACTTAACATTACTTATGATATCTTACATTACTGACTAGCTCCCATCCATAGTGCCTTCTCCTCTCCATATGAGCGATAGATTCCCTCTGTGATAGACAGGGATGTTTGTGGCTTCCCTTGCTGTTTGTCTACTTCATCCTGGCATCAGTGGAGGTGACCAGGGGTTACAGCAATCTCTTTTCAATAATGCACTGCAAATGCAACAACTAATCAGTTAAATCAAAGACCTATGTTGTGGCCATTGTTATCTTGTGTCCATCCACAATGATATAAATCAATCTGAAGAAACATAATAGCTGAAGCACAGGCATGCCAATCATGATAACTGATATTTATTCCTAAATGAAAATGGCCAAATGAAAACAGAAGATGGTTATCTTTTGTGATTGTATAATTTGTCTTCTCCAATATAATTTACTCAGACTTCCCTTCCTTCTGTCAAATACAGTGTGCAGTTGAAGCTGGACCTGCAAGTAGGTAAAGCGTTGCTTTTGTAATGGCTGAGTCACAGGCATTTCCTGTGCTTCTAATAGAAGCCTTTCTTATGAAGTTCTGTCCATCTAAATTGTTACAGACGGGAACAGATGCACTTTCTGGGATGCGGTGTTAAGAGATTAACTTAAGCTACTTCGCCACACATGCACCACTCAGCCAACAGCAGTAGGTACTTCCTGCTATTTTGAGACATTCAAAAAAAAAGAAAAAAAAAAAAAAAAGAGCTTTGCCTTGGACAGCAAAGTTCCATCTGGTTAGACAGGAGAGCAGGCCAAAGCTCGGTCCCTGCCAAGCGTGACGCTACACTGCCATATTATTATTCTCCTTGGACAGACGGGTAAGCGCCACCGAGCTCTGCCCCGATTGCCCCTCTTTCCAATCTCTGCCACATCCGGCACTCTAGCCAGTCTGTCTCTCTCTGAGTGTGTACTTGTGTGTATGTGTGTGTGTGTGTGTGTGTGTGTGTGTGTGTGTGTGTGCCTCCGCCATCCCCCCTCCCCCCCCTGCACACCCTCCATTGCCTCTCCCATCAATACGGCCATAATTAAATTTTCACCATCAGATGCAATGCGTCCCTGCCTCTTTCATTAATCTGAATAGCCTGACAGTTCATTACGGCAAATAGGGGAACTGTAAGTGTATGACTGACTAGTGGGCTCGGGCTCCAGCCAAAAGAGGAATGGACGTTCTTGACATCCCTCTGCTGCTTCCTGCATAGTGCGGGGGTTAACTCGTCTGCGAAACAAAGCTGGCTCTTAGCCTCTCGCACTCCTCTCTAATGCTTCCTCATCATCAGTATAATCATTGTATCTGTGCTAAAACAGCCCCCAGGGAGAATAGGCTTGTGCTTGTGTATGCGTAGGTTTTCCCCAGCCTTGAGCACCAGCGTAAGCATGCTTTTGTTTTCATAAAGAAATGCACGCCCGAGAGAACACAGTGAGAGGCTAGGTTGATTGATGTGATCACATATAACCCCCTCCCCCTCCACACACACACACACACACACACACACACACACACACACACACGCGTACACACACAGACTCATAAACGATGCGTGGTAACCTGCATAAGTCAAGCCCGGAGGTGACCGACCACCACTATGGCCGTCTGCTTTTCTGCAACTCTACTGATGCCGATTTTATTGCCCTCCCCTAGAATGTTTAATCAGGGTCTTAACTCTGAGTGGGCAATCCTTTTGCTTTCTTTCGCCCCAGCACACACACACACACACACACACACACACACACACACAAACAGCACTCCACTCCCTCCCTTCCACTGGGCAATAAAGCCTTCCTTCCGAGACGGAGCGGGCCGGACAAAGTGATAGAATGTGCTGCAGCGAGTGATCAATATGTTTGCTCTATAAATAGACTGCGGAGCGCTGCTCTTACAGAAGAGGCATGCAGTGGCAATATATTTTAAAGAGGGAGGGGAGACCCCGCGCCTCAGACACTATGCAGAGTATGCTTAAAAATTGGGCAGAAATACAACAACAAAGTAAGTCAGATAGACTGTTCTGTATTCCCCCCAAAAAAACAAAATACACACACTCTCTCACCTGTGAACTTTTGGTGATCAATTGTGCACAGGCAGTGTGACAAAAACAGCGGCTGTGTCATCAGAACAAATCAGTTCAGCAGATCAGATCTAAAAATAGAGGACACCGGAAGAGAGATAGGACTTTGTGTTTTTCTACTCAAGAGCTTTTCTAAGCTAATTTCCCCACAGTACAAAAAAGTGTATG
>JAODXP020000031.1:16743296-16760796 GCA_027497455.2 Sardinella longiceps
CGTCTTGAGGGTTATGTTATGAGTTTGATCTGAGAGGATACCTCCATTGTTTCCCCAGAGAAAGGCAGTTAGGTTGTTCCAGGGAGACATTTAGTACACACTTACAGTATCTTAAAAGCAATGGTTCAGCGTCATTCAAGCTGAAGCTACTGTATGTTGTATGAGTCTGCTGACTAACACACTAGATAGAGAGTGGAACGAAAGAATTTGGCCGAATGGCTGAACAGACAATGGATCATATAACATTCAAACTGAAAGATTATAAGTGCCATTGACTCAATTTAACTGCAACAACAGGCCTGTACTTGAATGACGCTGAAACACCACTTTAAGTTACTTGTATAATAATGATAGAAAATATAGGGAAGGGGATCTTGAAGGGAGAGGTCATTTAAAAGCAAATATTGATTAGAATCAGGGACAGCCAAACAACCTGAACTCCAAAAAGCATCAGTGGTATTTCACAGCCATTCCTTTTAGTTCATGATGGCTATTCTCAAAACAATCAAAAAGTCTCAATGCTATAGTGTGTTTCTCACAAGAGCAAAAAGGTGTTAAATTCACCTGAACCACTGCAGCTGTGCCAAGCCACAGGACTGAGGCTTTGATAAGAATGTCAAGTACCCCCCTCCCCTGTTCAGCACTTGAGAGACTTGTATAGGACAATGTGTGTTCCTCGCCACATGTCCAGATGGCAGCTTAGAGGGAAGAGAATCCTGCAGGCACTAAAGGTTTCAAATGAAATATTTGATGAGCCGTGGAGCAGCCGGTGACTCGGCTATGTGCAGTGGTGCATCTCATATTGACAGGCAAAAACAAGGCAGAGTTGAGAGACGCCACAGAAAGTGTGTGTGTGTGTGTGTGTGTGTGTGTGTGTGTGTGTGTGTGTGTGTGTGTGTGTGTGTGTGTGTGTGTGTGTGGTGGGGGGGGGGCAGAGGTGTCCAAGGTGTTAATCTCCAGAGGGAAAACACTACGTCTTTTTTCCTGGAGTGCTGTGTGTTCTCACTCTACCCCTAACCAACCATCAGGTGTGTGTGTGTGTGTGTGTGTGTGTGTGTGTGTGTGTGTGTGTGTGTGTGTGTGTGTGTGTGTGTGTGTGTGTGTGTGTGCGTGTGTGTGTGTGTGAGTTGGGCTGTTCTGGGCGAGCCAGTGATTTGACTGACACCCAGGGCCATGCATGCTGACAGGCGGCTGCTACTGCCTCATATGTCTAATGAATTCAGGGCCCCAGAAATGACTGAACTGTGTCTCCCCCCCCCCCCTCCCCCATCCCTCCCCCCATCCCAAGTGGAAGTCAAGCACTGCCAGCGGGCGATGGAGGCCAGCCGTACCGCAAGCTGCTGGAATGCATTTACCCTAAGACACCACTCCCCTCTCCCACACACACGCACACACACCTCCATGCATCTCCATGTGCTGCCCATGAGGCTCCACAAGCAGCAAAACATGTGGTGAATCTTTCCCTTTCCTCCCTTCTCTGCCAATCTCTCTCTCTCTCTCTCTCTCTCTCTCTCTCTCTCTCTCTCTCTCTCTCTCTCTCTCTCTTCAGGAACTCATCAAGGTCATTTGAAAAGCCTTGTCATTGTTGGTCAGATATTTGGTGTGTGTGTGTGTGTGTGTGTGTGTGTGTGTGTGTGTGTGTGTGTGTGTGTGTGTGTGTGTGTGTGTGTGTATTGATACAATGTCTATGTGGGTCTGAAAGAATGCCAGCTTATTGTAGTGAGATGAATATGGGCCTCCTGCAGTGTGCCCTGTGTCCTGCCTATTGTCCAACAATAATGTCTCCTTATTTATCTCCCTGGGGAGAACCTGCGGGGGAGAGGGCTGGCTTTGGGTGCTGTCCTGTTTGAAACACAAGGGAGAGAGCACTGCTCTGAGCTTCATACAATGTCTTATTGAGGTGCTAAACTGTATGGATTAAAAAAAAAGTATTAGAGTCCTATCTGCAAGCCCCACAGTAACACTCATTAAATTCATGAATATTTATTGGAATACAGTTCCCACAACCTACTTTTTTTTTTTTTTTAAATTACACGTCTTAACTGGGAAATTATGACAGATGAAGAGGTGAGAGGGGGGCAGATGATGTCAGTGAAAATGATTTATTTCACGGGAGGAAACTGTTTCCATTTTATTAATGTGGTCATGCTACACCCTGTGTAAGTCTAGGCCATTTGTACACTGAGCTACATGTTTACACATCTACACCTGTACTGGTTTGTGTGTGTGTGAGGGCATGTGTGTGTGTGTGTGTGTGTGTGTGTGTGTGTGTGTGTGTGTGTGTGCACGCGTGTTCATGTGTGTGTCTGTATGCCTGTGTGTGCATGTGTGTGTCAGATGGGGACCATATAGGAATGTGAGGGCATGTGTGTGTGTGTGTGTGTGTGTGTGTGTGTGTGTGTGTGTGTGTGTGTGTGTGCACGCGTGTTCATGTGTGTGTGTCTGTATGCCTGTGTGTGCATGTGTGTGTCAGATGGGGACCATATAGGAATGTGAGGGCATGTGTGTGTGTGTGTGTGTGTGTGTGTGTGTGTGTGTGTGTGTGTGTGTGTGTGTGACGTGACTGTGTGACATAAAGCGTAATGGCCGTCCCCTCTCCTCCCTGCAGCAGGGGGAGCATTGGAGGGCACACACACCGTGAGTCCATGGAGGGATTAATGAAAACGCACCGGAGCTGAGGGACCCATCTATCACAGTGCCATGGCAACAAAAGCCCAGGCCGCCATGGAGATAGAGGACAGAGAGAGAGAGAGAGAGAGAGAGAGAGAGAGAGAGAGAGAGAGAGAGAGAGAGAAAAGAGAGGAAGAAAAGCTGGTGGCAGAAGGGCTTGAGTGTGTTACCTGAGACACATTCATCACTGCACACCTTCCTGTATGGTCCCCAGTCTGACTGAGAGGACTGAGAGACTGCCATGGTCTAGTGTAGGTAAGGGGGGAGACTGTGTGTGTGTGTGTGTGTGTGTGTGTGTGTGTGTGTGTGTGTGTGTGTGTGTGTGCGTGCGTGTGTGACAGAGGGAGAGAAGGAGAGAGAGAGGGAGGGAGGGAGGGGAGGGGGGTCATCAAAGCGTTCAAGTGTTTCAATTTTGATGCTCACTGTGCATCTCCTTTAGGAAGCCCTAAATGTCAGCTGCACTCATACGGGCGCTTGGCTCTGGAGAGGCGGATGCGGTGCTGGGGGTTCCGCCGCACTTGCTCCTGAGCAGGAGGGAAAGAGATAGAGGTATATCCAATATCTCATTTCACACATCAAAACCTCTCTCTCCATTGTTTCCTACTGAATATCCCTTTATTTCATTCTTTCGTGCTCTCTCTCTCTCTCTCTCTTACACACACACTCTCACACAAAGATACAGTATGATGAATGACATTTTTATTAGTGTAGGATTCATATGCACTACAAGATCTCCACCTGTTATATAGACTGTAATTTAGTTTCCAACATGTTTGACTAATATTCAGCAACACCAATCTCTTTGAATCTAACCCCAATGGGATACTGTATGAATAGGAGTAATACTGTATGTCAAATCCTCCTCCACCAGAAATCTAATATGTTTCTATAAACGCCTTGCCACAATTAAAGGAATGTACCGGAGTGAATTCAAGCATAGCCCTGTTGAAAGAGCTTGCTAAATGCGCTAGCAAGTGGAACAAAATAATTTGGTACAGCACAGACCGAACGCGAACGCAGAAGCGAACAGGCACTTTACACTGAATCAATGGGACCTGACTATTGGAAAGCAAAAGTAAGATCTGAGGTTACATTGACTCAATGTAAAGTGTTTCGCGTTCGCGTTAGGTCTATGCTGTTCGAAATTCTTTCATTTCATGCGAAATATATTGCTGTTGGAAGGCTCGTGCAGCAGGGCTATGCTTGAATTCACTCCGGTGCATTCCTTTAACGTATGGCAGGTTTGGATAATAACCCATTTTCCCCCAGCTATGTGGTTCCATAGGCTTTGCAGAGTAGCCACCTCAGCAAGTCACTGCACTGCACTGATGTTTACAACCACAGCGCCAGGGCCCAGGATGAAGAGCAGAGAACAGCTGCCTTGGTCTCTGTGTGAGATCCATCTCATTTAGATAATCAATTCTGTAATTACATGTGCTTGTTGACAGGGGACAACCAATGGCGGGCTTGCCAAAGGGGGTAAAATCAAGAGGAACTGTCTCGAATGCATAAATGTCATATCTCATGAATAGCAAGTGTACCGTCATTATTTTCACTTTAAGGAGACAGCCCTTGCACAGAGTAAACTGTCAGAGGAGGGCGTAGAGCGTTGATGTTTCCGTAATCCAGTTAATCACGGGCCAGACAACTCCATGGAGCCGTAGTGATGTGCACAGCACATTTCATGTCATTTCCTTGGAACAGCCCGACATGAAACCCCACTAAGTGATCAAGCTGTGGTCATCAAATCTTAATCAATTGTGTGTTCCCCTCCTACCCCTATATCGAGCGAATTAAATAAAGAGTTTCAGTTGAATGCCTGGTATGTGGAGCCTTTGCTTAGCGTTTCCTTCTGTCAGAGTCCTGACCTTTCCAGATCCCGTTACCCTATCAAAAGGCTCAATTTTCACAGCGAGCCCTTTTTCTAGTCATGTTTTTACTGCTGTTGTTATTTACTTGCCTTTACTCTGGCAAAGAGCCAGCCAACAGTCAGCCATCGATTCACCCCAAAATACCAGGGGTGCAACACATAACACAGCTAACAAAAAAGGAGCCTGCTGCGCTCTATGCATCCTAACCCTATTCTGAGCAAAGACTGGTAATTATTTTCCCATTTCCACTGGCCCGGGTATTTGGGGGGGGTGGGGCAGTTGGGGGGTGATTTCACCCCTTTACTTCCAGGTGGGTTAATCTGCTCAGAAATCGATGCCATCAGTCACCAAGGACTGTGATTCGTATGGCTTTGGGGAAAAAATAGGTTAGGAACGGGAGGAGGACAGTGGCCTATTGATCTTGGCTGTGTATGTGTTTGTGTGTGTGTGTATGTGTGTGTGTGTGCGCGCTTTCCGTGTGAATACCTACAGCGATGCTCCAGATTAGTGTGAGGTGTCGATAGATGGAGGCCTCTTAGTGGCCAAGGGTGGTGACGGCATCCGGTTACGCTGACCGATTCGGAAGCTCCAGGATTCGATTTGTGTCTGTGCATTGAGGGTATGTCTATGTAGTGGTGCTGGTGATGAGTGTGTGTGTGTGTGTGTGTATGTGTGTGTGTGCGTGGTAAAAGGCAGATGGATGGGAATGCATCTGCCAGACACACCAGTATGGAAGTTGGGTGTCTGGAAGACTGGCTGGGGTTGTGGGGGGATTTGTCGGAGCCAGACGGAACACTGTAAGCAGAGAGGAACTTGTAACTCTCCTGTTGAAATGGGGCTCGTCTTAATGAGGCGCACAAGCTGTTGTTTACTCTCCCTGATCCATTTGTCATTTCGACGTCTCATATGGAGGACTATTGCACAAGTGTTTTGTAAACAAGTGTTTCCCGTTTGTGGCCAGAGAGGAGAGCATGGATTCTGATAAGGGCTGTGATGCATTTCCATAATGTGGTCATTGGTAGTGGTGACGGAAGAGCAATCCCTTGGGGTGATGTGCTGTAAGGTCTTTATGTATGAATTAAACAGATTGCGTTTATTGGTTTCATTATCAATTGTTATAGGCAAAACAATTTATCAGTGCTAGAAGTCTGCAAATTAATCAGGGTGGCTGTTTAGAAAACAACTTTTCCTGCATCATACCAATCAAGTTGTCATTTATCATACACTTAGAATATACTCTCATTTATCATGTTTTAATGAAATGAAATTACATTAAAATGAGGAGACAGAAAAGAGTCACAGGAACAAAAAAGTTGCTGATATCAGATTGCTGATAGAGTCTGTTTTGCATGGTAAATGCTTATTTTTGCTAGTGCTTGACAGAGCAAAAAAAAAAAAAACAACAAAAAAAAACCATCAGGGCTTTTTCAAAATCAGACTGAATTAGCAATGACTAACCTCAGAAAAAGACAGACATCTTTGTGCTTTAGCTTGGGGCACAATGTAAAACGAACAGCGCGAAACACATGTTGGACGGCTACATCAAAAGGCAAGCACGTAGCGGTAAACTTGTTAAGCACACATCTTGTCAAATGAGTGGCCCCAAAAGGGAGATACACATGACCAGGCAGACTGCTTGACAAGATTGCCTAAACCCATCCAATTTGCACGCTCTCAGAGTGGGCTTGTTTACAAATGAGGTGAAACGAGGATAGATTTGCTCAGTGTCCCACCAGCCCCCTCAAAGGCTTCGACTCAGCAAACTAGCATTGACCATGTCAGCACTGGCGTTTCCTCTGTCCAATTTGTTTGTCGCTGCAGAGATTGACAGAGTGCATAATCAACATTACTAGGCTCTTTTTTCATTTTATTTCATTATTTTTGTCAGCTTTATGAATTTATTGTGTTTTTATGCTGCTATGATTTCCTTCTGCATGGCTGGATGGCGTTTTGTGTGCAGGTAAAAAATGGGAATGACATTTTTGTATTTAATCTGTCTTGTCATTGCACTTACCTTGCATGCTAATTGCTAACATGGTGGTGAGTGTGAACGTTGCTGTGTGAACATCTAAACTTGGCACAAATCTCACTTCTAGGAAATGAAAGTTTAGCTAGTTGATTAGCGCCAGCTCTGACTGATGGTATGGAAGGAACTCTAAGCCACAAAGCGTCTGCCCAAGATCACCCACACAAATCATAGGAGGTGGGAAAGCAGGCTTTGTAGCTTCACAGTCTAATGAGGGAGGAAGTTGTCATGCTAATAATCCACACAGCAATTACTTTGCTGGCATATCCGTAATAGCATAACCATCAACATAGGGTGAAACAATGACAGCCATGACTTGTTAACAAAAAACGATAACCCAGTTAATAAAGTCCCTTTTTGCCTATTGTGCCAGGCTGTTATCTGTGATAATTGATATTCCTGGTGTGCTAAGAAGTAGACGCCCCAGTTCCAAGCGACACGGGATCCGGCTGTCATACGCTTTGGGACTCACCAGGATTGGCCAATTACCTGGCTTGCCACCGCTGCTAATTGGCTCAGGTCCTGCTGAGGGGAGCCCTGCGTGGTGCCCGTGAGGCGACGACGGCGGTGGCGGTAGCTAACTGAGTCACCGGGCCACCTGCTGAGGCGACCTAAACAGACAGCTGATCGAAGCCGCTCTCTCTTTCTCTCTCCGCACATGCAGCTGCCATTTTGGCTCCAGAGTGTAGCATGCTGCTGTCATGCATGTGACAGGAAGCATCACAGCAGGTGACAGTGTCCTGGCAAAAAGAGCTGTATTTCACAGCTGGCTTGGGTGTCCCAAAAAGCATCGGGGGAGGCCCTAGGGTGTTAGACATCCATTAGGTCTGCATGTGTTTTGTTGCTGCTGTTGTTGTTTTTGTTGTGGTTGCTTATTTTGCTTTGGTTCCCCAAACATCTGCATTGCATCAAGCATGAATGAGTCCATCCTCCAGATTATCCTCTTTTCTAATTGTAGATAAGTCTTCATGATTTCAGTGTCAGACAGGTATATTTCTTGTTGGAGGTGAATCATAGAAAACATGTCAATGCCCTCCCATCTCTTCCTCTCCTATTTTTGTGTATTTAGAAATATGATTATAAAAGAGCTGAATGGCCACAGCAGAACTAGATGTAATTATTACATCGATGACTTACCAGGCAGGCCTTCAACCACACATACACAGCACAGAAAATAAGGTGCAAATTACTTTTGACAAGCCAGAACCTGTTCAAGAAAAAAAAAAAAAAAAAATGTTTCACTTCCACTGTGCTCTCAAAAGGTCTGCAGAAAATAATATGGGGAAGACGGTCTCTAACCTTTTAAATTGTAATAAGTGTCATCATACTTTCAATGGGCTCACCACAAACTGTCGTCTGGAAACATATTGTTAAAAAAAGGTAAGGGTTTATTAAACAAACTTGTCACAGGTTGTTACATAAAGGTTGTTCTGAGTCACCAAAATGAACCTTTTGTTCTTGGCACTTGTGGAAACAATGGCGAGGCGCGGGGAGGCATAGCAAGAGTTGTGTGTAATTACGCAGTGGTGCCACAGCAACAGCACAGGAGGAAACACACTTGGTGCCATAACTGCAGTGCAGCCAAATACCTCTATAATGTTTATTATCATGTCAAATTTAGCCACGTAGCGGTCTTTGTCAAATTTGTACATCCCAAACGTGTTTTTTTTTTTTTTCATCCTCTCTTGCCCTCTCAGTTCATAAAATTCAAGTGAATTGAATGTTCTGCCTTGCCAGTTCACACTCGCTAAACATGATTTGCATTTCTATTTCACAGATGAAACCACAGCTTATGAAGAGAGCGCGGGCAGGCATCTTAAGATTCGCACATTGGGAGTCGTCACGGAGGCTTTCTCTGTTTTTGTAAGTCCTTATTATGCTGGAGACGGAGGCCTCATGTACCGCTGCTATATCGACTGATCCGCTCC
The DNA here is from genome assembly GCA_027497455.2 of Sardinella longiceps. NCBI lineage: Eukaryota > Metazoa > Chordata > Actinopteri > Clupeiformes > Clupeidae > Sardinella > Sardinella longiceps. The sequence continues at coordinate 16,751,792 of JAODXP020000031.1, forward strand.
GGAATCTAACAAACTCTTGCCATCAGTTATCTCAGTCAAATGAGCGCCAGTAATAGAACTTGGCTGTAACGCGTCTAGCTATGAAAGGACGCCATTCACAGTGTGCGCTGGCACCAGGCCAAGGCTGCTCTGCAATGATTCACAAAGAAAACATCGACCTACAGTAGGGCATTTTTCCCTCTCCTGGGAGCTTTTAAAAACAAGATTTTTACAGGTGCAATTCAATCAACAGATATTTAGTTCTTTGCCCTCGTCTAAATCTGTCCAGTATACATCCTATTAAAATGTGGTATGCGACGGAACAAGAGGATTATAATAATCCTGGCCACGACAAAGCCGAGTTGCCTTCATCAGATTTATCTGACTACTTCTCAAATTCCTTTTTGGCTTGTTTGAATGTCAAGCCTTTTATCTGTCTGCCGTAAGTCAACAGTCTTTCCCATATATGCGTAAGGCCAGAGAGGGAGAGAAAGTAGAGTCAGCATCATAGAAAGAGTATTGATCAGGCTTTCAATGAATATGGTAAGAAATGGATCTGACCTCAGGACTAAATGTAATCTATAGGTTTAAAAACCAAGTGCGGTCAAACTTTAACCTTCCTTCTAACCTTTCACCAGGTCAGAGGCCTCCTTATACCTCACAGGAATGGTCAAGGATTTCTTTTTTTTTTCCTCAGTAGTTGCCATGGTAATATGATTTCTTGCAGGCTATGCTCTGTTGCACCATTAGCCTAATTTTTAATGGACATATTCATTGTAGAGTCTACAAAGGTAGATAAAAATTCGATCAGCCAAATTGAGCAGATACAAATGCAAACGAAGCTGATATAGATCACAATAAATGACAATGAAGGAGTTTAGTGAATCGAGACTGGAGTGCCCAGATTGTTCAGCATAATCCTGTAAAAACCCAGCCTTGGGTCAATGGAATAGAGAGAAACAGGGGGAATTATGTGTGTGTGTGTGTGTGTGTGTGTGTGTGTGTGTGTGTGTGTGTGTGTGTGTGTAGAGGGTTTGGCATGGAAAGAGGTGTGTGAGATATTCTGTTGAGGTAGCTAGAGCCTCTGTGGCAGAGCGAGGTGCCAACAATGGGCTTAAGCCCCTTACCACCACCACCCACCTCCCAACACAACACACACACACACACACACACACACACACACACACACACACACACACACCTCTAAATCCTGGATGGGAGATACTGCTGTGCCCCAACATCCTCTTGGCATATGGCTGGGCGATAACAGCGCAAGGAGCGCCGAGCCAGCACTCATCTCCCAGGCTGGACCTCCGTCTTGTTCACCGTGGGGATGGGAGTAATTAAACAGCATCAGGTCCCCCCCCCCACTCCCACACACACACACACACACACACACACACCACTGCCACCCTCCACCCACACACACACACACACACACACACACACACACACACACACACTCACACACACACACACACCACTGCCACCCTCCACACACACACACACACACACACACACACACAGTCACATTTCCTTTTTTAAATCATTCTCAGCTCTCCAGTTGTACATGAGCCTTGCACAAGCCAGGAATGTGGTGCTTCTGTAGCAGATGCAAGCAGACACTCCACATGCATGCGTGAAGTTTGCCATCATCATTCATGGTGCAATTAGAACATTCTAGCAGGGGCCAGCAGGAGGCCGCAATCCATGCAAATGGAACACCAGCAAGGAAGTGGGAAAGAGGCAGGTGTGCAATAATGAGGGTTTTTTTCATTAAGGAGGCACACAGTGAATGATATAATAGACCCTAAACTGCTAGTTGGCATTTGCATATTTTGTTGATCAGCTGTTTTTTTCATTATAATTATTAAGGAGGGTGTTTACACTTCATTTGCGTACAGATATGAGATCTAATAGTTGCATGATTATCTGATTAATATTTTCTTGTTGTCTGCCAATGGTGGTAAAACATCTCTATTTTCCTAAGGCCATTCTCAATAGACCCTAGTAAAGGGGAAAGCACCGTGGCTGTGTGAGAGGGTGGAGCAGATCACTCTCCATGGAGCCCGGAAGAGTGTCATCTAGTGGGGCCCCTCGAGTGGTAGCACTCCAGTGAAAATTACTCCATTCAGTCAATAGTCCTCCAGTCATGAATGAACATCTTGGAGGGGTTTTCAAGGCTTTGGGTATCTGTCAGTAGAGATATAATTACTAATGATTACATTTCTCAGGTGTATTTGTGTGTGTGTGTGTGTGTGTGTGTGTGTGTGTTTGTGTGGTCTTACAACAGTCTAATCATTGGGAGTAGATGGAGAGACAGGCTTATAGAGCGTTACCTAAGGAGTCTATATTTAGGGGGAAATGCCACAATAGGCTACCGAGAAAGTTAAATCAAAAGGAGAGAAGATGTAGCAAATCTGAACCTTTACAGAGTTGTTGTTGAAACCTTTACCAGGATGAGGATGAAGGCCACTTACCTCACTCACGTCAGATGTAGCGCTACGCGCGTTCATCTGATATTCAGCGATAGACGAGATATTTCAGGAGCCAGAAATCCTTGAATCTAACTGGGCAAACGGCTTGTCCATCAATTTAATTGACGTACACTGCAGCCAACCACATCGAAACCAACCGATGACGCTAGTTACGTTTGTTGGATTGGTTGGATTCAAAACAGTTGCTTATTCGCTACGTCACACCCTCTACAGCAGCTAGCTTCCCTGATTGGTCCGGTTAGAGAATAATGGCTTGAAATCTCTCTGATGGGCTTCAACATCAGATCGTTGCGCGGAAGTGCCTTACGAAAGTTACGTAGCGCATGATCTGACGTGAGTGAGGTAAGAAGGCCACTAGGATATTGGATAATAATTATGTGGGCTGAAGCAACTAGCCTTCCCATAGTGCAGCTAAGAGTATTTACTGTTGTTGGGAAAGAAAGAGGGATGAAATGAACACAATCATCCTCTTTGTCAAGGTCACTGTGTGCTGTCAGTGCTGGAGCAGCAGTAGGAGGAAAACAGAACATTCGGTACGACACAACCATATTCTTACACATTGAGGCCTTGTAGAACCTGATAATGTAATAATTTCTAATAATGTAATAACTCCTGATAACGTAATAAAAATTCCCTCATAAGTCCCTAAAACATGTAATAAAACCTGATAATGTAATAAAATCCCAATAATGTAATACAGTGCATTTCCGAATAATGTAAAAATCAGAATACTGGAAATGTAATAAAATGTTACATTAAGGGGAAATTATTACATTATCAGGTTAGCCTCAATTTTGCAAAACATTATTGGGAAATACACCATATTACATTATTAGGATTTATTACATTATCAGGTTTTATTACATGTTTTAGGGACTTATGAGGGAATTTTTGTTACATTATCAGGAGTTATTACATTATTGGGAAATTATTACATTATCAGGTTCTACAAGCCTTGAGATCTTGCTTCCTCCTCCTACGCTAGGCTGAGAGTAAAGACCAAGTAATTTTACTTTCATTTTCAAGTCGAGTCTTGAGACCGGTGTGGATTCTGAGAGCGGACACAAGTACCGCATCACTAGTGAAACATTCATTCAAACTTGTAGTTCCACTCAAACAAGCTGGTCCCTCCGCTCTAACATCAGGTCCACTTTGACCAATCGTATATCAGTAAAGTGTGTTTGGGACATGAGGCTTCATCCTGACACTGGCATGTTTACTGGTCCTGGCAGAAGCCTGGGGCTCTGCAAATGGAAACGAGCAAAGAGGTAGGTCCGTGGGACAGCTGGCGCTTTCTGAACAGCTTTTAGCGGCTAATGACCATTAGCAAAGGGCAGAGTCCTTCAGCTCTACTCCTTTCCCCCCCTCGAAAACACACTCCAATTGGAGCGCAGATGGCCACAGCTGTGGAGATGCCTCTGACACATTTAATGCTCTCTCTCCCTGGTGGTGACACAAGTGAGCAGGATGCTGGGCCTTTGACCACCTGCTGACGACTGGGCATGAAATTCAAAGAGGAAATTACAGGCCGACTTCCTGACAGATCGGACTTTAGATATATATTTGCGGCTACGGGCGGGAGTGAGTTTTTATTTATTCTTTTTTTTTTACATAAGGCAGGCACTGTTGTGTACAAATGCACGACAGAACAACAACATCAAAAATGACTTGGAGAAATGTTTTTCCATTTAGAAAATTGACCTGAATGGATGTTTGTTTTTTGTTTTTGTTTATTTTTTTTTATTTTTTTTTTTTGAGATGGCTTTTGACACAGTTGAGTGTAGCAAAAAATGATGGCTCTACCTAATGAGTGTGATCCTCACAGGCATGAAAGAGAAGAGTGGTTTGGATATGCAGGCTGGTGTAACACTATTAACACATTCTGGTGGTGTCTAAGTAAACATCAGCACGCTAGGGAAGGATTTTAAGGCTGTTGTTTTTCTTCAGTGAAAACTGCTTGATGTGTGACCTCTAGGTATTTGAAAGTGCTGTATTCCATGGGCTGAGTATGGCGCTTTGTGACGTACCCTAGCGCTAGCAAATTGTTTTGCTCAGCCACAAGTCTAGCGATGAGCCATAGGGACATGTGATTAGTCAGCCGTCAGTGGTAGGCTTTTAAAGGAATATTCCACCTCTTTATGAAAATTGGTTATTCACCCCCTTACCTGAAGTTACATATGTGGGTAAAAGCATTTTGATCTCAGTGCTTGTGTTTTCCTAGTGTGGCAACCTCAATTTTCCCCATTTTTTAGCTTTAGCTTAGCATAGGCGCTGGAATGAAAAGTTGCCAGATAGCAACTCTTTGGCAACTTTACTTTCCAGCGCCTATGCTAAGCTAAAGGTAAAATTAGGGTTGCAAGAATTGGAAAGCACATGCACTGAGACCAAAATGCTTTTACCCACATATGTTACTCCAGGTAAGAGGGTGAATAACCAATTTTCATAAAGAGGTGAACTATTCCTTTAACATAGTTCAGGGTATACAAAAATGTTAGCTTTTCCTTCTGAGTGTGAACTTCACAAACAAGGGAACAGTGGTCTGGACAGACTGGTGAAAACCTGTTAGCACATCACCGACCAATCACAACTGTCTATGTGTAGAGAGTAATTGGGCGGGCTTAGCCAAGGAACAGCAGTCATTTGAATCGTCTTGTTCTTTGCTCTGATTGGTTGCAGCCAGTGTCATAAAAAGGGCTCTCTATGACTCTGGTCGTAGCACTATCCTATTGTATACATAACAAAAGTAGTTTGAAAGACAAAAATGATTCTGCCACTTGGATTGAGCTGCGGTCTATTCTTTGTTGCCCGACTGTACATTATATGCTACAGTCTGGCTTGTCAGTGTAGCTGAAACAAACATAGAACCCAACTCAGTGGTGGCAGACGCAGGAAGTTTGGCTTGACCTAGATGTATATAGCATGGAGGCAGTGAAGGCATCCCATCCACAAATATCACGGCAAGTCTGACAATATGTTTTACAGTCAGCTTAATGGCCATCTGACACAATGGGCCCAAGGCAGGGGTGTGTGACTGGGTGTGTGTGTGTGTGTGTGTGTGTGTGTGTGTGTGTGTGTGTGTGTGTGTGTGTGTGTGTGTGTGTGTGTGCCTGATCTGTCTCTCAGTTGGTGGATCACTGGTCTGGGTGACATCCAGCCCTTATGAAAAGAGAGTGCCACCATTGCCCTCCTAAGACTTGGTTGTACACCATGAGCAGAAAAAGGATAAGAAAAGAATTTGAGTGAACTCAGTGAACAAAAGAAAGATTGAAGAAAATGAGAGGAAAAAGTTGACAAGTAAAAATATAAATCCATTTTTTTTTCAGTACATTGTAACAGTTTTTTCCTTTTTTCCACTTTTTTTAATCCCAAAAGAAAACTTGAGAAAAGTCAAAGCGCTTGGTTATTTTGTCAGGAGGCAACACGAGCCCAAAAGACCCATTAATTGCTTCTGAATTTCATCTCTCAAACTAAACAAAGGTGCCACGTTGGCACTCTGAGCCAGACACAAGCCTGGCAGGCACAGCCGCGATGTGTGCCAGGTTTTAACAGCCGTCTCCCAAACTCTGGCTGTGGCATTCACACAGGAAACAGTCATCAAGTTGAGTGAGCTCACCTGTTTGTAGTTAATTTCAATTACATGGCCATTTTATTTGGCCACGTAGAAACCGATGCTGGGCTTTTTTGTCGGCACATATGGGAGACATCAGTCTCTGAGCTTTTCAGATGATGCTCACCTGCTGGCTGATTTTATTTATTTATTTATTTATTTATTTTTGTAGATTCAGGTCAATTTCAGGCTAAATCTGCAAGAGGGTTTCTGCAAAACAATAATTTACCGCCAGTGGGGTAATGCCTGTATCTGTGTGTTACCCTTGCAAGCCTGCGGTAAATGTTGCTTTTTAACACAGAAATCAAACAAGAAAAGAAAATCTGGAAGACATTGTTTCCCATTGTCTCTTTCAACGGAATTGCTGCACACGCTGTCTCAAATTTGGTCATTTTTTGATATCTCGGGTATTGTGTGGGGATTCAGCTGAAATGCTATGTTGTGATTCAGCTGGTGATCCGTGTCAATAACTGTTACTGAGCTCAATGAAGTATCCTGCCTGTGGTGGCTTGTCTGCCTTCGATACGAACCACTGATTCACATGAGCAAAATAACCTCAAGTTTTGACAAAGATGCCCTTTCAGCTGTGAAAACACAATCCAGACGAGTCGATCAGAGATACCGCTGACAGCTATATTCATCAACTTCAAACACTGCCCACCTGCAGGGATTCTGTAGACACTCATAGGGAGTCTCAGTTTGAGGGGACTTCATTAACAAAACAAAGATTTAACACCAGTGAATGAGAGAAATGGAGAGAGAGAGAGAGAGAAGGGGGGATGGCAGAGAGAGTGTGAGGGGAAGCCAGAGGCATGCCTCTGCTGGCGTCATGGTGTGATGGACTGAGCGGGACGTCCAATAAATCTGCGGGGCAGAAGGTAGCAGGCGGGACATATAGGCACCGTTCAGCACCCTCAGCTGAAAACTCCGAGCCCACGGAAGAAGAACATGTCGGGAATGTCGGAGCAGATGCTCGCTCGTGCTGAGAAGCCCGAGAAGCTCGCGCCACTGCCCCCCCCCCCCCCCCCACACACACACACACACACACACACCCTCAGTCTAATTTAAGCCTCTACCTCAGGCCCGGCCCAGATGAAAAATCAGCAGCATGGAAAGTGCTTACACAGCTTGCCCTCCCACTGTCCACATGTGTCCAGGCCAGAAGGAGTCGGAGCTGGGGCAGGACCTCCTCATCCTCGTGTTGCACCACCGACCCACTTCTGAGGCTAGTGATGCTAGCTACACGGCGGCTGGGCACTGGTGACGGAGCGGCCTGACGAGATGCTGTTTGTCCCCCTGCAAATGTCACATGTTCACAGCTTGTCAGCAAAGAGCAGCTGCAGTGGCTCAAAGGCCCGCATGGCAGAGCAGCAGCATCATTTATCAGCTTGTAATTAATTATTAAGTGATGATTAATAAGCCTAAGACACAGTTCTATTTTTAGCATGAACATGTGTTTTGAAGCTTTTCTCCATAATCTGATTAAAAAGGATGGGAAAGGGATAACTTGCAATTAAATAGCCCTACTACACTTTTTTAAAAACTAAATTACAGTATCTCTTAGTGACACTATTATTTGATATTATTTATTTAGGTGGCTTAGTAGCCTAAATGTTAGTGGATCTACCTGAGAATGGATTGTATTTATGTAAGGTTTCAACAAGTTTGTCTTTGTCACTCATGTGCTTAACTCGTGGGTTCAGGGTTTAAATGCCTTGCCACCTACAGAGAGAGAGAGAGACAAAGGTGAGAAAGGTGACTTTGTGTCACAACTCTCTGTCGACTGATGGCCATATTATTGAAATAGTCCATCTCTGTCCTACTCCGTTCCTATTCCACAGCACAACTGAAAGTCGACCATCTCTTGGAATGGGATGACAGAGCAGCTACTCCATGTATAATTCTAAGTTTCTTGCCACAGAGAGTCCTGGAGCTGTATGTGTGTGTGTGTGTGTGTGTGTTTTTTTGTTGTTGTTGTTGTTGTTGTTGTTGCTGTTTTTTCCCTCATTCTCTCTTTTACCATTTCCCCCACTAGCTATCAGAATGTACTGGCAGATAACTTAAGTTTTCCAAGAAAGTATGGCTGGCGCTGGCTTTAAGTGACATTCAAGGTTTACAGGCTTATAGCGTATCATACAGGCTCAAGTCATTTTTCACCCATCAACACGTTGCAGAGGCTTTACCAAACACGGGGCTCTGGGCGAGTGTTTTCAGCGACGTCGCCCAGAGTCGGCCGCCCAGGCCAGCATGGGCAATATATCCTGGCTGTCTGCTGATGCATCACACTCAGACTTCCAGCAGAGCAGGCCCTCCATCGTACATCTTGGCCTGTCACCCATGAGCTGTAATGTTTTTACTTTCACAGAGCCTCCAGCGTGCAGCCCCCCCCTCTCCACCCATCACTGCCAGGGAGGTCTGCTCAATCTCCCCCGCTCAACACGCTCTTTATGGTAAAGGAGGCCTTGCAGTAATATTGCAAGAACCAGTCGCTTCAGGCAAAAAGAGGTGAAATGAAAGTAAAGAACAGGAGTGATTGACAGGGATTTGAGGGTCTGATTGAAATTAAAAAGCACTGGATTTCATATAGTGCTCTTCTTGTCATCAAATGAATTTCTAGTGAGAGTGTACTTTTGATTTTGTCTTGATTTTTTTTTTCTTACCTTTTTTTGTGAAATACTGTTTATTTTATGTCTGGCTGATACACAGCTTTTTTGCTTGTTCAGTAGGCCTCTGTGGAAAAAAAAAACTCTGTTTGCTAGACTGGCAGAATAGAGAACAGCATAGTTTAGTCACTGAGAAAGGAAAGCATCCTCTGAAAAAGATGCATTCATTTAGAATAATGAAGATTCCTGACCTGTTGGGGAGGTGTGTGTGGGTGTGGGTGGGATGGGGGTAAGGGGGGTGGGGGGCTATTGTCGCTG
>JAODXP020000031.1:16765796-16815796 GCA_027497455.2 Sardinella longiceps
GTGGATATATACAGCATCTGTTCCAAAGAAATCAGATTTATTTCAGGTGCTAAATCTAATGGCAACATGTTTCCTGTAACTTTTTTTTTTTTTTACTCCAGGGAACTAAGTCTGTTTTCCATCCATGTGTTTTGACAGTGTGCTTTACTAATGAGTCACGAGGTAAGCCAACACCCCCCCACCCCCACAACACACACACACACACACACACACACACACACACACACACACACACACCACCCTTCCCTCTCCCACAAGCGACCTCCGGCAGCCTGCACCAAACTCATAAACCCTGCCCTTATCACAACTGACATTTTGTACTGTTTTGTCCCCTGTAGCCACAGTTGCATGGCAGGGACAGGGAGGGCTAACGTTTTAACAATTAAGCAACGGAGTTGTGCGCGCACGAGCCCAGGGGGACGAGCTGGCTTTCCCTGATGGTGTTTTTGTTTTAGGTGAAACGGGTTCAGGGATAATCTAGGGCCACACTCCACTGACAGACGTCTCTAATCTGCTTCAAATATGAATCCCCGCACATGAACTTCTGTCTCCTCCTGGGCCAATTCATATTTAACACACTGTCGCAAGCTGGACGCTTCAAAAAGAAAAAAAGGGAGACAAACACACACTTAAATAAATAAGGACCTTTAGGATTCATAGATAGACATAATCTCTAATGCTATAACTACATATTTAGGTTCAGAGATACTGCTTGTATGTCACAGCTAAAAAAAAGTTTTGAAAGGCAATTCTACCTCATATCACATGCATTAAATGTACTAGTCTAAATGCTCGGAGGAAGAGAAACTTCTTGCCTGCTCAATTGAGTTAGGGCCTATCCCCAGATTGAGGCGCGTGTGCTAAATAATGTGGAAACTGCCACTCCAGCCACACTCACACCAGATGTGGGGGTGTTGGGCATCCTGAATAATTCAGACCATCCATATTGTTTCTCCTCCACAGAATCATGGGGGAGTAGGGAAAAGAAGAGAGAAGAGAGGGAGAGAGAAACAGAGAGAGAGGGAAAGAGAGGGTGCCTGTCTGGCATTGTTTATGCTGCAGGAAAACATGAGCGTTTGGGGTGTTTTGCTGTACATTACAGCAGGAATTCATGCTAGGAGAAAAAGCGCTCTTATTATTTGGCAGGGGCCTTGCATATTCAGTGCACAGCAATTCAAACAGGGGCACGGGCAGTTCTTGCCATGAGCAACAATGCTGCTTTTCAAACTGAGGCGTAAAGCCTGGCAGCTAGGACGGATGCTCAACCCTCTCTCTCTCTCTCTCTCTCTCTCTCTCTCTCTCTCTCTCTCTCTCTCTCTCTCTCTCTCTCTCTACACACACACACACACACACACACACACACACACAGAGACTCTCTCTCTCTCTCTCTCTCTCTCTCTCTCTCTCTCTCTCTCTCTCTCTCTCTCTCTCTCTCTCTCTCTCTCTCTCCCACCCCTCTTTTGTTTTGGCTGGCCTTCCCCACGCCCACGCTAGGAAGTGTGAAGTTTACCTCTGCCCATCAAAGCCAAACGAAGAGGCTCTGCTCCATATGCAAGATTAAGACAGCAAATGGACAAAGCAAAACCTTGGCTGTATAATGTGTGGATGACCCAGTTTCTGATGAGACTCTGCCTGCTATAACAGGCGTGTGTGTGTGTGTGTGTGTGTGTGTGTGTGTGTGTGTGTGTGTGTGTGTGTGTGTGTGTGTGTGTGTGTGTGTGTGTGAGAGACTGAGAGAGAGACAGAGAGAGAGAGAGAGTGTGTGTGTGCGTGTGTGTGTGTGTGTGTGTGTGTGTGTGTGTGTGTGTGTGTGTGTGTGTGTGTGTGTGTGTGTGTGTGTGTGTGTGTGTGAGTATGTGTGCATGCTGAACTGCAATCCTTCAATCTCCCAGAAAGATTAAAAATTCATTTGAGTAATTATCTGCCTGACCATGCAGGTTAAGCGCAAAATATTAGTCATCACATTCTGGGTTAACGGTAATGAATGAGACCAATCCGCATGCTGTTGTCAGGACTTTGGGAGTGTGTAGAAAGTGGTGTATGCAAATGTTACCATTTTCTTTCTATTTCTGTCCTTTAAAGAGACTAAGATTATGATTGATCGCCTTTAGTGAATTAATTTCTGCTGCTGGAACTAGGCTACGCTCTCTGGTCGGAAGATGTGGAAGTTGTTTAGATGGAGATGAAGACCAGTGAGGCTTGGGTAGACACGCCACTCCGCTCTCGAGCTGTGTGAAGGAACTCATCAAGACACTGGGTGTCATGGTGACGCATTTCCAAAGACAACTTGCGAGGGATGTGTCTCCATCTTTTTTTTTTTTTCCTTTTTTTGCTTTTCCTTTTTTGTTTTTGAAAGTCATTGCAGATGGCAACCTGCCTCTCCTGTTAGAGGAGGTGTCAGAAAGGATGAGTACGAAAAGCTGAACTGGGTCTGACCCTAGCTTATTTTTTGTTTGTTTGTTTGTTTGATGATTTGTTTGTTTGTTTGTTTTTACTGTGGTTGTCAAACATTCTAGGACAGATGGACACCCTCCTCTTGTTGTTACTATGTCCATTCCAAATGCACCTACTTCTGTCAATATTATTGAGGCTGAAGTCAGTAATGTGATAAGTGATAAAAAAAATTAGTAGGAAGAATCTAGAGTGCAATGCTTTTTAGGGCTAATTACACATGATTGACGGTTCATATGTCAAGTTGGTAGCAGAACCACATTAATCAGATATTTTGTGAGAAAGTTCATTTTTTGTTATTTCAACAGAATGGCAGTAAAAATGGCAGTTTGAGGGGCATGTCAAATCGACAATACACAATGTACACAATGGTCATTTTAAAACATTTGAGAAGCTCAAAACAACATTATACTTCTGGGGAAGTGAGTAGAAAGTCCCTACAGACCAACAAAGTGTCCCTATACTGTACCTTTGGTCTAACATTGTGTAAAACACTATTTAGGAAGAGTCTGAAACTTGAAGTTGTTTAGATGTTATCTTCTGAGGAAGTCCGTAAAAGTCCAGCCGAGCGCAGAGCTAAACATGAAACTATGAATCAGAATTCCAATTTTCTCGTGCATGCAGCTTCCTATGGATCTCAAACGAGATCCTGACAATATAACATAATATGTATAGTCTGACCACGATCGAAAGACCTTTGGGTATGATGACTAAACTACAACCAATCAGAGCAACAAACAAGCCAGTTCAAACAACGCTAAGCCCGCCCAACGACTCCCTGGCCACATAGAATTGTGATTGGCCAAACACCACGTTTGTATGCAACTTAGAGCGTTGTGATTGGCTAAACAGCACCAATGTTTTATCACCACCAATTGGTAATGTCTGAGTACAACCATATGGCTCATGGCTAGACGTACTCTCTGAGAAAATCAGTTAGCTACCGCTAGGGTATGTCTACAGTTATACTAGACAAAATAGTGCATTTACAGTAATTTAGCTGTGCTATCTGCAGGACTTTTACAGACTTTCCCTGGAAAATGGCTTCAACAAGAAACTTTTGGCATGGTACTCGCCTTGTATACAGTGTTCAACCCAATCTGTCTACACACTTACAGAGGTAGGGACACTTTGGTGTGTCTGCAGGGACCCTCAAATCACATGCTGTGCATGTGATTGCGGTGGTCGCCACCAGCTCAACCTATGAGCTACCAATGCATTATTAGCCCTAGAAAGCATCTAGATTCCTCCTTTAACCTAATGTACTACATCATAAACCCCATCTTGATCTTCACAGGCAGCTTTGCTACTGTGAGACCAATGCAGCCGTCAGTTTGCTATCTAACAATGTTATCTTTAAAGCCTTGATTTTCATTCTTACATGAAAATGGTAAATGGTGATTTATACAAGAATAACAGACCTGAAAACGGACAAAAAATAACATAGACAAACAAACAACAATCTATGAAACTTCGGAATGAATCAATGAAATCTGTCAACATAATATAGGCCTATTGTATAATAATATATGCTGGTATACAGTAGGTGCACTCGGTTACAGGCAGTACCAGCAACTGTGTCAGCAATGAAGAGCTATAGAGATTTTCATCTTGTGTTTGAATCTGTGGATAGCAAGTGCCTGAAGGCTTCCTCTCATGCTGTGCAGTGTTTGATGACATGACGTTTTGACTGCCGAGGGTCATGTGCCTCCAGCGGGTAGACGCACGTCTGTAAAGACGAGGACGACTACAAGGCTCTCTCGCACGTCTCTCGTTTGGACCGGCAGATCGTCAGGGGGAAGAATAAACTCATCATCTGTAAGCAAAGAAGGAAAAAAAAGAATGTGTGCTGTCTGTCAGTGCCTGAGCAGTCTGGCAGGAAGCTCTTGGTTAAGGGAAGGGGGCTGGGGGGGCTTGGGTGGTTGGGTGGGGGGGCTTGGGTACAGAGCTGGCGTCGGCTAGGACTCTTGACAGCTGGAGCATTCTGGGGATGGAGCGGAGGAGCGTCCTTGCGACGGTCGGACTGCTGCCAGGTACCTGATTGATGGCACGCCTCGTCTGGACACCGTGTGGCTGGGGCAGATTGGCACAGTCAGAGACATGGGCACAGACTCGGGTGCAACACCGCGCTCAGCATGCGGTGCCTTTACCACAAGAAGTGTGTGTGTGAGTGTGTGTGTGTGTGTGTGTGTGTGTGTGTGTGTGTGTGTGTGTGTGTGTGTGTGTGTGTGTGTGTGTGTGTGTGTGTGTGTGTGTGTGTGTGTGTGTGTGTGTGTGTGTGTGTGTGTAATTTTTGTGGTTGAATGACCAGTACAAGTCCAGCCTGCAGTGTCTGAAGCCCAGTCCACACAATGCTTACTGGATGAATGGAACCCATCTGGTGTTAACACACAGTTGCAGAGTCTATTGTTTCACTGACAAGATAAAACCTTATAAATACATTACCATTATAAACCAGGTGATCTACAGTGTATTTCAACATCAACACTTAAAATACCATTAGCAACCTCATACTATACTATGCTGCACTAAAAAGTAGTTATTTTCTGCAAACTCGATCACTCATGTAAGTACCTTTTTGCCATGGATGCTGCAAACAATCTGTGTAGCCCTAGATAACTTCTAAAGCTAGCTCAAATAAACAGCACATTAAATAAGCTCCAAGGTAATTTATAAAGTTAGTCAACTGGAGATGGCTGACAACATTTTGACTGAAGTTTTTCTGATGTTCTGTTGCATCTAACTGACAGATCTTTTTTTCCGTGATGCTTTTTTGTCAAAGACTTGACTTGAAATTTCATAACCCAGAGAGAGATTCATCAAAGACTGAGGACTTTTACTCCCAATGCCTTTTTCTGAAATGTAATGCATTGGTTGCAACTTTGTCTAAAAATGACAGGGCCCGTTCTAAGATCGAATGACTTTTAGATTATAAGCCATTTTTCCTTTGACCTGACGTTTTTTGTTTGTTTGTTTGTTTGTTTTTTATCTGAAACCTGCTGTCTTTTGATTTGATGTCTGAGATCAGATGATCCTAGTAACCAATATTTTCATAGTCCAATCAGTCAATCAGTTATTTCTCTTGGGAATCATTGTATTTATGGTGAAAAGAAGTTTACCAGCCCAAGATGATATCTTGAATTTCACAAAGAGTTAGGTAACAGTTTGGCTAATGGAAAAATTGTGAAGCTGAAAGAACTTTGAGGTATTTTGCTTTAAAAATGAAAAAAAAAAAGAAAAAAACTGTTTACCAAAACAGTTGCAGAATAATGTTATCGTTGAGGAGTGATTGACGAATCCTTTCAGCCTTAAATGGAATAAGGACACAGCAAAAATATAGTGTGACCTTTTGAAAATAGTCACCATTGATATTTGTGTTAGAGGAGTCAGAGATGTATGCACCACAGCTGAGAGCCATTGCTGTGAGATTTCAGAGAGCATCTTTCCCCAGTGGAGATGCGAGTTACAACTTTGGAGTTAATAAAGCATGCAGCAAGGCAACTTGTGAGGAGAGGAGAGAGGGGGGGGGGGGGTAGAGGAGAAGAGAGAACCCCTGAGGCAGGTTTCACATAAAAAAATGTAAGTAAAAAAAGAGCGAGAAAGAAAGGCAGAGAGACGTACAGTGCTGCTCACAGCAGATTTGAACCTCCCACTGGACTTCCATGCTCCCCCAAAGCTTGTCACCAAGGAAAATGTTCAAGCAACCTTGCAGTCTGTTCAGCCGCGCTCCACATAAATCTCACCTGTGATTTCTCATCCAAGAAAATGGACGATGAAACGACACCTGGCCCATTCTGAGTGCAACATCTGAGGTCTCCTCCTCTTGCGAGAGTACACAGACAAACCATCGCCTCCAAACAGAGAGACAAAATGAAATGGACAAATTTATTTGGTTATGGATCCATCTGTGGGAGAGAAAGAGAGACAGAGAGGAATTTCTTTTTATGCTCATATTTTCTTTTTCCTTTTTTTTTACCTTCATCCATCTTGTATGAATTTGAAATCTTACACTGATACTCATGAATCTTTCATGAGTGAAAACAAACAGACCTACTGCAATTATTAAAGAGGTCTCATACAAATTTTGACATGACATTTTAATGGTTTTCCCTTTTTCCCATTCCCTTTTATTTTCCTAAAGCAATCTAAACAGAATTTCTTACAGTCTGACTCCCATTTCTCAAGGAATAATCTCAAATGTTTTTATTTACAGTCAGCCTTTGTACACAAATCATTACAAAATATAAAACTATTAAAAATTCTGACTGAAACCTAGTAAAGTGTTGGTATTTTTACATCAATAACACATCACTACAGCAACTAGCCTCGTTCTGATTGTTGTTGTTGAAACATAGCCCTGGATGTCTCAATGACTGTTGTTGAGATATAGCCCTGGATAAGTCTGGCTGAATTGTTAATTATTATTTTTTTCTTTTATTTCTTGCTCTTTCCTATTGTTATTTAGTTTTTTAAATAACAATATATTTTTTATTGTTTTGTTTTGTTTTTGTTTGGTTGGGTTTTTTTTTACCACACAGCAGGATTGTCTACTTCACAGCGACATACCAGGACTGTCTACCTCTATTTCTCCCAATGAAAATGCATAGCGCAATGCAATTATCAGTAGGTCCCTCATGAGCGTCTTGTCCCAGAGTATTGATTGCAGTCCGTCTTGTCTAGGTGTTTTGGGAAGGAACTTTAAGTGTGCTCACTTGAGTGTCCTCCAGGAATCCTCCAGACCTTGTTTGGCTGGTAATTTGCAGATGCTACCCATTTTAATCTGAGCATCATCGACCTGGCTTATACCTGCATCACAGAGGGGCATGTTTAACATTTTAAGCAAAAACACTCTTAGGACCTGCCAGACCCTTTACTTTACACACACACACACACACACACACACACACACACACACACACACACTCTCTCTCTCTCTCTCTCTCTCTCTCTCTCTCTCTCTCTCTCTCTCTCTCTCTTTCTCTCTCTCTCCGTTTCTATTTCTTTCTATGTCTCTATCACACACACTCACACGCAAACACACACAAACCCACCCCATACCGTGGTCACTCTTGTGTACAACATCAAATTCGAAGTCAAAGGACAATCAGAGAGCAAAATGTAATCAACCGAAAATAGCACCTGTCTTTGTTGTGCGGGATTGGGGGGAAACATGATGGGTTTCTTCTGAAAGTGGATCTGACACCAGACAATACACCAATCAACGAGTTGCGCTCCCCTCGCCAAGAGCCGCCTCACATTCATTTACGGGGTTGACTTTGGATTTTTTTTTTAGGGACACAGCACTACAAATGCCAAAACAGGAGCATGTTCAGCACATTCCAGAAACAAATAGTATTTGTATGGTGAAAGCATTCTGCTATAACATTTGTATGAGAAAAGGATGAGGGAACCATTTTGACAACAAATGAAAAAAAAAAAAAAACTTTCATAATGGGGTCTGTTCATGCTCTTATAATGGAACTGTCTGAGTGTTTGACTCAGAGTATTTGTTTATTTCTCACACACACACACACACACACTACATACACACACACACACACACACACACACACACACACACACACACACACACACATACATACATACACACACACACACACACACACACACACACACACACACACACACACACCACCAAAGAGATAGTGTGTATATGTTTTTATTATTAATATATATATATATATTTTTTTTTAAATAGCTCATGACAGTGCCTGCCAACTTTTCTATTAAGCAGACAAGATTTGAACATGCCCAGATGAGAAAATGAGCCATGGCTTCATTATGAAGATGATTCTGTTGAAAGGGGGAGAGATAGATATAACTAATAAGTCTGGAAAAAATTCTGATTCATCCTGTGATATGAGATTAAAATACTCTGTGTGAAATTTAGACCAGTTCTTTGCAAGACACTAAGATCAATTGAAGTAATACTTGAAATAAAAGCCTGCATGACCCATTAACTGGTGATTTTCAAGATGATATAAATGCATTATTCTTGTTTTTTAAAAGTTTAACTTTAAAAAGTTTTAAGTTTAACTCCAAGCAAACACTCAAACTCGGCAGTGAGCAAACACTAGTTTTTAACTGGTTGCATGTATTTTTGTTGTTAGTAATTTTGGAAAACAGAAAAAAGGCCAGATGTGTGGGAAGTGTGCCTACCACTTTATCTGCTGTATGGGCTCCACTGGCTCTGAGCTGTGTGGGCCAACCAGTGAATGCAGGGAGGGCTTAGATGGTGTGTTCCAGCGCATAACATATAATACGTCACTCACCACAAAACAGCAGCGATTGGTTGAAGCAAAAAATATCTGCCCACTGGGAAGCAAATGTATGGCAGTGATGTGATTTCAGACACTGCACAAAGTGAAATGATATGAGAGCATTTGAAGCATCATGGCTAGTAGCCTGGCCATGCGCAGAACCACATCAAGGTCTTGGGTCTGGGAAAGATCCATCGGGCTCCATTGATTTACGATATGAGGGTCACAATATGATACAAGTTTTATTTTTTAATGCAGACAAATCAATGATTGAAAATTGGTTACGTACAATTTGCCTTTATATTGCAGCACACAACATATAGTGCTCCTGTCAATCGGAGAAAAAAAAAATCTGCTATTCATAATGTATTTGGACTCTCTCTCTCTCTCTCTCTCTCTCTCTCTCTCTCTCTCTCTCTCTCTCTCTCTCTCACACACACACACACACACACACACACACACACATAGATGACATTTTCACACAAAAGTGTCATGCTGAAAGCTAAGATGTCAGTTATCAGAGTGAGCGCAGTGTTCCATTTGTGGGTCATTCAGTGTATCACATTCCACATTTATGTGAACAGTTCCGTTATTCTCTCTACTCCCAATGCCGAGAGTCGATCTCTTTTCATTCCCAGCTAGTCAGGAGAATATGTACTGTTTTTGATTTATGACTCTTGCATAGGAGACAACATTTCAAGGTGAAATTAAAAGATGCAGTAGCTGTGAATTAGCATCCTCAGAGTCAGGGCTTCACAGATGCACATGCAGGCGCTGTTTAATAGAGGGATTGGCTTATCTGTTCCCTGTGTGCGGCGGGGTTGCCAGGTTTTTCGGGATGGTTTGGCATGAGATGGAGTGCCTCATGAGGAATCTTTGGAAGGAATGCATTGGCATCAGCCTATGAAATGAAACCCAGTTTCTTACAGGCTTACTGTATGTGTGAGTTTTCTGTATGTATAGTATCTCCTCCCGTGCCGTGAAACTTGGCAACACACAAGTACATACAAACATGGCTGCTGCTGCTAATTGTTGATGCTGTGTTATTTTCTCACACTGACTGGGTATTACTAGGGCCAATTAGTCACAGATGACATACTACATTGTAGGAACACCCCTTCCTTCACAAACACACAGAGCATGACTGAGCATACTGAAGTAGCTGTCTCTGTGACAGAGAGAACAATAATGTAAGTATTCCACTTCATAGACCCCAAAAGCTAAGAATGTAATAAAAGAATGTCAGTAAGACTATGAACCCATTATTCTTAAAGCATTATAAATACATAAATGTTATCCATTTTTGCATCCAGTCTTGTAACTACTAGGGATGTAACAATACACTCAACCCAGCATACAATATGATTCACGATATGAATCTCAACACAATACAGTTTTATATAATTTTTAATGCAGACAAATTAGGATTAAAAATACAAACAATGTATCTTTTATATTACAGTTACCACAGGTCTACAAGCATAATCAGCTTTTACAATATATATTATTGTTTTTTTATGTGGACAAATGGCACTAAACATATATTAAGCCTCTAATTGACAATGTTGTCAATGAAGTAGGCCTAGAATATCCTAGGATAGGATATGCTACTGACTAAAAGGCTATTGGGCCCTAGAGATTGAGTTGGCTAAGCATTTAGGCAAGAATTTTTCATTTTTTAAGAGATAAAATGAACCTTAGAAAAGGGAGATATCCTCCGCGCTCCTGTACTTCACAATCTGGTGCGTCACGGGAAAGGACTGGTAATAGTAGGCAAGGAAGAGAGTCACCGGAGCATCTTCAGATGTGGAAAAATAACTGTTTTATTGGGCAAGTGCCAAGACTAACGTTTCGACGTTGTAACGTCTTCTTCAGAGTCAATATGGCAAACCTGGGTAGGTGGTGCTTAAATTAACAGAACACCTGACAGGTACGTAAGGGGCGGTGACCGAATCACCCAAAGGTGCCACTGACAAAGGCTGCACTCAAATAACAGCAAAATCAAAATAGAAACAAACAGACAAGAGAAGAAAAGAAAAAAAGGGAAAAAATTACATTACATGTTTCAACCAACAGGAAAAAATCAAAAGAGTAACATTACAATTCTAAAACACCAGAGTGGTGCGTCAAAAAACAGCAAAGGAAGCCATTGGAGAGAGAGGGGCCAGATGTAGGTTAGACTATAGAAAGCAAGACATATTCAGTTCTTCATTTAGGCCATTAGGTTCCAGTGTATTCAACGTGTAAATCCAAAATGCCTCTCTGCATAGTAATTTGTTGACAATATTGCCACCTCTAGGGGTTATAGAAATTTTGTCTATGCCCCAGAACTTCAAAGAAGCAGGGGAGCCATGATTTGCCTCCATGTAGTGTCTGGCCATAGCATATGTTGCATTCTTGGTGCGTATAGCTGTTTTGTGTTCGGAAATTCTTATTTTTAATTGACGTTTTGTCTGACCAATGTACACAAGGCCGCATGGACACTTCAGGAGGTAAATCACGTGGGTACTGTTGCAGTTGATAAAAGAATTAATCGGAAATGATTTTCCCGTCATTGGATGAGAAAAGGTTTTAGCATTCGTGGAATTAGAACAGTGCGCACAATGACCACACTTGTAAAAGCCTATAGGTGGATTGGAAAGCCAAGTGGTAGGGTGTGAGACCTTCATGTCAGAATGAACTAGTCTGTCACGAATATTACGCGCACGTTTAAAAGCAAACCTCGGTTGCTGCGCACAGATCTCTTGGAGAGACGGGTCACTCTGAAGTATATGCCAGTGCCTTTTAAAGATTTGTTTAATTCTACCTGCTGCAGGCGAATAACGTGTGGAAAAACACAGCCTAGGTTTATCTTTTCGAGTGGATTTTTTAGTCAAAAGGGAGGGGCGGTCAATATTCAATGCTTTGTCCCATGCCGTTTCTACAACGTCTTGCGCGTATCCCCTCTCTAGGAAGCGCTGAGACAGTTGGGACGCCTTAAGCATAAAATCGGGAGTAGAGCTACAGTTTCTCCTCACTCTAAGAAATTGTCCAGTGGGGATATTTCTAATTGTAACGGGTGCTAGGGGGAAGTAAAAGTTCTGTGTGGGATGTTCAAATGTTGGTGCTTGTAATACGTGCTGGGTGTTGATTTCGTGGGTAACGTATTGACCAGTAACGTCAGTGTGAGTGCAACCTAGATTGCTAGAACGACTAATTTGTGAATGAACATGACGTCATGTAGGAGGAACTTTTAAAAGACCTAAGACCCAGGTGGCAGGGCGGCCGCTTTGTCTGGAGAATGCGAGAGTCGGGTGAACACGCCGGAAAAACGCTGTGTTGGTGAGCTGTGTAACTGCAAAAGTAATTCGTTTAGTAGCCCAACTTTTGGGCTACTTTAGTGTAGCCTAGCTAGCGTAGTCAAATATCTTTTTAGTGTCGCCGTTGTGTGGCAGGCAAGTCATCTCCCGACCCTCGTACACTCCTCTGGGTATTGTACTGTGTGTGTGTGCGTGTGTGTGCGCGTGTGTGTGTGTGTGTGTGCACGCGTGTGCGTGCGGGCGTATGCGAGTGTGGGTTCTTTTATTACATTACGCTATATTCAATTAAGCTAGCTGGTTATCTACCTTTTCCAATAAGTCTTGTGTCCCCAACCTGCCTTATTCACGTTTGCTGTGCCTGTGCTTAATTTATACCTACCTGTGTGAGAGATTGGTGTGGTGCATCCTTTTTGTGATTTTGTGGTAATCTCTTTATCGCTTATTAATTGTGTGGATTATGACTATTTGATTATTCAAACACTTGATTCGTATGGTTGGGGATTTTAGAGCCTTAGTGCAATGGTATTTTATCCAGTAGCCTATCTGTCCAGTTCATGAATTGTGAATAAATTATTGCATAACTAGTTCTGTCTGCTGTCTCTATTTGAAGCCACTGAGGTACCAGGCCTATTGTGTTAATTAAGACTTTTACCTGTGTTACAACTGGCGCTGCGAGCAGGGTTAAAGGACTGGTTTCCAGTGGCTTTAAATAGCAGCATTTTTCTAATATGTCTACTACTGAAGGGAATGTGACTCCTGAAGGGAGCTCCAGTACAGGGTCAAATTTTGCACCAATGTTAATGGCCCCATTCTTTCCAGGTAATATGTGGGGTCAAAGGTTTAAAGGGAAAAATTCGGAAATGGGCCTCACTGAATGGGTTGAAAACATAAAATCAATGTTGCGAATGTATAAAATTCCAGATGCTGTGCAGGTTGATTTTATTTTAAGTCATCTAGAGGGGAGGCTAAACGGCAGATTATGGTGGCTGCACCAGAAGAGCGAAACACAGCCGCAAATATTTTTAAGAGGCTCCAAACTTTGTATGGGGACAAACGGCCCACTGCAGTCCTTCGCTCTCTATGCTTTAGCTGCCGACAGGAGGCAATGGAAACTGTAGCTGACTTCTCTTTAAGGTTACAGGAACTTTTTAAAAAATTACAACAAAAAGATCCTGATGGCATTCGTAACCTTGATGCAGTGATGCGTGACCAGTTTGTGGATGGATTGCAAGATAATGTGTTAAAGCGAGAATTGCGCATTCTAATTCGCTCTTCTGAAAGTCTGTCTTTTGCAGCTGTCCACCAAGAGGCTACTATCCGCCTGGAAGCAAGTGGAGAGGTGGGTTTAGCCGCATGCAACGCTGTCGGACAGGTAACCAGAGTCTCGTCCCCTCAGGTGGACTTACAGCAGTTGAAGAAAGAATTGCGAGATGAAATGGCAGCTGAAATCAAGACTCACATGTCAGCGCTATCCAAAGGTATTGTGAGTGAACTCAGAGAAGAGTTTGGCTTAGCCTCTAGGGGAGTGGGGGCTCAGCATCAGGAACTGCAGGACTACCAAGGAGGGCGGCGTCCTAGTTTACCAACCCCTTTGTACGGAGCCAGAGATCCTGTTAGGCCTCGGGCACCACGCCTGCATCGATATGCTTCTGATGGGAGGCCTATTTGTAGTAAATGCAATCAGCCTGGCCACATCCAGAGGCATTGCACACAGAGAGAACGCTCAAATTCACTGGGCTCTTTAAACGCCTAAACCCCACTGACGTGGGGCTGTCAGTGGGGGAAGCGGGAGTGAAGAAAATGGCCTCTGAACATTTAGTGGGACATAGCCCTATTGTTGTTGCTAAGATAGTTGGACAAGAAGTGCCATGTCTGATTGATACAGGCTCTCAAGTTAGCCTTTTAAAAGAGAGTATGTTTAAACAGCTTTTTGGAATCAATGGGCCACCGCTGCAAGACCCTTCTGCATGGCTTTCTCTCACTGCCGCTAATGGGAAGTCAATACCATATGTCGGTTGTTTAGAAGCCTCGGTTGACATCAGTGGCCTAACTGTTCCCCAGTGTGGCATCATAGTGGTGCGGGATCAATGTCTTACTCGCAGCCCATGTTTGTTAGGCATGAATATCCTTCGTCACTGTTGGTCTGTTCTTTTTAAGGAGGGGAGCTACGCTAAGCAGCATGCCAATCCGGCTTTGGTCTTGGAAGCCACTCCTTCTGGACGGCAAGCTTGGACTGCTGCGATGAGGCTCTGTAATGAGGAGGCCAGATTCCAGGACGGACACGGGGAAGTAAGCTACGTGCGAGTGCTGTCCAACACAGAAGTGCCACCTGGAGCCGAGAGGGTTCTCCCTGGACGTGTGCGTGGTGGACCAGGGGGCCGTCCATACCTGGGGTTGGTGGAAGCAACACCAGAGACAGATGCGTACTGGGTAGCACGGGCTGTGGTGTCGGCAAAAGACCATCTGGTTCCAGTCAGAGTGAAAAATGTGAGTAATCGTCCACTCTTCCTAAAAAAATATCAAAAATTAGCGCAACTCTCCTTGATTAAGCCCACAGATGTAGTTTCTGGGGATGTGAAGCTGTCCATGGAGGTGGCCGGAGTCATGGAAGTCCAATTCCAGCCAGGAGCTTCGCTTGTCAATCCTGGCCCAGGAGATGTCCCGGTGGATTTGGACGGCTCCAAGTTGTCTACTGAAGAGCGTCAAATCGTGAGGAACTTTTTGTCTCAACATCAGCATGTTTTCGCTTTAAGTGACCAAGATTATGGTGGTACCCACACAATATTCCATGAGATTCCTACAGGAGATGCAGCTCCGATTCGACAAAGATATCGTCAAATTGCCCCGAGCCTCTATCAAGAGGTGCGGGTACTGTTGCAAGATCTACTGGAGGCTGGTGTGATCCACAAAAGTACGAGCCCATGGGCCTCGCCAATAGTATTGGTGAAGAAAAAGACGGGTCGATACGATTCTGCGTGGACTACCGTAAGGTAAATAGTGTCACACGTAAAGACGCTTTCCCACTTCCGCGGGTGGAAGAATCATTGACTATGTTGTCTCAGGCCAAATTCTTCTCAACTCTTGATCTTGCCAGTGGATACTGGCAAGTTCCAGTCCATCCAGATGATCGGGAAAAAACAGCTTTTACGACACCTATGGGATTGTACGAATGGGACCGTATGCCCTTCGGATTATGTAATGGCCCGGCCACTTTCCAAAGATTAATGGAAGCTTGCTTGGGTGACATGAATTATGAGAGTTTATTGATTTATTTAGACGATATTATTGTCTTTTCATCAGACTTTTCATCCCATCTGCAGAGACTGGAGCTTGTCTTTGAGCGCCTGGTGAAGCATGGCCTGAAATTAAAACCAACCAAATGTCACCTGTTTCAGGGTAAGGTCAAGTATCTGGGCCATGTGGTAACAGAACAGGGAATAGCACCCCTACCAGAGCGAGTGGAATCCATCCAACACTGGCCAAGACCCACCACTATCCGGGAACTTAGGGCTTTTCTAGGTTTAACCGGGTATTATCGTCGCTTTATCAAAGACTTTGCTAAAATTGCCATGCCACTGAATAAACACCTTTGTGGGCTGCCTAGAAGCCATAAGCGCCAGAGTCGAGTGTTGAAAGAGTGGAGACAAGACTCAGAAGATGCATTCCAACAGCTAAAACAAACTTTAGTTCAGGCTCCTGTGTTGGCATATGCCAATTTCACCCTTCCCTTTATAGTGTATACGGACGCAAGCCATCTGGGTTTGGGTGCCGTGTTGGCGCAAGTGCAGCAAGGACAAGAACGGGTAATCGCTTACGCGAGTCGAAGTTTGCATCCGTCAGAGAAAAACGACTCTAATTACAGCTCTTTTAAATTAGAATTTCTGGCTCTTAAATGGGCTGTGACACAGAAGTTCCATGAGTATCTTTTGGGTGCAAAGTTTGTAGTGTTTACTGATAACAATCCACTTGCTCATCTACAAACGGCCAACCTAGGAAGTCTGGAGCAAAGGTGGGCTGCCCAGTTGGCCAATTATAACTTTGATATTAAGTTCAGAGCAGGAAAGACAAATGCTAATGCAGATGCACTTTCTCGAGTACCTTTACAGATCCAGGTTCCAGAAGAGGAGGCTGACCCATTGGAGACGGTGTATGCTAAAGTGGTGCAAGTTTGCTGTGAGGCAGTGGGTATGGACCGTCCTACTGTGGTGATGGATGATTCTTCTAACCAGTGCCCAGAAATGACATCGGTGGACTGGGAAAGAGTCCAACAAGAAGATCCTGTTACCCGTACAGTACTGGATGCCCTTTCAAGATGGCCTCTGGCACCTGCAGAGAGAGCAGCCCTTCCCTTAGCGGTGAAGAAACTGTTGAGACATCGGCCACGACTCTTCCAGAAAAACGGAGTATTGTGCCGCAGACTAAAAGACCCAAAGACTGCAGCAGAATGGCATCAATTAGTACTGCCAGCGGCATGGAGGAAAGAAGCCTGGCGTCTGTGCCATGACCAAGCGGGCCACTTTGGGGAAGAAAAGACGCTACATCTAATGCGGAGTCGCTTTTTCTGGGTGGGACAGGCCCAAGATGTTTCCAGCTGGGGGGCCTCGTGCCCACGTTGCGTCCTAAGAAAAGCCCCTACCACCAAGACAAAAGCCCCATTGGTCCCAATACAGACGTCATTTCCATTAGAATTGGTGCAGATGGATTTTCTCAAATTACCGCCATCGTCACAAGGGTTTCAGCATGTCCTGGTAATGGTGGATGCTTTTACCAAATATGCTTGGGCTGTCCCAACCCGGGATCAGATGGCGACAACCACAGCAAAGGCATTATGGGAACAAATCATCCGTTTTCTGGGATGCCCGCAACGTATCCATGCAGACCAAGGCCCAAACTTTGAATCACAAGTTATGCAACAGCTGTGCACTTGGTACGGGGTGAAGAAAACGCACACAACCCCTTATCACCCACAGGGAAATGGGGGTTGTGAGCGGATGAATCGCACCCTTTTGCAAATGTTGGGCACAATGGAAAATGAAAAGAAAACACATTGGCCCACTTACCTTCCAGAATTGCTTTTCATGTATAACAACACGGTGCACACTGCCACAAATCACACCCCTTCTTACCTTCTTCTTGGCTGGCATCCACGTCTCCCAGTGGATATAGCTCTAGGTACATCACCACCAGATATCTCGGGCTCTGTATCTGAATGGGTCAATGCACATCACCGCCGACTGTCGTATGCACATGACATAGCACGTGAGCATACAGAAAATGTCAAGAAACAACAAAAGAAGTGTTATGATGATTGCCCTTTGAATTCTCCCTTACTTCCAGGAGAGAGAGTGCTGTTAAAGAAACGGGGGGTTAAGCCTTATGGAAAATTAACAGATTATTGGGAAAGTGAACCATATGTTATTGTTAAACAGCCCAATGTAGACCTACCTGTTTATGTGTTGAAACCTGAAAAGGGGGAGGGGAGAGAAATGGTACTACATAGAAATTTGATAAAGCCATGTCCTGTATCTGTTGTGCCAACTAACAATGAGCCTTCTGTCCCCACAGCATGTAATGTTGAGCCATTAACCTCATTGTGGGGTGGTTTGACTTGTACAGGTCCTTCGGGACAGGATCACCTCAGGCATGCTTTGACTGGGGACAGTGACTCAGCCTCCACTGATGGTATGGGCATTCTAACACCCCATACCATTGAACCTTTACCCAACACCAGGGTTCCAAGGGCAGCTGTTGTTCCTGCCAATGTGACTGATTCCTCTGCTCCAGTGGCTGGGCCCTCAGCTACTGCTCCGTCTGCTACGGTGGGTGGGTCCTCAGCTACTGCTCCGCCTGCTCCGGTGGCTGGGTCCTCAGCTACTGCTCCGCCTGCTCCAGTGGCTGGGTCCGCAGCTACTGTTCCGCCTGCTCCAGTGGCTGGACCCGCAGCTACTGCTCCGCCTGCTCCAGTGGCTGGGTCCGCAGCTACTGCTCCGCCTGCTCCAGTGGCTGGACCCTCAGCTACTGCTCCGCCTGCTCCAGTGGCTGGGCCCTCAGCTACTGCCACTGACCCCCTGCTGCGACAGTGGCTGAGCCCCCTGCTGCTACTGACCTTCTTGCTCCAGTGACTGGACACCTCGCTACTGCTACTGACCCGCCTGCTTCAGTGGCTGTGCCCTCAACTACTGACCTTCCTGCTCCAGTGACTGGACTTCCAGCTACCGCTCCTGACCCGCCTGCTTCAATGGCTGGGCCCCCAGCTGCTGCTCCTGACCCTCCTGCTTCAGTGGCTGGGCCCCCAGCTGCTGCTCCTGACCCTCCTGCTTCAGTGGCTGGGCCCCCAGCTGCTGCTCCTGACCCTCCTGCTTCGGTGGCTGGGCCCCCAGCTGCTGCTCCTAACCCTCCTGCTTCGGTGGCTGGGCCCCCAGCTGCTGCTCCTGATCCTCCTGCTTCGGTGGCTGGGCCACCTGCCACTGACGCTCCTGCTCCAGAGACTGGGCCCCCAGCTACTGCCCCTCCCGCTCCAGTGGCTGGGCCTGCAGCTATGGCCCCTGAGCTCCCAGCTACTGCCCCTCTTGTTCCAGTGGCCGTGCCCCCAGTCACTGTTATTGACTGTCCTGCTCCAGACACGGTGGCTATCTTTGATTTGTCCATCACAGACACTGTCCCATCGAGACGGTCGACCCGTCCCAATCGGGGGAAACCACCCTTGCGTCTATTGGAACATTCACAATGATTGGCCATGAGGACATGGCTAATACAAAGTGGGGAGGGATGTAACGGGTGCTAGGGGGAAGTAAAAGTTCTGTGTGGGATGTTCAAATGTTGGTGCTTGTAATACGTGCTGGGTGTTGATTTCGTGGGTAACGTATTGACCAGTAACGTCAGTGTGAGTGCAACCTAGATTGCTAGAACGACTAATTTGTGAATGAACATGACGTCATGTAGGAGGAACTTTTAAAAGACCTAAGACCCAGGTGGCAGGGCGGCCGCTTTGTCTGGAGAATGCGAGAGTCGGGTGAACACGCCGGAAAAACGCTGTGTTGGTGAGCTGTGTAACTGCAAAAGTAATTCGTTTAGTAGCCCAACTTTTGGGCTACTTTAGTGTAGCCTAGCTAGCGTAGTCAAATATCTTTTTAGTGTCGCCGTTGTGTGGCAGGCAAGTCATCTCCCGACCCTCGTACACTCCTCTGGGTATTGTACTGTGTGTGTGTGCGTGTGTGTGCGCGTGTGTGTGTGTGTGTGTGCACGCGTGTGCGTGCGGGCGTATGCGAGTGTGGGTTCTTTTATTACATTACGCTATATTCAATTAAGCTAGCTGGTTATCTACCTTTTCCAATAAGTCTTGTGTCCCCAACCTGCCTTATTCACGTTTGCTGTGCCTGTGCTTAATTTATACCTACCTGTGTGAGAGATTGGTGTGGTGCATCCTTTTTGTGATTTTGTGGTAATCTCTTTATCGCTTATTAATTGTGTGGATTATGACTATTTGATTATTCAAACACTTGATTCGTATGGTTGGGGATTTTAGAGCCTTAGTGCAATGGTATTTTATCCAGTAGCCTATCTGTCCAGTTCATGAATTGTGAATAAATTATTGCATAACTAGTTCTGTCTGCTGTCTCTATTTGAAGCCACTGAGGTACCAGGCCTATTGTGTTAATTAAGACTTTTACCTGTGTTACATAATCAGATGAGGAGGGTGGTTGCTGTCAGCTTGAAGGAGAGTATTTCTGCTCAGTGGTTTTCTATAGACAGTAGTTTGTAGCGTATTGTTCGCATCTTTTAAAATAGTCAAGTCCAAAAAGTTCAGAGACTTTACGTCATGCTCCATAGTAAAAGTAAGGTAGTTGGTACTCGAGTTAACGTACTCAAGGAAATTATTCAGCTCATTAATAGTACCTTTCCATATCATAACTGCGTCATCAATATACCTTTTCCATAATGCCATCTTAGAAAAGAAAGGATTAAGATTTGTGTTAATGAATTTCTCTTCCCATAGACCCATAACAAGGCAGGCATAAGAAGGCGCAAAAGCGCTGCCCATTGCTGTTCCTTGGAGTTGCAAGAAATATCTATCCGCATATTTAAAAAAGTTATTAGAAAGAATAATCTCCACCAGGTCTATTAAAAACGCAGAGGGAGGTAAAATCTCATCAGGGCGTTGTTTAAGATAGTGGGTCATAGCTTCTAAGCCGACATGGTGGGGGATGCACGTATACAAACTTTGCACGTCAAGGGAGACTAAGAGGTCATTCTCGTCACAATGCCAATCATTGATAACATTCAGGATATCAGTAGTGTCCCCAAGATAAGATGGTAAACTATGCACATA
Organism: Sardinella longiceps; assembly: GCA_027497455.2. Taxonomy (NCBI): domain Eukaryota; kingdom Metazoa; phylum Chordata; class Actinopteri; order Clupeiformes; family Clupeidae; genus Sardinella; species Sardinella longiceps. The sequence continues at coordinate 16,786,157 of JAODXP020000031.1, forward strand.
TTTCCTTAAGAAAAAGTCTACATACTGTGACAAAGATTCAGTGAGGCTGTCAATGCTAGACACAATAGGGCGTAATGGAGGGTCAACAAGCCTTTTATGGATTTTTGGTAAGCCATAAAAAACAGGGCAGATAGGGTAGTCCTTCATGAGAAAGGCTTTTTCTTTATCAGTTAACCATCCCCTATGGGAAGAATTATCAATGAAGTTATCAATCATTTTCTTAATGTCACACATCGGGTTAGCAGGTAAAGACTTATATTGTTTTTCGTCGTCCAATAGCTTTAAGATACTGCGTTCATAATTTACAGTACTCATAACTACAACCGCGCCCCCCTTATCGGCAGGGCGAATGATGATGTCGCTTCTTGACTCAAGATCACGCAGAGCATTTATTTCACACTTAGTCATATTCTTAATTTTTGGGGCAGATGCACGATTCAACTCAGCCAAGTCTTTCTCAACCAATTGGCTGAAAGTCAGGATGGTAGGATTCAAGTTTGAAGAAGGTAAAAACCGGGACTTCTTTTTAAACGGAGTCACCTCCCTGGGCACAACAGTGTTGGGGGCATGATAGTTCTTAGAGACTGTGTCACTGTTGGTCAGGACATTGTGTCTTGAAAAAAAGTTCTTGAGATGGAGCGTTCTAAAAAACTTAAAGCAGTCAACTTTGGTCATAAAAGGGTCGTGGTCATTGGAAGGGGCAAATGACAATCCCTTTTTCAGCACTGATGTTTCCTCCTCAGAGAGCTCCAGGTCCGAAATGTTAATCACTGTGTCATCTGGTACCGTGGTGATCGTCTGGTAGGTTGACGGGGCGGGGAAAATGAACCTTGTCTGACAATTAGCCAACATGAATAGTCAAGATCGCAAGACCTATGAATTGTTACATCTTACTTATTACTTGCAATAGTGTTCATAAGAGTTTATACATTTTATCACTGCACTTACTGTATAAGGCATTATGTGCTGTGTTGTGCTATTGTGCTATACAAAAATAATGAAGGACGGAAGTGAAAACTTCCCGAGGCTCAACGCTGTATTTCTATGGCCATACATTTCCGTATGACAACACACCTCGAAGGCCATTACACAGCATATGACCCAATTGCAACTCATGCGTGTACAGAATGGATGTTAATTTAAAACATACAAAATCGTGAAGCTCAGTTGATGACCTTGTCCAGTTGCTGTACAACTTTCTGTAGTTGTAACTGCTGATTTCATTCATGACAGGATTAACTGCAGTTTATCATGTTAGTAATAGTAACCATGTAAAAGAGGTTGAGCATTGAAGAGCATAGTGGAGGTGGATTATTTTCCAATACACACCTTTGTCATTCATTATCATAATATGTACATGCCTGCCAGCCATTCAGACATCAGTATTTCATTTCATGACGTGAGGTCACATAATGAAAATCATGACAGACAATATGTAAGTGGGGTGTTTCCCTGAAGTCCAAACTTCAAGTTGTCAAGTCTAATGATGACATTATAATTAAAAGACTTTGGAATGCATTGTGTTAGGGATAACAGTCACAGAGGTATTTTCCGATTTTGGGGAATGGAATGGATGAAGTTGAGGCTAAGAATGCCACGACACCATGAAGCAACTATTCATGGATACACTGATAAATCTTTATGAATACTGTGTTCATAGAAAATGTTACCAAAATATCCCGATGGAATGAATGAAATTCTTTTTTTTAAAGATATTTTGTAGGGCTTTTGTACCTTTAATTCGATAGGACAGTAGAGAGTATGACAGGAAATGAGTGGGAGAGAGAGAAGAGTATGGATTGGGAAATGACCTCGGGTTGGAATCGAACCCGGGTCCCCAGATTTGCGGTTTGACGCACTAGCTCGCTAAGCTATGCCGCCCCCGGAATGAATGAAATTCTAGTGAAATGAGCCCCTAGCCACCCTTGTACATCCAATGGTGTATGCGTCAGTGTACTCTACTAGGGATTTGGTTCCCTCAACTAGATTTTCTCAAGTAAAAATATGCCTGTACCCTACTCTTTGTTTAAAATGAAGCCTTGTGACTCATGAACTACATCTCTGTGCTTTTGAATGACCAGCATGGAGGAAACATGATGAAGAGGTGGCTGTAGATGCTTTTGTTTGCTGCTTTCTTTCTTTTCTTGCTTCCATATGATTCAACACTGATTCACTTACAAGTGTGACTTAGGACAACAAAAGAGCCTTGAGGGCTTAGGTTTCTATGCATTTGAACCTGCAACTCCTGCAATCTGTTACTGCTCCTGCTTGTTTGAATCAGGGCCGAACAAGCTATGTTGAATGAGAACAATGCAACCTACGTTCAGTTCTTATTGACAATGCAGAAAGATCATCTTTTCAAATGGATGTGGTTGACAAAAACAACACAAGAACACAAATCCCTGCAACCTAAAAAGAAAGCCTTAGCTCACAGAAACACTCAACAGTCAATCAACAATGTTTATGTGTGTGTGTGTGTGTGTGTGTGTGTGTGTGTGTGTGTGTGTGTGTGTGTGTGTGTGTGTGTGTGTGTGTGTGAACAGTCAATCAACAATGTTTATGTGTGTGTGTGGAGCTGTGTGGGCACATCAATTTATGTCCATATGGTTGTCAGCGCTACTGCTTTCAGTGAGAGCAAATACGAGAAGACCTCTGAGCTGTCTTCCATGCTGCTCTCTGACGGCATTCTCACCCTTTGTGCCGAGATGGCTGCTAGTGACAATAACAACCAGAGAGGACTAAACAGCAATTGTGCAAGTAGAGATGCAGCAACTTATGAACTTTATACTCAACGGGCTGGGATGCCATTCCCCATTTGAGCTTATTTATTCATTTACTTCTAAAAATAATGTGCAGCATGGCTGTTGACAAGAGTTGGTGTGCTATAACATTATTAGCAGCAACATGAGGGAGGTACAGTAGACAACACAGACAAGAGAAAACAAAACAAATAGTTAGACAGAACAAAAGAGAGTGAGTTGTTCATCATCCCTCGAGTTCAGTTGAGACACTGAAGTGTGATGCTGCAGAAACACATCCTGAGCTAGTCTGCATCATTTTGAATGGTGACATTTTAAAGGGTACATTTCTCCAGCTTGATGATTAAAAGTTCTGCCTTACATTTTTTTAACGCATCCTAGTCCTCGTTATTGTATTTGGAACCATCAGGATCATTCTAATTAATCACACATCATTACTTTTCAGTGTTTGAAATTAATTTATTTACATATTTACCACTTCATGCAATTAAGCGGGCTAATTTATTCATCTTTGTTAAGTGGAAAAAGTCAGAAGCATGGAGGACAATCTAACCAGTCACAGCTCAGTGAGTCGAGGTTAATCTCAACTCTATGCCGTCACTGCAGCTCAAAGTCCCCAACCACCCGATAAGTGTAGTGACACACATCCCTTACACACACACACACACACACACACAGTCAGCTCACATGTGAGAAAGCAATGCACCACGTTGTTTATAAAATAATTATATGGATCTCCGGGGCAGCTCAAGTGAGAGCATGAAAGGACATGATCGTTGCTAGGGTCTGTCAGACAGCTTTAGGGGTATGTAACGATTAAGCTTGTGGCTTCTGGGGCTTTCTATAGGCTGAATATAGGTGAACATGAAACCTGTCAGGTGCTGTCATACGCAATATAAGGGAAACATTGGAGAGTGCTTCTCCTGTCACAGTAGAGGTGAGAAACTCTCCATCAGGTGAGGAGGAGGTGAAAGAGAGGTGAGAGTAGCCTCAGTAGAATTGCTGAAATGAACGAATGAAATGTGATATTACACAGTGGGTGGGAAGCCTAGACCCTTCATGACTAAAAAAAACATAGGCCCATTTCAAAAGATTCTAAGACTCTGTAAAGGCTATCTTCATACATATTTCAGAAGTGTTAAAGCGAAATGACATCTTGGGGAAATTTTGTTCTGATTAGACTTCATACCGTAGCTGAGACTGCTTTCATCTGGGTCACTAGTGATCTAATGGCTGCAGATTTTGGTGGTCACTTTGTTTTGGTACCTTTGATATGATTGAAACTTCAATTTTAGTCAGCTAACTGAGAGAATTGGCTGGCTTAACCTCCTCTAGAATGGTTCATATCGTATTTACCTAATAGGACTTTTTCTGTTTCAATAGGTAGATTTACTTCCTCTACTGCAGTTATTACTCATGGTGTTCCCCAAGGGGCGATTATGGGAGCAATATTGTTTTTGTTGCACTTGGTACCTTTAGGCCAGTGGTTCTCAACCGGGGTGGCCCGTCCCCCTGGGGGGGGGCGCGGAGACTCTCTCAGGGGGGCGCTAGTAGGCTTCAGGACGAGGTGGGAAAAATGATTACAAAAAAATAATAATAATATTAATAAAGCCCCATGTATGAAATGTAAGTGGTTAATCTACTACAACACACAGAAACAAATCAACCTCAAGTTTTGCGTATGGCTACTGGCCTACATTAGGCTACTTTTCCACACAAAGTGTTATAGGCTGATCGAAGCCCATTCAAAAATACAAACTGCGTGATTTCTTAAATTTCTTAGGTAGCCAAGCGAGGTCGGAAAACCGAGCTTCGCATTCGTAAAGACAGCTAGCGTGGAAACATGTTATCAAAGATAGGCTGAAATGTTATGTGAAGAGAACAAAGTGTATGGACGCGGCCAACATTGTCAAATTGTGCCGAGAACATCCGCACGGAACTGCAGGCAACTGCAGTTCACCAAGCGTCTCAAAAGTGCTTAAAATCCTGCGCTAGCTGATTTGTTTACTACCGGTAATATAAACACTAGCGCTAGTTACGCTATTTACAATTATTTTTCCAGTTCTGATAATGCCCAAGTAGGCCTATGAAATTTAGAAGAATTAAGAGAGGAGACGCACCAACACTGTCACTCATTATCGCTCTCTCCCCCTGACGCGCCTAGACAACACACACGCGCGCGCTCTCTCTCTCTCTCTCTCTTCCTCGGTCTTCTCTTCTTGCACGTATGGCTTATTCTGTATTCTTACATGATTTATTTCAGTAGATAGGCCTACAATCCTTTTTTACTGTTTTAAAAATAGCTTTGATTAAATTTTTGATTCATGTGATACAGCCTATGTTGGCCTATGTTTCACAAAGGTCCCCCAGGTCCAATGAAGCCGCTTTAGGGGGGCCCAGCTTGCAAAAGGTTGAGAACCCCTAGGCCAAGTTATTTGCTATCATAACATATTATTCCACTTTAATCCTGATGATACTCAGCTGTATATCAGTCAAGCCTAACATGATTGAAGATTCTTTATTACATTGTAAAAAACTCTGCAACTATGTGAATGAACTATGTACTCATGCCGACAACTCAGCAACATCGTAACTGGTGATCAAGATGTTTAACTGTGTTTGGATGTATGGGACAGGGAGATTTCACAAAAGCCGATATCAATGTGTTGTGGAAAGACATAGTTTGGTATTCAGAAAATATGTAAAACCATATTGCGTGGGATAATAACGCCACGTCGTGCAATAGTCTCAGTGAGTAGGCCTAGTGCATTTATCATGGTGGAACAGCTCCATGCATCCAATTGCATGTATAGGGATTTGAAAGCCAGTCGTTCATCCAGCCCCCTCTGCCAATGGAGCTTCTTCAGACCCCATCTCTTCATGTGGGTCTGTATTAAGCCTGGCAAGCAATGTCTTATTTACTTGTATTAACCACCCCTCTATGAGCAGACTACAGACTCTTCAGAACTCAGCAGCTAGGCTCCAGGCAAGGACTATCACACCAGTTTTGGCCAAATTACACTGCAGTAGTCTAGTAGCACACAACATCTTACTTCTAGACCCCTCAGATACACCAACCTGTGCCTTTGAACTGTCCCTGAATGTAGACTTGCCCCCAGAAGTGGCCTCTCATTTGCAGTCAGAGCACCAAAGTTCTGGAATAGCTCCCCATTAAATATTAAATATGCCCCTTTAGTGGCATCATTTAAACACAACCAAGGCTTCCCTTAAATGACTGAGTGGTCTCTTCTATTATGTCTTGTGTCACTTTGTTGATTTTATTTCATTCATTATTATTATTATTATTATTATTATTATTATAATGATTGACACACTGTTTTCAGTTATGTAATACTGAAGTATAATTCTGGTGGAATAGTTAGTAATTGTAGACAATAAGGAACATTAAAAAAAAAAAGATTTGGTATGAAATGATAAGCTTTGGATAACAAAATTATAGAGTCGAGTCTTGTATACCTCCCTGAAATATATCAGTAAACAGATGAATCCACACCAGACTATTTTGAGATATGAATCAGACTCCAGTCCACAAGCATTTAAAACAGGAAAGCTTTTTGGCCCACTAAATGATTATATTTTCAAGCATTTATAATGGAGTGTGTGTTCTAACAGAATTAATGATGACATTTTGACTAAAGAATCAAAATGTCAAACTGGCATTCATAAATAGACTTAGTGTTAAATAGGTCCCAGACATTTGTATGCAATTTGTATTCCTCACAGAATAGTGACAGAGCTAACATAATTGTTTACTTAGTCCAAGTCAGACTTAGCCTTGTGAAGCTATTTATAAAACAAAAGTTACTTCTTAGCATTTTCAAAATTCAATTAATCCACTCCATCACCACTATAATACTACATCATTCTGATTCTCCCACATTTCTACATATGAAATGCTTTTATGTGTTGCAGCAGGTTGACATTTGAGAGGGTTGACAAAACAGCACTTTGGCAAGATAACAGTTTGTTCCCTAGCGGTGTGATTTTTATGATGTACTAAACATATAATAGCCAAATTCATGCATTGTTAAAAGGTACAGCTGCCGAGAGGCTTGCTGGCCTTATTAACCCATAGCATTCTGCACAAACATGCCAACTTAGGTGAATATGGAAGTTATTCAATTTCATGGACGGGGTGATTAAACAGTTCAGGATTTTGCATACATGAACAACAAATAAAAGACAGATCTTACTCATCCTGGTGGCTTTTTTTTTAATGTGTTGGTGGCTGTAAAACTTTTGTGTTTCTTTAACTTCATAAACAACCAATTTTACCACTAGCGAAACTATAGTATTTTTTCTGTTATATAAAAGTCAGAATGGGTCTCATGTTTGAGGAAGGTATATTGCATTTCATGACATTAACTTCAACTGGGCTTTGAAATCTTCTAAAATTTCTGTACTTTTCACTGGCGCTCTAGGTTCTCAAGCTCAATTTGGATACTTTAGATACCTTGGCTAGCAGTACATGGTGGTGTTGATCTTATTTGTGTCTTATTGCATGTTCCTGGAGTCAGGCTTGCCCACTGAATGTTTATTACTACCTTCGGCTATTTTTGTTGATCTGGTTACACTTTGAGGTGCAACTCTGCTTATTGTCTTTTCTCGCCATTGTTTTGGATCCTATTTCCGCTCTCATTTACACTACCTTACTATCCCCAGCGGGAGGTGGAGGCAGGAGCAATACTATGGGAATACTAAGACCCTGAACTGAGAAGGATGGAAAGCCTGATATAGGTACCTCAGTGTGATGGATGGGTTCCAGGTCCCTGGTTGCATAGACAAGAGCATGCCTGCACCTGAATGCACATCTGAAGCATATGCATGTGTGCCGCCCTGGAGTCAACATATATGCTAGACTGCCGCTGAATTAAATTAGGTATTGGCTGCCATTCATCTTGAGTCTGATGGCTATTGTGTGTGTGCATGTGTGTGTGTCTGTGTGTTTGTGTGCGTGCATGCGTGCGCACATGTGATGTCACTTTTAACAGAATTTTAAGTCTGTCAATTTTAAATTCATTTTGGTTAGAGCACGAGTCATGCATGGCTTTGCTTGAGTATAGACTGTTTCTTTTGTGTTTCTAATGTTGTCATAGTGACTTTCCGGTGGGCATGCCTAGCTAGAAAATCTATTATCATGAACATCATCTGAATCATACACAACCAATGGGTGCTGAATCAGTGGGGTAATTGTAAATAGGATCAAAATATCATCTAGGGTATGAGATTATTCTCTGATTCTCATTTTTACTGTAGGCTATTGCTTAAAATGACATTCACAACACCGGCATTCACAATACCTTGATTGCAACCAATTAATGAAATGCTCCATCACAAAAATAGAATTTGTTACTCGTCTGTGGAACTAAAAGGACAGAAAAAACACAATGCAATTATTTTAAGCCACCATGCAGTCAAAATGACTGCATAGTGATATGTCAATCAAATCCAACTGTGGTTTGTCCCTCCCTCCTCCCTATTCATTCCTAGTCTGGAGGTGTGTTAGACTGAAGACAGAGGATTTGACTTGATTTAAATTTCGTATTTTCAAATGCCTTGCTTGCTCAATACTTTTTCCTGGATCTCCAACCCTAACTTTAACTCAAATGTTATTTTCTCTAGCCATAATAGCACTGTTTCCTTTGACACAGGTCTTTATCACTGAAAATTTTCACATTCATTCTGCTTTACTTTCTACTACATTGGATGTGAGGTGGCTATAATTCACATTCCGGGATGAAGTAAGAATTTGTGATGAGAACCTGGATTATTATCTTTGACATCATTGAATTAAAAAATCATGGGACTACCAGACGGTCTGAAAGTCATTGTGTCCTTTGCGTATTTCATTTAAAGTGTGTCTTTGAAATGAAGATAAACCACATGGTTTGGAACATGACAGCCAAAGGTGATCCCTGGAGTGTCTTCCTACCGGCTGAGGCAGATTGCCATTTAACTGAACTTAAAACCCCTTGTCCTCACTTGGCCCGTCTTGACACTAATGATGTTCCAGAAAGTTCCTCTAGAGTCTTAAGTGGCCCATACATATACCCTGCCACAGACTCTGTACCATTAGGCGTCAGGTGACTTGATGAAGCTGGGTGAATCTGAACACTAAGCCACCAAATGACACTGGGATTTGCCTCTCTTATTTGTGGCTGCAACCATTTCCAAAGACGCCTTTGTGAAGCTGGCACTGTTAACTTGCTTTATTTGTTGTTTGGCTTGAAGGGGGAAAGAAAAAAAGAATCTCTCTCTCTCTCTCTCTCTCTCTCTCTCTCTCTCTCTCCTCTAAAAACACTGCTATTTCCATTGTATAAGGGTCTTGTGTTTTTATGTGTGTGCTTGCACAAAGCCAAGGGGAGTGACTGTTTGCTCCAGGCTTGTCAGGATGCCAACATTCCCCTGCATTATTTATCTGCCTTGCAGACGGCCATATCCATAGCAACTCCCAGCATGGGCTTTAGATGTCTATTTAGAGGTGGCAGCTGGACACTCTTCTGAAGAAATTGGGGTTGTGTCCATTTCCTGGTTGGAAATAGAAGAAGAAAGTGAAACAGTTTCAAACAGAGTAATCACAATAGTGTAGCGTGTCACTAGGGAAGAAAAAAATATTCTAGTTTACTTTTTTTTTTTTACTCACACTGTCAAGTCTAGATGCATAAGTGAAACAAATGAATAACAATGGAGAACATAGACAACAATAAAATAAAGCACCAAAAAAAAAAAAAAAAAAAAATACAACAACAAGGAAAATGAAAATGATGGTTCAAGTGAAATTCCGAGAGAAATGAAATGGCGGAGCATAAGTTATTCCAATAATATTGTTTGGACAGGGGGAATTTATACATGAAGGAAAATGGAATGAGATACCTGGCCCCAAGGCTCCCTGTGTAACACACACAACACATATTACAATGTCAGGTCATATCACACTGAAAACATGTTAACGCTATGTTTTACTTCAATGGTACACATGCACACACACACACACACACACACACACACACACACACACACACACACACACACACATAGGCAGAGCATGGTGGTGCCGTTGCTGCAGTTGCAAATGTGACCTGACAAATGGATCTCCTTCTCATGGCGAAGGAGGGAGAAGGAGGGGTGGGGCGGGTGTTTGCTGCCTGCCCAGCCGTCGCCCCACAGGGAGAAATGGAACGTCAGGTAAGATGGTTGACAGTCTTCCCCGTGGGTCTTCTGCCGGAGCCGGCGAAGGTGAGGGCGAATGGAGGTGTCTCGGTGCAGTGACAGGTCGCCACCTGAGCATCGGCGTGACCTCTGTCTGAGCTGATGGGAGGTCAACTCAAAAAACACGAATTCCTCATGCAGCATGTTCCAGGTGTACCTCTCTGTCCATGATGAGCCTACCTGTGCTGTCACTCTTTTATTTCTTTTTATTTATTTTTTTTTTCTGGAAGGAAAAAATCATTTTGTATCCTCTGTGGAAATTCTAGAAACCCCCAGTGACTGTGACATGCTGATGCCTGCTCTGAGCAGGGCCGTTTCAAGGTACTTAGGGGGCCCCAAGCAAACAGGACGTGGGGGCCCTTCACTCCCCGTAAATACTTACATGAACCACATTGTTATAATTTTCAAACACCATCAATATAATTATTTGTATTGTACAGCTGTCCAACTCCAGTTTAAAGTAATTTTTTGTTGAAAAACACCACAAACTTAACTACTAAAATGATTAAACAGTCAATCTTGGGGGCCCCTTTCAGCTTGGGGCCCCAGGCAATTGCCTGGTTTGCCTGCCTTGTTGCGACGGCCCTGGCTCTGAGGTAACATAAGGTAGCGTTCAGGTGTTTGATCCTTGTCATTTACATTCACTATAGGCTGTGGATCGTCTTCAGAAACACATTCTCACCACCAGTCCTAGAACTGGGACCGTTCTGTGTATCTGTGCATGAATTGCTAATGTGTCATAGATTGAGTTATATTTGAAGTCCAGAGACATAGCCCAGAGTAGGAGAATCAAGCAATTAAGTCTGACAGGTGACACGCAGTCACACCGTGTCTCGCACTGAGCGTCTCTGTATCACTGTTAATTAAAAATCATAGTAGGCTTTAAGTGTACAAATTCCTCCTCCCTTTTCCTCTAAAGGCAAAGACGTTTCAGACTTTGTTTTCTGCTAATAGACTGAAAGCCAGATTAAATCTTGTTTTCCTTGTCTTTTGTGTCTGTGTGTGTGTCTGTAAGTGTGTGTAAGTGTGTCTGTGTGTGTGCATGTGTGTGTGTGTGTCTTTTTAAACGATGGGAGTGATATTGTCCTGTTCGAAGCGGCTCTCCAGGGTGTGATGTTGGAAGCAGTGGATAAGCTCACAGATAATGAGGAAATTGAAAGGGATGGGGGGGGAGGATAAAAAAGCGCGAGAAAAAGAACAATCCCTCGTCGCGCCTCAGGTTCTCTTTGTCATTTTCCTGCCAATTTGTTGGGGAGAGGGAGAGAATTTAGTGTGAGTGTTTTGGACAACAGTGGACTTAAATGGCTTAGGCTGAATTTACACCCAGTTTGGAGGACCTATTGAGCATTCCTAATGACAAAGGGAGGTGGGTATCGATTGAAATACCTCTGTGTCTTTCCATAATGACCCAGAGGTGAGAGACGGATGGGCAGAGTGAATGTGTGGCATCTGCCATGTCTGAAAGGTAGGCAATATCTGTCATGGGCATTCTGCATGATACACACAGGCAATTTTTTCTCTACTTAAGAAATATAAAAAAAAATTATGTTTTATGTTTGTTTATAAAATCTCTACATCATTACATCAGTGAACTGACACTTCCGTCTCTCTCATTAAATATAAATGGACGCTTAAAAAAGTGCTAAAAACACATAGCCATTAGTAAGCACGTAAATATTTGAAGAGACATTTAAGATGTGTGGTGGGTAGGAGCCTAGTGCACGTTCTTGGATGCTGGCTGCTGGTGGGGAGCTCCTCAAAGGGAGATAATTAGGTCTCTCAGAGGCCCGGCGTGAGATCGCCAGGCAGGCACCGCGGCGAGCATCGAGACTTCCTGGGCACCGGTTCAGATACAGCAGCTGTGTCCCACAGTGAGCCCCGCTGGACCATTTGGAAACATCATAACATAACATCACACATGCACGCACACACACACACACACATTTATATACGCATTCACACACACACACACACATACATACACACTCACACACACACACACACACACAAACATTTATATACGCATTCACAAACACACACATACATACACACATACACACACACTCACAGAAACCAGTATCACACATGCACACACATGCTCTTAAATAGGGTCTATTGCACCCACAGAAACACTGATGAGAACATACACACTCGCTGAAAGGAAAAACACACTCTCACAATCTCAATTAGACACTTACACACACACACACACACACACACACACACACACACACACACACACACACACACACACAAGCACACACACAAACCAACACATGATGATTCCATTAGCGGGAGCTTGGGTCCCATCTGCACCTGTGCACCTGCCAGAGGGCTAGAGGGGAATTCAAGTTATAATGCGCCCTGATCAAGGCCAGCAGGAGGACTCTTATTTGTGCGTCTCCGAGAACACAAACAGCCCATGTGCTCCTTCTGTTTATCACACCCCTGCCCGCCATTCAGGCCACCTCATTCTCTCCCCTGTACGTCAGACATACCATGCTACAATATGGCTCTTGTTTCAACAGCACAGGACAGCACAATCACATCACTTCCCTCAACTGGTTCTAGCTACCAGCCAAAGGTCAGAGCCATTTGCTATGACATCACTGCACTTACATACTGTATACAAGCAGAGAGGATTCAAGTGGAGTATTCCATTATCTTTGATACAAGTACTCTTCAAAGGAGAGCAGAGTAAAAACATAGCAATAATGTAAACATAGCCTGTAGTAGTCTAGAGTATCTAGTGTTGTGCTGTGCTAGACATGAAGTACTGGGAAGGCCTCTTAGACTACTACCTTCCAGATATTTCATATAAATGCTGATGAAAAATGGTTGTGATACTATCAAGCTTTTGAAACCAAGACATGCCTTAAAGAAGTCCAGATTCTAACAGTTATAGGAGGAACAGCAAGCACTGTTGCACTCCAGCTTTCACTGACGTTCCAAAGCTCTTTTCATCACCTTGGGCCCTGGGAGGCTGTTGCTGAAAAGGAGCACATGAGACACTCAGGCCGTCAATCCCATTGCTCTGACTGTCTTCTAGTTTAAGCCTCCCTGGCTCTTCCACAAGCTTGCTGGGGAGGATCACACCACGCTAATGGCATGATGTCTGCCATGGAAGTGGGCCTCACACCCGAGGGTGTCCGCTCTGTCACTGCTAATCACCGACCATGCCGCTGCCACTGCTGGGCGCTCGCCACTGGCTCTGTGGCTCTGCCTGTCAGCGGGAACAGTGCCCTGTGGTGGTGCTTACTGGACTTGGTACCCTCCCCCCCCAAAACACACACACACACACACACACACACACACACACACACACACACACACACACACACACACACACACACACACATGCATGCACACATGCCACATACACACACACACACACACACACACACACACACACACACACACACACACACACACACACACACACACACACACACACACACACACACACACACAGAGAGATGACCTGTAACTACCACAGGTCAGGTGGTGGAGTGCACAGACTGACCGGCTGACCTCCCCATCACACATGTGGTGACCTCTCCATCCAGTCCTCATCCATTACTTCCCCTTTTCCTCATATTTAAAGAGGGCCAATTGCACAAGCCATCTGTATGTGCGTGTGTGTGTGTGTGTGTGTGTGTGTGTGTGTGTGTGTGTGTGTGTATGTGCAGGCTGTATCACGACTAAATGAGCAAATAATTCATTAAGGCAGCCCTTGATCCGATTTGACACACGTCATTTGTTAAAGGAGCGGCCGGTCGGTCCAGTGCAGTGCAGCGCGGCTGTGGAAAATGAATCAGTCATCACGGGAGGATGAGGAAGAGGAGACATGATCGCACCAGAGGAGGTTCCAGGCAAGAGGCCCTGACCCCGCAGCTCCAGTGGGCCAGTGAACCGGGTGGGAGAGGAGGTGGTGGGTGGGGTGGGTGGGGATGGTGGGGGTTGGAGATGAGGAGGAATGTCACTGCAGAAGCCTCAGTGCCACACGGGTGGGTGGGTACGAAGCACTGAAGGCCTAATTGGTCTGCCTAGGGCAATGGGCTGAAGAGAGTGAGAGAGAGAGAGAGAGAGAGACGGAGAGAGAGAGAAAGAGAGAGATTAAATGAGACCGAGACGAGGTAGAAAATGAGAGAGAAGAGAGTGTGAAAAACATCAAAAAAGGAGAAATAGGTGAATAAGAGAAGAAATAGGTGAAAAAGATGAAGAATGGCAAGAGAAAGCAGCGGAGGAATACAACATTGGTGTGAAAGATGGAGTGGAGTCTGGAGTGGGATCAAATCTGCTGTGACAAGAAGAGTTACAAAGAGTTGGAGATAGAGAGAGAAAAAAAGAGAGAGGTGAAAATGTGAAGCGAAAGAAAAGAGAATAAAAAACGAAAATGTAAAGCAACAAAGCCAAGAAGATGGAGGAAGAGAGTTTGTGTGTCCGAAAAAGAGTGTGTCCAAGAGTATGTGCGTGTGTGTGTGTGCGTGTGTGTGTGTGTGTGTGTGTGTGTGTATGTGTGTGTGTGTCCCTGAGGACAACGGCCAGTTCGGTACTGTCTGTTTGTACCGGCTGCTTTCAGAGCAGGTCAGTGGAGCGATGAGCAGAGCAAGGGAAGGGGCCGTGACACCCCCGCTCCCGCGATGCCACCTCGAAGAAGTCACGCACCGCTGCTCAGACCTCCCGCGCTCCCGCGCCACTAAATGCACCCACCGTGTTTGTTCTCTGAAGCCAATGCATGATTTATGGCCTGTTCATTTATACGCTCTTGTGTTGTAGAGGATTGTGCCAGTGCCCATTTTAGTGTTATTTATATATTTATCTGCTGCATATTTATTTATTTTGCATGGCCTCAGATTGGAGGTGTGAGAGAGACAGAGATTGTAATGCAAAACCTGCCGCAGTACAAAGTTGCGTTCAGGCGATGCTGCAGGCGGGAAAACAGACAGAGGCCAATCAACAACAAAATAAATACATGTTGTACACACACACACACACACACACACACACACACACACACACACACACACACACACACACACACACACACACACACTTAAAAGCACACGCAAATATACATCTTCATTTTTGCACACACTCACACTCCTGCAAATTGTTGAAACAGAAAGATAAAAGGCCTTTTCAAAGATGCGCCACAACAAATACACTCAGAGAGCACTGCTGATGTCATATGTCCTTATAGCTCGCATAATGTGAACGCTACATGAATGATGAACGGGGTGTTTGTTTCATGCATCAAGCACCTCTTCAACATGCCTACATATCCAAATACGCAAATACTCACACCCACATACACCAAACAACACACAGAAGCCAAACACATACACAGAAACACACATTGATAGAGACATGCAATGCTATTTCTCACATAATCATAGAGCGTATGGTAATGAGTGCTTGTTTGTGTCTGAGTGAGTTGTTTGTGTGCATGCGCGTACTGAGCTGCAGGAGCGGATGGATCCGGTGCGGGGCGGCAGCGGCAGCAGACGGTGGGCTGGCCGGCGTTGCGTGGGCTGTCGGGACCCCGGCGCATCACGCAGCCAGAAGCTGCAGCAGAAGCAGAAGCAGCAGCAGCAACAGCAGCAGCAGCCGTGGCTCAGGCGCAGGCTCCAGATCTGCCAGCTCCATAAATTAAGCCCCCGGGAGCACGCCGAGCCCACAGCCCAGCTCCACACTACACCACACAGCAGCCTGCACAGCACAGCATCACAACATCGCGCCGCACCACGCCGCTCTGCACCGACCACCGCAGCCACGCTCAGAGCAGATGGAGGGGGTGGAGGTTTCTCTCTTTGCTCTCCTCCAGTGCTCTCTCTCTCTTCCTCTCTTTCTTTCTTTCTTTCCTACTCTTCTTCTTTCCATTGCTCTGTTCATCTCCATCTTATTTCAGGCGAGAGGCCCATTTTTCTTTGGCTCTTTTCATCATTTTTTACCCTCTCTAGGTATATCACTTTCCTCTTTCCGTTTTTTTTCCCTCCACTCCTTTCTACTCTTTAATTTAATCTCTCTCAATCGCTCTCATCCCCTCCCTCTCTCTCTCTGCTCTCTCCCATCCTCTCTCCAGTCTTCAAGCCTCTCTCTCTCTCTCTCTCTGCTCTTTTCTTTCTATCTTTCAGCTTTGTTTCATTCTACCCCGCTTCTCATGTCTCCTGAATTTCTCAATGACTCCCACCATCACCCTCCTCCCCCACCTCTCCTCTTCTCTTTCTTCTTGTCTCCTCTGTTCATTTTCTCTCATCTGCTCTTTCGCTCAGTCACTCACTCATCCCTCTCTCTCCCTTCCCCCCTATCCAGTCTTGCAGTCCTTCCTCAGTGATTCTCCCTCCTCTCATCTCCCCTCTCCTTCTCTCTCTCTCTCTCTCTTTCTCTCTCTCTCTCATCTTCTCATCCCACCTCTCTCTCTCTCTATCTCTTACTTGATCACACTTCTCTCTCTTCATCCACAGACATTTCTATCTCTTTTTTCCTCTCTTTTTGTGCTTTGCTAGGTTAGGGATCCTGGGCTTGGCTCACATCAAAAGCCCTTGTGGTGCACACACACACACACACACACACACACACACACACACACACACACACACACACACACACACACACACACACTGCAGCAGTCTGAAGTGGAGTGGTGAGGGAACTTAGCCAATCCTCTATGGGCACCAGCGCTCACTGCTCCCTCATCCACACACACTACTCACTCACTGCTCTTCTGAGCTCCTTGGTGTGTGTGTGCCACTGCTTCTGCACCAGCACATCAAAAACACAAATGATGGATTTGGGATTACCACCACCAACACATAACCCCCCCCCCCACACACACACACACACACTGCTCTTTTTATCTCTAGATGGCTGTCAACAAAACACTTTTTATGCTATATCAAAATCCATTTCAACAGCTCAGAATATGTGTGTGTGTCTGTGCTTGTGTAACTGCAATTGTATGTAAGTGAATAGATATAGAGGTGGATCATTTCAATAAATCTCTCTCTCTCTCTGTATGTCTCTCTCTCTCTCTCTCTCTGTCTCTCTCTCTCTCTCTCTCTCTCTCTGTGTGTGTGTGTGTGTGTGTGTGTGTGTGTGTGTGTGTGTGTGTGTGTGTGTGTGTGTGTGTGTGTGTGTGTGTGTGTGCAGGAGTGACCCAGAGATTGCATCTTAAGACCATCATCCTCTTCCTGAGGCTGCTCCACCTCTCCACTCCCTCCTTTCATTCCCAGATAAGGCTTTTTTCCCCACTGGCTATTGAGCTGGGCAGCCCCCAACAACAACATGATGCATCTTACCATAATAAAGCCATCTATCTCGAAAGCCACAAATGTCTCTTCACATATCGCAAACCATGTAACCCTTCAGCTTCACCTGTGTCAGGTGTATGATGACCCAATCGAGTACAATAAAGTACACCATTGTTAGAATTGTACCGATTAAAAGCATCACTAAAAGATAATGTTTTGCAAATCCTGACATAAACAATATGGCGATAGTCTCTAGGGGCAGTGTACTGTATCTGTAGGCCAGTAGCTACTGAGCTCATCCCCATGAAAACTTTAGGTTTTATCATTAGTCAGCAAAATCTCACAAGGAATACATTCTGAGCAAATAAAGCCAGGTGAGAATCACAAATCATTACTAGAAGAACAAGAATTCAATTTTTCAGGGTCTTTTTTTTCTTCTTTTCTCCGATGAGAGTCTTAATCTATTTAGCCTGTCGAAGCGGCATCTAAATCGAAGCAACTGAACAAACGCACACTGACAGCCTTGACATTGTTAGGCATAACACAAACACACACACACACACACACACACACACACACACACACACACACACACACACACACACACACACTTTCTGCTGCAGGTTTCAGCAGGCATAGACATCCTCAGTGGCCCCCTCTGCAATGCACAAACGGATAGGTGCGGCATGACAGATGCCTCCGAGGAGGAGTAAGAAGACAGGACAGGTCTCCATAGCTGCATCTAAAGGTGAACAGCGAGGCACGTATGACTACATTCCCACACCTGACACAATGAGCCTTCCAAAGGCACACGAATAACCTTAACAGGTGTGAAGAACTCTCACACACACACTCACACACACACTTCAACGTTTACATGCAGTGACACTTTTTTTTTTTTTTTTTTTTGCTGATTTTCAGAAAAAGGCAGTCAATTGTGTCCTTGCTGAGCCATTTATCGATCCATTGGCCATCAAGGACTGAGTTGGATTGGTCTAAATCCCTTTAAGCCAAAAAAAGGAGAGAGGAGAGGCAGAGGAGCTAGGAATCAATCAATGAGGCCTCAATCGGACTGGAAGAGGAGAACAAACACACCTTGGAGCGCAACACGCCCATGTACCCCCCTAGTTTGTCACAGTCTGATTCACCATCTGTCTCCAAGAGTGCAGGCCTGTCCTTGAATTAGCTATTCTTTCTGAAAGCAGACACTGACTTGCTCTGTTGACATGACACACACAGACAGTCTGGACAAAAAGTATGTAGAAAAAAAAAAGAAAAAAAATGAAAGAGCTAGGGGTGGAGAACATGTGGGGTAGAAATAAATAAATAAAGTTCAAAGAAGGTCCCTTTGGACAACCAAAACAAAACACCAAAGGGGCTAAAATAATGACAGACGGAGAGTTGTATGCCTTGTTTCATATCAAAATCCTAATTAGCGTACACATTTTTTCTAAAAGACTTCTAACCTTTTAATAGTCACATAAAAAGTAAACTACATTTCTAATGTTGACATTTACCCAAAGGATAATCTCTTTTTTCCTCCCCCTATCAATATTCCTGTTGTGTCTACCAGTGAGTCTTTTGAAGTTTCGTGCAGTGCAAAGGGGATAATAACCTTGGCCCACTTCAGACCAGGACTTGACCATCCAGCTAATTATAAAACTCAATATCAGACACAGGGGCACTGCACTTCAGGTTTCCTTTGGGTCTTGGCCAACTGTTCTTGAGCAAAATGAGGGGAGAAAAAAAAAAAAAGAATTTAAAAAATGGTGGGACAGCCATTTTCTAAATGGACAATTTTGAAATGCAGGACCTGTGTGTGTGTTAGAAATGTAGAAATGTGGATATTTCCCTCCAGGTAAAATGGCTGTGTTTAGGGGGGCATAAAGCCATTAATACTCCACTGAGCACTGCAGCAGGAAATGACCAAATCAATAAACAAAGCGTGAGCATGGGGACAACAATTAGAGATGCGCTGGGACCCGTGGATCCCAACAGTCACTATGTCCGAGAGACCATTTGGTGGTGTGGAAAATGTTTGATGTTGGCCAAGTCCAGCTGGGATTGTGCCACGTTCAAGCACACCCCCCTTTTTTCCATCAGAGAATGTGTCTCCAGGCTGCTGTTTGACTGGCACAGTTTGACATTGGAATAATTGGAAAATTGGGATATTTGCAAATTTGGAAGATCTTAATCAGATTAACCCCCTACACTGTGGGCCATACGTTTTGCCATTTAATTCAATTAGGCCTGGGTATTGTTCAAATAAGCACTGTTTGGCCATAGGGCCATGGGTGGGTCATAAGTGCCAAAGTGCTATCGCTAGGGAAAGAAATGGAGCAAAAGAAAAAAAACAGTAAAACAAAATGGTCCTCATAATTGAGATTCATTCCACCAAATGAAAAAATGTATGTCACCATTAAACACCTTAGCAATGCAACTGAGGCATAGAAGACTTTAGTAGCCGACAGTAAAATATATGGCCCAGTCCATCAAAGTAATCAGAGTACAATAGAATGTCCCGAACATGTGGGGCTTTCCAGAAAATGACTAAGAGTAGTACATCATTGCACATGCCCTTCAAATCAGGATGCCTTATAAAAATAAAAATCAATATTATCACCATCATTATGATTCTCATCAAAAATAACAGTACATTGTTACTGTTGCTGACAGAGAGAGTGTGAGTGGGAGAGAGAGAGAGAGAGAGAGAGAGAGAGAGAGAGAGAGAGTGTGTGTGTGTGTGTGTGTGTGTGTGAGAGAGAGAGAGAGAGAGAGAGAGAGAGAGAGAGAGAGAGAGAGAGAGAGAGAGAGAGAGAGAGAAACCACATTACCTGCATGCGGCATTGACCTACATTTAGCAAAACAAAGTGCACCTTGTTCCCTCTGTAGTTCTCGATGAAGACAAAACACATGTTTAGAAATAATACAAAGATAGCACTGCTTAGCAGACAACATCATTACATTTCAAACAAGAGCCATGACTTTGGATCTCTATTGTCTCTTTATAAAACTGAAAATATCTTCCAGGCCATAAATGATGTTCAGTATGCATCTTGTGTATAGTACTGACCAAACACTATAGCAACCTGTCTTGTAACACAGTGTGCTCTGCTGAATACGGCAAAGAGCAGTGGTGTGCTTACATATCCAACATATGTTGAACCTTGTACACCATGCCCTCTCCATCAGCTGTCCATGCCCTTGTCTCAACCTCAGCATTTATTAACTTGACAGCTAAATACCGCTGTGACTGGAGCTTAGAGGCAGCTATTTCTCCCCTCAATTTTAGACCGTCAGGATGTGCAATTCAGCCATTTTGAGTCACAACACAAATTAATATAGTGTGTAAACACTTTCCTCGCTACCCATGCCCCCACAGATTGATGTTAAATATGCATGTAAATATTGCATGACAAAAACCCCTTAACCATTTCACTGGGATCACACAAGGAGCACAAATAAGAGAATAAAATGCTCCCAAAACCAGTAGTTACTCCACCTCAACCACACTTTATTTTAAAAATAAAAATTAAATTAAATAAAAAATAGGCAGGTCGAATGTAGCAAAGCATAGAAATGTCATTCTGAGACACATCATCGAGAATGCTGCGACAAATAATTGATGAGCTGTGGTGGCACATTCCACAGTAACACAGATAATTATCACCCTTTTGATGAGCAGTCAGCTTGGAGTGATGGGTAGCCAACAAAAAAAAGAAAAGAAAACGAAAAAAGTCAGAAATAATAGATCTGAAGGTCAGGCTTCAATTTTCATGGTGTGTGTGTGTGTGTGTGTGTGTGTGTGTGTGTGTGTGTGTGTGTGTGTGTGTGTGTGTGCCTGTCTGTCTGTCTGTAGGCATATGTGTTTGCGTTGTCCAAGATAAACTGATTTCAATTATATTTAAGATGGTGATGGATTTATTAATCTGATCATTCCTGCTTGAAAAATGAAAATGTTTTCATAAAGTAAAGGTCTTCATCACTTCAATCAAATGCATCTGAGCTCACAGTGAAGCTGAGTGTCTATGTTGTCAATCTAGGTGTAATATCCACCTGTTCATTCCAACAAGCCATAATCCAATGGAGGCCCCCATCTCTGCATTTATCGAAACCACACACAACTGACCTTTCAAGTGAAAAAAATAAATAAATAAAAATAACAAAAGCATCGGATTGAATTTGTCTTCAAGGCAGGCTGGTCTTGTTGACACAAAGTATAAGAATAAAATAAAGATAAAATGAAATAATAAAAAAAAATATTATTGACCAAATCAAAACACAGAACAACAAGTGAATATCAGCTGTGAGTTATCTGAGACTATCATTGATGGTACTTTGCATTTTTTTTTTTTTATCTCTATACACGTATTGTAAAATGCAATCTTAAAAATACTCGACGACGCAATTCTTGATCATTCCCTCACGTATGCTGGCGCAGATCCTGATGCACGTATTCACTGTCCATGCATTCTTTCATGACAAGAGCCACTCTGCAGTTCCTATCCCACCTCAGTACACCTTTTGCTCTCATCATTGTTTGAACGGGCGGAGATGCAACAGCGACACCTTGAGTGGAACTTCTCCGGAGTAGCGGTCCCTCTCATCCGCCTCTCTGGCACAAGTTAGATGCAGTGGACTGATTTCCTTAACGTGTCTCGTGTCTTTTACATATATACACTTGCTCTACATTACGGACATGTTAGTTATAAAATGTAATTTCATTTCATTTTGACATATTTGGACGAAATAGATGGCTTTACAAAAGCTCACAATAGTTAAAGTGGATAATAGGCTTCGTGGGGGAGCACTTCTTTATGGACATAAAAAAGCATTCTGATCGCACCCAGTTCTTCTACCATCAACCTATTCCTGACTCTTCACGTATCCAAACACTGCTTTAATTGAAAACACTTTACTTTGAAAAATAGGCCATTACAAAACCACCATATCTATCCCTTTTCTGCCAGACAGTGTCATTTCATCCATTGCGCAACCCATAACCACACAAAATCACGAACCGTTTGTGGCTACATTAACTTCGCAGCATAAGCACTGGAGTGACGTTAGTTGGTCATGCTTATCTGCGTCCCATATATCTGAATGTCAACAATTGGCACACCATAAGATAATACATTTTACATTCATAAGGAGGTGACGCAGCAGATGTCCAAAGTCTGCAAAAGTATAAATAATCCTGATATCAATCAACAATCAAATAATAAACAGAAAGAACATGCATTTACAAGTTTCCTCCCATCTTTTTGTTCATTTCCGCTTGATAACAGAAAACAACAAATACAAATCCTAACTGCGTTTTGTCACAAAAAATAGAGAAATGGCACTTTGAATATATTCATATATAGTTTTATATTTATATATATTTATATTGATAACACGAAAGAAGGTTCGAGTTTGTTTCTTTGCAACTATGGTATGGATCCCAGTGTGTGTTGAGACCATGCGAATCATGCAGATATGATACAGTTTTTATTTACATTACATTCATGCTCGTGCACCATTTCCAAGTCCTCCTTCCTCAGATGTTCTGTCTGATTGCGGCAAATGTCTGTACTGGGTAGGGGGAGGGGATCTTTACATATATTACACTTAGTTCTGTAGCAGAGGCTCGTTGACAACTACAGTCAACTGAAGAACACAAAAATAGGCTAATTCCGAAAGAAGCGACTAAGAAGCTTTGAAGTAGGCGATGCGTCTTTCCCACTCGGTCGTTTCACTTTTTTTTAGTTTATTTGCTTATTTCTCTAGTTTGTATTCCAGCATGAGCTGTCCTCACATATTTAAGCATAACGTTACTTGTCAGAGAGGGAATGGGCTCCACAGTCATAATTCCTATGCGGTACGTCTGCGTTGAATCCACTATGCCAGTAAGCTGAACTGTCGCATACAGTCTGGAGAGAATTTATCTCCGAGGCCGAGGAGTTGCCATCTCTTCGCTTTGATCGTTTACGATTCCGTAAGATAAAGACAAGCATTCCCACAACAGTGAATGCAGAAGTGACAAAGACCAGCAGCAACCCAGGCACCAGTACAGAGATGGATACTCTGCTGGGTTCCAGGTAGTTATTGGACCGTGTCCCTGTGTCTACAGGGAAAGTGCTGTTCTTGGAGAGAGAGGTGGGGGAGACGTTGTCTTTGAGCCGTGGACACAGCACCTCATTTCGAATGTGCCGGAAATCCCGCGCCCAAGACTCTGGTGGGGACTCGCATTTTAGATCACTTACAATGACGTCTGGCCCCAGTTTAACTGCCCACTGTTTGAAAGCAACAATCTTACACGAGCAATCCCATGGGTTACCATGCAAATCAATTTGTATAATGGAGTTGAGCTGATCTAAAACACCAGGCACTGGGAGATATGTGAAATAATTGTTGTGCAGGCTGATTTTGGACAATGCCACCCCTTGAAACACATCCACAGGTAGTGATTTAAGTAAATTGTTGTTGAGAAAAAGGACCCTCAAATTCGGCATGGGACTGAATGAGCCGGCCATGATGAGCTGAATGTCATTGTATTCCAAACTGAGATATTCCAAATTCTGCAGTCCCACAAACATTTCCGCCATTAACGTATCCAGGTAGTTTTTGTCCATGTATAGCCATCTTAACTCAGTAAGATTTTGGAAAGTGCCATTTTCTAGCGTTTTGATATTATTTCCCCCCAAATCAAGTAAATTGAGACTGGTGTAGCCTCTGAGGTGATTTTTTCTCACAGTGTGAATGTTGTTGTCACGCAGATTCAGCTCGTGCGCTGTAATGGGTTTAGGTTTTAAATTGGCAGCGCTTTCTATTTTCTTGCCCTCGCAGTTGACCCCAAGTCCTTGTCTGGTCCCGATCAGTTTGCAGCTGCATGACTGTGGACAGGATGAGTTGGACAGTTGTTCCCTCTCCTCTGCCCCCATTGACTTAGCAGTGGGTTTCAGCTTCCAGTTTTCTTTATCCTTCCTTTTCCCTTTGGATTCTGTGTCACCACCATTTTTATAAGGCGTTGGACTGGGTCCAGGGTCGGAGATATCGTCTTGGGTGGGAGGCGCATCCATGCCCGAGTCTATACCACTCTTTGAAGGGCACAGGTCTGCCTCTGATGTCTCGTTTAGGTCCCTTCCCTGCAGTCGTGTTGGTGCCTCGCAAAGGACACTCCCGATAAGCGCGTTTTGTGGGATATTGTCCAGCCATTCCTTTAGAGACACCAGATCACAGTCACAGTCCCAGGGGTTATCCTCCAATAAAACCTCGACTATGCCAGGTATTTGTTCTAGAATTCCCTCATAAGGCAACGTTTTTATTCGATTTCCCCGTAGGTCGAGGTGCGTAATGGGTACATGTTGAAACACATTTATAGGAAGTGCAGTTATAAGGTTGTCGTTTAGGATCAAAACTTCAAGTTTACTTAAGTCCCTGAACACAGCTGGATCAATGTCTCTCAGTAGATTAAAATCAGCTTGGAGATATTCCAAGTCGTCTAAACCAAGGAATGTGTTCTTTTTAAAAGACCGTATTTTGTTGTTGTTTATGTGCAGCCGTTTAACAAGCTGCAGTCCGAGAAAAGCGCCAGGGACAATGTCGTGCAATCCGTTGTTCTCCAAATGTAAGCTGACAGCATTATAAAAGTTGGCAAACTCATTGGGGAAAAGTCTGGACAAGGAATTCCCGTGGAGTAATAAATGATAAAACTGGGAACTCGGGCCAGTCAGATGATGGAGGTTACTGAAGCCCCTCTTTTCACAGTCAATGTGCAAATCGCCTTCTATTGCATTGCAGGAGCAGATCTGCTCCGTACAAACGTCCCTTGTAACATTTCCAATAGCAACACAAAGAGCCGCCTTCAGCAACACAATCCAAAGAAGCATTTTCAATACGAACAATTCATCCCCGATTTCAAGACATGAATGCAATCAGCGAGTGGATATTCGTTTGAGATTCAAAAAAAATATTTACCACTCTTAAAAAACAAGACGATAGTCCGTAATTATATCCATGTCCATATAGCTTGCTGTGTCCAGGCGTAGGCTGGTAAAACTGACCATAAGATGCACCAGCTCAAGAGAAATCCTTTTGTTCAATCCCCCATCATGATTTTTGAAACCGACACAAAACAATAACACGTTACTTCACTCATCATTAAATCTGGCTTAATGTTTGCGATGACTGACCTTGCAATTTTACAAATCCGTGATTTTCTTGTGGTGCGACGCATGCAGTGAGGTGCTGTTCTTTCTCCCTTGGTGCTGAATTCACACCCCGTAGATTTAATGCCGTTCACAATGCATCGCAAAATAATACCTCCGAATCCTCACATCGTTCGGTGTCTTCCCGTGTCTCCGCTACTGTCTTTTTCCGTTTTTGAATTGCGAAGAAGGTAACCGAGAGACTCTGTTCGTTCCAGCCTGGTGCTCACTGGAAGATCTGACACCCTCTGCTGAGCTGCAATGGCAAAAATCCATCGGGTGAGGGAATGCTGAAAAAAAAAAATCAATCCACATACAGGGCAAGTGTTAAAATGTTCACATTAAAAGCCGTCGATATGTTTAGACTGTGAGTCTTAGTTTGTCGTCTCAGTTTAAGATTTTATAGCTTCTGTTTCTGATTAGATTTCCCGTCCAACTCGGTTGACAATCAGATACACTGAAGTGTTTGTTCCGAGTTGCCTTTTTAAAGTAAACCGCATAGCGGACTGCCAATCTCTAAGAGATTCCCGCTTCGAATGAAGGTTAAAATAACCTCGTTTGGAGTATTCTAAACGCATTTTCCAAAGAATAAGCAAAGCTGCAATGTCGCACTTGTTCTAGCATACAGGTGTTGCTCTCTATGTGGCTTAAGTCTTTTAAAATGAATCCGCAGTTGAATGCGGTAAAATAATTAACTACATGTCGTGCCTGCAACAATCCTGCCCACGAAAGAATCCTACTTCGATTAATGTACCAACACAGGCTGCGTCAAGGGCATATATGTAAACTATGCGCGCATACGTCACCAGTTTCAATAGAAAAAAGCTTTAAAAGAACATAGGATGGATTGTGGATGATTAGGTTAGGCTATTGGTGTAACTACCGTTAACGATTTGGCTCTTTTCCAGCATCTCGTTCTTTATGTCAAGTTACTGCACCTTTTCTTCCTTTTATCATGCAGCTTTCCCTGAAAACGGGCTATATCAAATATGTGGCAGCAGACAGCCTATTTGGCGTCTGTGTGTGAGAATGGATACATGGTAGACAGCTCTGTGCCAGGCATTTCCCTTTAAACTACAGTTATTTGATATCTCCTGAGTCTCAAATCAACATTTGAAATTTCTGGTCTGTAAATGTGTTTCTGATCCTTTTTCCAAGCATTCGTTAGACTGCAGACTGACTTCATCCACATCAGAGGCGCCACCCCACCCCCTCTTCCCAAACATCTTTAATGAGTCTTTCTCAAAATGGGTAGTGGGCGTTCAGTCGTGTGCCTCCAGTTTCCCCTTTTTTATCTGATGATAAAGTGATTTTGTGTTTTTCTTTTTTTTTCTTTTTTTTCCTTTTTTAAGTCAAAAAACAAAGTAATGAACTGCAGTAATGAGCATAGTGTGATTTTGAGGTCTGATGATGCCGATCATTTTACTACTGGGGTACAAAACAATATCAACAGAAACAATGGCATGAAATTGTACAGCAGATTAATGGTCAATTGTAGAGCAGTATAGAAAAGTTTTGATATGAAAGTCTGGCAGATATAACAGTAGCCTACTGTATAGGATAAAAGAAAATACTCCTTTTCTACATGGCCTAAATCCTACTAAGAGCACTGTTGTCTCTGTGACATGCCACACTTGATCCAAAGGTCATCCAAGAGTATTTAGATTACAGCAGCATATCCCATGGTGCTATTGAAAAAGTGACATGAGGTTGAACTCTTTCCACAAATGCTTGTTCTCTGGCAGAGGATGGAATGGTCTCATTTCCTCCAACTTAAGGGCATGTACATTTTAGAGAGTGTAGTTCTTGTAGGTATCTCAAAGTGTCTTAGCAAAGGTTGAGGTAAGCAATGTTATTATCAATGTCACACTTGCTTTGCACCATTCCACTGTAAACCCAGTTTGGGCCTGTCTGCCTCCTGCCCCAGTCAAATGTGTAGTCAACATTGTGTAAATGTGTACTGTATTCATTTAGCAGAGAATCCCTTAAAATAACAATATGTATGTACGGAAATCTACACAGTCAATAGATTTGTTGAGGATCAGAGTATTTTATGATTTGTTTTGTTTTGTTTTGTTTTGTTTTGTTTTGTTTTAGGCATGAGGACTGTCAAAGATGGATGGGAACTGATTTCATCACCTGGGTAATAGCAGCACTCTAGCTGCAAAAGATTAAAGTTTCAACATTAACCCCTGACACCACCTAGGGAGAAAAGACAACAACTCTGACAAAAAGGAAGATAATAAAGAAATATAAAGAAATGACACACACACACAGACACACACACACACACACACACACACACACAAACGCGGTCTCACCTCCACCCTAGTGAAGCATACCATTAATCATATTGTAATTCCTTTAATGCTTGAGGCCTTGAATCGCAGACTGTGTCACTCACTTATCTGAATGCAATTCCAACTTATTAACAGAATGTAACCTTTAACAATACATAACTTTGTTCTGGCTGGAGTCCCCTATTTATCTCTCTGAACAGATGTCTGCTTCCAGCCTGATGCAGCCTCAAATTGGCTCGTCTCCTGCTGCAGCCCTATAAAAGCATGTCGAGATGTTTTGATGTTAAACTAAGCAACCAATAGTCAATACATCCTAGTACACAAACCCTGAGCAAAGACTGAGCGCAGGGTGCCAAGGACATCTCAATGTGCTGCATTCATTAGTGCTTATGGGGAAACAGGAGAAGAGATCTTAGTCTTTATCTGCAGTTGTTATGTTCCCTATGGTCTTTTATTCGTTTTTCTCGTTACCATCTTGCATTACTACTTTTGTTTCTTTTCTTGCTTATACTAGAGCCATATATACTGTGTATATATATATATATATTACTTTCTATGGCTCTGACTTATACAAGGAAGCGCAATAGCAACAGTTTGTGTCATATTATGAAATGATTTGAAATAGTTTCAATATTAGTTTAAAGACTTCATGAATGCTAAAGCCTTGCTCTCTAAACCACACTAAATTTATAATATACTGTATCCAAGATATATCATTTGGATCCTTTTACACCTACTCAGCCACAAATATGACTTTAATATAGGTGAAAATCAATAGGATACTGTAAACAGCATATAAAATAAAGTATAAAAGCCTTAATACAAAAGTCATATTCTGCAAAGCGATCACATTCATTGTTCAAAATCTGTCTCTTCCCCTTTCACACGATCACTTTTAGAGAACACAGTACCCAGCCATTTTAGTCTTTTTAAAGTCTGTTCCATTTCATTAAGCACATACATATGTATGCTGAAACTATCAGGCTTTTCCCCACTAATGCTTTTTATCTGACAGTCTGAGGACATTTCATGAAGCATACATGAACAAGCATCACTGCCTTCCCATCTGTCTCTTCTCATTCAAACTCTCCCCTGACCACGCTATTGGGGCTTCATGAAACAGGCAAAGTAATGCTACAGTGATAATAATAAGCCTCCATATTGTCTGTGACAGTAGCCCCAGATTGCTCTTCACTCTTTCCTCCTTAAAAATGATAGGAGATGAAACATGATGATGTAGGACTAGAGCCCAGATGGCAGGGCGGCACTTTGAGCCTATGTATGTTCAGTCACGAGGCACACACTGTTCATCGTCTGTGAAATATCAGGCCGGACACTCATATGAATAAAGAGCTAATATTCTTTATTTCAAGGCTAAGTATGAGAACTGATGACTTCAGTCTTGGTCTCGGGCTTTGCCAGGATGCCTACAGGTATTCCACAGATGCTGTCTTCTCTTGTCTCGTTTCCTATCCATCATATCTACTACATTTAGTTAAAAAAATATACTATCCTGTTCTAAAGTTTTATTTCTTCTTCCCAGAAAAGATACATTTGGTCCCTTTTATTCCAGATAGCAGTGCCAGAAGCAGGATGTTCTTTGTGTCATGAGGATTTTCATGACTTACAGTAAATTTCAAGATAACAGAGAATCCACAAAGTATGGTATGTATCAAACATGTTTCACTTCAGGTTGCTGTGACTATTCACCTTATTCCGCGGGTAAGCATGGGCGCTGCCATGATGATTGTCATTCAACATCCGGTCTAGCAACGCATTGACTTAGCGTTGTGATATTTGGTGTTTTAACGGTCTAATATAAGTGGTCTTATTATGAAGTTGTGCTCACTATATCCATCAATAAAGTTAGAACAGTTCGTCGGCAGATACAAAATGACGTTTTCAGCAG
>JAODXP020000031.1:16820796-16845796 GCA_027497455.2 Sardinella longiceps
GGAGTCTTTTGACATTCTCGTCTCAAAAATGATTTTTATCTCATTGCTGAATTCCTTTATCTAAATATGAAGTATAGTCCCAAGAAATGTGTTGTGGTGTACCCATTTAAATAAGGATGTAAATTAATAAATAAATGTCATTATGCAAGTAATTTATAAGGAGTGATATTCTGCTATTGTGAATACTGTGCTTACATTTTGCCAGTGAAGAGTCATTGAAGCTAAGCACTAAATATCTGCATAAAGTGCCTTGTGAGTCCTGTGGAGTAAGTAATAAGATCTTGCCCTGGGCAATCAAAAGCTCTCATGTGAGACAAGAGGAGGGTGCACGCCACTTCAGCCTCCGCTAACCAACAGCCCACTGCAGGCCTCAGGAGCTCCAGATGGGCTCATCAGCAAAGAGGAGGGGATGGGAAGGGGGGGGGGCAACACTGCCTGTGAAGGTGTGTGTGTGTGTGTGTGTGTGTGTGTGTGTGTGTGTGTGTGTGTGTGTGTGTGTGTGTATGAGCTCTGCTTGTGTAGCTCTATGTGTGTTTGTATCGGGGCATAGGCAGTCTTTGTGTGTGTGTGTGTGTGTGTGTGTGTGTGTGTGTGTGTGTGTGTGTGTGTGTGTGTATGAGCTCTGCTTGTGTAGCTCTATGTGTGTTTGTATAGGGGCATAGGCAGTCTTTGTATTCCCGAACATACAGTATAGATATGTGTCAGGTTCTGGCTCTCTGAAACTGTGACTTAGACAGATTCCTGAGAAGCTCATGGTACTTGTAAGTCATCTCCACCAAACCCTCTCAATTTAGAGATTCGATCAGGTGCTACTGTTCCCCCCATTGTTCATTATCCCTGCCTTTAACACCTTACATGGGTTAATGATGAATCCATTTTGTGACTGCACTAAAGCCTCATTGTCACTTCCCCTGAGCTTTATATCAAGACTCTTTTATTAAAGGACATCACTCTGCAGGTAAATGATTTGACAGATCAAGAGCAAATCCAGAATCAATAAACCTATTGGCAGGGCATTTGGGATACTCAGTATGTTGAGTCAGATTCAGCCATTCTTTTTGACTTACAAGGAGTGCAGTAGAGTTGACTGAGGCAGCATGGGAGAAGAGTGAAGCAGTGTGAGGGAGGCCTAGAAGTCTGGCTGGCTGCACCACCTGTATTTCCATACTGAATAAAACACATCAGGAACTCTCAGCCAAAAAAACTAAAGGGAGTTCAACAGCAGTACAAACATGTTGTACTGAACTACAGAGTAAGATGCAGCAACTGCTCCATGAAAGATTAAACACACACACACACACACACACACACACACACACACACACACACACACACACACACACACACACACACTCGCACAGAAACACACCAAAATTCCCCACCATCTCAATGTACACTGGCACCCCATGACCTGATTTTTAATGCAAAGTCTTGAGCCTTTCTCTTTTACCATCATCAAAAACTCTCCCCTGACAAGAGAGTATATGTTGGTATTTGTGTGAGGAGGAGCAGTGGCACCTTCCTCATTATTGAGATAAGATCCTAAAAGACATAATGGAGGAGGCTTAGATAGGCAGACTAATTGTATGTGTACAGTGCCACAATCCTTTGACTTCAAATGTCTCAATTAGCTACGTCCTCTCCGCCGTTACCATAGCAGCATTCCCATACCCAGAGCCTCATTTTCATTCGAGGGAGATCATAAACTGCAATTGCACCGGTGGCTGCGCACACACACACACAAACGTGCACACATAAACGTGCACACACACACACACACACACACACACACACATGCACACACACATCCCAATGCTCACATAAATACAAACACACACACACACACACACATATACAGATGTTCATATGCAAACACACAAGGGGAGGTGATGGTGAAGGAGGGATGCTGTGTAATTGTGTGTGTGTGTGTGTGTGTGTGTGTGTGTGTGTGTGTGTGTGTGTGTGCGTGTGTGTGTCTGTGTTTGCGTCTGTGCGTGTGTGTGTGTGTGTGTGTGCGTCTGTGTTTGCGCGTGTGTGTGTGTGTGTGTGTGTGTGTGTGTGTGTGTGTGTGTGTGTGTGTGTGTGTGTGTGTGTGTGTGTGTGTGTGTGTGTGTGTGTGTTCAGGGGATAGTGTGGGGTACGGGTACCAGACAGTGAAGTGCAGGATTCAATTAAAGTGTGTGTTTTCATCAGACGACTGAGTCCCCTCATCATTGTTTTCCAGAATCAATAAGCTTTAAATGACTCGCTGGCTCCCTGTGAATTAGAGACAGACACGCCGTTGCCATAAAGCCAACACACATGCCGTATAAAACCTCTGCCGTACGGAGACGCCTGCTTTATGCTGCATATTATCGCTCCCAATGCCAGTGTGGTGTGCCGCAGTGAATTGAGGGGAGGCTGCTTTCATACACTCTCTAGACTTGATAAAAATTAAAACACTCACCGGCCTCCTCCCCCACAACACACACACACACACACACACACACACACACACACACACACACACACACACACACACACACACCATACGCCGCCTTTTCTTCCACGGTGTGAATTTTTTTTTTTTTTCTATGTCAGTTGTGGAAACTGTAATGCAATTAAGAGAGAAGGACAAAGCCTCAGAAATCACATGCAAAAAGTGAATAAATAAATAAACATGACACCAGTGAGCGTTCTTGTAATTAAACCACAAAGCAAACAGCGGTCTTCCTGCTTGAGGCCAAGTCAGCACAATGGAGCTTAAGAAGGTTATGTGTTCAACTCAGCCATATTGGCAGGGGAGGCTTGCCCATAATTACAATATAAGTCTTGATCCCGCTAGCATTATCCATATGTCTACATTTGAATATGTGTGTGTGTGTGTGTGTGTGTGTGTGTGTGGGTGTGGGTGTGGGTGGGTGGGTGTGTGTTCATGGTTTCCTTTTATGAAATAGGACAGTGTCCAGGAGCATGTGCATGCGACAAAGACTAAAATAGCTCCAGTGATTCATGCACGTAAACACACTAATGGTTTTCTTTTTACTTGATAATTGAAAGAGAGAAACAAATGAAGAAAGACTGACAGCCAATATACTGAAAACTCTCTCTCTCTCCCTCTCTCTCTCTCTCTCCCTCTCTCTCTCTCTCTCTCTCTGTTGTGTTCTGTTTGTGTTTGAGAGAGAGAGAGAGAGAGAGAGAGAGAGAGAGAGAGAGAGAGAAGTACCTGAGAATTACAGATGAAGGAGAATTATATGTGGATAATTCTATGGAGACTGTTATACAGAATCTTCCACATGTTGATGTAGACAGGTTTAAATTATTAATAACGATGAATTAGCGACTGGAAAGACCTTAAAGAGCAGAAATGTTTTTTAATGCGAGCTAGCAGAAATAACAGCTGGTAAATGGATACAAAGAAGAAAGAGGCAAAATTGCCAGAGGAGAATGATGTGTTTAAGATGTGTTGCTCAGATTCAGATTCAATATCAGATTTTACATACAAATAAGCTGGAATGGAATCAACCAGGCAGTCCTTCTACGCCAAAGCGCACCCAAATTATGTTTATTGAATATCAAAAAAAGTTCTAACTTTGGGTGTGTTCCTCTGCTTGTTTTTCTGCAGCAGACTGTTCATGCCAAATAACATAATAAAGCTGGATGCAGCACATCTTCTAAGAGCTATGCATATCAAATTGTTTTAACTCTGATGAATCATGTACTTATCCTACATAGGTAGTAATGTACTGTAGGTGGTTTGAATTCTATAATGAGCATTGGACTATAAATATGTTCTGCAGGAATGGCTGATCAGCATACTATATAATATTATGATTCACACCTGTTAGGTTAGATAGCATGGGATATAATTTGAGAATTCAACGTAGAATAACTTGGTTGAGATGCATACTGTATACTGTATACTGTTACTGACAGATTCTATGCATACTGTAGTGCTCAGTCTTTTGGAAGGCCCAATGTTAATCAACAGCCTGACTTACTGCTGCATGTCTTACTGTACTTCAGTAGCTACCTGACTGATACTGTATGTGCACAGGCTGCTCCTAAACAGGAACATACATTAATGATTCTCTGCTGCAAGGCATCACTCTCTGGCTGACTAACAGACTGGCATAAGGAAATACACTGGCACTTTCTGGCACTAACTCTGCACTAAGACTCAGGCATGGACTGGCCATAGGGCATACAGGGCAATGCCCGGTGGGCTGACGGTCATTTTTGGGGCCGGGGCTGTCATTTACTCATAACTTTCATGAAGGATATTGAGCTAGTTTAATTGAATCTCTCATGTTCATGCAAAATGTCCAACTTACAGTGTTATTTTAACTAGCCACAACGTTATTATTGAATAAATTTGTGGTGGGCAGCTATGGCTAAAAATGCCTTGGGCCATTTTTTGGTCCCAGTCCAGCCCTGCTAAGACTGGACAGTGGGGGTTGAAGATTGGGAAGCTGGTTGGAATAATTCACTTTACTGATGCGTGGCCAGTTGCTGAAATATAAACTAAACCAGATTAGTTTTCTATGAACCCAGCATGAGGCATTTGAAGGCCTCCAGTACACAGACCTCTTCTGAGGGATGTTAATGTAGCTGTTAAAGTCCTGGGTCACATTACAGAGATATCCCCTTCTAATAGTGCTGCTGTGATTAAACACTGGTCTGTAAAAAGTTATTTACTGTATAAATAAACACAAATAAATAAATAAATAAATAAATAATGATCTGCTGCTTGCATGTATTAATTAGATTTTACATGTTATACTTGTAAAATGTTTACAACATTTAGTGTCCTTAGGTAATATGTACGTGATTATTAAGTAAATCATTTTGCACAAGCTATAGGCTAATTGACTACTCATATATAGTCACACCCATTTTGTAACTTAAATACATGAGTCAGATAATTTTTGTCATTTCTAATAACATTAATTTGTTGAAGTACATACATAGTGTGCAAGAGGCATTTGAGTGAAGTGGCAGTGATTTGAAATAGCACTGTGCTGCACCTCTGCCCTTTGATATTGTTGCTTCTGTTATTGCTGTTAATATTATAAATGCACAACCTGATTTAGGTACTCAAAATGAGAAATGTTTTCATTTAGAACAGGTAATTGGTACAAGCTGAGGTGCAATGATATGTGTTATGATTAAAAATTAATGACCCTAATCAAGGTAGGTAGAGGAAAGCTACCAAGGCCTATAGGTTTGAAAATGACAAATAACTGAAATTAGAAATAGGGCTGAAATAAGTGTGTTCAAACTCACTCTACAGCCCTTGAATAATTTCAAAGCATTTAACCTCCCATGCCTTGCCAGTGTTTTTTTTTTAAGACTTTAATCCAAAGTGACTGATTGGGAGATAAATTAAAGCATTAAAACACCTAAAATAAACTTGCAGTCTTGATGTGTATTCAAAGTTTTGCTGCCTGGCCTCAAGAAGCACAGACAAACAACACTGGGAATCATTTGCCCAAAACTTAGCTTCTCTGCCCCCATCCTAAGGCAACAACAGCAGCAGCAGCACCATCTAATTATGTTCCCCCTGAATCTCTGGCATCCGCGGGTTAAAGGCATTCATTGGGATTGATAAAGCTGCCAGAGTGCTGGTCAGGATTAGACACGCGCCACCCAGTCACGCGCGGAGCAGTCAATGTGCGCATCCAAACAAGCAGCAGGCGAGGGAGGTTTGGAGGAGCCATGTAAATAATTAGAGCCCGGGGGAGTCGCCGCCTGGCCCGCAGGGATCCCCAAACAGCCCAAGTGTGCCAGATGAAGAGTAATTTCACTTTCCGCCTCCGGTCTCTCAGGCATCTCACGCTCTGGGTGTAAATCAAATCAATCCAGGGGCTTCACCTGTCCTTGGGCTAGAGACAAGGCAGCATCTAATACCCACCTCTCTACCACTACCTCCCCCTCTCTCTCTATTTCTCACACACACACACACACACACACACACACACACACACACATATAAACACGCATGCATCAATAGTCGGCCCCAAACCACACTCCCTCCCTCACCAATCCCCCGCCCCCACCCCCATCAGCTCACTAGTGAGGTAGGTGGTCTGACCTTTGCTCTTCCTTTGTCATCTGCTGATGTCTTGGACACATGAAAGCCAAATGATGACAGATCTGAATTAGCCGACCTCTGGGGCTTCTTGACTGAACGGTAGACATTGCGACTTCCTTGATTTGGCTGCTAAGAAAAGATATTGATTGTGATTTTTTCTACACTCTGCCTCCATTGTTGAGTGTGGGTCGTGCACGTGATTTGTTGATGTGAGAGGTTTGTGAAATTCCAAACAAATACTCTCAGCGTGACTGTCACAGAATGGCTTTCATGAATAGTCTCTTGGGAGAGGGAGCAGCAAAGAAACCCAAGATAGCATTTTCATACACATGTAGCTAAAAGATTTGACCTGGGATATGTGTTGATGCCAAATTTCTCATATATAGAAGGTATAGTTGTGTCCCTAAGGCTTTCTGACTGGCAACATTCCTGGCATAGTGTGACTGGTGCACAACTCAAGATGCATCACTCAAATATGTTGCATTTCTGTACAGTGCTCGAGAGCACACACACACAAATACACAAGAGCACATTGTGAGATTACACTACACCTACTCAAGTGATTGCTTGTGGTTATTTAAGTAAATATCTGAATACAAGCCTATGGAGATAAGCTGATGGTAATACAATGAACACACACAATACAATGATACACAATTGCACACACTAACACACACACACAAACACTCGAGAGCACATTGTGAGATTACACTACATCTACTCAAGTGATTGCTTGTGGTTATTTAAGTAAAGATCTGAATACAAGCCAATGGCCAGAACTTGTCCCAAAGTTTTGTCAGCTTTGCATGTATTCAGAATTGTACCATATACATACCTAAAATAATCTGACACAGACCTCTCCTTCACCTTCATGTACCAGGTGAAAATAAATCTGATTAAACAAGTCAACAGCAATGTAAAAGGTAAAATAATAAGACATACATCCGTCAATTTTAATGAATTTAGTAAGATAAGAAAAGAAACCTTTAACTGTACATGTAAATATTTTCCATCAAAGAAATGAATGCAAATGTGAATCAGAAAGCCATGGCTTGGTTCACCATCAGAAGCAGACACAAAACAAACTAATAAAAGTCCTCAAGGTGAATGTCTCTCCTAATTGACAGTTGGCTTTGTGTTTTTGTGTTTTGTGCAGCGAACAACCACCTCCCGTTTAGCATTTCAATTCTTTCAAATTGTTGTTCCATGCATGCAGGCTTCCGCAGCAGTGCTCTGGTGCCATCTCCAGTGACAACACTCCACTTTTTGTGCTCACTCAATGGCTTCTTTTTCACGCATACAAAGAAATTCAACAATGTTCGGCGCATGCACCAGGAGGAATTCGAACGCTCTCTTCACCTCCCACTGGAATGCAACTACATGAGGAAAATGTATAGAAGACATGGAGTACACCCACAGAAGCCACAAAAACATCACAAGAAAAAAACATAAAAACATTGGAAAGCAATGGAGAGCAATACCATAAAAGCTTATGAAAAAAAATATGACAAACTACACAATTGCCATTGCTTGTTTTTCATAGGCACTAAAAGAAGCCCAGCAGTCACGATTTAAACCTACTGTTAGAAACACTTAAAACACTTCTCTGCAAACAGCATCTTGCCTGGAAGGGTTAGGCATGTCTGTGAGAGACTTCAGTGAATCCATCTTCCAGCACTGTTATGTACAAACACATGTGCATGGGCATGGCGTAAGAGAGAAGAGGTGAAGGAGAGAGTGAAATAATGAATGCCTTATTTAACAGTAAGCTACTAACTCAAATGGGCCTATTATTAGCTAGATAGAATGCAAGAGTTGAAAACATACATTAAGGAAAATGGCAATTGTACAGAGTAAACAACAGAAATAAACCAGAAATGCATCAAATAAAGAAAGAAATAAAAACAAACCCAAGAGAGAGAGAGAAAGAAGGAGAGCAGCCATAGAGCAAGATGGTCTCCTCTGAGAGAAATAAAAAAGGAGAAGAAGAGCTGAGCAGAGCCAAGATGGCTTCCTCAGAGAGCAAGGAGAAGGCCAGAAAAAGTAAAGTAAAAGTCAAGGACTGAGAAACTTATCCAAAATCCACCATTTGTCTTAAACCAATGACAAAGCACTTTTCATTTTCTGGACTGTGATTGGTCTGTAAACCAAGACCAGTGAACACAGAAGAAGAGGTGTGAATTCAAATTATGCAGGTTACAGTAGGTTACAATACAGGCAGCCTGCAGGCTACATTATAGTAATTTGTGTATATCTATGTACAATACCTTTAGACTGTAGTAAGGGTTAGTTAGGAACACAACATGGGGACAGAACAGAACCACACAAATAACCAATGACACATTTACGTAATGCAGAATGGCTTCTTTCACTGATTTAGGGGGGTTG
This sequence comes from Sardinella longiceps, assembly GCA_027497455.2. NCBI lineage: Eukaryota > Metazoa > Chordata > Actinopteri > Clupeiformes > Clupeidae > Sardinella > Sardinella longiceps. The sequence goes on from JAODXP020000031.1 coordinate 16,829,258, forward strand.
GGCACTACCACTCTTCATCAACTGTGAATAATAAATAGGCCTAAATAACTAGCATAGCAATATGCTAGCGGGGAACAGTATAACGATGAAACTGTAGAAGACTTCAGCACCACGGACAGCGGCAGTGTGTTCACTTTACCTAGGATTGGCCTTCAAGGCCAAAGCTGCCTGTCACTCTCTGCACTTTCTTTTCACTGTTCACTTTTTACCGTATACCTTTGCTCTCACCTGCCCCCAACCTGAGACCCCAGACTTGCATAATAGAATTCCAGGAGGACAAGGTGGACAACTTCCACTCAAAGATGTGACCTTGAGCCTTACTAAGATAGAAATGGTCCTCATGTGACCTCCATATCCTTGATAGACTGGCTTATCGTGGTTCATGGTCTTACTTCAGGTTCACATGAGGAAAGAAAAGTACACATTGCCTAAAATGACAACTTATTAGCTGTGTGAAGTTGGCCCCCCTCAAACCCAAAATGCTGAAATAACACTGCAGTTCATTTGTGCTGCGTTTGTGCTGGTTTGTGCTGCAAATATTTTCGTATGTGCTATTAACGTTTTTGAGTAATTTAAAAATACATTTTCGGACATGTGACATCACGCAGCCCCCCTCCACGTCCAAATCACTCAAACCACTCCAAACAATCTCTATCGGGACATGCCTGAGGCTGCCCACCCTCCTCAAACCCAAAATGCTGAAAAAACACTGTTCGTTTGTATTGGAAATGTGTTTCTAAATTACTCAAAAGCTTTAATAGCACAAACGAAAATATTTACAGCACAAACCAGCACAAACGCAGCACAAACAAACTGCAGTGTTATTTCAGCATTTTGGGTTTGAGGGGGGGCCAATTTCACACAGGTCAACTTATTGTATCTGTAAACCAACCAGAGCAGCATTGCTATCTTACCAGTAACATGAGCCTCCCAGTTTTACCAGTTTGATCCGCTACATGCAATAGGAGATAAGCTGATGGTAATACAATCATGCTTGCACACACACAACACACACACACACACACACACACACACACACACACACACACACACACACACACACACAAACTAACACATGTACACAAACACAGACCTTTTATTCCTCAATCTCTTTGCATACCTTGCTTAGTCAGTCTTCATATCAAGGTTTGCCTGTCATCTGGCTCTGCAACATTGCTGTATTTTGGTTGGCTTTTCCCTCTCACACAACATCCCAGTTGAGCTATACATGTCAATTTCTTAATATATTGTCTGACTCTCTCTTCTCTTTCACACACACACACACACACACACACACACACACACACACACACACACACACACACACACACACACACACACACACCATAACACAACGCAAGCATGCACATTCAAATTCCTTGACAAAGTGCTAAATCACTTTACTTTCAGCAATGTGTTTTATTCATGAGCTCATAGAGTTGTAGAAATACAACCTTTCCTAATGCATTTATTATTTAACCATAGGCCTCTCTACACTGTGCTCAACAGATTGGTGTGTGACAAAAACACATATGCCTGTGTACATACAGTACTATCTCTCTCTCTCTCTCTCTCTCTCTCTCTCTCTCTCTCTCTCTCTCTCTCTCTCTCTCTCTCTCTCTCTCACTCCCACCCACACACACACACACACACACACACACACACACACACACACACACACACACACACACACACACACTCACACTCACCCACCCACACACACACACACTCTGTATGAACACTCAGTGAAACAAGTTGTTTTACAATTTAGCAGCAACAACATTAATTCTGTATTGTGTATACATTATGTTCCCAGTGAATGAATGAATGAATGAATGAATGAATGAATGAATGAATAGATGGATGGATGGCTGAATTAATTAATAAATGGATTGACAATGGAATATATTTCCAGCCTGGATGTGGAACGTGGATGAGCTGTGATGTAGGAATATTTAGCACTGATGATCAAGTCTATCTTCCACCCCCCCACATCCCAGCTGTTTGTGCCCATGCAGGTAAAGGTCACCTAAGCAAGCAGGCCATCTGATTCTGGAGCAGCACTCGCGGCAAAAGAGAAACGTAATTATGTGCCAGACAGAGATCACAAGGAAATGTCTGGAAACAGTTTCCCAGATGACCGAGTTACCGGGCGCTTCTTAGCAACTGGCACTACGCACTGTTTCTCACATCAAGCCAAGCACAAGCCTGAGATGAGTTGCAGACAGATCTATGCCTTGTGAATTATGAAGACGGGGAAACAATGCCTTGAAGGCATTTCAGACTTCACCAACTTTTTTTTCTCGGTCTGGCACATCGGGGAGCTTACTTCCTGTTTGTGCAGACAGTGAGGATGAGCTTTTATACTTTACAACAAACACAGAGGAAATAAGGTGTAAAGATTTATTTTTTTACTGTAAGCCATTACTGTTTGCCTGTACTAAACACACAGTTATTTGTGTTCAAATGTACAAACTGAGTGCACTTTCTTGAAATAATTATTATTTTTTTAATGGTGAAATATGTTTGTTACGTTTTTGTTTGAATGTTTTAATAATGTCTTGAAATGTCTATTCAGACCGCATTATTCTTGTGAAGATTAGGAAAACTAAGAATAGAAGACTATGTATGGGATGTGAATTTTTCACCATTACAGGACCTCAACAAATAAGGAAAAATAAAAATTTTGAATTTCTATCTATTTGGTATTGTGTAATATTCTATATTAAATATAGTTGATCCAACCAAAATTAAGTGCGACAGTGAAGCTGTCTCACTTGTATCACAATGCCAGTCACAAACAGCTGAAATAAACATAATTTTGAGTGGGAAATTTGAAGAATCCGACAACAAAATGCCACAATGTCAAAAAATAGCAAGCAGCAATGTGATATGTGAATGAATGTGACATGGCATTTTGAGCCTTTTATTCAGGCTTTTCAACTCATCTAAATGTTGTTTGTGTCAAAGCCCATTTACTGTGCCAATAGGTACTACTTGACAGCACCTGCACACGTCCGTGCCCAGCAAAGCAGAGTGAAGAGAGCCCGTTTCCCTTGAGAGAGACATAGCATAGCAGGGCACTGAGGCACAGCTAACGGGCGTTAGGTCTATTTGTGATGATCACTGCTCAATGCTTCCCAGAGCACAGAGCAATCAGACTATGGACAAGTACAGACATAATGGCAAAGCCCTCGGTTTGTGTTGTGTTTGTGTGTGTGTGTGTGTGTGTGTGTGTGTGTGTGTGTGTGTGTGTGTGTGTGTGTGTGTGTGTGTGTGTGTGTGTGTGTTTGTGTGTGTTTGTTTGTTTAGAGATGTACTGTATGCTGCTGTGTTTGTGTGTGTGCAAGGTTTACATGTTTGTGTGTGCAATGTTTACATGTTTGTAATCACTTCAGTGTGTGTCTGGTGTTGGGAAGTGTACTGCTTGTCATTATGCAATCATTGTGTGTGGGGGGGCTGTGTGTGTGCATTTGTGTGACAAGTAGAGACAGGAGTATGAGTGTTTATTTACTATAGTTTTTTTGGTTAAAACACGCTTGTTTGTGTGTACGCTTGTATACTGTATGTGTTTTTGTGTGTGTGTGTGTGTGTGTGTGTGTGTGTGTGTGTGTGTGTGTGTGTGTGTGTGTGTGTGTGTGTGTGTGTGTGTGTGAGTATGTGTGCGTATGAGTGTGAGCCAGGCTGCTGGTTGTGCTTGTTTTGTCTCCGAGCAGCTGTCAGTATCTCTCGAGAAGCACTCGCTCTGACGCCTGGCCTTCTTTAGCCCTGACGTTAGTGTGTGTGTGTGTGTGTGTGTGTATGTCTGTGTGTGTGTGTGTGTGTGTGTGTGTGTCATGCTCGTGTGTGCACTCTCACTGATGCAACTCCACACGGCGTGGCAAAAAAAAAAAAAAAGCACGCGCTTGCTTGGGCTCTGGGTTCCTGCTCCTACTCCCGCTCACTCGCCACCAAACTCTGACTAGCGTACGTTGGGACCGTGAGCTTTTCCCTTTCTATTTGTTCCACCACCGATCAAATGTGTGCCCTGGGCAGGCAGCCTATCCAGCGCCAGTGCAGGGGAGCAGCCGTATTAACCGCCGTCGCATGGACTCATCCCAGCTAGCCTAGCCATGCCCCAGCCTGGGGCCTGCCCTTGTCACTGCCAATAACGTGCACCCAGCCACCCACCCACCCGCCTGCCTGCCTGCCTGCCTGCCTACCCCCTCCCTGCTCTTGGCCCCTACACCCCGACTCAACTCGCTCAGTCCGCCATTTCAGCAGACGCCAGTGCATAAGGCCCTGCTTAGATGCATTGCCATGGAGAGTAAGCTTTCAGAAGCTCAAAGAGACTGTAAGCCATGCCATGCACCCCTTCCCTCTGTCCCTTAACATACACACACACACACACACACACACACACACACACACACACATACACACATACTCTTACAGAAGAGAATTCTAGAGCAGCAAGGGAGTAGAGCTGATTGAATTTCCAATTCTACCTTTGAGATTATCCCATTAGCTATGGTTGATTTGGGATTTGTTTTGTTTTTTTTCCGCGGCTGTTGGGATATGCAGATTTCCATCATTACAACAGCAACAGTGACAAAGGCATGCATGCCATTTCCCTGTTGTTCAACTAAACAGAAGGAGGGGGCGTGCAATTCACCCCCCATCACACACACACATACATACAAACACACACACACACACACTAACTCTCTCTCTCTCTCTCTCTCTCTCTCTCTCTCTCTCTCTCTCTCTCTCTCTCTCTCTCTCTCCCCATTCACCCCGTATTACTCTCAATTTGATATTCTCAGTGGATAATCTAGCAGCGCACGTCCTTTTCCAAGACGCATGGCTCTATCCAATGAATTAACCAGGGGCCCAGGGGATGCTATGGGCTGACAGGTAGGTCAATGCTCAGGCAACGCTCCAACAGGCTGGAGCACTGCAGTCCAACGCCATCCTCTGAGATGCACAATAGCACACAATGCTCAGGCCAACCTTGAGCCCCTATGTAAGAACAGAAGACCAAACACACACACACACGCACACACACACACACACACACACACACACACACACACACACACACACACACACACACACACTCACACACACACACACACACACACACACACACACACACACACACACACTGATTCAACAATGGCACAGTTTACCCATGGTTCTCTGCTCTCGCTCTATAAAATATTTTAGCACATTGCCTAGCATTATGTGTGCCTTTTCTGTCTGCTTGTTTTGAAACATCTCACCCAGTTGCCCTTCTCCTTCAACTTCTTGGGTATGTTATGAAATTAGTTCTTTTTGAAAGGGTTCAGAGTAAATTATAGACATATTACACCTTAATTTTGCAATGTGTTTAAGTCATTTTTTTGTGCTTCTGCTCACAATCATGCTGATATTTCAGCACATGAATTTGAGAAGAAAGATGATTTTAACATTTGTGACCAATGCAATTATCACTGTCCAGGGTATGCTATTTGAACTGAATCAGACTGCACCTCTGGGAACACCCATAGGTGAACTGAAAAATAAGATGTGGTCCCGCACATTGTTCCCTGTGTTCTCCAAGTGGGAACTGAAAATGACTGTTTAAATGGGCTAAGGAAAAACAATTGATAGGGTCTAAAAGCAAATGATTTCACTGTAAGAGTGTGTAATAATGAGTTATTTTCAATGTCCCCCGCAAGCCCATGGAATGACAATGCTGTGTGATTATTACCCACAGGGCTTGGATGAATGTCCAATCATGTTTGCTCTAATAATGTTACTGAGAATGTGTTCTGTTTTAGTGTTGATTGTTGAAATATGTGCCTGTTGGAGATGTAAATAACACCATCATTATGCAAAAAAATACACAAAAAAAGTACAACTCCTTTGAACCGAGCAGCTGGTTTGGAGCTGTTGACTTGTAGGGCTATTTACTCTCCTGTCAAAATAGCAGACATGTTTTGAAACAAGTTTTAAGGGATTTTATGTTATAGAATTAATATCACTATATACTATAATCTTATAAAATGACTTGAAAGTTGTAATTTCCAGAATAGTGTGCAGCAGAATAGTGATCACTCTACATTGATGCAGACGGCAAGTCTGGTCAATTCCCTGTTAGGTAAAAAGCTCCTTATGCACTTTTTCCCACTGTGGGGAGAAGCAGAGGTAGATTTTGGCTGCAGGTCAGTGAAGTGCACTGCTAGTAGGCTACCTACACTGGACACTACATAGATGGAGCTTGGGACATTTCTAAGAGCAATGCTAAGCTATTACATGTAATGTTGTTCAAATGGTCTGATGTGCATTGACAAAAAATTAAATCAGAGACGTTATTTTTGATTAAATGTTGCAGGTTGTGGATATTCACTTTCTTAAAGAAATCATGCATTGTGTTTGAATGCAGCTCAATTACACCACTCCATTTGAAACAATTGATAGATCTACTGAAGTTCAGTAGTACACACAACGTGACTAATATGATAGCAAAGTGTTTTTTAAAAGATTAGCTTAATTGAACAAATCATCAAGGCAAATTGCTGAACAAGAATAGATTGCTAAGTAAAACAGTAAAGCGGAATACAATGCATATGAGATTATTTCTGATGACCTGTTTGCTTGCTTGGCTTTAGACTAATATTAACTTTCCATGCTTAGTTATTTCCAGCAACACTGACAGAAGAAACAAACACACCAAGACCATCATCCACTGCTTGTTTCTCTCTCCCTCTCTCCTGTGTGCACAATGCAGACATACAGTCAGACACACACACTCTCTCTCTCTCTCTCTCTCTCTCTCTCTCTCTCTCTCTCTCTCTCTCTCTCTCCTTGCCTCTGTCTTGCACACACATTGTTGCAGTAGATATACAGTAGGCCTGCAATCCTCTTGACTTTTTTAAAGCTAAAACCAAGGACGAATAGCCTTTAATTGTCAAGTGCAATTTTATTCATGTTATAGATGTAATTGTGTCATGTGCATGGTTATGATATTTGCAAAACATTTTTTATTGTTTTTCTCATACAGGGACAACAACAAAAAGCAAAACAAACATGCATCTTTCTGATTGACACAATTCCACTTACTTATAGCACACAAAGATTCCATACATCTTCTACTGTAATAGAGTTGAAGTGACTTAATATTCAAGAAATGGATTCCAAATTTTGTCGATGACACATGTATGATTTTAGAGGCCAGAAGGCCAATGGCTTCCAGTCATGATCCTACAAACATTTTGGAATAAAAGAGTTGGGATACAACCTTTTTTTTGGTTAGGAATAATACTCAATGTCTTGGTCATTTTAACAGGCCTTTCATGTTACATAACATGCTGGCTATTGCTGTTTACAAACAAAGGTTTTATCAGATTAATCAATTGATGAAAAAAATAGTCAGATCGTACTTGATTTCATATTCGATAGCTGCAGCTCTACTTCAGTGAATGCACTTGTGCATTTACAAAAACAATAGATCCCAATCTCACAGATAAATCCCTTTGATTTATAATTAAATACATTACACTGGAGATGAATGATTGCTAATGAATGAAAAAGGTACATCTCAAGGTAATAAAATCTCAAGTGGGTGAAAATAGTAGATAGGACGTGAAGAGTACCGAAAATAATAGTATTCTTAAAATATAATATTCATAGTCGTTTCCTTCATACAGAAATCTGATATCTTAATGTTACAAGATATTGACATTGACTCTGTTTTTAATATTGGATATCAGGGAAATCAGGGAAATATCTTATCACGTAGCAGATAGTGGCCAAACCACATATGGGCCTTTATGATGAGGATAGCGCAGTGGTGGTACAGTATATTCAATTAGATGTGCCTTCTTCTATATTTGGTTTAAGACTGTTGAATAGGCTACTTATCTTTCCCTTATACTCTGAGATCAGTGGCTGTTCTATCGGGCTGTTTAATTTTATAGTAACACCAATAAGCCTGGCTAATCTATTCGCCATTCTATTATTTATGTCTCATGCTGTTAAATTCCGTTTCATCCAGGCCCCGCACTGCGACAAATTTGATGAAAAATAGAAATATAACCAGGGTGCTTTTGCACCGTGCTGTACCATTAACGTAGCGTACCTGGCAACCCAGGGATTGTGCACAGACATGCCTTTCTTCTTCTTCTCTCTCTCTCTCTCTCTCTCTCTCTCTCTCTCTCTCTCTCTCTCTCTCTTTCTCTCTCTCATTGTCAGAATCTGAAGACTAGAGGGAGCAGGAGGATCCCTCCTTCTTTTGCCTTTGATATAGACATCCTCCAACCCTGGCACTGTTACCACAGCCTCATTAGCCAGAGACGCCTCCCTCCCTCCCTCCCTCCCTCCCTCCCAGCCAGGGCTCTTCTGAGACGGCCTCTGATTCCGTGCCTGCACAAAAGTGCTCCCCTGCTAACCGCCTGAACGGGGGTGGGGAGAGGAAATAAAAAAAAATAAATAAATAAAAAAAAAAACATTTGCTATGGTTTGAGTTAAGCCCATGTGGTAACAAAGCATCTTTTATTGCGATGATCATCTCGTCACGACCAACCCTTACCTATAGGATGATGACAGAGAAGGGACAGACCCACGCTTGTTGTCGTGAGTGTAGTGGTGTCGGTGGAGGTGTAAACTCTTGTGAGTTGTTTTATTGTTGCGCCCTGATGAAGCAACCAGGAAGAGAGTTGTGCATTTCGTCTCCCCGAGTTGAAAGGAATTTGTGAGAGTGCAGCACTTGGACAAGAAGAGCCCCTGGGCCTGTGAGGGAGAAGCACATAAAAAGTCGGCTTTTCGATCTGATGAGGGGAAAAATCAAAACCTCCCACACAAGCCTCCCCTGTGTGTCACCTAAGGGTGAAACATGACAGTGACGTGCGTCAACTCCAGAATGGCAGCCCATCAACAAGTATTGTCATTTTCCTTTCTCATTTTTTTTCTTTCTTTTTCTTCGTCTATCTTTCTTTCTTCAAGGGGGAAAACACATTGTATTCTAGGACTACATCAGTAGGTAATGACACAACTTCAGTGGGAAAAGGAGTTGAGTGAATCTTGCCCCCACATATTCCCTGCTGAGCCAGTGAAGAGAGGGCAAAGTGAACTCGTCCTGGAGGAGAATATGTCAGCTTGTGTTGTGCTCTGATAGCAGCCATGACACTTTGAAATGCAGTACGCTAATGAGGATTTGATCGATGCCATACCACCATTGGGCAGGGACTCCCAAGCTCCAACCAGTCCCCGCCAGTCCATCCAAGGATTCGTCAGTTTGTCCTTTTTATTTGTCTCCGTCCAGTCATTACATGCTTTTTAATTACTCATGAGCGAGAGCTGTGTAAAATGAGCCTGAATGCCGCATTAATGATGACCTCCACCACAGACCACTCACTCTCTCACTCACTCACTCATCGCCCCTTAAGTAAGACTCATGAGGTCAATCAGTCATTTATTCAATTGCTTCATAATTAGATGCGATGCATTCTTGCATATAAGCTGGCATGTTTATTTTTTTCTATATAACTGAATCGTGTAAAATGTGAGGAAAAAAAGGCATATTGGCACAGATGTGTCAAAGGGAGGCTGGACACCCTGTTACCAATGAGAGTGGAGCCCTCATGATAATTACTAATCACATCGTATCACATTTTACACCGTCCTTCCACAAAGCCGACTTAACATCCCGACAATTTGCAGCCACAAGCACAGAATGCCGATAGTTGCGCAATCCAGCCCAACTGCAATGACTCCAAGGACACAGTTTATGTCACAGCTAATCCTAGTCAAGGTTTTAGGCGGCCCATCTACTGTATTTTGGCACTGTTACAGATGTGTCACCCTGTGGATTTCCTCTCTCCAAATCCCATTTTAAGTCCATATGTTCTATCTAACACAACACAGGCACTTGGTGACCAGCCAGAATAAGTGCTGTTGGCATACAGAACATGCCAAATGTTTTCTCTCCAGAAGAGAGATTTAATGTATTAGCCATCAAACACACGTTGCTATAGGATTCCACCGGGCTGTGTTGTTGTTTAAATGCTACTCTGTTCTGATGCTCCATGGACATTGAGAACCTTAAATCATTTTTAAGTGCTTGTTTCTTTTCAGACTGTGTGCCACTAGACTAGCTGTGTGGAGCAACCAAGGCTGTAAATGTGGAGAAGAGTGTCCATACTTGTGAGTGAGTGAGTATACTGCTACACTGACACATATACTATACTTGACCCAGCAGAAGTGGTGGGGAGTGAGGATGCACTGAGGATGCACTCAGACCATCTTGAGCTTATCTCAATAATGCTCTTCATTATGCTCCACCAAGGCTGTTTTAATCATAAATTAGAGATGCAAATGAAAAAAAAGGTAGACAGCTGGTTTAAAATGATTATGGTACACCAGTCCATGCTACTTTGAACAGATGCTGGTGTTTTAGTTGTGTTTTTTTCCTTCTTCTCCTGACCCCTCTCATCTCTCTCTCTCTCTCTCTCTCTCTCTCTCTCTCTCTCTCTCTCTCTCTCTCTCTCTCTCTCTCATTTGTGTACACAACACCTAATGGTGATGGCAGTGCACTTGTGCAATGTCAGCACCATCATAGTGTGGAGAGCAGGAGGAAGGGGGAGGGACATGGCAGTGTCATGCGGAGGTCACCTACCAGCAACAGATCCCACACAGCACAGCAGCTCCCTCCTCCAACTCATTTGATTCTTACCTAACGAGCTTTAATAGAATCTCGTAAGCAGAGGTTTATTCTAATGGCTCCAGGACAAGAGCTGGAATAGACTGTGTGTGGAAATGAACAGCAAACCTGAAGCAAAATGGCATGAATTTTTTAAGCTGAGGTTCAGCACAACTCCTGTACAGAACACCACATCCAACTCAACTGCCTCTGGGGATTGAGGAAGGTGGGGGTGGGGGTGGTGGGCACCCATTAACATGGAGCATGACCAAATTACACATGCAAGTTCCTTTAGGAACAGGCTTAATAAGAATTAGGCCATTGATAGATTGGATAATGGCCTCCACAGGGCCAATCAACGTAATCTTAAATCAGCAAATCAGACAATTATGGAGACCCCCTTCAGAGACAGGGCCCTGGGAAAGAATGATTGTGTGTGTGTGTGTGTGCGTGTTGGTGCTTCTTGTTCTCTCACAGGGCAGGTGTGGAGGAGTGTCCCATTAGGGAGTGTGTGTTCTGTTTAATTGGCTCAATAAAATAATCACTTGTCAATGCCCTCTTAATGCATGAACACTACCTGTGGCAATCCTGATGAGTGTGCATCAGATCAGAGCAGTCTATTAAAGCCAAACTTCTAATTCCACATTACGTCAATGCGTGTCTAATTTGACCAAGACCATCACCTGCCAATATGCTTACAGAAACAACATGCATATTTAAAATACTGCCATAATGGGGAGAATGGCATTTCTATAAAATGACAATACAATTGCACCCAAGACATGCAGAACTGACACCATACATAATCTCCCATCATGTTCCTTTCAATGCAGCATCACGTTTTTGGTGCAAGTGTACCGAAAAGCATTTATACATAAGATGTGCAAAGACCAATTTAATCCAGAGCACAATACCCCATTGCCTGCCAGTTATTGCACCTGAAGAAGAACATGGAGATGGAGTTAGTTTGCAGAGAATGAAATTATGGAAATGTGAAAAGAGTATTCAAAAGCACAGCAAGTAATTGACTTCAGGGGCATAAGCGGCGCCTCAGGTGTTACTTGAAATTCTGTCTTAACGTATTCATACCCAAAGCAGTTAACACCAAATCTCTTTCAAAGAACTACATGACTACTGTGACAGTGGCACTGTGTGGGTGCACCACTGCCTTCAATTCACACCACAACACTGCTGACCTGATGGCCAGGGTGGAAAGACTGGTCTATTATATGCAACGTGAGAGAAATGACCTGACGACCACATAGCTGTGGCTAGTGATTGTGTATTTTCAGCATCACTGTGCTATATTTTAACTTAAAAGTCTTTTCATTCCTGGAGGCACATAGACAGGATGGCTGCAGCCATACCAGAGGGACCGTACCTTTCCAGAACGTTCAGTTAAAGATAATTAAGATGGTTCCCTGGCCTAATTGATCTTTTTATCTCACTCTTTTTTAGCTGTCTATCTAAATATGTAGGGGACTTGGGGAACTATTTCTAAAGTGTGAGTCAAATAATTGAATATGGGTTCAATTGTCACATAGTAATTAATAAAAGTCCACATTCATGTCATCATTGATTTAGCATGTAACACTATCTGTGAAATAACCACAGGTACACATACTCTCACTCTGACTCTGTTTGATATGGACTAAAGTCATTATTTTTTCATAGCATTCATTGACTTTAGAGCTTATATTGCTATTTAATTTTACTGTGTATTTTCTAGCAGTGAGGCCACTGTTTAACTTTATATTGTCTCATTAAAGAGCATCCATAATACTGTGTAGTCATGCATCTAGAAGGGGAATCTAATACAGTGAAAGCTCCAGTTTCAAGGTTACACAATCCTACTGAGACCAATAATGAATTTCAGTCAATTTTACCATTTCTAAGAAACAACACAATCAGACAAGCTATATTTGATTAACCACATTTAGTGCAACTATTTCTTTCAATATGTCTGGTTTTCTCTGAGAAACCGCTAAATGGAAAGCCTTCTTGTTACTGTCCTCTCATTACAAAGCTATTGCCTAAGCAGTTCTCTAAGGAAACAAACGGCGTATTGTGTTTAAAATGCATCGGCTTTGGTTTGCCTTGGGTAAAGGCAAGTTAAAACACACTAGATATAAATTAGTAAATGGTATTGACGTGCACCAGTGTTGCTGTGTGGTCAGAAGATCGAGAAATTTCTCCACAGGGCAGACACGAGATTGATTAATGTGGCGAGGCGATCAATCATGTTCATCAATCGGCCCAGGCAGCTCTTATAACAAGCACGGCGGTGTCCTGCCGGGGACTGACATGGAGACATTTGATTGGCACAGCGGGATCATGGGTGAGCTGCTCATCGGCGAGAGCGGGAGGAGAGGGCTGATGAGTGGCACCTCTCAGTTAGCCGTATTGACTGACAGTTTGTATCACTTATGGGCCCAGATGAGAAGAAAGCAAGTCTCTGACACTCTATTTAACAGCATGCTCAAAAATGAGATAAAAGGCTCACTCACGTTCCCTGCTTAGGGATTTTCTCTGCCTTCTCTTCTCTTGTAATGTATTGTTCATTTGATCCAGGCAGTTTCAAGCATGGAGACTGTGTCCAGAAAAGGCTCATTACTATAATACGGGAAAAGGGTCAGTAATACTAACAAAGATATCATAATAAAGGCAGGTAAGGGTAAGCATGTTGGAACCTTAGTGGGTCAGCTCTCCCCATATCTGTCCTCTGTCTCCCCTATCACCTGGGCTAGGAGGTGAGTTTGCACAGGTGTGTCTGAAGATGCCCTCATGCCCCACCTAGGCTCTGTCAGTGAGGCCCTAGGGACAGCCGAGGAATTCATAGCGGTAGGCAAGACCTGGCATGACCAGTGGTGTATGTGCAGGGAGAGGTGACAGATAACCTGAATTTACTGCTTTTCCTCCTAGTAACCTTGCCTGAATCCTAAGGCCTGAATCCTCAAAGATTTAATTGGCGTGATCGACTTCATGATTAACTGATTCATTCAAGTTAAGTGTTTAAGTCTCAGGGGGTAGCGGGATTCACTTCCAGTCTACATGGCTTCATCTCAACCCTCAAGTCAAATCTAAAAGGGGAAAAAAAACAGTAGATGAGAGGATTGTATTTTTACAGCAGTTGCGTCCACACCTACAGTGTTCCCAGGCAGCTTTTCACATCTCTTTTCTTCTCCAGACAAACCATACTGACCATGCAGACATTAGAACACTTAGAAAACACATACTCTGAATATAATGTAGAATGTAGTGGATTCTTCAAATCATTTGTGTGTTTTTTGGGCAGTCATGGGTGAATCACTGAACTGTTTTATTGTATTGTATTCTGAGAATATTTAACATCTTTTCTACAATTGAAGCACCTCTTGTGCAAAACTGGGAGTAATGAAAGCTTGAAACGGTGGAGAGCAGCAGCACTTAAATGGGTCCTCTTAGACGGGTGCTTAAATTCCCATTTCTGGATTACTCCCAAAGTGCCACGAGGGAGGAGGAGATAGTCCTTACTATCATGTCTGTTCACTTTGGCTCACGCTGTGGCGCCCTAGGCTCTTAACTCTTCCTTTTTTTTGCGTCGGTATGGATGTTCTATCTAATGCTTTGCATGCCACCACCTGTCTTTCCATTTAAAACTACTTTGTTAATGTGTGTGAAGTCGGTGTGACTGACAGACCCCAAAAAGACTTTAGTATGTAGGGAATTTACTGCTTCCTCCTCCTGGTCACAGGACAGATAGGGACGCTGGAGATCAGTCCATGGATGCTGCGCCATGGTAATGGTGTATTTTTAGATGTTAGCCTAAGGCACTGTCATGTGAGAGTTTTTTTTTTTTTTTTTTTCTTTTTTCTGCACAGAGTCAAATTTCTCACAGTTTCAGAAGTTTATCACAGGCAGGCTTTGGGCACAGAGGCATTAAATTGGCCATTAGTGGGCACGACACAGTGGGTCCAACAGAGCCTGGCTCCTAACGAATGTGAGCAGTTCGCCACATTTCCCTCACAAACATCAATTTCAGTGTGTGACAGTAAGACACTAGCATACATATATATATATAGCTTTTGGCTGATAAAAAAATGAAGCTTCATGAAATGCATTGTATGCCTAGATCTGACTTATATATATATATATATATATAAGAAATAGTTTATATTTCTGTAAAGGCTTAGCAGTGTCCACGGACACGACCTCTGAGCAGAGTGCTACAGCATAAATTTTGAGCTGATACGGTAAATAGCATTGGGTCAAGGGCCAAACACTAGTTTGCCAATTTAAACACAATGATCTGAAGTATACTTTTGAACTTTCACACTTCCCTCCCTCTTCAAAGTTTCAGATTGATCTATGTATAACAATAGATACATATACGTGTGAGTTATATTTCAACAAATACATATTTAACATTTAGTATGTAGATTTAATAACAAATACATTAAATCATTCGTTGTTTTTTTCTGTATGATGTAATGTTTTGGTAACAAGTAAAATCTCCCCAAATCTTTTTTCAAGTTAGCCTCCTATATAAGGCAATGTAAATACGAAAAATAAATATATACATACTGTGGGCATCAGTGTGCTGTTTCTTTTTTGAAAACCTTGGTGCAGCTGGGCAAGAGAGTTCACTAGTCTGATTGTTCTCCAGCCAGTGTCATGCTGGAGTTCAGTCCCACAAGGTACAGTCAGATTCGCTCTCTTATTTTCAAATGCAATTGTATAGACATCTAGAAAATTTGCAAGAGAAAAATCTTTTCTATGCATTTGCGATGTGAAAGACAAAGCCTTATTTGCATGTATGTGAGCTATACTTTACATTATTCTTTAATGATGCATTAGAGCATTGAATATAATTCATTTGTCAGATTTTGATATATGACTGGGAACTTTAGAAGTGCTGCTGTTCTTTAAAGTCAAAGAGAGGTTGAAATACTGTGGGTTTCTAGCTTTAGGCCTTTTGATTTTGTCATCAAGGAAATTCTCCAGGCCTTTCTGTGTCTTGTCTCTGACAGTTGAAAGGGTTTTGATGTAACCCTCCATTCTATCGCTGAGTTAGCTCACCCGCGCTCTTACTGTTCTCTCATTTCTACAACCCACTTCTCTCCACAGTTGGTCTGACATGGGATGAAAGCAGTGGATTGGAGCCATCACAGGAAAAACCAATGGAATGGCCACAGTGATGCCCTCCACCCCCTCTCACCTCTCTGTCCTCTGTCTCTCCTTTTTTTTTATTTCCATGGAATAGAAATTGCTCCAGACGGCCGGGGAAATTGCGCACTGTTGGAACCCATCACTCGCCGTGGCTAGTGGGACAGACATGTAAGTGTGTGTGTGTGTGTGTGTGTGTGTGTGTGTGTGTGTGTGTGTGTGTGTGACAGTGTGACAATGAGGCAATGAGGATGAGCGGAGTCTGAAGACAGGAGGAGGAGATGGAGGAAGGGAGACATGCGCTAGCACCGCTTTAAGACTCCTGCTATCCCATGTAATAGAGGTGTGGCTGGTGCTCGTCGCAGGTGCTCAGGCCTGCCACTGCATGTGTGAGTGTGAGGGCTTACAGGAGGAGGGATTAGGCACACAGGAGGGTCTAATCTTCAGGTCGTTACTGGCTGTGGCGGCCGAGCGCCACTGATTGCGTTTTGCCATGACATCTGAGCGGAGGGCTCATTGACATTTGTAGAGTGGCGCTGTTGAAGTTGGAGGACAGTGATTTTAAACATCCTGGCAGGATTTGGAAATTAAACTGCCACTACAACAGCTGGTGTTTGAAAACAACTAGGTATATTTTGCAAAAACAAACAAACAAAAAAAAAAGACATGGTTGAATTTTCTCTCAGAGACAAAGAGAGAACTGGCAAGGATAAAACTCAAATATAGTTAAT
>JAODXP020000031.1:16850796-16880382 GCA_027497455.2 Sardinella longiceps
TGTCTGCGCAATATCGCACTTACCCTGACATAGCCCGCCCAAAATACGAATGTTCATCGGATGAACAGCAGTATTATGGTCGGGCTATGTCAGGCTAAATCGCATTGGCTTTAATGTCAGTGTTCGGATCAAACTATCTGCGTGAACAGATATTTTCGCACATGAAGTAACGTTATGTCCTTTGCCCCTCCCGAGGTCGTCTGACAGCGGTGCATTCCGAAACATGCGTCCAAAGTGACCAATTACCAACCGCACATTTCAGAGCAAAGTAAGGGTAAGCAGGGCCAGGGATCACGTTGACTATTAGGCAAAACGTTTATTTTCTAACATTTATTTTTTACATTTGCTCAATGTCCATATCTAAATGTGTAGCCAGTATTTAATTTCACATAGTTAAATACATCTACTGGCACACTAACTAATATGAAAATTTCTAAATGGCACAGCATGGCAAAAAGGTTGCCGACCCCTGGTCTAGAGGCTAGAAGCTAGGCCTAGTGGCTATAGAATTGAAAGTTGTATAGTAGATCAGTGTGTGTAATAACCGGCTATCTGAACACACCTTATTCCTGGAAAACACACATTTGCAGGATTGTATGATTTATTTTAAAACTGGTGGATTTTTGGCAATTGCGCTGGCACCGGGTGCAAAACAGGGCCCTAGGTCAGCAGGTGCATTGTGTCTGTTATTGTATGCCAACATTGTTCTTAGCAATATGGGACCTAGTGAATAACACACACACACCCTGTTTCTTTTACCTGCCCCTGCATGATAGGGCCCATAGCTTCGATCATTGGTAGAACTAATGTGATCAAGGTCATTTCTTTTCAGAGACCGTACAGTGACAGTGTGAGCAAGGTCAAAATGGATAAATTATTGAGAGAACATAGATGCTAATGCTTTGAATAAACTTCCACACAGATGGACCTCAAAATAGATATAGAAAATCTTACCTTTCGCTATGCTGCTAGGCTTCTCTTAGTTTAAGTATTGAAAAGCGTTGTAAACAAGTGAATAAACTTGACACACAGATGGAACTGAAAATAGATATAAAAAATCTCAACTTCCACTTGGCTTCTCGTAGCTAAAGTGTTGAAAAACATTGTAAACAATTGTAACAAACAAATGTAAGGACTACTGTTTACTGCACGTCAGCTACCGCTATTGTTGCCTGCTATGCAGGAATGCATGGAGGGAAGAACGGAGGACAAACAAGATGTTGGATAAAAGCTGCTCTAGTTTTCTGACCATTGTGAGATGCCCTTTGACAGCAGTCTGAAAAAAGCAATGGCAACTGCATGACCAACAAAGTACTTTTCTTTTCTATTATTGTCTGAAATCTACTCTAGAGTATTTATTGCCTCTTATGTTACGATTTACATTATGAAACACCCACCGTGTTTCTTTATGCTAGTTTTCTTTAATGTGAAAGGATGCATGATCTACTTTTTATGCTGTAAAAAATTAGCCTGACATAGCCCGACCATAATACTGGTCTGGAGGTTCTTTAACCTGACGCGATTATACTGCGGGGGGGAGGGCATTCACATCTGGTTTGAAACGATTGGACAGCTCGTCTAATCAGCTTCGCTTATTGGCCGGTAGTCTCTCTACCGATGTAAACTTGCCCATGAAGACCGTCCCCAGACCATGGATACGGATGAACAATCATATTATGGGCGGGCTATGTCAGGCTAGTAAAAAATAGCAATATTGTCCCTACAGTCAGACTTGCTGGTCCACCCCACATGTCTTCATAATGATTCTGACACAGTTGCAAACATTATTACCCACTTACAGTATCTCCTAGGTCACAGTGACTCTCTGGTGAGCTCTCTGCTCACTGTTTGTCTGCGAGGGACTAGCTTTCTGTTGGTCTGAGACTAATGCCTCTTACATACACTGAGAATACATACACATTATGAATTACATACACATATCTGACAAGATAGAAATAATTCAGTGTGAAACTTGCATAAATCTACTTGACCCCCTGTGTATTGTTAATATGTAAATATATGTGCAATATATAAATTATTTTGGGTAAATTATATACTGTAGTTGTCTGGGGATCATCTAAGAAGGGGAAATTGTATTTTTCATAAGGTGTAGGAGGAAGAAGAGCATTTGGGAGTTTCAGGCTAAAAGTAATAAAAGAAACGGAAAATGTCCCTGAAAAACATACTACATGCAGACTTTTAAATCTATAATTGCTCAGGAGTTGTCGTTTTGATGGAAGAGTACATTTCAACAAGTCAACTGATATGTATTTAGGAGTGTCTTTTCAACAAATCCATCTGCATGTATAAGTGCACACACACACACACACACACACACACACACACACACACACACACACACACACACACACACACACACACACACACACACACTTTCAAGTCAATAAAGACATCAATGACTGATGAAGGTTTCCAAAGACTTCAAACTGATGGGTATTGAAAAATACAGGCAAGGGCTGTCACTGTCTTGTCAAACACAAAAGGTGCACATTGAAAAGAAAAACTTTCCATAATAATACAGTTTGACTTGTATTTTGTATATATTCATTCATATATTCATTCATTCATGACTCATCAGTCATAGATCACCATGACCACTGGAGTCTACTTCAGCCAGGTTTCATTTTCGCTCCCAAGTAGCATTACCACAGTTATCAGCTTCATTCACATGTCGACAGATCAAGCTGACCTTAGCATAACGATTTCTTGGCCATTTTGTTTCGGTCCTGTAGCATTGGTCAGGTCTGGGGTTTGTATGCGGAATGTGTGATTCCTTCAGCTTCCACAGATGTTCTGCTGTAGAATCCTGTGTGCATGAACAACCTGTGAAACAGTAAAGTGAGTAATTGGGGATTAGAAAAATGGCTGACAGTCCTTCTCGCTGCCTCCGACACACATGAATATGTAATGAATAAATGAGAAGCCTATATCTCAATTAAAAAAAAAAAGAAAGCTAGCAAAAAAAGAACCTCTCACATTACTCTCTTGAAAGCTGATGGAGAAATTATATGCATTTGCATAAATATGCAGCCCTTTTTCTGCATCCCATCACTTTATGGCTTTGACATTGAATGTGCGAGCTGCTGAAACCCGTCTCCCAATGTCATCCGCAATTGAGACATCAGCACTTCTCTCTTTTAATTTCACAGCAGACAAAGACAGAAGAAGAGAAAAAAGGAGAAGGGTAGATAAAAGAGCATAGGCAAATGAAATAAATAAAAAAGAAAGGGAGACAGAGAGAAAGGAAAGAGAGAAAGAAAACAAAGCAGGCATCTCAATCATATAGTGCTGAGAAAAAGAAAAGGGTCTGACATTTCTCACGCATTCTAAAATTGAAATCTCAAATGTGCGCAGCTCGTTTCCAGCGACATGTCGAGAGGAGAAAGCTGAAACAATTCCATTTATTTTACAAACCCCAGAGCCAACTCAAAGGTCACCTGTTTCTGGATTGGCATCCCATCCTGATTTATGGATTCCGGGGTTTTCCGCCGCCCAAGTACCCATGGGTGTCTGACAGGTGCTTAATACCTGTAAAAGATATGGCTCACGTAATGCTCTCTTTGTAACCCCTGCTATTTTGGATTGTTCACCTAAAGCATGCAGTCTCTATGCACTTAGTACACTAAGCAAATCAAATACAGGCATGTTGTTAAATGGCAAACTGTTTAGAATAACAATGAGCCAGCGGTCTTTCTGTTCCAAACTCAATACGTGACAAAGCTCCCTATGTGTGTGTGTGTGTGTGTGTGTGTGTGTGTGGTGGTGGGGGTGGGGGGTGGATGTGTGGCCGGCTGTATTTGCTGTGTGTTCACATATCTGTGTACGCAGGGCAGCGGTGGGTACTACAAAGGAGACCTTTAATTTCATAAGTGCTTTGCAACATGATCCAAATGAAATGTGCCTGGACAGTGAATTAGGGAATTCTGCATAGGGTCTTTAATCATTAACTGGAATGTGATTAGAGGCGCCTTCTGGAAAGCCAAGACATTCTCACCACAAAGACCCTTTGCTTCTCTCATGGACCACAGTGCCTTGCATTACAAGTGAATGGGGATTGATTTACAGACTGCATGACTGGCATCTGTCACTTGTTGTCTGACATCAGCATTTTCTGTCAGTCTCAAATCTCAAGTGTGGGAATACTTCCACAAAGTCGATTCTTTTTTGTGCATTTGGGCATGGAAAAAGTGGGAGCGTGCTTGTGTGAAAAGAAATGACTGTGGTCTGTGTGAAGTCTGTTGTAAAGTGTGTGATGATTCTCTAAAGTGATAAAGAGAGTTACTGCAAGGGCTGACAGCTTGTGCTTGAATGTTGGGACTGCAGAGTTGATTCATGGTGGGAACTGACCTTCAAATGTGACCCACCCTGTGTCTAACCCCAGCGCCACCCCCACCCTCAAATCCCCACCCTGAGGAGTGGTCATGTCATGCAAAAGTAAAGGTCAAACTAAATCATACATTCACACAGCCATACCCCCCCCACACACACACACACACACACCACCCCCGACCTCCTCGCGGCCACAGAGGGGTCATGTGTAACTGACATCTGTATGACAGGAGAAACACAGCCGTTACTACAGTGGCTAGATTGTATGACATGCAACACCAATTTAAAAGTAAATAACAAACTTGTTGGTGTAATAAAACATGATTTTTAAAAACTTTCATTAAAAAGTAATATTCAGAGATATCAAACATTATTGTGGTATTATAAAAAAAATGATATATATATATAAAAAAGAGAAAATCCTGCAAAAAAAAAAAAGCCCAAAATATTAGTCATATACTGTATGTTGACCTCTGGGCCATTATTCAGTGACTCCAAAAAAAGTGGGAGGCCGGATGGAAAATGGCATCCTTTACGCCCCCTATCTTCTGAGATTTGCTCTGTGCTTTAGCCGGGCAAAAAAGGAAGCGTATAAAAAGCGCTAGTGTTGACATTGAGGATAGCCTCTGGGCAAATTACTACTGCTAATGAACTGCTGCTGAGTTATTCATGGCTTTCTGTAAGCAGCATCCCAGTGCCCCCTGGATCTCAGGTGCAGCGGCTCTCAGCTGGAACGAGCCCATTTAATCGCCACTCTAGGTGACTCCTGCATGCTCGCGCTGGCTAACCGGCACTGCTAACCGGCACTGCTAACCATACATCGCCCATAGGTTGAAATCCAACTATGTGGAACATTTTTGTTGTGACATTTATTTAATTGACAATTAGCCTCCAAATTAGCTGCTAATAACACTGTCTGTGTGACTACTACAGCTGGAAGTGGCACTATAGGCCTTTGCCATAACTACTGTAGTACTATTGTGTTTGCAAAGCTCCTCTCTTCACACACAGCCTGCTGTTTGGGTCTGAGTTACATGATGACAGTCATCACCTTTGCTAAAATGGCACCTCCTGCCTCTCTGTCATTTCCCACGCCAATCATGCTTAAGCACATCAAACAGCAGATGTTTATGTATTTGTGAGCGACATGGCATGCATATTTGGCTCATGCTGCTTTGATTGACTTTGTCACTACATCTGTAGATTTCCAATCATTTGAGTTTGGATCAATCATATTTTCTATGTGTATACATGTATATGCTGGTCTGAATTACAGATTTCAGTTCCAGCTGGATTAAGTGAATATTGAAGGTGTCTCTTGTTGAGTTTAGAGAAAGGGAGAGGGCCCATATTGCAGACACCCTGTTGAAATGCTGCAGATGGTTCTGGTGACAGTGGTGTGTCACCCTGTTAGAGCAGCTGCCCCTCATTTTGGATGTTGGTGGTTTATTTTTGTGAACAATGGGATGTCCTTGGATGTACTGTTCTCCCAGCTTAGGGCCCTGTGACACAAAAGCAATAATCACAGTTGTTGCAAACACATCGGAGCATAAACTGCCTCTTGATTCAACATAAGATTTAGGCTTAGCAAATACTCCACACTGTTCATGTGTGATGTGAACAGTTTGCAGATTACAAAATTATTTAAACATTTGTGGCATCATGCCAACAACAACAAAGTAACAAGTTTATTACTGTGCCTGCTTTGTATCGGGAATAGCATCAAGTGTTAGCAAAATCAGCCCAGACTTTGACAGATCACTATTAGATCACTATTGCACCCAGATATACAAGGGCCTGACTCTTTGATGTTTGATGTGGCCAAGGGTGTAGAAGGAGTGCTATCCCAGAGACCTGGGTTTATGGCAACATGTAGGTGGGTTGAATCCTCTGTCTCATCACGATTCCTGATTCATGTGAGAACTTTTAGTTTAAAGCACTGAGGAAAAAAGACAAAACAGCATTTGCAGCCACACATCAATAGCACACATTTTTGGATGAGCATGTTGTCCTTGAGAATGTTCTAACAGCATATCAATTTGTCTTTATCTAGATGCAGAACTAATATGTAATGTTGTTAAAAAATATAGTCAATGCCAACTGGCTTTTTTTTTTATCCCAGTTTTCTTGCAGCTGTTCATTTGTTTACTTTATTAAATATTATGCAAGAATTCTAAAGTGGTGCTTAGAAGAAGATCCACATTGCATATTTAACGGTAAAAAAGATATCTTGTATGAGGATTGGCCCCACTGTAAGGTACAAATAGTAAGCCTACACAAGAGTACTGTATGTGTTTCTGTGCAATAGGTATTAACCAATCAATACAAGCATACAAATCTTGATCCATCTCCCTTTATTTGCATGATACTGTAGATATTGTATGCCATATACAGTTCTATCGATATTATAGTAGGCTTTCTTTTAAATTACCGCTTAAGCATGGGACTTAATGATACATATTTCATGTTAAGGATCAAAGATCAGAATACGTTATGTCACAGTGTATGACATTAATGTAAATGACTGTGGCACCATGTGCATTACCCTAAAGTACCACATTGATTTCTATAATGTACATTAAACACTCACTGATAATCTCTACATGCCACATGACTGGAGAAACTGTGTGTTTACATGACTGACCCAAAAACTGCAACAACATTGAACATTGAAATGAAAACAGAGAGGCACAAGAGGCTGGTTTTGAAGGGGCTGACAAAGGCAGTATGGGGTGGCACTTGTTGATTAGGAAGCATGTTTCACAGGGGCAAATGACCTATCTTCAAGACTCTTAGAAGCGCTCCTTTGTAAAATGAACCACTTGGCCCTTTTTTTGCAGTCTGAAATGAGTCATTCTGCTGCTGGGCCTAAAAATAGCAAAGACTCTCTCTCTCTCTCTCTCTCTTCCTTTCCCTCTCTCCCTCCCTCTCCCTGTCTTCTCCTCCCTTCTCTCTTTCCTTCTAAGCTGAGAACTAATAGAAAATGGAATGCGAGGTGACTGACTAGACCAGGTACAAAGTGAAAGACAAACACAAAGATGATATCTTTCTACTGGGGGAAAGTAAAGGAAACAACACACCGGTTTGAAATATAAGGACAAAGAAGATCTTGCCTGTGGGTGTTACATCTGAAATAAATGAGTGTGACTGTGCACTGATTTCCGCTCTAAAAATGGTCTGACACATTTCATTTCTTTCCCACATTTTCTCTGTGCAAGACCACTGTTATTCATTATAAATGTAGAGGTTGTTTTTTTGTTTGTTTGTTTTGTTTTCATCATGTTGTGGTGTGTGTGTGTGTGTGTGTGTGTGTGTGTGTGTGTGTGTGTGTGTGTGTGTGTGTGTGTGTGTGTGTGTGTGTGACAGAGAGAGAGAAAATTGGATTTATGTATTGTCACCTGGTTACTAATAGTCAAGCAAGTAAAACATACGGACTGTCCAGTAATGGAGAGGCTGTGCCCATCGCTCGTTCTAAATATAGCACCTAACCACTGTCTTTTGTCTATGTTAATCCTGTAAGTAATCTAATATACTGTCATAAATCAGACCATTAAAAGGTTCTGGATATAGCCTGGTTATTTTAATATTTTAGACAGAACCTTATTTCACTCTGATGGCTGGGATAATATATACTGAGAGTCTCAGGGATAACATGGCGCTCAGTTATTCATGTAGGCTACTTATTCATTGGATATTTAAGCAACACTATTGCATGTGAGGAGGTGTAAGTTTCAGGTGAAACACAGGTGAAGGAAATTGGTGGAGTGATACAATGTTTCTAAAACTGATGGATTATGTGAGAGATTAGTCATTCATCCTAAATCATAGAGAGGATGTTCATTTTTGCATCGGAAAGTTCTTGAGAATAACCTTGAGATGCATTGTTATTGTAACTGATGTGCAAGTTCACATCTGACTTTCCAATCCAAGTTGCATTATTGTGCAAATTGCCAGGTTTTGAAATTCTCCAGGGAAGTCCCTGCCGTAGAGTGGGCGTTAATTGTTGACATTCCCACATGTCTCGTTAAGTCAAGTCACTGGAATGCTGCAAGTGTCCTTGCTCCAAGCAATATTCAAAATTACTCATTGCCACAAAACACTTTGGCAAGAGGTTGATAGGTTTTCTGACGTCTATCACAGACCATTTCTCATGCATTGCAAGCAGGTTTGGGAACTAGCTATGAGTATTTATTAACAGGAAGGCTATTCTACATTTGGGAGAAATAAGTTGTGGTTAAGCCCAAAGCAATGGCATAAGATTTTGCATCACCTCATAAATGGAGCTTGCAATGGATGATTGAGAACCTCAGAGATAAGTAGGCTAGGTAGGCTTCCATATTAATTAATTATTTTTGGCACCCTGATAAAGATGAGTTGGAAATGCAATAACTGGCCAACATTAGAGGGTTTTTTTTAAGTTTCATAATGAGAAAAATGATGAAGTATTCAAATTTAAAGAGACACAAATTCATGGAGATTCAGCAATTTCTACAACAGAGGAAGATACAAACCACATGCAAATCCATGGCTCAGTGTATGTGTCTGTTCTGCTGTTTAAAACCCAACCTTTTATTTTCTTCATCCCTGCCTGTGCCCCTATAGTCACAAAGACTAAAGAGTTGTGGATTTTCAGTGCCCATTTTCAGCCCCAGCTCCAGTCCACTCACAAGCTTTTAAAACTCACTATTGCAATGAGCCCCTTGACTCTCCTCTCACTGAAGCCTCCACACCATTTCCTCTTGTGCTGCATCCACTTCCTCTAGGATTTCTGTCTGTCTCACTCACAAATGCCTCTAGCCTGCACCACCACAGCCCGCCACCCCCTACTTCAACCCATCTTCAGCTCTCCAAGGCCCAAGAGCCACCCATAGGGTTGTTCCTCTCATTGGGTGCTTGTGTAGTTGTTAACGGTTCCGTAAGGATGTGTATCTGACACTTACTACTGCTGCCTTTTAGCCTGGCCCTGTACAAACCCACATGGGGCTGAAGAAGCTCCATTGGCAGGGGGGGTAGTAAACAGTTGCCTTTACCAGCTATTGATCAATTTACTGACATGAATTGACTGACTGTAGTGATGTTTCTGTCTTACTTTCAAGCCTCTGACCCTAAAATCCATTGTAGTCTCTCATTATCGCAAATAACAGTCAAGTGCTTCCGCCTGCTCTACCTACCTGTTGGTTTACATAAGGGATAACATAACAAACGACAAGGTGATCAGTTCAGCGGAAATTATGGCAAGGTGGAGGTTTAGGTGCCTCTACCGAGACATTAGTTCCATTGAACAGGTCACCTCAATGGCTGTTATCCTGCGTATCTCCCATTTGTATTTATCTCCCGTATATTTAAGCAAGTGTTTAGAACATGAAAGAAACATGCGACTCCTTTTTTAAAGAAGTTAATCTTTTCGTTTGGGGTACTATTTTCGTGTAGAAAGTAAATCCACAAGGCTGCTTACTGTTGTTAGTAACCATTCTAAAAAGCATTGATTTGGAACGATGATAAAACTTTTACTCGATAAACGTCTCAGGTATGTGGTTATAATAAAGGTAATGGCCATTGTTAAGGGAGATAACAGTTTTTGAAAAGCATTAGAGTTTATTTAGCAGTTTAGGGTGGATGTTGTTGTCCCACACTTTTGCACCATATAGGCCATGGATTTTGGTTTTACCTTGCTATGGCTATGCTTAATGTAGCAACACCTATCTAACCCCTGGACCAAAGCCAGAACCTACGCCAATGACCTATTTGTTTTACCTTCATTATTGTAAATCCAATGAGTGTCAGTCCTCACTATTGCAAATAATCACTTTTAATGAGTCTCTGTAATAGAACTGAACTCAAAATAGCAGTGGGATAATATTGAAAGGAGAACGTACAAGATATTTTTATAGAGCCAAAATTCCATGTAGGCCTATTCTTAACTTTAGGAGATATCAGTTCTTATTGGCATAAGGCTTTCCAAAGAATGACACAAAGGACTACAACAATGTTATTGCTACTACTACTACTACTATTACTACTACTACTACTACTAATAATAATAATAATAATAATAATAACAACAGTGTTTTAGAATATTTTCCCTTTCAGATTAATCTGTGTTTCTTCAACATCTCAAGACTGGATTCATCATCCTTGTTTCAACTCTAAAACATAAGATAAAACACCAAAAGATGATTTTTAATACATCTCTTTACCCATCTTTACCAGAAGTACCAAAAATGTGGGGTGTGCAGTATGCCTGTGTTTTTGACAAAGAAAAATAGCTTTAAGGTTTAAAAAGCAAGTTGGCACAGTCATTTTTAATGCATCACCTTAAGTTCTCTCTTTCTCTTCCACTATAGCATTCTTCTGTCTTGTTGATTCCAAAAGACACACTCACAATTACGTGCATTCTCTCTCTATCTCTACATGTGGGTTTCCTCTAAATCCACCTCACACACACACACACACACACTGCCATTATTTCCTTTCCCAGAACCTCCTGCATCTATGCGAGTGGAGCTGGGCGCGGGGAGTCATTTGCTAATTGGTTGGCAGAGGACTGCACGAGAACGCTGTTCACTCTCGAAAAAACCCAAGGGGCTTTTTTCTCTCCTCCGCCTCCTCCTTTTCTTCTTCTACTTCTCTCTTTCTCTCTCTCTCTCTGCATCAGATGATTTCTCCTGTCTTGTATGCTGCCAGCATGGCAATGGTTGACCCAGTCCAGGCACAGTCCCAGGCCTTGTCCAGCCCAGCCCAGCCCAGCCCAGATTGGAATGGAGGTTGCCCCAGTGTTGCTCAGGCTTCAAAGGGAGCTTTGCTGACGCAGTGGCATGGTGGTGCACTGTGAAACAGCCGAGCTGTTTATCCTGTCACACGGATCAGTCAACAAGGCTTTTGCTCTGCCTCCTCTCCCCTCCCCCTTCCCCTTCCACCACTTCTCATCCACCTGCCACACCTACACACACACACACACAAACACACACGCACACACACACACACACACACACAAACCTATATACACACCTACACAAACACCAAAAAGTGGGTCAAATATTCATATTTAATTTCTGTAATTACCATATTGTTACAGCCTGATGACACTGTGGTACATAAAAGTGGAAGGGAGGGGGTAGGAGTGGAATCTGGAGCGAGGCCAAGATGTGATTTTGGGGTTGTTCAGCAGTGTTCTCCTCGGCTTGGCTGCGTTTCCTGCTACAGACGTGCTCTGTGCTGTTTGCTTGTACTTCACAAGGAGGCTGAGAGAGCAGGCAGCGCTCAAAATAGCACTGGGGCGTCAAAGAATTCATATTCCAACCTGAGGGCCCTAATCAGGAAAAGTGAGAGGAAGAAAGAGAGAGAGAGAGAGAGAGAGAGAGAGAGAGAGAGGGGGGGGGTTGTGAAAGACAGAAAAGGAGAAGAGGGAGAGATATGGATGGGAAGAGTGAGCATTAGGGAGAGCAGGAGGAGAATAGAGAGAGAGAGAGAGAGAGAGAGACAGAGAGAGAGAGAGAGAGAGAGCATGTTACACAAAAGACGGTGGGAAGATGTGAGCAGTGAAAGACTGAGAATAATGAGCCCTTTTTTCAGCATTCAATAGGATAAGGCTCCATCACACAGGAACAGCCTATATTAGCCCTGTAGTGAGTGAAGCTTACCTGACCTGAGGTGCTAACACCATATTCTGTGCTCCCCTCATGATACCACAGAAGATAAATATCTGCAGGATAGTGTTATCAGATCAAGTCCTCATTATGAATTGATGTTTTTGTTTGGCTCTGCAGTTTACATAATGTACAGATGAAACTGATGCATGTTTGTACGTATGGAATATTGAGATGTTTATGTATGTCTAGAACTATTAAATCCGTGTGCCAGACTCTTCAGCCTTCTAGCCATTTAATAATTTCACATCACTTCCATAGCAACAAGCTGTTTTGTGTTGTTGACAGTGATGAAGGACACAGCGCTTAACAAACAGTGCATCTTCAGCAGCGAGTCCTGTAGGGTCCTGACACAAAATGGTGTAAGACTCATAAAATGTTAAAACGGCATCTGTACAGCGCGTGTGGAGAGGGGGGAAATGCTTTTAGCAACAGAGGGTACAACTTTCTGCTCTTGCTACAGCACTTGCTACAGCACAGGAAAGTCAGAACGGTTCCTTATCTGAATGAGACATTGTGCAGTGTAAAAACATGGAAGCTATTAAAATAAACCTATTTGCCACATAAAGACCACGGTAAAAGCATGAAACCTGTTGATAATCATTATTTGAATGATGCTGGCTGTAATCACCAGCAATGGACTCTCTTTTAAACGCTCCTGTAAGAAGTCTACCTGAAGGTGGCTAAGAGTGGTTCTTCAGTGCACTGAACTGTGCTGTAGCAAACCCAAGGCCAAAACTCAGAGAGCCAGAACGGGGGGACTCTGGGGAGGAAGACACCCCATTAACAGACCTTGAGCAGAACCAGCCTGCAAAACAAAACAAAATAGTGTGTGTGTGTGTGTGTGTATCTCTGTGTGTGTGTGTGTGTGTGTGTGTGTGTGTGTGTGTGTGTGTGTGTGTGTGTGTGAGTGTGTGAGAGAGAGAGAGAGAGAGAGAGAGAGAGAGGGGAGAGAGGGGGGAGAGAGAATGAGACAGAGGAGGGTTAAGAAGCTATACGACTATCAGACAACCACAAAGAAAGAGGGAGAGAAGGGGTCACTTGGGGTCACCTTGGAGCTGCTCTTGGATGAAATAGACTGTAACCAGCATTACTGAGCGAGAGATGGCCTAGAGTGGTACCAGTGGCCCTCTCCACTACAACAAGCAAGTAGGTTCAAATACACAGGGAAGTGCAAATACCCACTTCACTCCAATGAAAGAAGAAAAAAACATGATGATGATTATAATTTTCTTAATGTGTGCATTTAAAAATAAAAAAGTGACATCTTGAATAGAAGTTGACTTAGTAATAAAATGCTGAGTGCATTCACATTTGGCTTGCCCTCTCCCTCGAGTTACAGTGGCTTTGCTAAGATCCCAGAGATCTGAAGGTTAGAGAAATAATACAGAATGTGTGATGTTTCTATGGTGATGTCTCACTGAACATGGGATGAATTATGGCCATCTGAGTGTGTACTGTATGAGTCTGGACACCATTGGCACCACAGATTTTTATGATGTGTCATCATGAAGCCTTGTCACACTGAACTGCAGATTTGGTCACCGTGGAAGAGGGGAGAATGCTTCCAAGCATTTGTTTGTATTTTACATAATATTCCTCATCTACAGTAAGCATGCTATTCTAAACAAGTATTTGACATTATGCATGAAAACAATTTATTACATTTCTGAAAAGAAAATGTTGATAATCTTGAAATGGTGTAATCCCGACTATAATAAATATCACAATGAGAGAGTATTACAAAAACAAGAGAGCCAACATAACAGTTCCCTATCTTAGCACACCATGTTAAAAGGAAGCTTTGCTTAGTTTGTCTTTGTAATGTTTTAAATTTATGCACAAATTATTTGAGTATTTACTGAGTACATCTACTACCTGACCCTGTATACACTCTATGATGACATCATTTTTCAAGCTTGCTAAAGTTCTAATTGCTATTAAGGTCTAAGTTAAATGAGCAGTCGTTGTGACTGGATTATACTGTTCAGACATAGATTTCAGGGTCCTGACAAATGCGGTCTAGCCTACCTGATGAGGTGAACAGAAACACCAGCAACGCTGACACTATTCAGGGTATTTTTAACACTGGGAATGAGTCAAACTTTCATTCAAATGGAAAATTACTTCGCTTTCTGGGTTTTGAATTGGAGTGCCAAGCCAAATGTGCATACCAGTGCCACTTGGCTCGAGGCATCACAATTCCACTATTTTTTTGGAAACCAAAAATGCTCAACATAGCATGACACTTTGGTCGTATCATTATCCCGTAACACAAGCTCATCTCCTTTCACTTTCAACTAAGTTCCATTGTGATAAGTGAATGTTGTCTACTCGATGAATGATAGCAGAAAAACCTGTTGGCATTGACAGCAGTCATTATGCAAAAATAAGTCACCTGTGAACGTTGGGAGGGTTCATTCAAAGCCTCCCGCAGCATTCTAGAGAGCTGTATAATAAACAAGAAAAAAGGATCACCAATGTCCCTTTAATCAAACACTTCCAATTCCCAATGTAGTCTGCTGCCTTGCTCGTTAGGCAATGGCAAAAGTGACTGGGATTAGTCACCTTGAAATGCAGCCTTGGCCTTTTTGTCTCATTCTGGATTCAAACTGGCACACATTAGGGCTGCATGACTAACATGGCCATTTGGAGCTAATGACATGTCGGGATTAGTATGTGTGTGGCTCTAGAGTGTCAAGGCTATGCTGTGTTGCGCCATGGCAGTGGCTCTGCTGTCGCTGCTAACCCGCCAGTGGCTTCATCTTCCATAAGACCATATGGCTGGGATTCCCGCAGCAGGAGTTAACCTAGTTGTCCTTGCAGGCGAGCAGGGACCCAAACGACGGACCGATCCGTTGGTCTGGGGGTTGCAGTGGAGAGTGGGACTCATTAGGACCTGCTAGCTGACACACACAGTGAATCACAGGGTAGTGAACCGCTCCCACCCCCACATGGCAGGCTTTTTAACATGTCGCAGTTAAATAAACAGCCTGGACACTGGCGATGCCAGCTGTGCCTCTACAAGACATGGCTGCCATTTGATTTGTAATGAAGATAGATTTGGAAAGATGATGATTGAGGATTATCATGGAAAGGTAAATTAGCGCATGTGAAAGGTAACCTGTCAACAATATTTACTTCCACTTATTTCTGTCATTAGTTATTTTTTTCATTTTCTGTTTTTCCTGCAGTTTGTGCAATGTTTGTAGCCCCACAGAATAGACCCCCCTCCCCCTCCCCACCACCACCACCAACACACACACACACACACACACACACACACACACACACACACACACACAGAATTCTGTAGGTTTTAAAAGTTGAGTTTTAAAAAGAATGGGGAGGAATTCAAAAATGTGACTTGTTTTCTGTGTTAACACATTTGAACAAGGTAAGAGCATGACTGCACAGAGATTAAGATGGATGCTTTATAAAATAAAGTCCTAGACCTTGACGGAAAGAATGTCTTCGTCAAATCAAAAAGGCAGAAAAAAAGTTGTTAAGCTTATTAAAATTTTATGAAGGTTGGTTGAATGGTTGAAATTCTTTGAGTCTTCAGATTCAACTGCAATACATACTCAAAATAGTACTTGAGTTTGACTAAGAAATCGTTACTCTGTAAGGTCTGTGTTATATGACTGAGCAAGGGTAAAAAAAAAAATCAAACAAAAACTCATATAGATCATTTTGACACCTAAAGGTACAACAAGGACAGAGGTTACATTTATCTGGTAAAACTGGATGGAGTAGAGATTGCATAAGATTATTTATTAATGCATGTGATCTCAGTACAAATGTAAAATATTTTAGCAGTTGTCTCTCTGGTCTGTGCACTCTGTGGTGTTGTGGCTGGTAAGGTGTATATGATTTGTAAAAAAAAAACAAAAACAAAACAAACAAACAAACAAAAAACTGAAAAAGTTGAGGGTTTTTTTTAGAAGAGAAGGGGAAAATCTGCAATGGTGTGTCAGAGCTGTCAGTTAGCTCTGTGGGTAGGCCCATTTCTTTCATTTGTCATGCTCGCTACGGTTAGACTGAGGCTGAAGATAGACACACACAAGCACACACGCACACACAATTCACACATTTTGCTATATTTACAGGTAAGGTGCTGTGTCAAACATCTGCTAATTTTCCCAGATATGCTACAGTTACGGTGGCTCAAGCATGAAAACAGAAAGCTGATAAGAGGCAGTTGTATGTTCCAAAGTCACTGTTTATACAGAGGAAGATTCTCTGGCATTTCACTCTTCAGAGATTCACAAAAATTAGGAGAACATACATTTATGGCTTATGTATACAGACACATGTATATTACAGCATCTACTGTACAAATGAATATAATCATTGTATGATAAGGTATTGTATTCATTGAGTCATAATGTGATGATAGTTTATGCACTAACCATGCAAACCAATGTTAGATGTTAGCCTTAAACCCCATCCTGCAGTAAGAATTTGCAGGCCTTGGCTGTTTGTGAGTCTATAGAGTTGGAGGTTATCTGAAGGTAGCACTTGTATGTGTTATCGCTTGTCAAAGAGGAGAAATACGCTGCCTAATTGAGCGAGAGGCGCATGGCTCTGATTGTCAATTCAACAGAGAGCGCGGCTGTCGTGCTTGTTTTTCAATTGTGAGCATTTGTGTGTGTCTCCATATCTGTTGGCACACGTGTATTTGTGTGGGTGTACGTCCGTGTGCACATTCCTTTGTGCTCACCTGCAGCAGACAACATCTCTCCTTCCTCTGGAAGGTTTGTTTACGTGTGTCCTGGAATTGCTGACATATTCTGACATCAGAACTTTTAACAAGATTCACAAAACCTAATTAATCTGAAAACTGTCTGAGACTGATGATGTCTGGTTTTGTTATATGTAAACCGTATCTGTAGCCTGGAAATCTAGATGTACAGTATATCGGCAGCAAATAAATTTGCAGGGACTTAGTAGGTCTTTTAATTGGTTGGACACTGTTGGTGTTGAGCAATCACAACTCTATGTGGTCAGACAGTTGTTGGGTGGGCTTAGCCAAGGACAGAAGTCTTTTGAATTGCCGTTTACATCTTCTTCGTCCCTCTGATTGGTCTTAGCATTGGTAAAATAACCACTGGTTCCATCTTGGGTTCTGCTCATTGGGTTTGGACCATCGATCCACCCCAGACTATACATTTTAATGTTATAGCCTTGCCAGACTACTGTATCTGCTGATCTCCTATTGAAATAAATAAATAAATAAATCTTTTGTGTGTGTTTGTGGCAGTCCACAGTGTGTGTCTGAAGGTGTGTGTGTGTGCATGTACACGCACAAACAAGTTAGTGGGCTTCTTTGTTGAGGTGAATGAAGCTTATTCCAGAACAAATAGCAGGGCCGTGACCATGGAACCCCCTCAACTCTAAAACACTCAAGGTGAGAGTGGCCCTTCACAGCCCAGCGATCTGGTTCAATTCTCCCATCAGCGCTGGGCCCTGGGCGGCAGTGTAGGCCTGCCTCTCTCTCTCTCTGGGCGCCACTGGGTGTTGGGAAATTGGGGCCCTTGGATGGGAGCTTTCTGCATTTCCGCTACACACGTCTCATCCCCCCAGCAGTCAGACTTCATTCCCACTAATGTGGCCCTGATAAGGAACCCGGGAGAGGGGCGCGAGGAGGCGATGAGAACAGGCTGGGTTGGAGCAAGGTGGGTGAGGTGGGCCGGGGGAGGGGGGAGTGTCCTGGTGGGAATTGACAGAGTGAATTTGTGTAGTTTAAACAAGAGCTGACCGGGCGGCCCAAACGCTGTCATTCCCATTCTTTCTCCCCTCCTCCTTTCCATTGCCAGCGTGACAACTGCGCTCCCACTCCTGGCAATGCAATTAGTTATCAGAGACAATAGTGTTAAACATGGCGCGCACTGGCACTCGCTAGAGTTGCATGTAACTACATCTTCCCTGAATCAATCCCTGGCTCGGAGAACCCAGGGCTTTGTTTTGTGTTGCCTCTCAGTGCCTATGAGTGTTTGGTACATGTGCTTTCTTGTCTATTTTTTTGTTGTATGTTTGTATTGTTGTATGTGTGTGTGTGGTTGTTGTTGTATCTCTGTTTTGTGTCCGTATTTTTCTGTCTGTGCATGGAGAGGGAGGTTGTGTATTGAAATACAAAAGCATCCAACCACCACCACCATCATACCACGTCCCCCTGGTCCTCCTCCTTCTTATTCTTTCTCTCCCTCCTCCTCCTCCTCTCCACGTTAACGTTGAGTCATACTGAGGCTCAGGTAGACTGGTCCCCCCCCCCCCCCCCCCCCACCCCACCCCCTTCCTGCTCTGCCTGATCTTTCCTGGCACTTGTCGAGCTTAATAATGGCCCATTGGGGGACAGGGGGGACATTGTTGGCATCGCAGCACACTGACCCTGAGGAGCACAAAGGCTGACATTTCAGCCACGTGGGAGATGCTTGCCTAGAAAGAACTCGACTCGGCTGCATGCTTACTGTGACGGAAGCCAATTACGAATTTGTGAGTCATAATTCCAATTCTGTTCCGGTGTGGCACTTGGAATTGGCGCTGAACAGGGCGAAACACACAAACGAGACCTGTCTCAGAATAATGCCTTGTGACTGAGTAAATAAGAGCGTCATGTAGAAACTCACGTGGGTAGCAAGGAGAATTGCATGAATGGCATTGTGCCACCTAAATGGTGAAAAAGCAGAGATGTGTTGTGCCTCTGTGTGTGTAATTTGCCAACACTGACAAGCATAACGTTAGATACGATCATACTCTAAAAATAGAACCTTTGAACCACACTACCCGCCCAACGACATAAAATTAAATAAAAATAATATATATAATAAAATGAAATTTACAAATTCCTGACAAAAGAGTTAAAATCCTGCACACGTTGTGTGGGTGTAATTATATGTTTGCTCATAATGCTTTGTTAAACCCGTTTGAATGAATAGTGAAGAGAAGTTGCATTACAGGATTCTGATTATTTCAATGTTCACAATGCTGCTATGAAAGAACTAGAATGATTTACAATGTATTATGTATATTTGAAAACCCAAGTACAAAACAGCCATCAGACATTTAAAGCTGCAATTAAGGCACGCATTGAAATGCTGTTGGTGTTGAACTGACTGAATGAGAGCGTGAGCACGTGGAACAAGGTGAATGTGATTATTTGCATGGGGAATGTATAGTGGCGCTTTCAGAGTGGGGACAATGGCAGGAAAGGTGTCCTTTATGGTGGCAGTCTGTGGGTGCCTGATAAAGGGTTTATAAAAGGATTCTGTAAGCAAGTTTGGGATCATCGCATACCTGTCACTGGCTAGGATGAACAACATAGAGGGTAGAAACCTGCCGAAAAACTGAACATCTAAGCCTTTCCCACAACAATATACATTGAAAATAAAAATATATATTTATATATCTGTAGTACTAGGTATGGACGTCTTTGTAAACGAGCATAACAGCCAACAAAGCGAAAGGGCAAAAAATAGCAGACTGGCTTTTTATCCGAGAGTCACATGTGACTCAGTGATTTGCCATGCCACCAGAGGAGAGGAGTTGCTTGCATGGAATGCCGTGATTCACTGTCTGATTTTCAACGCCCGACTGCCTTCAGTTTTATTTTCATTTTAGCAGTTTTTTTTGTTTTTTTTTTGTTTGGCTTTTATTTCTTTTTTTGCTTGTTGCCAAGCTTCCACACCGCTTGTAATGATTCATCGGTTTAGAGGGTCTCGCTGACCGCTCAGACACTATGCCATGGCCTGAGGGGCCTGTGTTCTGACACACCCTCAGATGCGCATACTGTACAGTGCACAACACGCACACTAGAGGTACTGTTTGGGCCTGTGTCCAAACCACACGCACACAAGCACTGCAAGCATGCAGCTATAGGTCTGTGTACATGCAGTTACGTTTGCCCTGCCTTTTATGTGTATAGAAAGAAAGAGCTTGTAGGGCACTGTCGAGATGAGTTAGCGTAATGAGTGGTGACACGTGCACGGCTTATGCCGCCGCACTCCCCTGTCGCCACCGTGTGAAACAAATCCACAGTTTGGCCCGCGCTGCCTTTGCCATGGAACGCCACATGCCCCCCCCCCCCCCCCCTTCTCTTTCCTACTTTGCCAATGCTGTTGCACTACATCACAGGGGCATGACGGGTCGGAGCACGTGAATGCTTGCTTTTATATCAGTCAGAGCATGGGGGAGGCCACTAACGATTGTGACATTGACTTAAGCATATGTGATTTCAGCCCCGCTTAACAATCCTTATCCATATAGGCATGTGATTATGCAAACTCTGATGCAATACTACCCTTACTACAGATGGAAGAGTTCACTCGAGCCAGTTGATATGCCCTTCAAAATGTAATGGGTTGAGGATGCTTAAATGAAACTAGCATGCATCTACATTAGTCAACACTGTTCCATAATATCCCTCAGTGCAAGTTAATGACATGTAAAGCAGCGGTCTTCATCTGCTTCTGCTGTATCATCTATAAGGTTAAGCTGTCAGAAGGAATATCATTTATATACTCACTCTTAATGCATAGGATTGAAACACACTTGACAGTAATTTGCTGAATTTACTGTATTTCCCTTTTTAAAAAAAAAGAAAAGAAAAAAAAGAGAGAGAAAACAATGAAACACCATCATTTATGCACTGGGAGTTCTGTGTTAGGCGAGGGTTGAATGTGTGAATTCAAGAAAGCAATAACCTATCGGGGTTTTCATTACTTCTACATCCCCTGGTCCTTCTGTATGCTGACTTTTATTGGTAAACATTTTTCACCGAGCAGTATATTGCCTGCCCAAGATCACCTGTGACCAAGGGGAGGGGAGGAAAGGCGTGTGGGTTAAGTAGAGTGGGAGTGGGTTTGTTTTATCAGGGATAGAGTGGGAGGGGGTAGGCTTGTTGACGTTGATAATAACCACCACCAACACCCCCAATCCCCTACACCTTTCCATGTGAGTGTCTGAATTCCTCGGTGGAAAGCTAAATGCAGCAATCTGACCGATTTTCTTCAAAGATCCCTCATAAAATAAGCGAATGCATTGTTGACCTAGAAAATCGTGAAGTAATAATTAAAATAATTAACACAGGGCAAGTCTACTGCAACGTTCATGCCGCTCTAACTCTCTATCATCCCTCGTTCTTTCCTTCCCCCTCTTAGTAGTCTTTTCTCTCTTTCTCTCTCTCTTTCAAAAGGGACCTGAGCTTTTAGTTGGACCAACATTGCCACCTAGAGGTGCATAGTGGAGACCAGGTTTATGTAAGAACACCACCCCCTGATAGGCCATCACTTCAGACATCTGTTCCATAATTTTAAAGGGTTGTTAAAATGGTTTAGATTACGCTGGTGACAGCTTTGATAGAGTATTAATGACTGATGGCTTTTCTATGGTCATTACTTAGATTTACTGGATGTGAGTTTCACATTGGGATGTAGACATAGGATAATAAGGCATCTGTTCTCTTGATTTCATACCATTCCTCTTCTGCAACAAAATTTAGATTTATGTAATATAATGTGAAAATGTGTAGAGGACGCTTTCTGTGGCGGTCCGAATAAATTAATCGGATCACATCCATGGTATGGTTGTAGCAGATAATGAGCAAACAATAGTATTTAAAATATCTTTTACACTTGGTTTTATGTCACCTCTACAGCTAAATGCAGTAATGCCTAATTTCATACAATTATTCACATTATGTAAACCCCATGGCTTTTAACTGTTGTTATAGATGAGACAAAGAGAATGCACTTGTGATGAAATTACCAAGGTATCTTATAGTTAGCATAATATTAAAGTTCAATTATGAGCAGATAATTGCTAAAAAGTGGTGCTATACACAACCCTACAATACCTATTAATATAAGATCTATAGATGCTCTGTGTTCTTACCATCTCTGCATGAAAACACGGGTTGTTTTATGCCCTATGATAACCTAGACATCTAGACGTACCCTAGTGGTAGCATAATGTTTTGCTCAGCCTGTACATCTAGCGATGAGCCATCATGGTGGGTCACGCATCACAATGCTCTGTGTGTGTAAAGTGTCGTTGGACCGCCTTAGTGGCTTGTCCGTTGCTATGATTAGTTGTAGCGCTATCCTTTTGCGCGAGGCCGTTTGAAAGACTGGCCGCTAGGATTGAGCTGTGGTCTATCCTTTGTCGCCAAACTATACATTATATATTACAGTCCATCTGCTTTGTCAGGCTAATATCATGAGAGATTGAGTTTACTGTATTTAGTTTTATAGGCTATTTATTTGTCTTTGTTTGATGACTGTAAGCTACTCATTCATCAGGTTAGCATTTCACCAATATCATACAGTGCAACTCAGTTTGCAGACTATTAAATGACTACCTTTCAAAACGTGTACAGATTGCAGCTCTGAATCCAACATTGATTTCAACATGCTATAATTTACTTTATTCAATTATCCTGTGCTGATATGACAATTAAGCACTTATGTCATTTTCAAACAGTAGTTTGCCCCCTCTGACAAAAAAAGTAAATAAAACAAATGAACAAAAAAATCCCACATTCTCTAACCATCATTATCAATGACTTAAAAGAGCTATTCAGAGCAAGGCTTCACGTGCCTGTTCATTTTACCTGACTTGGGAGTGTGTGTGTGTGTGTGTGTGTATTTCTTCTGTTTCTGCTGAGGCAATAGCAGAGGAGAGGAACGGGCTGCCAGGTTATTTTGGTCGTGGGTGAACTGCTTAGTGACGCGAGGGCCCCTTTGATTATGCGGCTGGCTCTCATCATCTCCCCGGCCCCCGTTTTTGATTTGCTGTTGTTTTGTAACCCAGTTGAGTTGGGCTCTCCTCCCCTCAGCCGCCTCGGCTGCTTTGCATCTGGAAGCACGCCCACACCTCTCCTCTCCAGCGTGCATCAGCCAGCCAGCCAGCATGACGCTCCCTCCCAGCCAGTGGTGGGCTTGCTTTCTGAGGCAGGCAACTCCATCATGAGGAGACCATTCTTTTTGCGGAGGGGGGGGTGGAGAAGCTGGAGGTTCTCCTTTGAGATCACGCCAAACAATAACAAAAGTGTGTGTGTATGTGTGTGTGTGTGGGCGCGTGTGGCGGGGGTGTTCCAGCTTGTTAATGAATAAACTGGTGCTCCCAAGGCACAGTTTTGGATTTCATCAGCTCTCCAGTGAGGTTTATTCAAGGATCATTCTCTCTCGCGCGCACGCACACACAAACACTATTTTTTCCTTTTATATTCTCCGCCTCACTCTCTCTTTCTCAGTGGCTTCTTGTGGTTAGGGATATTAATGAGCAATGAATACCACCTCTGAGTTCTCATCAATACTGTGATGTTATTTTTCACTGAGCTTTTGGCCATTGCCTGCGTTGCCACAGTTTGGGTAGCCTGCATTGGCACAGTTTGGGTCACCAGGGACATTGTATCCTTCTGTCACACATCTGCTAGAACCACAAGCATCTACTTACAGTATTCAATATTGCCCTTTGATTTTGACATAGGCCTATTGATAGCATTTGCTATGCAACTGGTGTTCAGCCTCTGATCAGTTGTTCATAGGCTATATTAAATATAATGAACATTTAATAGGCTATATAAAATAGAATCTGGGTGATCAAAGTTTGAATATATTACTTCAATATAATAAAAATTTTGACCACAAGCAAGCGCAGGACAGTTCTTTAAAAAAAAGAAAAAGAAAATCCTTCAAAGGTGCAGGTTGAATTGGTGTATATTCAGCTCACAGGACAGAGACTTTTGTTTGTTTGTTGTTGAGCACCTTGAGAATGGTTATGTTGAGGCACGATTACAAATAGAACCGATGGCCACTGATTTAAAATACCCCCAAAGCTATTACTCTAACATTCAGTTCAACATTCATTGTTTACAAATTGAATGAATTTAGGGTTATACTGTAGGTTGTGTCCCATTATCTAGGCCTATATATTTTTGTGAAACTATATTTTTCCCATCCAAGAACTTGGGTTACAGTGACATTCTGAGATGTTTTGTTTTTTTTTCTTCTCCCCCTTAAGCGTGAAATTTGGTTTGACTTGGGCCTCTGAGAACGTGGATGTGATGTGCATGACCTTCATATTCAGTTAACCTGAGGTGAAAGAGACAGATACTGGAATACAAACTCAAATCAGATTTTTTGACACGTCGCATAAGGGCAGCAAGAGCCAAAATAAAAGATGAGGCGAGTTAAGTATTTGAGAAGAGTTCTAAGCTATACTATATCATCAATTCATTGCTGTATCGCACAGAAACTGTTTACTGTGAATGTGAAGTCAATGAGGCCTTGACATAAAGACTTTCTCTGAGCATGTTTGGGATCAACACATTACCTCTGTGATTTGGATGGCCTGTGGGTAAAACTGAATAGACAACATGGCCCTTCAGAAAAGCATTATACTGGAGTTGTGTGGCTCTCATGTATAGGCCTACATCACAAAACATATCCTTGGAATTGTCACTATAAAATTCTCCACATCTTGACTTCCACCCACTCTAGGTTGTTGCCATCCCCTGAGTGTGTGGACTGCCAAATTAGAATGATCTCTACACTATTTTCTCTTTGTTCTCTTCTGACCTTGGGTTTCTAGCGTGGAGGCTGAAGCATAAGGCATGGTTATCTATGACAGCGACTGTGCACAGGACATATGGTGCAAGAGCAGGAATTAATTAAAATTACAAATGAATTCTGTACTTGTAGTTTTGATGCTGGGACAAAGTGAAACATAAAACATAGTTTCTAGTATCTCATATAAAAGTGAACCAGATAAATGCTAACCTAAGTTTAGATGTCACCTATTACCCCTATCACAGGGAGAAATGACAAAACTAAAACCAGAATGAGCTTTTCATTTTTCTGAAAATATTTGTTACTTATTTTTGTAAAATGACCCGGTTGTGACCTGGGACCTACTTAAGTCTTTTAGAAATAGGGATTGTAAACATGTTTGCTTCAGCTCATCTCACTCACAGCCCCTCAATTTTCTACTGAGCAAACGGTGAAGACAAAGCTGAAAATCACAACCCCTTACTGTGGGTCATTGCGACCAACTTTAACGATTTCATTTCCTGAGACATAAACATCTCTAAACAAATCATGTGGTTTTGGTGAGCCTCCAGTCCTCTCGGCTGCTCCTCCAGGCCTCCTAGGCCTATTTCAAAATGCATTTACCACCTGCACAGCTAAAACTCAAGGCAACACAATTCTAATTTAAAAATGTACTGAGTACCCACTCAGCATCATTTTCCAAGCTGTAGGGCAGTGTAATAGATTAGTCATGTGCCCCTGCACCACAGAAAACATTACTAATAGCATGTTAATGGTTAACATCTATTTATCTGTCAATTAATGCAAGGAATGTCTGTCTGTCCGTTTGTCTGTGTGTGTGTTCCACATACAACTCTCAAGCAGTTTGTCCAACTGACCTCAGATTTGGTATGTATCTTGCTACTGGCATGAGTGAGTGCAGTGGTGATGTTTGGATTAAAATTACTAAAGATATTGGTAAATAAAGCACAGTTGACTTCTGCCGCTCTAAACGTAGCCACTCCCAACTCCCAGACAACTTAGTTCTGTTTTAAGTTGAAAAGAATTACGATGGCCCAGCAAGACGATCTCATAACAGCATGCAAACACACGAAAACTCACATTGGTAAGAAGGACTTTAGCATGTGCAGTGCATGCTTTTGCCTAAGTATCTGGATACCTAGGTATTACCGACAGATAGGCTAAAAGTTCGTTTACACACGCCATAGTTTGGTTAGCAAGCCTGCTTTCATTCAATGCAACAACAAAACACACAGGTAGCAAAGTTCATTTACACACGCCATTTATAGTTTGGTTAGCCAGCTTTCATTTAATACAACAAAACATGGGTAGCAAACATGCCAATCGAAAAAAAATCTATGTTATGTGGAAAGATACATATCTGTTTCAAACCACATTGCTACTTCAACTCACTACTTTGGGCCAGCTTTATTCACGCAGGCTACTGCACTGGATATATCACCATCTCTGATTCACCTGCATATAGACAAATCCGACGAGCGTTTTGTGTAGGCTGCCATCTTGTGGCGGCGCCATTGTTGGACTGTCAACAAACCTTTTTGCCAATGCGCAGTCAATGAAAGCTAACAGCAAAGACCATGGAATACTCTGACATTATACATGTAGTGGTGAATCTTGTAAATCACAGTATTTTATGGTGTGCTATCACGTTATCCTTATGGACAGATTGGTGATCTGGTTAGCTCAATAATGGCCACTGCTTACTTCCGGTAGTTTCGTCGGATTTGAGTATAGGTAAATGGACTTAGAGAAAGCTGAAAGCTCTGAGAAAGCATTGTTTACACGGTCAATGCACTAGTTAATAATAATGTTATAAAGTTACAGAGATGGTCATATTCCTGCACCATACCCTAGAAGATATATTGAAACACTCATTCAATGGTGATGACAGAGAACCACTATCCAGCAGTCCAAACACCATAAAAATGAATATGAATACATTATTCCCAGGCCAAAAAATACCCACCTCTCTTTACTGTTAATAGCTCACCTTTCGTTTCTGCTGTCATTTCTCTCCCTTCCTCGGCCCTGGTAGTGTCTGTTTCCTATCTGGGTGGCTTACCCCCTGCCTTCCCGTGGTGAGCGCTGAACATGTTCACAGTTCAAGGCAATCAGGAGCAGCACAGCATCTGTCAGCGGCACACAATAGCCGTGCCCATCCTGTGGAGGAAGAGGCAGTTTGTGTAACTGTGCAACCGATAAGAACTCAGCCGTTTGTAAAACTCAACTACCTACAGATATCAGGCACTGCCGTGAGGAACTTTTCAGAGACATGAACTACTGATGAGAATAGTGTGCTAAAAAGCCGTTTCTAGGTTAATAGATACTGTACCACTGTTGACTGTTGAATGAATGTGTGCTCTGACAAATGTGATGGCAGAACACAGACGCAAGACACTCAAACTCCATCAGCATGGACGGGTTCACACATAAATTGCCTCATCACGTATAGACTACTTTTATTTATTTATTTACTTTTGGCGGGCTGGGGGGGTGAGGTCTGAGGACACGCTGGGTTAATAGCAAGAAGAAGAAAACCTGAAATGGCCCATGATTGAACTGCCACCTCATCAGATTTTTCTCCCCCAATGATCACATTTATGCTTTATAGCTTCTCTCCAAATTTCCCTGTTCATTTCCCCAGCCAACTTCAGTGCTCACACATGTCACGGTTCAACCCCCCCTGCAGCTACTAAATGGTAACATCAGTGCCATCGGCTGGCAGCGGAATTGCTGAGTAACTGGGTTTTTTGGAGATGCATTGCTTTGATATTGCAATAAATCAGGGCTACCCAAGCCCTGCAGGTCTGATGGGTCATTCCGCCGAGCTGAAGAATGCACAGCCGGCCAATGCTGAAACAGTAAGATGCAATTTCATCATAGTGAGAGTGTGATATGTTTGCTGCAGGTTTCATCAATATGTGACTCAACAGCCAGAGAGACTTCTCCCTTATGAATTTCATAAAGTCATGTTATCTATTTTACCACCTATACTAAAACCATCATATTTTACAGTAAATCAAATCTGTAATGATGCAATCATGTGGCCATGTTGTAATTCTGTAACATGAGAATAAGCCAAGCTTCATGTATCATAATGCATTTTACACTTTTCAGGGTCATCATAACCATTTTTGAAAAGTTACAGCCACTTAATGACATTTTATGAATTTTATTATGATGTAGTCTGGTAGTACACATGCTGCCTCGTACACTTGTTTCATAAAATTTAATTTTAAGTCATAATGGTGGTTCTGGTGTAATTGCAACCTGATCTCACAGACTATC
The DNA here is from genome assembly GCA_027497455.2 of Sardinella longiceps. Taxonomy (NCBI): domain Eukaryota; kingdom Metazoa; phylum Chordata; class Actinopteri; order Clupeiformes; family Clupeidae; genus Sardinella; species Sardinella longiceps. Next base: position 16,878,650 of record JAODXP020000031.1, read on the forward strand.
GTGCGGAGAAGTACGATAATGCCACCCCGAAGATCGTAACAATTATTACGATACAATCGTCCTTACAGTACGAGTTGCCGCATGACGAGATCTCATTTACCCAGACTGTTTCGGTCATTTATTTCTCTGAATATACGAACATCTTATCACCATAAATGCATCTGCAACATGCATCTATAATGGCGTTTTCGTAGCCCTATATTGATTTTATCCGTCATGTATTTTCCATAGCCAGTAGGTATTTTCAGAATAAGCAACTAGGCTACACAAACTTTAATCACTTGTTTCTGAAAATAACTTTCGACAAGTAGTGTGACTTACAGAAACACTTAGCCTATTCATGCCCTTTCCACTAGTGTTTCTTTTTCCTTTGAGTGTGATTATTATCGAGTATTGTTTGTGCAGTTGGAGAGTGATTGTTTTAAGAACAACAAAGTCAGCATTTTTTTTTTTTTTAAATGTATCCCTTCATGCCGAAAGTCCTGCCAAAGATCCGCAAGTTTATTTATTAAGCTTCTAGCCACTGATGTCACTAACGTGCGACATTCAGTAGGCTAAGTTGCTTGGAGGCAGTAAAAAATTAATACAAATTATTGTGCGTTAATACAAATTATTGTAGGTTTGTGTTATTTACGGTAGGTGAATTTCATGTGGGTAGGCTACAACACTGTTTCGATTTGAATCTGGTTTGTTGTGATTAATCATGAACATGACCGTGTTACCGATCTCTTTCAAAATGTTTGCATTTATAACGTTACTAACTTATGTCATGGCGAGCCATGCACTAGGTAGGCTATTTTTCTGAGAGGAGGAGTCCGGTGACCTTTAGTGTGTTGAAACATGATACCGAATACTAACTTTAACTTAAAGCACATTGATAAGCACACAAAGCACCAACTGAACCCTTGACAGTAAGAATGGAAAACACATTTGGCTTTTACTTTCTCTGTGTGCTTTGCACTTGTAATGCAATTCTGCAACACACTTGCTCCTTTCTGCAACTGAGTTGTGTTTACAGTATAGCAAACATTGCATTATTGCGTGTAAAGTGTGAATTGGGCGTTTTATTTGGCTAAATTTGTGTTAATTTAAGAAATTGTGCCGAAAGATTCATTATTAGTGTTTAAGCATTCAATTCATTCAAACCCTGTATGCATGAACTCTGAATACTGTGTGCATGTGTACAGGGAAAGGATGAGGTACAGGTCGACTGGCTGCCGTGCAGCAAATGGTAAGAACTGAACACATTTTTGTTTTGTACACATATGTAGTGTTCTTTTTGCAATGATCATACACTTGTTTGCTTTCATTATGTTTTTCAGTGGGAAAAGATGGGACCCGACATGGGAGCCTGCCTCCAACTTTTTGCATTAATTTTATGCATTTGGATGTAATTTTATTTTCATTTCATACATTAAAAGAAAGTTTGTACTGTCCTTCATACTGTCCACTTTACTTAATGATGACTGAATGGCTCATTATTGGGTGAATGAAGGCTCTCTTGGCCGTCTCTAGCATCTCTAGAGCGGTTACTGCACTTGCAATAACCAACATCGCATTATTACCAGCTTGTCGGTCAACATGATGTATGAAACCAATCATCCCTGGTTCCTATTCTTTGGTTTGCAAGTAAATTCACATCAGTTGGTGAGAAAGTACAATGTAGTTGCTATTTTTTGCAAGAACAACAAACAAATCTGTGACTGTGGGGGTAGCAGTCTTGCATGGTATGT
>JAODXP020000031.1:16880482-16921365 GCA_027497455.2 Sardinella longiceps
ATTTCATAATATTGTTATTCCAACATATTTCGTAGATATCAAAAATCCGTTCGCAATTTAGCATCAGCAGCATCTAGAGGTCATGTACACCAAATTTCACTTCGAATCTGACATACCGTGTCCGACAAGTACGTTAAAGTTCACTGTGTGTCCAAATTTTTACACTCCTTAATACCTCACTTCCTGTTGGGCGTGGCTAATGCAATGTAATACAAAAATTGTTCGTCTTGGGGAGTCCCACACACCTACCAAATTTCGTGCATGTAGCTCAAAGTATATGTGAACCATGGAACTAAATGTCAATTTCTGTAGTGGTTCCACCTTGCCAGATGGTGGCGCTGTAACAACCACGCCCAGTAAGTGAATGGATATCGTGGTAATCATAAGATCTATAAACGGTATGAGTTTCAGGCGATTTTATCAATCCAGTGTGATGTTATGCCACATTTCCTATTTTTCATTTTTTCTCTTATTTCATGCATCCGCCATCTTGAATTCGTAAAAGGTATGAAAAATCCCTTCGCAATTTGACATGAGCAATGTCTTGGTATCATGTCTACCAAATTTCACAGGAATCTGACAAACGGTGTCCGAGGAGTATGTTAAAGTTCATCATGAGACCGCCCCATAGAGCCCAAGGTATTTTTTTACTTTAGGGGGCGCTACGGAGTCCCTGGGCCACACCCGGGTCTATACCTCTGTAAACCTCCAGTGTTCCAGACTTCCAAGGTGTGTGCAAAATTTCGTGAGTTTTCATGCACGGGAAAGGGGTCAAAAATGGCCGGTTCCAGGGGAAGAAAAATAATAATAATAATAATAATAATTAAAGCCGCAAGCGGCGATGACGGGCCCTCGCACCAGGTGCACCGCAAAGAGTGCATATCGCAACAATGGTACACAGTGAAGGCACATTCACTCGGAACAGGTGTGCTATCTTTGTCTCACCCTCATTTTTTACACTCGCAGACACTCACTGTCACACACTCACTCAGTCTGCCTTTTAAACTCTTTCTCTTAGTAGGGGCGCTACAGAGAATCACATAAGTCATACTGCATGTTCAGAAGGTGGTCCACAGTCTGAGTACCAACTTTGGCTATGATAGGTCAAACCGTTTCCAAGTTATAATGTTCGACCACAAGGGGGCATTAGAGAGTTTCGATTCATGGTTTTGCGTGGTCAGAACACGGTCAGGAGTCCATATACCAAGTTTGGATAAGCTACGTCAAACCGTGTCCAAGTTATCATATTTGACCACTAGAGGGCGCTAGAGAGTTTCGATTCATCGTTATGCGTGGTCAGAACACGGTCAGGAGTCCATATACCAAGTTTGAATAAGCTACGTCAAACCGTTTCCAAGTTATCATATTTGACCACTAGAGGGCGCTAGAGAGTTTCGATTCATCGTTATGCGTGGTCAGAACACGGTCAGGAGTCCATAAACCAAGTTTGGATAAGCTATGTCAAACCGTTTCCAAGTTATAATTTTTGACCACTAGCACTTTTAGCACCTTTCCTGCTTGACCAGGTGGTGGCGCTATAACAGGCACGCCCACGGGGTGTCTAGATATCATCACAGGCACACGATCTATGAACCTGTGAAGTTTCAGATCAATCGGGTAAAGCATAGTCAATTTCTGGCACTTTTCCTGCTTGGCCAGGTGGTGGCGCTATAACAGCCACGCCCACGGGGTGTCTAGATATCATCACAGTCATACCATCTATGAACCCTGTGAAGGTGTCAGACCAAAACAGCGGTTAATTGCAGTGTGATTTTATGACACACTTCCTGTTTCGTGATGAGCTATTAAAATCATACAATTTCATAATATTGTTATTTCAACATATTACGAAATATCAAAAATCCGTTCGCAATTTAGCATCAGCAGCATCTAGAGGTCATGTACACCAAATTTCACTTGAATCTGACATACCGTGTCCGACGAGTATGTTAAAGTTCACTGTGTGTCCAAATTTTTACACTCCTTATTACCTCACTTCCTGTTGGGCGTGGCTAATGCAATGTAATACAAAAGCTGTTCGTCTTGGGGAGTCACACACACCTACCAAATTTTGTGCGTGTAGCTCAAAGTATATGTCAACCATGGCACTTAATGTCAATTTCTGTAGTGGTTCCACCTTGCCAGATGGTGGCGCTGTAATAACCACGCCCAGTAAGTGAATGGATATCGTGGTAATCATAAGATCTATAAATGGTATGAGTTTCAGGCGATTTTATCAATCCAGTGTGATGTTATGCCACATTTCCTATTTTTCATTTTTTCTCTTATTTCATGCATCCGCCATCTTGAATTTGTAAAAGGTATGAAAAATTCCTTCGCAATTTGACATGAGCAATGTCTTGGTATCATGTCTACCAAATTTCACAGGAATCTGACAAACGGTGTCCGAGGAGTATGTTAAAGTTCATCATGAGACCGCCCCATAGAGCCCAAGGTATTTTTTTACTTTAGGGGGCGCTACGGAGTCCCTGGGCCACACCCGGGTCTATACCTCTGTAAACCTCCAGTGTTCCAGACTTCCAAGGTGTGTGCAAAATTTCGTGAGTTTTCATGCACGGGAAAGGGGTCAAAAATGGCCGGTTCCAGGGGAAGAAAAATAATAATAATAATAATAATAATAATAATTAAAGCCGCAAGCGGCGATGACGGGCCCTCGCACCAGGTGCACCGCAAAGAGCGCATACCGCAACAATGGTACACAGTGAAGGCACATTCACTCGGAACAGGTGTGCTATCTTTGTCTCACCCTCATTTTTTACACTCGCAGACACTCACTGTCACACACTCACTCAGTCTGCCTTTTACACTCTTTCTCTTAGTAGGGGCGCTACAGAGATTCACATAAGTCATACTGCATGATCAGAAGATGGTCCACAGTCTGTGTACCAACTTTGGCTATGATAGGTCAAACCGTTTCCAAGTTATAATGTTTGACCACAAGGGGGCATTAGAGAGTTTCGATTCATGGTTTTGCGTGGTCAGAACACGAGTCAGGAGTCCATATACCAAGTTTGGATAAGCTATGTCAAACCGTGTCCAAGTTATCATATTTGACCACTAGAGGGCGCTAGAGAGTTTCGATTCATGGTTATGCGTGGTCAGAACACGGTCAGGAGTCCATATACCAAGTTTGGATAAGCTACGTCAAACCGTTTCCAAGTTATCATATTTGACCACTAGAGGGCGCTAGACACTTTCGATTCATGATTCTGTGTGGTCAGTACACGGTCAAGAGTCCATATACTAATTTTGGATAAGCTACGTCAAACCGTTTCCAAGTTATAATATTTGACCACTAGGGGCGCTACAGAGTTTCGATTCATGGTTATGCGTGGTCAGAACACGGTCAGGAGTCCATAAACCAAGTTTGGATAAGCTATGTCAAACCGTTTCCAAGTTATAATTTTTGACCACTAGCACTTTTAGCACCTTTCCTGCTTGACCAGGTGGTGGCGCTATAACATGCACGCCCACGGGGTCGTCTACAGATATCATCACAGTCATACCATCTATGAACCAGTGAAGTTTCAGATCAATCGGTTAAAGCATAGTCAATTTCTGGCACTTTTCCTGCTTGGCCAGGTGGTGGCGCTATAACAGCCACGCCCACGGGGTGTCTAGATGTCATCACAGTCATACCATCTATGAACCTGTGAAGTTTCAGACCAAACGGTTAATGCAGTGCGATTTTATGACACACTTCCTGTTTCGTGATGAGCTATTAAAATCATACAATTTCATAATATTGTTATTCCAACATATTTCGTAATATCAAAAATCCGTTCGCAATTTAGCATCAGCAACATCTACAGGTCATGTACACCAAATTTCACTTCAATCTGACATACCGTGTCCGATGAGTACGTTAAAGATCACTGTGTGTCCAAATTTTTACACTCCTTATTACCTCACTTCCTGTTGGGCGTGGCTAATGCAATGTAATACGAAAGTTGTTCGTCTTGGGGAGTCCCACACACCCACCAAATTTTGTGAGTGTAGCTCAAAGTATATCTCAACCATGGCACTTAATGTCAATTTCTGTACTGGTTCCACCTTGCCAGATGGTGGCGCTGTAGCAACCACGCCCATTAAGTGTAGGGATATCATCGTAATCATAAGATCTATAAACGGTATGAGTTTCAGACAATTCTATCAATGCATTGCGACGTTATGACACTTTTCCTGTTTTTCAGTTTTTCTCGAAATTCATTCGTCCGCCATATTGAAATCGTAAAAGGTATGAAAAATCCCTTCGCAATTTCACATCATCAACATCTCGGCATCATGTCTGACAAATTTCATGGGAATCTGACAAACGGTGTCCGAGGAGTATGTTAAAGTTCATCATGTGACCGGCCCATAGAGCCCAATGTATTTTTATTTTGTAGGGGGCGCTACGGAGTCCCTGGGCCACACCCGGATCTATGGCCTCAGTGTGCCTCGAATGGTCGCGCACTCCCAACGTGTGTGCAAAATTTCGTGAGTTTTCGTGCACAGGAAAGTGGTCAAAATGGCCAATTTCTTTAAGAGGAAAAGAATAATAATAATAATAATAATAATAATAATTAAAGCCGCAAGCGGCGTTGACGGGCCCCTCGCACCAGGTGCACCGCAAAGAGTGCATATCGCAACAATGGTACACAGTGAAGGCACATTCACTCGAAACAGGTGTGCTGTCTTTGTCTCACCCTCATTTTTTACACTCGCAGACACTCCCTGTCACACACTCACTCAGTCTGCCTTTTACACTCTTTCTCTTAGTAGGGGCGCAACAGAGATTCACATAAGTCATTCTGCATGATCAGAAGATGGTCCACAGTCTGTGTATCAACTTTGGCTATGATAGGTCAAACCGTTTCCAAGTTATAATGTTCGACCACAAGGGGGCATTAGAGAGTTTCGATTCATGGTTTTGCGTGGTCAGAACACGGTCAAGAGTCCATATACCAAGTTTGGATAAGCTACGTCAAACCGTGTCCAAGTTATCATATTTGACCACTAGAGGGCGCTAGAGAGTTTCGATTCATGGTTTTGCGTGGTCAGAACGCGGTCAGGAGTCCATATACCAAGTTTGGATAAGCTACGTCAAACCGTGTCCAAGTTATCATATTTGACCACTAGAGGGCGCTAGAGAGTTTCGATTCATGGTTATGCGTGGTCAGAACGCGGTCAGGAGTCCATATACCAAGTTTGGATAAGCTACGTCAAACCGTTTCCAAGTTATCATATTTGACCACTAGAGGGCGCTAGACAGTTTCGATTCATGATTCTGTGTGGTCAGTACACGGTCAAGAGTCCATAAACTAAGTTTGGATAAGCTACGTCAAACCGTTTCCAAGTTATAATATTTGACCACTAGGGGCGCTACAGAGTTTCGATTCCTGATTATGCGTGGTCAGAACACGGTCAGGAGTCCATATACCAAGTTTGGATAAGCTACGTCAAACCGTTTCCAAGTTATCATATTTGACCACTAGAGGGCGCTAGACAGTTTCAATTCATGATTCTGTGTGGTCACTACACGGTCAAGAGTCCAAATACTAAGTTTGGATAAGCTACGTCAAACCGTTTCCAAGTTATAATTTTTGACCACTAGCACTTTTAGCACCTTTCCTGCTTGACCAGATGGTGGCGCTATAACAGGCACGCCCACAGGGTGTCTACATATCATCACAGTCATACTATCTATAAGCCAGTGAAGTTTCAGATCAATCGGGTAAAGCATTGTCAATTTCTGGCACATTTCCTGCTTGGCCAGGTGGTGGCGCTATAACAGCCACGCCCCCAGGGTCTCTAGATATCATCACAGTCATACCATCTATGAACCTGTGAAGTTTCAGACCAATCAGTTAATGCTGTGTAATTTTATGACACACTTCCTGTTTCATGATGAGCTATTAAAATCATACAATTTCATAAAATTGTTATTTCAACATAGTACGAGATATCAAAAATCCGTTCGCAATTTAGTATCATCAGTATCTAGAGGTCATGTACACCAAATTTCACTTGAATCTGACATACCGTGTCCGACGAGTACATTAAAGTTCAATGTGTGTCCAAATTTTTACATGCCTTAATACCTCACTTCCTGTTGGGCGTGGCTAATGCAATGTCATACAAAAGTTGTTCGTCTTGGGGAGTCCCACACACCTGCCAAATTTTGTGAGTGTAGCTCAAAGTATATGTCAACCATGGCACTTAATGTCAATTTCTGTACTGGTTCCACCTTGCCAGATGGTGGCGCTGTAACAACCACGCCCATTAAGTGAATGGATATCATCATAATCAAAAGATCTATAAACGGTATGAGTTTCAGACAATTCTATCAATGCATTGCAACGTTATGACAGTTTTCCTGTTTTTCAGTTTTTCTCGAAATTCATTCGTCCGCCATATTGAAATCGTAAAAGGTATGAAAAATCCCTTCGCAATTTCACATCATCAACATCTCGGCATCATGTCTGACAAATTTCATGGGAATCTGACGAACGGTGTCCGAGGAGTATGTTAAAGTTCATCATGTGACCGGCCCATAGAGCCCAATGTATTTTTTTTTTGTAGGGGGCGCTACGGAGTCCCTGGGCCACACCCGGATCTATGGCCTTGGTGTGCCTCGAATGGCGCGCACTCCCAACGTGTGTGCAAAATTTCGTGAGTTTTCGTGCACAGGAAAGTGGTCAAAATGGCCAATTTCTTTAAGAGAAAAAGAATAATAATAATAATTAAAGCCACAAGTGGCGATGACGGGCCCTCGCACCAGGTGCACCGCAAAGAGTGCATATCGCAACAATGGTACACAGTGAAGGCACATTCAGTCGGAACAGGTGTGCTATCTATGTCTCACCCTCATTTTTTACACTCGCAGACACTCACTGTCACACACTCACTCAGTCTGCCTTTTAAGCTCTTTCTCTTAGTAGGGGCGCTACAGAGATTCACATAAGTCATACTGCATGTTCAGAAGGTGGTCCACAGTCTGAGTACCAACTTTGGCTATGATAGGTCAAACTGTTTCCAAGTTATAATGTTCGACCACAAGGGGGCATTAGAGTGTTTCGATTCATGGTTTTGCGTGGTCAGAACACGGTCAGGAGTCCATATACCAAGTTTGGATAAGCTATGTCAAACCGTGTCCAAGTTATCATATTTGACCACTAGAGGGCGCTAGAGAGTTTCGATTCATGGTTATGCGTGGTCAGAACACGGTCAGGAGTCCATATACCAAGTTTGGATAAGCTATGTCAAACCGTGCCCAAGTTATCATTATTGACCACTAGAGGGCGCTAGAGAGTTTCGAATCATCATTATGCGTGGTCAGAACACAGTCAGGAGTCCATATACCAAGTTTGAATAAGCTACGTCAAACCGTTCCCAAGTTATCATATTTGACCACTAGAGGGCGCTAGACAGTTTTGATTCATGGTTATGCGTGGTCAGTACACGGTCAAGAGTCCATATACTAAGTTTGGATAAGCTACGTCAAACCGTTTCCAAGTTATAATATTTGACCACTAGGGGCGCTACAGAGTTTCGATTCATGGTTATGCGTGGTCAGAACACGGTCAGGAGTCCATAAACCAAGTTTGGATAAGCTATGTCAAACCGTTTCCAAGTTATAATTTTTGACCACTAGCACTTTTAGCACCTTTCCTGCTTGACCAGGTGGTGGTGCTATAACAGGCACGCCCACAGGGTGTCTAGATATCATCACAGGCACACGATCTATGAACCTGTGAAGTTTCAGATCAATCGGGTAAAGTATAGTCAATTTCTGGCACTTTTCCTACTTGGCCAGGTGGTGGCGCTATAACAGCCACGCCCACGGGGTGTCTAGATGTCATCACAGTCATACTATCTATAAGCCAGTGAAGTTTCAGATTAATCGGGTAAAGCAGTATCAATTTCTAGCACATTTCCTGCTTGGCCAGGTGGTGGCGCTATAACAGCCACGCCCCCGGGGTGTCTAGATATCATCACAGTCATACCATCTATGAACCTGTGAAGTTTCAGACCAATCGGTTAATGCTGTGTAATTTTATGACACACTTCCTGTTTCGTGATGAGCTATTAAAATCATACAATTTCATAAAATTGTTATTTCAACATAGTACGAGATATCAAACATCTGTTCGCAATTTGGCATTAGCAGCATCTAGAGGTCATGTACACCAAATTTCACTTCAATCTGACATACCGTGTCCGACGAGTACGTTAAAGTTCATTGTGTGTCCAAATTTTTACACTCCTTATTACCTCACTTCCTGTTGGGCGTGGCTAATGCAATGTAATACAAAAATTGTTCGTCTTGGGGAGTCCCACACACCTACCAAATTTCGTGCATGTAGCTCAAAGTATATGTGAACCATGGAGCTAAATGTCAATTTCTGTAGTGGTTCCACCTTGCCAGATGGTGGCGCTGTAATAACCACGCCCAGTAAGTGAATGGATATCGTGGTAATCATAAGATCTATAAACGGTATGAGTTTCAGGCGATTTTATCAATCAAGTGTGATGTTATGCCACATTTCCTATTTTTCATTTTTTCTCTTATTTCATGCATCCGCCATCTTGAATTCGTAAAAGGTATGAAAAATCCCTTCGCAATTTGACATGAGCAATGTCTTGGTATCATATCTACCAAATTTCACAGGAATCTGACAAACGGTGTCCGAGGAGTATGTTAAAGTTCATCATGAGACCGCCCCATAGAGCCCAAGGTATTTTTTTACTTTAGGGGGCGCTACGGAGTCCCTGGGCCACACCCGGGTCTATACCTCTGTAAACCTCCAGTGTTCCAGACTTCCAAGGTGTGTGCAAAATTTCGTGAGTTTTCATGCACGGGAAAGGGGTCAAAAATGGCCGGTTCCAGGGGAAGAAAAATAATAATAATAATAATAATAATAATTAAAGCCGCTAGCGGCGATGACGGGCCCTCGCACCAGGTGCACCGCAAAGAGGACATACCGCAAAAATGGTGCACCGTAAACAGGGATGCACATTCACTCGCAGCAGGTGTGCTCTCTTTGTCTAACCCTCATTTTTACACTCGCAGCACACTCACACACTCACTCAGTCTGCCTTTAACACTCTCTCCCTTAGTAGGGGCTCTAGAGGAAAATTTCAGAAGTCATACTGCATGATCAGAAGATGGTCCATAGTCTGTGTACCAACTTTGGCTATGATAGGTCAAACCGTTTCCAATTTATAATGTTTGACCACAAGGGGGCATTAAAGAGTTTCGATTCTTGGTTCTGCGTGGTCAGAACACGGTCAGGAGTCCATATACCAAGTTTGGATCAGCTACGTCAAACCGTTTCTAAGTTATCATATTTGACCACTAGAGGGTGCTACAGAGTTTCGATTCATGGTTATGTGTGGTCAGAACACAATCAAGAGTACACATACCAAGTTTGGATAAGCTACGTCAAACCGTTTCCAAGTTATCATATTTGACCACTAGAGGGCGCTAGAGAGTTTCGATTCATGGTTATGGGTGGTCAGAACACGGTCAGGAGTCCATATACCAAGTTTGGATAAGCTACGTCAAACCGTTTCCAAGTTATCATATTTGACCACTAGAGGGCGCTACAGAGTTTCGATTCATGGTTATGGCGTGGTCAGAACGCGGTCAGGAGTCCATATACCAAGTTTGGATAAGCTACGTCAAACCGTTTCCAAGTTATAATTTTTGACCACTAGGGGGCGCTAGGGAGTTTCAGTTAATTGTACATGCGCGGTCAGAACACAGTCCGGAGGTACGCCCATGGGGTGTCTTGATATCATCACAGGCACACCATCTATGAACCAGTGAAGTTTCAGATCAATCAGGTAAAACGTTGTCAATTTCTGGCACATTTCCTGCTTGACCAGTTGGTGGCGCTATAACAGGCACGCCCACAGGGTGTCTACATATCATCACAGTCATACTATCTATAAGCCAGTGAAGTTTCAGATCAATCGGGTAAAGCATTGTCAATTTCTGGCACATTTCCTGCTTGGCCAGGTGGTGGCGCTATAACAGCCACGCCCCCGGGGTGTCTAGATATCATCACAGTCATACCATCTATGAACCTGTGAAGTTTCAGACCAATCGGTTAATGCTGTGTAATTTTATGACACACTTCCTGTTTCGTGATGAGCTATTAAAATCATACAATTTCATAAAATTGTTATTTCAACATAGTATGAGATATCAAAAATCCGTTCGCAATTTGGCATCAGCAGCATCTAGAGGTCATGTACACCAAATTTCACTTCAATCTGACATACCGTGTCCGACGAGTACGTTAAAGTTCGCTGTGTGTCCAAATTTTTACACTCCTTATTACCTCACTTCCTGTTGGGCGTGGCTAATCCAATGTAATGCGAAAGTTGTTCGTCTTGGGGAGTCCCACACACCTACCAAATTTCGTGCATGTAGCTCAAAGTATATGTCAACCATGGCACTTAATGTCAATTTCTGTAGTGGTTCCACCTTGCCAGATGGTGGCGCTGTAACAACCACGCCCATTAAGTGTATGGATATTGTCATAATCACAGGATCTATAAACGGTATGAGTTTCAGACGATTCTCTCAATCCAGTGCGATGTTATGACACATTTCCTGTTTTTCAGTTTTTCTCTTAATTCATGCCTCCGCCATCTTGAATTCGTAAAAGGTATGAAAAATCCCTTCGCAATTCCACATGAGCAACATCTTGGCATCATGTCTACCAAATTTCATAGGCATCCGACAAACGGTGTCCGAGGAGTACGTTAAAGTTCATCATGAGACCGGCCCATAGAGCCCAAGGCATTTTTTTACTTTAGGGGGCGCTACAGAGTCCCTGGGCCACACCCGGGTCTATACCTCTGTATACCTCCAGTGTTCCAGACTTCCAACATGTGTGCAAAGTTTCGTGACTTTTCGCGCACGGGAAGGTGGTCAAAAATGGCCGGTTCCTTTGGGAGGAAAAGAATAACAAAAAAAAAAAAAAATAATAATAATCTTTCCAAAAGCAATAGGGCTTCGCACCGGTCGGTGCACAAGCCCGTTCCGGGCTCGTGCACCTCGGTGCTCGGGCCCTAATTAAAGCCGCTAGCGGCGATGACGGGCCCTCGCACCAGGTGCACCGCAAAGAGGACATACCGCAAAAATGGTGCACCGTAAACAGGGATGCACATTCACTCGCAGCAGCCGTGCTCTCTTTGTCTAACCCTCATTTTTACACTCGCACACACTCACACTCACTCAGTCTGCCTTTAACACTCTCTCCCTTAGTAGGGGCTCTAGAGGTGTATATGAGACAGGTCATACTGCATGATCAGAAGATGGTCCATAGTCTGTGTACCAACTTTTGCTATGATAGGTCAAACCGTTTCCAATTTATAATGTTTGACCACAAGGGGGCATTAAAAAGTTTCGATTCTTGGTTCTGCGTGGTCAGAACACGGTCAGGAGTCCATATACCAAGTTTGGATCAGCTACGTCAAACCGTTTCTAAGTTATCATATTTGACCACTAGAGGGTGCTACAGAGTTTCGATTCATGGTTATGTGTGGTCAGAACACAATCAAGAGTACACATACCAAGTTTGGATAAGCTACGTCAAACCGTTTCCAAGTTATCATATTTGACCACTAGAGGGCGCTAGAGAGTTTCGATTCATGGTTATGGGTGGTCAGAACACGGTCAGGGGTCTATATACCAAGTTTGGATAAGCTACGTCAAACCGTTTCCAAGTTATCATATTTGACCACTAGAGGGCGCTACAGAGTTTCGATTCATGGTTAGGCGTGGTCAGAACGCGGTCAGGAGTCCATATACCAAGTTTGGATAAGCTACGTCAAACCGTTTCCAAGTTATAATTTTTGACCACTAGGGGGCGCTTAGGGAGCTTTCAGTTAATTGTACATGCGCGGTCAGAACACAGTCCGGAGGTACGCCCATGGGGTGTCTTGATATCATCACAGGCACACCATCTATGAACCAGTGAAGTTTCAGATCAATCAGGTAAAACGTTGTCAATTTCTGGCACATTTCCTGCTTGACCAGTTGGTGGCGCTATAACAGGCACGCCCACAGGGTGTCTACATATCATCACAGTCATACTATCTATAAGCCAGTGAAGTTTCAGATCAATCGGGTAAAGCATTGTCAATTTCTGGCACATTTCCTGCTTGGCCAGGTGGTGGCGCTATAACAGCCACGCCCCCGGGGTGTCTAGATATCATCACAGTCATACCATCTATGAACCTGTGAAGTTTCAGACCAATCGGTTAATGCTGTGTAATTTTATGACACACTTCCTGTTTCGTGATGAGCTATTAAAATCATACAATTTCATAAAATTGTTATTTCAACATAGTACGAGATATCAAAAATCCGTTCGCAATTTGGCATCATCAGCATCTAGAGGTCATGTACACCAAATTTCACTTCAATCTGACATACCGTGTCCGACGAGTACGTTAAAGTTCACTGTGTGTCCAAATTTTTACACTCCTTATTACCTCACTTCCTGTTGGGCGTGGCTAATGCAATGTAATGCGAAAGTTGTTCGTCTTGGGGAGTCCCACACACCTACCAAATTTCGTGCATGTAGCTCAAAGTATATGTCAACCATGGCACTTAATGTCTATTTCTGTAGTGGTTCCACCTTGCCAGATGGTGGCGCTGTAACAACCACGCCCATTAAGTGTGTGGATATTGTCGTAATCACAGGATCTATAAACGGTATGAGTTTCAGACGATTCTCTCAATCCAGTGCGATGTTATGACACATTTCCTGTTTTTCAGTTTTTCTCTTAATTCATGCCTCCGCCATCTTGAATTCGTAAAAGGTATGAAAAATCCCTTCGCAATTCCACATGAGCAACATCTTGGCATCATGTCTACCAAATTTCTTAGGCATCCGACAAACGGTGTCCGAGGAGTACGTTAAAGTTCATCATGAGACCGGCCCATAGAGCCCAAGGCATTTTTTTACTTTAGGGGCGCTACAGAGTCCCTGGGCCACACCCGGGTCTATACCTCTGTATACCTCCAGTGTTCCAGACTTCCAACGTGTGTGCAAAGTTTCGTGACTTTTCGCGCACGGGAAGGTGGTCAAAAATGGCCGGTTCCTTTGGGAGGAAAAGAATAACAAAAAAAAAAAAAAATAATAATAATAATCTTTCCAAAAGCAATAGGGCTTCGCACCGGTCGGTGCACAAGCCCGTTCCGGGCTCGTGCACCTCGGTGCTCGGGCCCTAATAATAATAATAAAAGAAAAAAATCCTTACAAAAGCAATAGGGCTTCGCACCGGTCGGTGCACAAGCCCGTTCCGGGCTCGTGCACCTCGGTGCTCGGGCCCTAATAATAATAAAAATAATAATCTGAGCAAAAGCAATAGGGCTTCGCACCGGTCGGTGCACAAGCCCGTTCCGGGCTCGTGCACCTCGGTGCTCGGGCCCTAATAATCTGAGCAAAAGCAATAGGGCTTCGCACCGATCCGGTGCACAAGCCCGTTCCGGGCTCGTGCACCTCGGTGCTCGGGCCCTAATAATAATAATAATAATAATTAAAGCCGCAAGCGGCGATGACGGGCCCTCGCACCAGGTGCACCGCAAAGAGCGCATATCGCAACAATGGTACACAGTGAAGGCACATTCACTCGGAACAGGTGTGCTATCTTTGTCTCACCCACATTTTTTACACTCGCAGACACTCACTGTCACACACTCACTCAGTCTGCCTTTTAAACTCTTTCTCTTAGTAGGGGCGCTACAGAGAATCACATAAGTCATACTGCATGTTCAGAAGGTGGTCCACAGTCTGAGTACCAACTTTGGCTATGATAGGTCAAACCGTTTCCAAGTTATAATGTTCGACCACAAGGGGGCATTAGAGAGTTTCGATTCATGGTTTTGCGTGGTCAGAACACGGTCAGGAGTCCATATACCAAGTTTGGATAAGCTACGTCAAACCGTGTCCAAGTTATCATATTTGACCACTAGAGGGCGCTAGAGAGTTTCGATTCATCGTTATGCGTGGTCAGAACATGGTGAGGAGTCCATATACCAAGTTTGAATAAGCTACGTCAAACCGTTCCCAAGTTATCATATTTGACCACTAGAGGGCGCTAGACAGTTTTGAGTCATGATTCTGTGTGGTCAGTACACGGTCAAGAGTCCATATGCTAAGTTTGGATAAGCTACGTCAAACCGTTTCCAAGTTATGATATTTGACCACTAGGGGCGCTACAGAGTTTCGATTCATGGTTATGCGTGGTCAGAACATGGTCAGGAGTCCATAAACCAAGTTTGGATAAGCTATGTCAAACCGTTTCCAAGTTACAATTTTTGACTACTAGCACTTTTAGCACCTTTCCTGCTTGACCAGGTGGTGGCGCTATAACAGGCACGCCCACGGGGTGTCTAGATATAATCACAGGCACACGATCTATGAACCTGTGAAGTTTCAGATCAATCAGGTAAAGCATAGTCAATTTCTGGCACTTTTCCTGCTTGGCCAGGTGGTGGCGCTATAACAGCCACGCCCACGGGGTGTCTAGATATAATCACAGGCACACGATCTATGAACCTGTGAAGTTTCAGATCAATCGGGTAAAGCATAGTCAATTTCTGGCACTTTTCCTGCTTGGCCAGGTGGTGGCGCTATAACAGCCACGCCCACGGGGTGTCTAGATGTCATCACAGTCATACCATCTATGAACCTGTGAGGTGTCAGACCAAACGGTTAATGCAGTGTGATTTTATGACCCACTTCCTGTTTCGTGATGAGCTATTAAAATCATACAATTTCATAATATTGTTATTACAACATATTACGAAATATCAAAAATCCGTTCGCAATTTAGCATCAGCAGCATCTAGAGGTCATGTACACCAAATTTCACTTGAATCTGACATACCGTGTCCGACGAGTATGTTAAAGTTCACTGTGTGTCCAAATTGTTACACTCCTTATTACCTCACTTCCTGTTGGGCGTGGCTAATGCAATGTAATATGAAAGTTGTTCGTCTTGGTGAGTCCCACACACCTGCCAAATTTCGTGAGTGTAGGTCAAAGTATATGTCAACCATGGCACTTAATGTCAATTTCTGTAGTGGTTCCACCTTGCCAGATGGTGGCGCTGTAGCAACCACGCCCATTAAGTGAATGGATATCATCGCAATCATAAGATCTATAAACGGTATGAGTTTCAGACAATTCTATCAATGCATTGCAACGTTATGACACTTTTCCTGTTTTTCAGTTTTTCTCGGAATTCATTCGTCCGCCATATTGAAATCGTAAAAGGTATAAAAAATCCCTTCGCAATTTCACATCATCAACATGTCGGCATCATGTCTGACAAATTTCATGGGAATCTGACAAACGGTGTCCGAGGAGTATGTTAAAGTTCATCATGTGACAGGCCCATAGAGCCCAATGTATTTTTTTTTTGCAGGGGGCGCTAGGGAGTCCCTGGGCCACACCCGGATCTATGGCTCGGTCTGCCTCGAATGGCGCGCACTCCCAACGTGTGTGCAAAATTTCGTGAGTTTTCGTGCACAGGAAAGGGGTCAAAATGGCCAATTTCGTTGGGAGGAAAAGAATAATAATAATAATAATAATAATAAAAAGAATAATAATCTGAGCAAAAGCAATAGGGCTTCGCACCGGTCGGTGCACAAGCCCGTTCCGGGCTCGTGCACCTCGGTGCTCGGGCCCTAATAAAAGAAAAAAATCCTTACAAAAGCAATAGGGCTTCGCACCGGTCGGTGCACAAGCCCGTTCCGGGCTCGTGCACCTCGGTGCTCGGGCCCTAATAATAAGAACAGTGTTTTAGAATATTTTCCCTTTCAGATTAATCTGTGTTTCTTCAACATCTCAAGACTGGATTCATCATCCTTGTTTCAACTCTAAAACATAAGATAAAACACCAAAAGATGATTTTTAATACATCTCTTTACCCATCTTTACCAGAAGTACCAAAAATGTGGGGTGTGCAGTATGCCTGTTTTTGACAAAGAAAAATAGCTTTAAGGTTTAAAAAGCAAGTTGGCACAGTCATTTTTAATGCATCACCTTAAGTTCTCTCTTTCTCTTCCACTATAGCATTCTTCTGTCTTGTTGATTCCAAAAGACACACTCACAATTACGTGCATTCTCTCTCTATCTCTACATGTGGGTTTCCTCTAAATCCACCTCACACACACACACACACACACACACTGCCATTATTTCCTTTCCCAGAACCTCCTGCATCTATGCGAGTGGAGCTGGGCGCGGGGAGTCATTTGCTAATTGGTTGGCAGAGGACTGCACGAGAACGCTGTTCACTCTCGAAAAAACCCAAGGGGCTTTTTTCTCTCCTCCGCCTCCTCCTTTTCTTCTTCTACTTCTCTCTCTTTCTCTCTCTCTCTCTGCATCAGATGATTTCTCCTGTCTTGTATGCTGCCAGCATGGCAATGGTTGACCCAGTCCAGGCACAGTCCCAGGCCTTGTCCAGCCCAGCCCAGCCCAGATTGGAATGGAGGTTGCCCCAGTGTTGCTCAGGCTTCAAAGGGAGCTTTGCTGACGCAGTGGCATGGTGGTGCACTGTGAAACAGCCGAGCTGTTTATCCTGTCACACGGATCAGTCAACAAGGCTTTTGCTCTGCCTCCTCTCCCCTCCCCCTTCCCCTTCCACCACTTCTCATCCACCTGCCACACCTACACACACACACACACAACACACACGACACACACACACACACACACACAAACCTATATACACACCTACACAAACACCAAAAAGTGGGTCAAATATTCATATTTAATTTCTGTAATTACCATATTGTTACAGCCTGATGACACTGTGGTACATAAAAGTGGAAGGGAGGGGGTAGGAGTGGAATCTGGAGCGAGGCCAAGATGTGATTTTGGGGTTGTTCAGCAGTGTTCTCCTCGGCTTGGCTGCGTTTCCTGCTACAGACGTGCTCTGTGCTGTTTGCTTGTACTTCACAAGGAGGCTGAGAGAGCAGGCAGCGCTCAAAATAGCACTGGGGCGTCAAAGAATTCATATTCCAACCTGAGGGCCCTAATCAGGAAAAGTGAGAGGAAGAAAGAGAGGAGAGAGAGAGAGAGAGAGAGAGAGAGGGGGGGGGGGGGGGGTTGTGAAAGACAGAAAAGGAGAAGAGGGAGAGATATGGATGGGAAGAGTGAGCATTAGGGAGAGCAGGAGGAGAATAGAGAGAGAGAGAGAGAGAGAGAGAGAGAGAGAGAGACAGAGAGAGAGAGAGAGAGAGAGAGAGAGAGAGCATGTTACACAAAAGATGGTGGGAAGATGTGAGCAGTGAAAGACTGAGAATAATGAGCCCTTTTTTCAGCATTCAATAGGATAAGGCTCCATCACACAGGAACAGCCTATATTAGCCCTGTAGTGAGTGAAGCTTACCTGACCTGAGGTGCTAACACCATATTCTGTGCTCCCCTCATGATACCACAGAAGATAAATATCTGCAGGATAGTGTTATCAGATCAAGTCCTCATTATGAATTGATGTTTTTGTTTGGCTCTGCAGTTTACATAATGTACAGATGAAACAGATGCATGTTTGTATGTATGGAATATTGAGATGTTTATGTATGTCTAGAACTATTAAATCCGTGTGCCAGACTCTTCAGCCTTCTAGCCATTTAATAATTTCACATCACTTCCATAGCAACAAGCTGTTTTGTGTTGTTGACAGTGATGAAGGACACAGCGCTTAACAAACAGTGCATCTTCAGCAGCGAGTCCTGTAGGGTCCTGACACAAAATGGTGTAAGACTCATAAAATGTTAAAATGGCATCTGTACAGCGCGTGTGGAGAGGGGGAAATGCTTTTAGCAACAGAGGGTACAACTTTCTGCTCTTGCTACAGCACTTGCTACAGCACAGGAAAGTCAGAACGGTTCCTTATCTGAATGAGACATTGTGCAGTGTAAAAACATGGAAGCTATTAAAATAAACCTATTTGCCACATAAAGACCACGGTAAAAGCATGAAACCTGTTGATAATCATTATTTGAATGATGCTGGCTGTAATCACCAGCAATGGACTCTCTTTTAAACGCTCCTGTAAGAAGTCTACCTGAAGGTGGCTAAGAGTGGTTCTTCAGTGCACTGAACTGTGCTGTAGCAAACCCAAGGCCAAAACTCAGAGAGCCAGAACGGGGGGACTCTGGGGAGGAAGACACCCCATTAACAGACCTTGAGCAGAACCAGCCTGCAAAACAAAACAAAATAGTGTGTGTGTGTGTGTGTGTGTGTGTGTATGTGAGAGAGAGAGAGAGAGAGAGAGAGAGAGAGAGAGAGAGAGAGAGAGAGAGAGGGAGAGAGGGGGAGAGAGAATGAGACAGAGGAGGGTTAAGAAGCTGTACGACTATCAGACAACCACAAAGAAAGAGGGAGAGAAGGGGTCACTTGGGGTCACCTTGGAGCTGCTCTTGGATGAAATAGACTGTAACCAGCATTACTGAGCGAGAGATGGCCTAGAGTGGTACCAGTGGCCCTCTCCACTACAACAAGCAAGTAGGTTCAAATACACAGGGAAGTGCAAATACCCACTTCACTCCAATGAAAGAAGAAAAAAACATGATGATGATTATAATTATGACCGCCGCTGTGTAGCAAGCGTAGCGGTCATATAATGATTGTCAAAGTTTTTTTTTTTTTTTTTTCTCCCGTCATCTACTTCCTGAATTTTTGGTCAACGATTCCTGGGACACCGTAACACCGAGGCACATGAAACTTGGTGGGCATGTAGCCCCTGTAGACTTTTACGGAAAAATTTTGTTTGGTCCCCGGGGGCCACTCCATCTTTGCGTGGCCCCCCCGTGAAACCCCAAAAATGCAGTTTTTCCTAAAAAACTACCTGACCCATGACATCGAGGATGATGAAATTTTTATGGAATGTTGGTCTCAAGATCCCACATCAACTTAGCTTATAACCAGTCATTTGTGATTTGCACCCCCATGGTAAAAAATTAAAATGCAATATTATACTGCTTTAATTGCCCCTATCTTTACATCAGATGTTCTAAACTGCACCAAATTTAATGTGTATGATGAACCTGACATCTTGTGGGAATATGTTAAGTTTTGTGGAATTTCATCCATGGGGGGCTATAAAATAAATGAATTTATATGTACATTTAATGACAGTACAACCATTGACCTGTAGATGGTGCTATTAGGTTTTTGGTATTTTTTGCCCTCAACGGTGCCTTCAAGGCACTACTCCACTCAGTTTAGGGTTAGGATGAAGGTTGAGGGGGTTAGGGTTAGGAATAGGGTAAGGGTAGTGCCTTTTAGGCTGTGCTGCCTGGAAGGTGCCGTTGGGGGCAAAAAACACCATTGAGCGTGCTATTAAGTGAATGGTTACTGGGTTACAAAATTCAAATCATTTAGCCTACATCATATGTGCTCCATGGCAAGCCGTTCAGGAAAAAAACCTTGAATATATTGAATGAAACTCCGAATATATTGAATGAAAGAAAACCTTGAATATATTGAATGAAGTCCCGAATATATTGAATGAAACTCCGAATATATTGAATGAAAAAAAACCTTGAATATATTGAATGAAACCCCGAATATATTGAATAAAGTCCCAAATATATTGAATGAAACTCCGAATATATTGAATGAAACTTGCCTCATCTGAGTTCAGTGCCGGCGGCCATCTTATGTGTGCGAGGGAGTACAAAGCGAGGGAGTTTTTTCTTGCCCCTGATTCTCATGGATGCTTCACGTGACTGTCTGTAAAGCGCCGCGAGACAATGTACTGTATTTGTGCGCTCTACAAATAAAATTGAATTGAATTGAAATGAATGTGTGTCACCAGTATGGAAATGCCCATGACCAGGCAGTACCGCTTGAGTGGAGTGAATGAGTAAATGAGGCAAAAATATTAAATAAATTATAGTTTTATTAATAATTTCATTGATTGCAGCTGCAAGGTAAAATAGTTTAATTAAGTCACAGTCAGTTATTTTGGCCGAGTAGTAATCCAGCTGTGTTACCACCTGTACAGCACAGGAAGCGGCGACGATCCCACTGAAGGTTGGCGTAGCAGCTAGCTAGCAGTGACGATCCCATTGAAGCAGCGACGATCCCACTGAAGGTTAGCGTAGCAGCTAGCTAGCGGCGACGATCCCACTGAAGCAGCTAGAAGTAGCGACGATCCCACTGAAGGTTAGCGTAGCAGCTAGCTTCAGTGGGATCGTCGCCGCTTCCTGTGCTGTTCACTGGTGGTGGTAACGCGGCTGGATTAATTACTACTAGGCCAAAATAACTGACTGTGACTTCACTAAACTATTTTACCTTGCAGCTGCAATCAATGAAATTATTAATAAAACTGTAATTTATTTAATATGTTTTCTTCATTTACTTGTTCATTGCCAACCACTCCACCCAAGCGGTACTGACTGGTCACAGGCATTTCCATACTTGTGACACACATAAGATGGCCACCGGCACTGACCTTGGATGAGGCAAGTTTCATTCAATAATTCGGGACTTCATTCAATATATTCGGGGTTTCATTCAATATATTCGGGACTACATTCAATATATTCAGAGTTTCATTCAATATATTCGGAGTTTTATTCAATATATTCAGGGTTTCATTCAATACATTCGGAGTTTCATTCAATATATTCGGGACTTCATTCAATATATTCAAGGTTTTCTTTCATTCAATATATTCAGGACTTCATTCAATATATTCAAGGTTTTTTTCCTGAATGGCTTGCCATAGTGCTCATATATACCTACATACACACAAGCACACATGCGCACGGGTACACACACACACACACACACTCTTATACTTGTACACAAAAGCAAACTCACTCATGCAGACACACATTTATAACATGAGAGATACAAACAAGTTGACAAGCATCATATATATGCAGAGAATGTGCAGAACTGAGCGGCGGTCATATTTTGTACCGCCATGCGGTACATCTAGTTTTCTTAATGTGTGCATTTAAAAATAAAAAAGTGACAACTTGAATAGAAGTTGACTTAGTAATAAAATGCTGAGTGCATTCACATTTGGCTTGCCCTCTCCCTCGAGTTACAGTGGCTTTGCTAAGATCCCAGAGATCTGAAGGTTAGAGAAATAATACAGAATGTGTGATGTTTCTATGGTGATGTCTCACTGAACATGGGATGAATTATGGCCATCTGAGTGTGTACTGTATGAGTCTGGACACCATTGGCACCACAGATTTTTATGATGTGTCATCATGAAGCCTTGTCACACTGAACTGCAGATTTGGTCACCGTGGAAGAGGGGAGAATGCTTCCAAGCATTTGTTTGTATTTTACATAATATTCCTCATCTACAGTAAGCATGCTATTCTAAACAAGTATTTGACATTATGCATGAAAACAATTTATTACATTTCTGAAAAGAAAATGTTGATAATCTTGAAATGGTATAATCCCGACTATAATAAATATCACAATGAGAGAGCATTACAAAAACAAGAGAGCCAACATAACAGTTCCCTATCTTAGCACACCATGTTAAAAGGAAGCTTTGCTTAGTTTGTCTTTGTAATGTTTTAAATTTATGCACAAATTATTTGAGTATTTACTGAGTACATCTACTACCTGACCCTGTATACACTCTATGATGACATCATTTTTCAAGATTGCTAAAGTTCTAATTGCTATTAAGGTCTAAGTTAAATGAGCAGTCGTTGTGACTGGATTATACTGTTCAGACATAGATTTCAGGGTCCTGACAAATGCGGTCTAGCCTACCTGATGAGGTGAACAGAAACACCAGCAACGCTGACACTATTCAGGGTATTTTTAACACTGGGAATGAGTCAAACTTTCATTCAAACGGAAAATTACTTCACTTTCTGGGTTTTGAATTGGAGTGCCAAGCCAAATGTCCATACCAGTGCCACTTGGCTCGAGGCATCACAATTCCACTATTTTTAGGAAACCAAAAATGCTCAACATAGCATGACACTTTGGTCGTATCATTATCCCGTAACACAAGCTCATCTCCTTTCACTTTCAACTAAGTTCCATTGTGATAAGTGAATGCTGTCTACTCGATGAATGATAGCAGAAAAACCTGTTGGCATTGACAGCAGTCATTATGCAAAAATAAGTCACCTGTGAACGTTGGGAGGGTTCATTCAAAGCCTCCCGCAGCATTCTAGAGAGCTGTATAATAAACAAGAAAAAAGGATCACCAATGTCCCTTTAATCAAACACTTCCAATTCCCAATGTAGTCTGCTGCCTTGCTCGTTAGGCAATGGCAAAAGTGACTGGGATTAGTCACCTTGAAATGCAGCCTTGGCCTTTTTGTCTCATTCTGGATTCAAACTGGCACACATTAGGGCTGCATGACTAACATGGCCATTTGGAGCTAATGACATGTCGGGATTAGTATGTGTGTGGCTCTAGAGTGTCAAGGCTATGCTGTGTTGCGCCATGGCAGTGGCTCTGCTGTCGCTGCTAACCCGCCAGTGGCTTCATCTTCCATAAGACCATATGGCTGGGATTCCCGCAGCAGGAGTTAACCTAGTTGTCCTTGCAGGCGAGCAGGGACCCAAACGACGGACCGATCCGTTGGTCTGGGGGTTGCAGTGGAGAGTGGGACTCATTAGGACCTGCTAGCTGACACACACAGTGAATCACAGGGTAGTGAACCGCTCCCACCCCCACATGGCAGGCTTTTTAACATGTCGCAGTTAAATAAACAGCCTGGACACTGGCGATGCCAGCTGTGCCTCTACAAGACATGGCTGCCATTTGATTTGTAATGAAGATAGATTTGGAAAGATGATGATTGAGGATTATCATGGAAAGGTAAATTAGCGCATGTGAAAGGTAACCTGTCAACAATATTTACTTCCACTTATTTCTGTCATTAGTTATTATGATTTTTTTCATTTTCTGTTTTTCCTGCAGTTTGTGCAATGTTTGTAGCCCCACAGAATAGACCCCCCTCCCCCTCCCCACCACCACCAACACACACACACACACACACACACACACACACACACACACACACACACAGAATTCTGTAGGTTTTAAAAGTTGAGTTTTAAAAAGAATGGGGAGGAATTCAAAAATGTGACTTGTTTTCTGTGTTAACACATTTGAACAAGGTAAGAGCATGACTGCACAGAGATTAAGATGGATGCTTTATAAAATAAAGTCCTAGACCTTGACGGAAAGAATGTCTTCGTCAAATCAAAAAGGCAGAAAAAAAGTTGTTAAGCTTATTAAAATTTTATGAAGGTTGGTTGAATGGTTGAAATTCTTTGAGTCTTCAGATTCAACTGCAATACATACTCAAAATAGTACTTGAGTTTGACTAAGAAATCATTACTCTGTAAGGTCTGTGTTATATGACTGAGCAAGGGTAAAAAAAAAATCAAACAAAAACTCATATAGATCATTTTGACACCTAAAGGTACAACAAGGACAGAGGTTACATTTATCTGGTAAAACTGGATGGAGTAGAGATTGCATAAGATTATTTATTAATGCATGTGATCTCAGTACAAATGTAAAATATTTTAGCAGTTGTCTCTCTGGTCTGTGCACTCTGTGGTGTTGTGGCTGGTAAGGTGTATATGATTTGTAAAAAAAAAACAAAAACAAAACAAACAAACAAACAAAAAACTGAAAAAGTTGAGGTTTTTTTTTAGAAGAGAAGGGGAAAATCTGCAATGGTGTGTCAGAGCTGTCAGTTAGCTCTGTGGGTAGGCCCATTTCTTTCATTTGTCATGCTCGCTACGGTTAGACTGAGGCTGAAGATAGACACACACAAGCACACACGCACACACAATTCACACATTTTGCTATATTTACAGGTAAGGTGCTGTGTCAAACATCTGCTAATTTTCCCAGATATGCTACAGTTACGGTGGCTCAAGCATGAAAACAGAAAGCTGATAAGAGGCAGTTGTATGTTCCAAAGTCACTGTTTATACAGAGGAAGATTCTCTGGCATTTCACTCTTCAGAGATTCACAAAAATTAGGAGAACATACATTTATGGCTTATGTATACAGACACATGTATATTACAGCATCTACTGTACAAATGAATATAATCATTGTATGATAAGGTATTGTATTCATTGAGTCATAATGTGATGATAGTTTATGCACTAACCATGCAAACCAATGTTAGATGTTAGCCTTAAACCCCATCCTGCAGTAAGAATTTGCAGGCCTTGGCTGTTTGTGAGTCTATAGAGTTGGAGGTTATCTGAAGGTAGCACTTGTATGTGTTATCGCTTGTCAAAGAGGAGAAATACGCTGCCTAATTGAGCGAGAGGCGCATGGCTCTGATTGTCAATTCAACAGAGAGCGCGGCTGTCGTGCTTGTTTTTCAATTGTGAGCATTTGTGTGTGTCTCCATATCTGTTGGCACACGTGTATTTGTGTGGGTGTACGTCCGTGTGCACATTCCTTTGTGCTCACCTGCAGCAGACAACATCTCTCCTTCCTCTGGAAGGTTTGTTTACGTGTGTCCTGGAATTGCTGACATATTCTGACATCAGAACTTTTAACAAGATTCACAAAACCTAATTAATCTGAAAACTGTCTGAGACTGATGATGTCTGGTTTTGTTATATGTAAACCGTATCTGTAGCCTGGAAATCTAGATGTACAGTATATCGGCAGCAAATAAATTTGCAGGGACTTAGTAGGTCTTTTAATTGGTTGGACACTGTTGGTGTTGAGCAATCACAACTCTATGTGGTCAGACAGTTGTTGGGTGGGCTTAGCCAAGGACAGAAGTCTTTTGAATTGCCGTTTACATCTTCTTCGTCCCTCTGATTGGTCTTAGCATTGGTAAAATAACCACTGGTTCCATCTTGGGTTCTGCTCATTGGGTTTGGACCATCGATCCACCCCAGACTATACATTTTAATGTTATAGCCTTGCCAGACTACTGTATCTGCTGATCTCCTATTGAAATAAATAAATAAATAAATCTTTTGTGTGTGTTTGTGGCAGTCCACAGTGTGTGTGAAGGTGTGTGTGTGTGTGTGTGTGTGCATGTACACGCACAAACAAGTTAGTGGGCTTCTTTGTTGAGGTGAATAAAGCTTATTCCAGAACAAATAGCAGGGCCGTGACCATGGAACCCCCTCAACTCTAAAACACTCAAGGTGAGAGTGGCCCTTCACAGCCCAGCGATCTGGTTCAATTCTCCCATCAGCGCTGGGCCCTGGGCGGCAGTGTAGGCCTGTCTCTTGGGCGCCACTGGGTGTTGGGAAATTGGGGCCCTTGGATGGGAGCTTTCTGCATTTCCGCTACACACGTCTCATCCCCCCAGCAGTCAGACTTCATTCCCACTAATGTGGCCCTGATAAGGAACCCGGGAGAGGGACGCGAGGAGGCGATGAGAACAGGCTGGGTTGGAGCAAGGTGGGTGAGGTGGGCCGGGGGAGGGGGAGTGTCCTGGTGGGAATTGACAGAGTGAATTTGTGTAGTTTAAACAAGAGCTGACCGGGCGGCCCAAACGCTGTCATTCCCATTCTTTCTCCCCTCCTCCTTTCCATTGCCAGCGTGACAACTGCGCTCCCACTCCTGGCAATGCAATTAGTTATCAGAGACAATAGTGTTAAACATGGCGCGCACTGGCACTCGCTAGAGTTGCATGTAACTACATCTTCCCTGAATCAATCCCTGGCTCGGAGAACCCAGGGCTTTGTTTTGTGTTGCCTCTCAGTGCCTATGAGTGTTTGGTACATGTGCTTTCTTGTCTATTTTTTTGTTGTATGTTTGTATTGTTGTATGTGTGTGTGTGGTTGTTGTTGTATCTCTGTTTTGTGTCCGTATTTTTCTGTCTGTGCATGGAGAGGGAGGTTGTGTATTGAAATACAAAAGCATCCAACCACCACCACCATCATACCACGTCCCCCTGGTCCTCCTCCTTCTTATTCTTTCTCTCCCTCCTCCTCCTCCTCTCCACGTTAACGTTGAGTCATACTGAGGCTCAGGTAGACTGGTCCCCCGCCCCCCCCACCCCACCCCACCCCCTTCCTGCTCTGCCTGATCTTTCCTGGCACTTGTCGAGCTTAATAATGGCCCATTGGGGGACAGGGGGGACATTGTTGGCATCGCAGCACACTGACCCTGAGGAGCACAAAGGCTGACATTTCAGCCACGTGGGAGATGCTTGCCTAGAAAGAACTCGACTCGGCTGCATGCTTACTGTGACGGAAGCCAATTACGAATTTGTGAGTCATAATTCCAATTCTGTTCCGGTGTGGCACTTGGAATTGGCGCTGAACAGGGCGAAACACACAAACGAGACCTGTCTCAGAATAATGCCTTGTGACTGAGTAAATAAGAGCGTCATGTAGAAACTCACGTGGGTAGCAAGGAGAATTGCATGAATGGCATTGTGCCACCTAAATGGTGAAAAAGCAGAGATGTGTTGTGCCTCTGTGTGTGTAATTTGCCAACACTGACAAGCATAACGTTAGATACGATCATACTCTAAAAATAGAACCTTTGAACCACACTACCCGCCCAACGACATAAAATTAAATAAAAATAATATATATAATAAAATGAAATTTACAAATTCCTGACAAAAGAGTTAAAATCCTGCACACGTTGTGTGGGTGTAATTATATGTTTGCTCATAATGCTTTGTTAAACCCGTTTGAATGAATAGTGAAGAGAAGTTGCATTACAGGATTCTGATTATTTCAATGTTCACAATGCTGCTATGAAAGAACTAGAATGATTTACAATGTATTATGTATATTTGAAAACCCAAGTACAAAACAGCCATCAGACATTTAAAGCTGCAATTAAGGCACGCATTGAAATGCTGTTGGTGTTGAACTGACTGAATGAGAGCGTGAGCACGTGGAACAAGGTGAATGTGATTATTTGCATGGGGAATGTATAGTGGCGCTTTCAGAGTGGGGACAATGGCAGGAAAGGTGTCCTTTATGGTGGCAGTCTGTGGGTGCCTGATAAAGGGTTTATAAAAGGATTCTGTAAGCAAGTTTGGGATCATCGCATACCTGTCACTGGCTAGGATGAACAACATAGAGGGTAGAAACCTGCCGAAAAACTGAACATCTAAGCCTTTCCCACAACAATATACATTGAAAATAAAAATATATATTTATATATCTGTAGTACTAGGTATGGACGTCTTTGTAAACGAGCATAACAGCCAACAAAGCGAAAGGGCAAAAAATAGCAGACTGGCTTTTTATCCGAGAGTCACATGTGACTCAGTGATTTGCCATGCCACCAGAGGAGAGGAGTTGCTTGCATGGAATGCCGTGATTCACTGTCTGATTTTCAACGCCCGACTGCCTTCAGTTTTATTTTCATTTTAGCAGTTTTTTTTGTTTTTTTTTTGTTTGGCTTTTATTTCTTTTTTTGCTTGTTGCCAAGCTTCCACACCGCTTGTAATGATTCATCGGTTTAGAGGGTCTCGCTGACCGCTCAGACACTATGCCATGGCCTGAGGGGCCTGTGTTCTGACACACCCTCAGATGCGCATACTGTACAGTGCACAACACGCACACTAGAGGTACTGTTTGGGCCTGTGTCCAAACCACACGCACACAAGCACTGCAAGCATGCAGCTATAGGTCTGTGTACATGCAGTTACGTTTGCCCTGCCTTTTATGTGTATAGAAAGAAAGAGCTTGTAGGGCACTGTCGAGATGAGTTAGCGTAATGAGTGGTGACACGTGCACGGCTTATGCCGCCGCACTCCCCTGTCGCCACCGTGTGAAACAAATCCACAGTTTGGCCCGCGCTGCCTTTGCCATGGAACGCCACATGCTCCCCCCCCCCCTTCTCTTTCCTACTTTGCCAATGCTGTTGCACTACATCACAGGGGCATGACGGGTCGGAGCACGTGAATGCTTGCTTTTATATCAGTCAGAGCATGGGGGAGGCCACTAACGATTGTGACATTGACTTAAGCATATGTGATTTCAGCCCCGCTTAACAATCCTTATCCATATAGGCATGTGATTATGCAAACTCTGATGCAATACTACCCTTACTACAGATGGAAGAGTTCACTCGAGCCAGTTGATATGCCCTTCAAAATGTAATGGGTTGAGGATGCTTAAATGAAACTAGCATGCATCTACATTAGTCAACACTGTTCCATAATATCCCTCAGTGCAAGTTAATGACATGTAAAGCAGCGGTCTTCATCTGCTTCTGCTGTATCATCTATAAGGTTAAGCTGTCAGAAGGAATATCATTTATATACTCACTCTTAATGCATAGGATTGAAACACACTTGACAGTAATTTGCTGAATTTACTGTATTTCCCTTTTTAAAAAAAAAGAAAAGAAAAAAAAGAGAGAGAAAACAATGAAACACCATCATTTATGCACTGGGAGTTCTGTGTTAGGCGAGGGTTGAATGTGTGAATTCAAGAAAGCAATAACCTATCGGGGTTTTCATTACTTCTACATCCCCTGGTCCTTCTGTATGCTGACTTTTATTGGTAAACATTTTTCACCGAGCAGTATATTGCCTGCCCAAGATCACCTGTGACCAAGGGGAGGGGAGGAAAGGCGTGTGGGTTAAGTAGAGTGGGAGTGGGTTTGTTTTATCAGGGATAGAGTGGGAGGGGGGTAGGCTTGTTGACGTTGATAATAACCACCACCAACACCCCCAATCCCCTACACCTTTCCATGTGAGTGTCTGAATTCCTCGGTGGAAAGCTAAATGCAGCAATCTGACCGATTTTCTTCAAAGATCCCTCATAAAATAAGCGAATGCATTGTTGACCTAGAAAATCGTGAAGTAATAATTAAAATAATTAACACAGGGCAAGTCTACTGCAACGTTCATGCCGCTCTAACTCTCTATCATCCCTCGTTCTTTCCTTCCCCCTCTTAGTAGTCTTTTCTCTCTTTCTCTCTCTCTTTCAAAAGGGACCTGAGCTTTTAGTTGGACCAACATTGCCACCTAGAGGTGCATAGTGGAGACCAGGTTTATGTAAGAACACCACCCCCTGATAGGCCATCACTTCAGACATCTGTTCCATAATTTTAAAGGGTTGTTAAAATGGTTTAGATTACGCTGGTGACAGCTTTGATAGAGTATTAATGACTGATGGCTTTTCTATGGTCATTACTTAGATTTACTGGATGTGAGTTTCACATTGGGATGTAGACATAGGATAATAAGGCATCTGTTCTCTTGATTTCATACCATTCCTCTTCTGCAACAAAATTTAGATTTATGTAATATAATGTGAAAATGTGTAGAGGACGCTTTCTGTGGCGGTCCGAATAAATTAATCGGATCACATCCATGGTATGGTTGTAGCAGATAATGAGCAAACAATAGTATTTAAAATATCTTTTACACTTGGTTTTATGTCACCTCTACAGCTAAATGCAGTAATGCCTAATTTCATACAATTATTCACATTATGTAAACCCCATGGCTTTTAACTGTTGTTATAGATGAGACAAAGAGAATGCACTTGTGATGAAATTACCAAGGTATCTTATAGTTAGCATAATATTAAAGTTCAATTATGAGCAGATAATTGCTAAAAAGTGGTGCTATACACAACCCTACAATACCTATTAATATAAGATCTATAGATGCTCTGTGTTCTTACCATCTCTGCATGAAAACACGGGTTGTTTTATGCCCTATGATAACCTAGACATCTAGACGTACCCTAGTGGTAGCATAATGTTTTGCTCAGCCTGTACATCTAGCGATGAGCCATCATGGTGGGTCACGCATCACAATGCTCTGTGTGTGTAAAGTGTCGTTGGACCGCCTTAGTGGCTTGTCCGTTGCTATGATTAGTTGTAGCGCTATCCTTTTGCGCGAGGCCGTTTGAAAGACTGGCCGCTAGGATTGAGCTGTGGTCTATCCTTTGTCGCCAAACTATACATTATATATTACAGTCCATCTGCTTTGTCAGGCTAATATCATGAGAGATTGAGTTTACTGTATTTAGTTTTATAGGCTATTTATTTGTCTTTGTTTGATGACTGTAAGCTACTCATTCATCAGGTTAGCATTTCACCAATATCATACAGTGCAACTCAGTTTGCAGACTATTAAATGACTACCTTTCAAAACGTGTACAGATTGCAGCTCTGAATCCAACATTGATTTCAACATGCTATAATTTACTTTATTCAATTATCCTGTGCTGATATGACAATTAAGCACTTATGTCATTTTCAAACAGTAGTTTGCCCCCTCTGACAAAAAAAGTAAATAAAACAAATGAACAAAAAAATCCCACATTCTCTAACCATCATTATCAATGACTTAAAAGAGCTATTCAGAGCAAGGCTTCACGTGCCTGTTCATTTTACCTGACTTGGGAGTGTGTGTGTGTGTGTGTGTGTATTTCTTCTGTTTCTGCTGAGGCAATAGCAGAGGAGAGGAACGGGCTGCCAGGTTATTTTGGTCGTGGGTGAACTGCTTAGTGACGCGAGGGCCCCTTTGATTATGCGGCTGGCTCTCATCATCTCCCCGGCCCCCGTTTTTGATTTGCTGTTGTTTTGTAACCCAGTTGAGTTGGGCTCTCCTCCCCTCAGCCGCCTCGGCTGCTTTGCATCTGGAAGCACGCCCACACCTCTCCTCTCCAGCGTGCATCAGCCAGCCAGCCAGCATGACGCTCCCTCCCAGCCAGTGGTGGGCTTGCTTTCTGAGGCAGGCAACTCCATCATGAGGAGACCATTCTTTTTGCGGAGGGGGGGGTGGAGAAGCTGGAGGTTCTCCTTTGAGATCACGCCAAACAATAACAAAAGTGTGTGTGTATGTGTGTGTGTGTGGGCGCGTGTGGCGGGGGTGTTCCAGCTTGTTAATGAATAAACTGGTGCTCCCAAGGCACAGTTTTGGATTTCATCAGCTCTCCAGTGAGGTTTATTCAAGGATCATTCTCTCTCGCGCGCACGCACACACAAACACTATTTTTTCCTTTTATATTCTCCGCCTCACTCTCTCTTTCTCAGTGGCTTCTTGTGGTTAGGGATATTAATGAGCAATGAATACCACCTCTGAGTTCTCATCAATACTGTGATGTTATTTTTCACTGAGCTTTTGGCCATTGCCTGCGTTGCCACAGTTTGGGTAGCCTGCATTGGCACAGTTTGGGTCACCAGGGACATTGTATCCTTCTGTCACACATCTGCTAGAACCACAAGCATCTACTTACAGTATTCAATATTGCCCTTTGATTTTGACATAGGCCTATTGATAGCATTTGCTATGCAACTGGTGTTCAGCCTCTGATCAGTTGTTCATAGGCTATATTAAATATAATGAACATTTAATAGGCTATATAAAATAGAATCTGGGTGATCAAAGTTTGAATATATTACTTCAATATAATAAAAATTTTGACCACAAGCAAGCGCAGGACAGTTCTTTAAAAAAAAGAAAAAGAAAATCCTTCAAAGGTGCAGGTTGAATTGGTGTATATTCAGCTCACAGGACAGAGACTTTTGTTTGTTTGTTGTTGAGCACCTTGAGAATGGTTATGTTGAGGCACGATTACAAATAGAACCGATGGCCACTGATTTAAAATACCCCCAAAGCTATTACTCTAACATTCAGTTCAACATTCATTGTTTACAAATTGAATGAATTTAGGGTTATACTGTAGGTTGTGTCCCATTATCTAGGCCTATATATTTTTGTGAAACTATATTTTTCCCATCCAAGAACTTGGGTTACAGTGACATTCTGAGATGTTTTGTTTTTTTTTCTTCTCCCCCTTAAGCGTGAAATTTGGTTTGACTTGGGCCTCTGAGAACGTGGATGTGATGTGCATGACCTTCATATTCAGTTAACCTGAGGTGAAAGAGACAGATACTGGAATACAAACTCAAATCAGATTTTTTGACACGTCGCATAAGGGCAGCAAGAGCCAAAATAAAAGATGAGGCGAGTTAAGTATTTGAGAAGAGTTCTAAGCTATACTATATCATCAATTCATTGCTGTATCGCACAGAAACTGTTTACTGTGAATGTGAAGTCAATGAGGCCTTGACATAAAGACTTTCTCTGAGCATGTTTGGGATCAACACATTACCTCTGTGATTTGGATGGCCTGTGGGTAAAACTGAATAGACAACATGGCCCTTCAGAAAAGCATTATACTGGAGTTGTGTGGCTCTCATGTATAGGCCTACATCACAAAACATATCCTTGGAATTGTCACTATAAAATTCTCCACATCTTGACTTCCACCCACTCTAGGTTGTTGCCATCCCCTGAGTGTGTGGACTGCCAAATTAGAATGATCTCTACACTATTTTCTCTTTGTTCTCTTCTGACCTTGGGTTTCTAGCGTGGAGGCTGAAGCATAAGGCATGGTTATCTATGACAGCGACTGTGCACAGGACATATGGTGCAAGAGCAGGAATTAATTAAAATTACAAATGAATTCTGTACTTGTAGTTTTGATGCTGGGACAAAGTGAAACATAAAACATAGTTTCTAGTATCTCATATAAAAGTGAACCAGATAAATGCTAACCTAAGTTTAGATGTCACCTATTACCCCTATCACAGGGAGAAATGACAAAACTAAAACCAGAATGAGCTTTTCATTTTTCTGAAAATATTTGTTACTTATTTTTGTAAAATGACCCGGTTGTGACCTGGGACCTACTTAAGTCTTTTAGAAATAGGGATTGTAAACATGTTTGCTTCAGCTCATCTCACTCACAGCCCCTCAATTTTCTACTGAGCAAACGGTGAAGACAAAGCTGAAAATCACAACCCCTTACTGTGGGTCATTGCGACCAACTTTAACGATTTCATTTCCTGAGACATAAACATCTCTAAACAAATCATGTGGTTTTGGTGAGCCTCCAGTCCTCTCGGCTGCTCCTCCAGGCCTCCTAGGCCTATTTCAAAATGCATTTACCACCTGCACAGCTAAAACTCAAGGCAACACAATTCTAATTTAAAAATGTACTGAGTACCCACTCAGCATCATTTTCCAAGCTGTAGGGCAGTGTAATAGATTAGTCATGTGCCCCTGCACCACAGAAAACATTACTAATAGCATGTTAATGGTTAACATCTATTTATCTGTCAATTAATGCAAGGAATGTCTGTCTGTCCGTTTGTCTGTGTGTGTGTTCCACATACAACTCTCAAGCAGTTTGTCCAACTGACCTCAGATTTGGTATGTATCTTGCTACTGGCATGAGTGAGTGCAGTGGTGATGTTTGGATTAAAATTACTAAAGATATTGGTAAATAAAGCACAGTTGACTTCTGCCGCTCTAAACGTAGCCACTCCCAACTCCCAGACAACTTAGTTCTGTTTTAAGTTGAAAAGAATTACGATGGCCCAGCAAGACGATCTCATAACAGCATGCAAACACACGAAAACTCACATTGGTAAGAAGGACTTTAGCATGTGCAGTGCATGCTTTTGCCTAAGTATCTGGATACCTAGGTATTACCGACAGATAGGCTAAAAGTTCGTTTACACACGCCATAGTTTGGTTAGCAAGCCTGCTTTCATTCAATGCAACAACAAAACACACAGGTAGCAAAGTTCATTTACACACGCCATTTATAGTTTGGTTAGCCAGCTTTCATTTAATACAACAAAACATGGGTAGCAAACATGCCAATCGAAAAAAAATCTATGTTATGTGGAAAGATACATATCTGTTTCAAACCACATTGCTACTTCAACTCACTACTTTGGGCCAGCTTTATTCACGCAGGCTACTGCACTGGATATATCACCATCTCTGATTCACCTGCATATAGACAAATCCGACGAGCGTTTTGTGTAGGCTGCCATCTTGTGGCGGCGCCATTGTTGGACTGTCAACAAACCTTTTTGCCAATGCGCAGTCAATGAAAGCTAACAGCAAAGACCATGGAATACTCTGACATTATACATGTAGTGGTGAATCTTGTAAATCACAGTATTTTATGGTGTGCTATCACGTTATCCTTATGGACAGATTGGTGATCTGGTTAGCTCAATAATGGCCACTGCTTACTTCCGGTAGTTTCGTCGGATTTGAGTATAGGTAAATGGACTTAGAGAAAGCTGAAAGCTCTGAGAAAGCATTGTTTACACGGTCAATGCACTAGTTAATAATAATGTTATAAAGTTACAGAGATGGTCATATTCCTGCACCATACCCTAGAAGATATATTGAAACACTCATTCAATGGTGATGACAGAGAACCACTATCCAGCAGTCCAAACACCATAAAAATGAATATGAATACATTATTCCCAGGCCAAAAAATACCCACCTCTCTTTACTGTTAATAGCTCACCTTTCGTTTCTGCTGTCATTTCTCTCCCTTCCTCGGCCCTGGTAGTGTCTGTTTCCTATCTGGGTGGCTTACCCCCTGCCTTCCCGTGGTGAGCGCTGAACATGTTCACAGTTCAAGGCAATCAGGAGCAGCACAGCATCTGTCAGCGGCACACAATAGCCGTGCCCATCCTGTGGAGGAAGAGGCAGTTTGTGTAACTGTGCAACCGATAAGAACTCAGCCGTTTGTAAAACTCAACTACCTACAGATATCAGGCACTGCCGTGAGGAACTTTTCAGAGACATGAACTACTGATGAGAATAGTGTGCTAAAAAGCCGTTTCTAGGTTAATAGATACTGTACCACTGTTGACTGTTGAATGAATGTGTGCTCTGACAAATGTGATGGCAGAACACAGACGCAAGACACTCAAACTCCATCAGCATGGACGGGTTCACACATAAATTGCCTCATCACGTATAGACTACTTTTATTTATTTATTTACTTTTGGCGGGCTGGGGGGGTGAGGTCTGAGGACACGCTGGGTTAATAGCAAGAAGAAGAAAACCTGAAATGGCCCATGATTGAACTGCCACCTCATCAGATTTTTCTCCCCCAATGATCACATTTATGCTTTATAGCTTCTCTCCAAATTTCCCTGTTCATTTCCCCAGCCAACTTCAGTGCTCACACATGTCACGGTTCAACCCCCCCTGCAGCTACTAAATGGTAACATCAGTGCCATCGGCTGGCAGCGGAATTGCTGAGTAACTGGGTTTTTTGGAGATGCATTGCTTTGATATTGCAATAAATCAGGGCTACCCAAGCCCTGCAGGTCTGATGGGTCATTCCGCCGAGCTGAAGAATGCACAGCCGGCCAATGCTGAAACAGTAAGATGCAATTTCATCATAGTGAGAGTGTGATATGTTTGCTGCAGGTTTCATCAATATGTGACTCAACAGCCAGAGAGACTTCTCCCTTATGAATTTCATAAAGTCATGTTATCTATTTTACCACCTATACTAAAACCATCATATTTTACAGTAAATCAAATCTGTAATGATGCAATCATGTGGCCATGTTGTAATTCTGTAACATGAGAATAAGCCAAGCTTCATGTATCATAATGCATTTTACACTTTTCAGGGTCATCATAACCATTTTTGAAAAGTTACAGCCACTTAATGACATTTTATGAATTTTATTATGATGTAGTCTGGTAGTACACATGCTGCCTCGTACACTTGTTTCATAAAATTTAATTTTAAGTCATAATGGTGGGTCTGGTGTAATTGCAACCTGATCTCACAGACTATCGTGCGGAGAAGTACGATAATGCCACCCCGAAGATCGTAACAATTATTACGATACAATCGTCCTTACAGTACGAGTTGCCGCATGACGAGATCTCATTTACCCAGACTGTTTCGGTCATTTATTTCTCTGAATATACGAACATCTTATCACCATAAATGCATCTGCAACATGCATCTATAATGGCGTTTTCGTAGCCCTATATTGATTTTATCCGTCATGTATTTTCCATAGCCAGTAGGTATTTTCAGAATAAGCAACTAGGCTACACAAACTTTAATCACTTGTTTCTGAAAATAACTTTCGACAAGTAGTGTGACTTACAGAAACACTTAGCCTATTCATGCCCTTTCCACTAGTGTTTCTTTTTCCTTTGAGTGTGATTATTATCGAGTATTGTTTGTGCAGTTGGAGAGTGATTGTTTTAAGAACAACAAAGTCAGCATTTTTTTTTTTTTTAAATGTATCCCTTCATGCCGAAAGTCCTGCCAAAGATCCGCAAGTTTATTTATTAAGCTTCTAGCCACTGATGTCACTAACGTGCGACATTCAGTAGGCTAAGTTGCTTGGAGGCAGTAAAAAATTAATACAAATTATTGTGCGTTAATACAAATTATTGTAGGTTTGTGTTATTTACGGTAGGTGAATTTCATGTGGGTAGGCTACAACACTGTTTCGATTTGAATCTGGTTTGTTGTGATTAATCATGAACATGACCGTGTTACCGATCTCTTTCAAAATGTTTGCATTTATAACGTTACTACTAACTTATGTCATGGCGAGCCATGCACTAGGTAGGCTATTTTTCTGAGAGGAGGAGTCCGGTGACCTTTAGTGTGTTGAAACATGATACCGAATACTAACTTTAACTTAAAGCACATTGATAAGCACACA
Source organism: Sardinella longiceps (assembly GCA_027497455.2). NCBI lineage: Eukaryota > Metazoa > Chordata > Actinopteri > Clupeiformes > Clupeidae > Sardinella > Sardinella longiceps. The sequence goes on from JAODXP020000031.1 coordinate 16,916,992, forward strand.
AAGCACCAACTGAACCCTTGACAGTAAGAATGGAAAACACATTTGGCTTTTACTTTCTCTGTGTGCTTTGCACTTGTAATGCAATTCTGCAACACACTTGCTCCTTTCTGCAACTGAGTTGTGTTTACAGTATAGCAAACATTGCATTATTGCGTGTAAAGTGTGAATTGGGCGTTTTATTTGGCTAAATTTGTGTTAATTTAAGAAATTGTGCCGAAAGATTCATTATTAGTGTTTAAGCATTCAATTCATTCAAACCCTGTATGCATGAACTCTGAATACTGTGTGCATGTGTACAGGGAAAGGATGAGGTACAGGTCGACTGGCTGCCGTGCAGCAAATGGTAAGAACTGAACACATTTTTGTTTTGTACACATATGTAGTGTTCTTTTTGCAATGATCATACACTTGTTTGCTTTCATTATGTTTTTCAGTGGGAAAAGATGGGACCCGACATGGGAGCCTGCCTCCAACTTTTTGCATTAATTTTATGCATTTGGATGTAATTTTATTTTCATTTCATACATTAAAAGAAAGTTTGTACTGTCCTTCATACTGTCCACTTTACTTAATGATGACTGAATGGCTCATTATTGGGTGAATGAAGGCTCTCTTGGCCGTCTCTAGCATCTCTAGAGCGGTTACTGCACTTGCAATAACCAACATCGCATTATTACCAGCTTGTCGGTCAACATGATGTATGAAACCAATCATCCCTGGTTCCTATTCTTTGGTTTGAAAGTAAATTCACATCAGTTGGTGAGAAAGTACAATGTAGTTGCTATTTTTTGCAAGAACAACAAACAAATCTGTGACTGTGGGGGTAGCAGTCTTGCATGGTATGTCCAAAGATCATGGAATACTGAGCAAGATAAGGCATCATAATACATTTCAATGGGAGCAAACTGGAATACTTCCTGTCTGCATAAATGCATTACATCACAATAAGAAAGATTCTTTAAGTCTGCATAAATCATTACATCACAATAAGAAAACATTCTTTAAGTCTGCATAAAGGGGGATTTTTCCCCCTCCCCTTGCAAAAATAGAACCAGGAACTGAACCAGCGTTGACACCTCTCGCTCCGCTTGAATCCTCTCTGGCATGTCTTTAAAAGACTGTTTTACTGTCCTCTTTACTTAAATTACTGACACGAATGGTTATGAGCTATGTATTAATGCTTCTGATAGACATTTGTGGCACCCATTAAATGGCTCTAGAAAACATAAACCACACTTCCTCTTCAAGAAAATTAATCCACAAGTTTCTAGGGCTGGGACGGTAAATGCATTACCGCCTACCGCGGTAAACATTGGCCTGACCTCAGATTACATGTCAACATCACAGCACCAAGAGGGGAGATGCGCTTTAAATCTCAGAGCTTTAACAATGTGCCGCTGAATGAACCCCTGAACTCACACTAAAACTAGCGCCTCTTGCCGAAATTAGCGTGGCTTAGCAAATAGCACTCTTGATGGAATACCCCATGGGTTCATTCAACGGCACATTGTTACGCACCGGTGCGTTGCATGAGCCTAATTGAATTGCTCGTTACGCTGCACACCGGTGCGCAACATGCTTCTGAGGTAGTTCACTCTCGTTTGATGGGTGTGTCAGAGGTGTTCAACAATCAGCACGTATAGGTGTATTGGAAGCTCTGAGATTTAAAGTGCTAGTCCTCAGGTGACAGCAAAAGCAGTGGTAATATTATAATTTTGTAGTATTCCTAACAGTGATGCATTTAAACTACCAGGTTGTTGTATAGTTCAGCCATTTCCTTGTCTGACACCAAGAGCAGAATGGCCCTCCAGGCTTCCATTGTTGCTGCACTGACGTGACACAACAGTATGTTCAGCCCGACATCGTTTACGTTGGGTTCAACGTTATGCACCTTTACGGCAGTTTTGAATAGGCTACCTGTGTTTCCCTGGTCATTTCCGAAATGGCATACTGCTATGCTACATGTGCTACATGCTGCTTGTGCCCCAGCACACAGTGCAGCACACACAACTGCTTCCCACAATTAATTAATTAGCTGCAGGTGCTCTACTTGAGTGGTTAAGCCCCCCACAACTCCCCAGTATGCAGCATGGTATGCAAGCAGCAGAAAAAGCCTACTGACCACATGACCAGAACCTCATTAATTAATTGACGCCCCACACTACTCCTGTAATATTTGTCATGTACTGCATGCTACACGCTGCTGTCTGCAGAGATCAGTATACGAGCAGTATGTAGTAGTCAAGTAGTAGGCATTTTCGGAAACAGCCCTTGTCTCCTGTGTCTCCACCCCTCATCTGTGTCTCATGATTTGATTATTGTTTCTAGTCTAGTCTCCTCTTAACCTGCCTCGTTGTTCCTTGTTCCCCTGCCCTCCTGTACCTTGTTAAGTCCTGTGTATTTAAGCCCTTGTGTTTCCTGCCTTCCTTGCTGCGTCATTGTGTGTTTGTCAAGTTCTTCACGTTTGTATGTGTTCTCAAGTTTCTTGAGTAAATTCTATGTTAATCTCTAGTCTCAAGTATCGCTTTGCATTTGGTTTCCTAAAAACTCTGCATGCTCTATACAAGCAGGCACGCACAAACACACCGCTCCCTCAAGCACCGCTTCTCTCTCTGTACCTCTCGCTCACTCATATACGCGCATATTGAGATGCGCGATATAGACGTAAATGTTTCACGTGCATGCTCTGGCTCGCTAGCTCTAGATTCCGGGTGATATTATTCAATTTGCGGGCATCAGGGAGTAGGGCTGTAACGATACACCCAACTCACGATTCGGTTTGTATCACGATTTTTGACCTACGGTTCAATACACCCCACAATTTTTTAAATATTTCTTTTTGATAATCATTTATGGCTAGAATAGGTTACAAGAAGCTAGTAATATTTTACAATAGCTAGTAATACATTTTTTAAAAGTTTAAGCATAATAATGATATTGATTTGAAGCTTGGAAGCACCATCACATCACATCATGTGGTTGTTTTCTGAACTGAAAGGTTACAGAACTTTGAAAGGGCGTATCACAATACTGCCTCTTTGTGATGGAAATGTTTGATTGATTCAGCGTGTTTGGACTACCCGAAGCTAGTACACAAGCCATATTCTCTGCTATAACCATGGAAGACTGTAACGACACCAACAGTGTTTGGTCTGATTCAGGGGTCCGTCCCCCAAAAGCATAGTTGCTAACTAAGGTAGCTTGTTAGTTAGTTTGGAATATGTTTCTGTTCCCCAAAGCCATCGGCCAGACTAACGAGCTTCCTTTGTTGACAATATAACTAACTATGGTGATAACGTCGTTAGTCAAAGCATAGTTAGTTCATCACTGGTGTCCCCCAAAAGCATAGTCCAGACTAAGCATAGTATCTTGTTAGTAAAACTTGTTAGTTCAAGCTGACACTCCAAGGTGCAAGTTAAAGCCAAAGAAGCTTAGTTATATGGCCACGTGATGTCTTCTTTGGCTGTTTTGGGGTGAAATACTGCTGACGCGACACCACTTGATGCATTACTCCCACCTACAGCGTGAATTAATTATCACAGTTTGATTGACCTCAGTTTAACTCATACAAATGAGTTTAACTGACGAGAGGATACACGTTGTAAAATGCATGTTGTCAAAACAATTGGTCTTCTTGACTGGCAGAAACTTCAAATTACAACTTTGATGCAATTAAATCATTACATTACGATTCCTAATTTAAAATCAAGCCGTCATTACAGCATTCCCGGCTGGATTCGAACTTGAACTGACAAAACAATTAAGGTGCCAATCTCTACCGTGACAGCCTTAGCAAGGTATGCCACTGACTAATTAAAATGACCCACTATCAAGAATTGCTCAAATCATACATATAAATATACGTTTTTAGAATATGATTAATAATAATGGTGTGTAGTTGCTCATTAAATAGCCTACTATGTATGGCCAAATAGCCCATGCTTAACTTTCTAAAATAATTGTGAAGCTTGCATTGGCATTATATCATTGTATTGGCAAATAGCACGTCCTCCCCGAAGCCCATGCTTTATTTCTGAACATATTCCAACACAAACTCATTGAAATTGCTCCTTTTCTAAAACTCGATGCAAATAGGAAAGACAGTGAACATTATCCACAAATGTAAATGACAACACCGTAGTTTTACATTTGGTAACATTGGCGATATCCCATGATCCTAATCGCAACGAATGCCTACGAACTCTCCGGACACTTCCGAAAACATCTGCAAAGGACATAGTTTGGACTAACGTCTTCCCTACTAACCAACTTCTTACTATGGAGGTACTTACTTAGTTATCTCGTTTTGGGACACGCGGGAATAAGTTCAGTCGCTAGCTTGAACTAACATAGTAAGATCTTCGTTAAATGCTA
>JAODXP020000031.1:16921465-17038965 GCA_027497455.2 Sardinella longiceps
TTTTTCGAACATAGAATGTTCTCTAGGCTATGTTGAGTATATTGTGCATTTTGTAATTATTAGCCATGTAGGCTATGTGGAAATGCATGGCATTTCAGCAATGTTTATGATAATCCAATAGTCACTAGATGCTAGTGTTATGGAAAGATCTGGTTCAAATGGAAAGTAGTTCATTATATAAAAAGTTCTCATGTATGATTTGGTGGAACCTCTAGATGTCGCCAAAGCTCATTCTTTCAGGCTTTTCTTCATGTTATAGTAGTCCTGTAATCATATTTTATTTTTTAATGTATTTGTTTTGTGTTGTGATGTTTTGACATTGAATTCATAAATGTGGTGACATACCAAATGTGAAATATGCTATAACATTTCAGGAGCTAGGCGCAAATCAAGGTGTTCATTGTGTGAAAATTTTGAGCTCTCCCAATTACTTTTGGAGGTCAAAAACTTAAGGGAAAAGCCAAGCTATGCTTAATACCATACTGACATTTCGTGGTTTTACTCTTTAGAGCAGACTTCCCAGAGCCTAAAGGAATATTGGTCCTTGTCAAACAACATTTTGTATTCTCACTACGGTACAGCTTTCTGCTCCACTGGTGGAGAAAATATGCAGAACTAGCACAGGAGTGTAAGGGTATCATTTTGTGTCCGGTGGCAGGTAAAGTAGTCTGTGCCTCAAGGGCATTCCTATGCAGCCGGGGGTGCAAGTATTTACTGTGCATGACCAGGCTCCCATTCCCTTAGCAGTTTGCCAACCTGGGGATTATAGGAGAATTGAGAAGGCACTTTCGATATGAAGATACTATTTAGAGATGCAATGGTTGCCTTGGAAGTCTGTGTGTGTGTGTGTGTGTGTGTGTGTGTGTGTGTGTGTGTGTGTGTGTGTGTGTGTGTGTGTGTGTGAAAACAATATAAATCCATGTGTTATATTGTGCTGATACCATAATTTTGAAGAGGGAGGAAATTGTGAATTTGTAAATTGAAGTGCTGTCAGGAACACATCAGTTTTGATGAAATATAACCCATTGTTCTGAACAGCAAAAAAAAAAAAAAAAAATTGGCAAGTAATGCAATATAGTAATGTACCAATAAATCATAGTGGAATGGTTGGGTTGGGGATAGCAGAGGGATGAAAATTGAATAATAGGACAAAATACATTTCAATTGATGCATATTTATTTAATGATGCATATAGTGGATATGCATTTAACACAAGACAAATATTCTTTACTCTTATATGTTTCAGTCTGTCATTTCAAACGCCATTATTTGACTGATGTAATGATAGCTTACGAACAGGAGGTGGCAGGCACAACTTACTTTTCAAAGTGTGAATCCACAGGCTGTACAACAGCAAGACAATCCGTTTTATGAAATTGAATGACATGAAAAGGCACATAGCGGACATCTGAAGAGAACTGCATGTCATTTGCATACGGTAAAAGCCAGACTGTATTAGAATGGGATGAAAATTATCTACACCCTCTATTCCCAGACAGAGAGAGTATGGAGAAAGTGGAATGGGCCAGTCAATTTATACAGTCTCTGATGATAAATTATTCAAATTGCAAGCGAAAATGATATGCTCAAAATATAATTGCACTGCAAAACATCTCTAAAACTACAAATTACACAGAAAAGCTTGAATCGAACAATTGATGCAATCACAACAGCGAGTTTGAAATGCGCCCACAATTAGAGTCTATTTGGACATAATAATCCTGGTGTGTGGACAACTTGTGCTTCATTTATATTCAGCAAAACCCACAAATGCAGCACATCAAAGCGGCCGGGGTTGCAAACTGAGACGTCATCCTGACGGATAATGGCCAAGACAGTGGTATCTTTTCCTAAGCATTCTTGTTCTTAATCTTCACAAATTCGCCCTGGCGATAGAGGATGAGAAAAGCCCCTGCATTAGCTGAAAAAAGCAACATCAGGCACTTTTTCCCTGAAAGATGTGCGGTGCTCTTCGGAGTTTAATTGGGTGAGTGGGGGAAAAAAATGGATGGAGAAATCTCGGCAGATACGGCAATGGAAATGGCCAAAAGTGAGTCCCAAAGCTTCTCACAAGCTTACAGAGAGAGAGAGAGAGAGGAGAAGAGAATGTGGATGGATCATTTTTAATGATGTGTCCATTGTGGTGCCTTTTCTTGACTAAAACAGAACTGATGTATTAAGTAGGCTTCTGATGACGCCCACCTTTTGCCGTGAATCACTGACAGCGATGACGGCAAATTAATAAATAAATAATAAAACCTTCAAGTCCTTCAAAGGTAGCTGTAATGACGTAGGACTGTTATACTGTGAAACCCCCACAAATATCCACACACAAAACACACATATATGGCAGGGAAACACAGTGGAAGAGAGCAAACAAGGGCATTTGAACAGAAGGCTCCGCAGTCCGCACTCATGAACTGTAACTGATGACGAACAAAGTGAAAGATTGACATGACTCTGAGATCAGTCTAAGTGTCCATCAGTGCGCCTGACTCGTATCATTGCTCAGCTGTTTCACTTCCATGTGTGCGTCATACTGTGTCTTTTCTTTTTTTGTTGTTGTTCCCTTCCTTTTTTCCCCCTGGCTGACCGGCCGTCCCCAGCCCAGCCTAACCCACCCCACTGCACCCCGGCCGGCCAGGCCTGGCCTCGCATGACTCACAGGATGAGACGGCAAACTCCTCTTCTGTCTTTCCTGCCCCAGAGGACTTAAAACACATGACCCTCTTTAACTGTGACTCTGTGTGTGTGTGTGTGTGTGTGTGTGAACTGCATGTGTGGGTGGGTATGAGTGTGTGGGTGGGTATGAGTGTGTGAGAGTGTTCACGTGGGGCCTGTTATTGTGGTGTGGGGTCATATCTCTCTCTCTCTCTCTCTCTCTCTGACTTTATGTGTGACCGTATTTGTCTTTACACATCATTTCTATCCTTTTGCATGCAATAGGTACTGTAGAGCTCAACCTATTTCCTTTGGCCATGCATTTGCACTCATTTCTGCATTTGCTCAGGAGGCCTTTCCCATAGCTGAGCCATGTGATGTGTGAGTGAGTGTGTGTGTGTCCGTGTGTGTGTGTGAGTGAGAGAGAGAGAGAGAGTGTGTGTGTGGCACTGGAGCATTAGATGCCTGCATAAGCACTGTCATTCACATGCTGATATCGAAATTTATTTAGGATGCCAGGAGTGAATCACTGCTTCTTTAATCCCAAACTGTATCGAAAGTGAAATGATGTGGAAGAACTGTGTGCTTGGGAGAACAACAATGAGTGTCTGCATATGGAATAAGGCAAACTTGAGAGGGGGGAAAACATGGAAGGGTATTAAAAGCTTTAGGATGACAAAATCCTCTCTTCTCTCTCAGACTTCCCCATCAGCCAGGTGGCATGACTGCAGTGACACCTTGAGTGCTATGGATGCTGTGTGGTGTTCAGCGTGAAAAACAGAAGATGGACACTTTTTCTGTGTGTGTGTGTGTGTGTGTGTGTGTGTGTTTGTGTGTGTATGCGGTTAAGGGGATTAATTTTATAATACTGGTTCTAAACCCCAGGGGGGGATCTCTCTGTTCCCCTTTGGGATTAAGCACCTAAACATTAACAGGTCACCATGGGATAGAGAGAGGGCATCAGAGGGGGGGAAAGCACCTTTGTTAAAGTGCTTTTGCCATCTTCCTCAGCCGGTGAGGAGAGAAAAACACACACAAGGAAGCACACACATGCAGTCTCTCTCTGTCAACCCCCCTCTCTGTATCTCTCAAGCACGCACACACACACACACATCCTCAGTGGTAAAGCGTGTGGGTTGTCAGCTTCACAGATAAGCCGGTAGAAACCAGGAAGCGGTCCATGTGGCCACCTCAAACAGGCGCTAGAATGCACCGTTTCTCCTCTAATGGAGCACGACCAAGCCAGTATTCCATTGACAGATGTTCCAAGTCAATTGAGAGGCGAGGCTGGAGCCAGCATAAGATTGGGCTCTTGAGCGTGGATGCCCATAAGGATCGGGGAATCGGCTGTATAGTGTTGCGTGAAATAGATGCCAGCACGCTGAAACAAAAGGCAACTTCAACTTTCCGTTTTAAGGATTAGAAGAGGGTTTTTTTTTTCCCAAAGTGTGGTGTGTGTGTGTTTCTGCCCACCACCAAGTAAGCTATCTAGAATGCTGGTGCAGAGTGCAGAAGTGATGCTCAGATCATTCCAAAAGAATGTATGTACAGCATCAGCAAAGCTTTATTTCCCCATTGTCATCTCTGAATCACTATCAAATTATACCATTAAATACACATGTGATTTGCGATCTAACAGTACACGGGCACACTAATTTTACATTTTCTTGTTGTGAGCTTTCACTGTTTTATAACACATCAGAAACGGCACTGGGGGATAGACCAGGGTCAGGGTACAGTAATAGAAATGTTTAAAGACCCACTCCAGCCATTTTTTTCACCATAATTTCAATGAAGTTACCCTACGGTTCATTACCGTTATCAAAGATACTTGCCGTTATCTAAAGAAATGGCTACCATCAAACCGTATATGTACGAGCCAGACTCAGACGAAGGTGAAAACAACTCAAGGCCGTTCACAAGTGACCATCTCAGAATGGTAATGTTGCTTCTTCCCCCTATAAATAGCAACATACAGTGTTTCTCAAAGTCAAGAGTGCTTCCTAGGTAGCACACTAGCATTGGAAGCTGTACACTTCAAAAAATGAGGTTCCATCAGTGCATCCTTGAAAAATCTATGAACAAAGGCCTCTGTCTTTTAGAAGGATGCTTGACTTTGGAACAGTACTTGGCGACTGACAATGACGTGGAATGCTCGAAAAAGCAGCCTTCCAAGCATGCTTCCTCAACTTTGAGAAACGCTCATAGTGTCTAGGCTGTGATTGTAACATAGTATCTATTGATAGGATAGCAAACTTTAGCCTACCCTAAGAAGCTAATATAAACCTTATTCAAACTTTTAGTAAGCCTTGATATCTAGGTAGTTTGGCTTAGATATATATTTTTGCCTTCTCAAACATACCTGTATGCAAAGATGCTAATCAACAATTCTATACACATCTCTTTAAGTTAAAAAAAAAAGTAGTTTTAAAGTATTAACTCATTGACTGCCAGCCGTTTTCAGAATAGAGAGTTCCATACTGCCAGAGGTTTTGGGGAATTTTGACTGTTTTTTAAAGAGCCACAGAATATTATGTGTTACGACTACATAAACAATGAAACTACCACAAGAAAGAGCAGACTCTCTTCTTTCAACAGAAAAAAAAGTTCGTTTCTACCCCTTTCCATTGCTTAGAAATCAGCAGGCGAACATAAGCTACTTTCTCCAAACACGCCCGTTTTTTACCAAAAAAGGGAGAAAATTAGCGTTTTGTTTGACAACGTTAGTGTCTTGGATGCGCGTATTTTTCGGTCTATTAGCACATCAAACATCGGGAAAATGTCTTCCTTTGATAAGACCACAAAAACAACAGTAACGGGGCTTTTGGTAATAAAATAGACATTGTTGTAACAAGGTAAATATATGCTATTACAGGCTGTGACAGCGATAACTCAGTGATCAACATCCGGCTCGCAAATTCTTACCTGGAGTGCGTTTCCCAAAAAACTAACGAACGTAGCATTTAACGAAGATCTTACTATGTTAGTTCAAGCTAGCGACTGAACTTATTCCCGCGTGTCCCAAAACGAGATAACTAAGTAAGTACCTCCATAGTAAGAAGTTGGTTAGTAGGGAAGACGTTAGTCCAAACTATGTCCTTTGCAGATGTTTTCGGAAGTGTCCGGAGAGTTCGTAGGCATTCGTTGCGATTAGGATCATGGGATATCGCCAATGTTACCAAATGTAAAACTACGGTGTTGTCATTTACAGTTGTGGATAATGTTCACCGTCTTTCCTATTTGCATCGAGTTTTAGAAAAGGAGCAATTTCAATGAGTTTGTGTTGGAATATGTACAGAAATAAAGCATGGGCTTCGGGGAGGACGTGCTATTTGCCAATAATGCCAATGCAAGCTTCACAGTTATTTTAGAAAGTTAAGCATGGGCTATTTGGCCATAATAGTAGTATTTAATGAGCAACTACACACCATTATTATTAATAAATTCTAAAAACGTATATTTATATGTATGATTTGAACAATTCTTGATGTGGATTACTTCAATTAGTCAGTGGCATACCTTGCTAAGGCTGTCACGTAGAGGTTGGCACACTACTTGTTTTGTCAGTTCAAGTTCGAATCCAGCCGGGAATGCTGTAATGACGGCTTGTTTTTAAATTAGGAATCGTAATGTAATGATTTAATTGCATCAAAGTTGTAATTTGAAGTTTCTGCCAGTCAAGAAGACCAATTATTGTTTTGACAACATGCATTTTACAACGTGTATCCTCTCGTCAGTTAAACTCATTTGCAAGAGTCAAACTGAGGTCAATCAAACTGTGATAATTAATTCACGCTCTAGGTGGGAGTAATGCATCAAGTGGTGTCGCGTCAGCATTATTTCACCCCAAAACAGCCAAAGAAGACATCACGTGGCCATATAACTAAGCTTCTTTGGCTTTAACTTGCACCTTGGAGTGTCAGCTTGAACTAACACGTTTTACTAACAAGATACTATGCTTAGTCTGGACTATGCTTTTGGGGGACACCAGTGATGAACTAACTATGCTTTGACTAACGACGTTATCACCATAGTTAGTTATATTGTCAACAAAGGAAGCTCGTTAGTCTGGCCAATGGCTTTGGGGAACAGAAACATATTCCAAACTAACTAACAAGCTATCTTAGTTAGCAACTATGCTTATGGGAGACGCACCCCTGACCCGGAACTGTGAGCTAGCTGGGCACTGAAACAAGTCACAACTGCTATTTCCGTTTGCCCAAGGTTGATCTCCTTCATCTCCCACGATTGGAACACTACTCGAACTACTATGGCAGTGACACATACTCTGATCGAGTGTGAACTGCCTAAATTTCTCCGATTTACGTCTGCACTTTGCTAGCGGCATATTTAGCCATGTCATTAGCTTTCTCTACTTCTCCCCTGGCCATACCTATGAATCTATGCTCATCTCACATCCAAAGTGATACACTGCCACCCTCAGGATCAATTTGGAACAACAATTTTCGACGGAGAATTCTGATATTTACAGACAAGTTTCCCTAGGTCTTTCTGCAGCCCGCCCCATTAAAAAACGCAGTTGACGTCTAAATACGTCATTGGCAGTGAACGGTAGTATTTCAGTTGACGTCTAAAGACGTCATTGGCAGTCAATGAGTTAACTGTGTGTGTAATGGCTACGTACAATTAGGATACAACCAATGATGTGGGCTAGATATGATACCGTTTTGTGGGCACTGTGCTACAATGTAGCCTAGCCTATCCGAGTATAATGGCATACAGTTCGGGAACGACCAATTTACTGTTTTGACAGGTGTTCCTGTGGGAGGAAATTATCTGTTACTAGGAAATACCCCAATTATAGCTGTACTTTTAAATAGATAGATATTTTACTTATCCTGTAGAAAATTATTTAGTTTCTGGTAATCCCATACCATTCTGTGATCTGTAGGTTGAAAGGAGGCTGAGAGAAGTGTCACCAGTACCAACCTGCAAGACAATGCACCCTGGGCTAGAGCCCGTCTGCCTAAGCCAGGCCTGGGCAAACTAAGGCCCGGGGGCCACATGCGGCCCGCTGAGCTATTTAATCCGGCCCGTGGAGCCTTCTCAAAGTAGAATAATTTATCTTTTACCCAAGGAGACTTAGATTATAGGCCTAAATTATCAAATTTGTTGTAGTCATGAAATACAAATCCCCCCTTTTAACCCTGCATGTTAACATGTCCTCTGAAGAAAGTGAGACTTTCTACCAACCTGCTGGTTTGAGAAATGCCAATTTACCAGCATCAACGTGTTGACAGTTAACACCTGGCCCCATAGTGAAAATCTAAACGCCAATGTGGCCCTTCGGACAAAATAATTGCCCACCCCTGGCCTAAACCCTTATTCCCTGCAGAATGCAATGAATATCTATAGAGCTCTGCATAGGCCTTTGCATGGAGTACAGACTTATAATGCGTAAGGCCAGAAACTCCACCTGAGTCTCTCAGCTCTGGCTTTGTGACTACATAGACGCCTTCCTGATCTCAGTGGTGAGATGAGTACTTCAGAATTTTCTGGGCTCTTAGCAGTACTCTGGGGCGGGGAGCTGAGTTCTGATCGTGCATTCAGCTGAACGTACCACCCTCTGCACCCTCTGTATTACAATCTCCAACTGTGGAGTTCCCATACCAGGTGATGATGCTACCAGTCAGGACACTTTCAATAGCTGAAGTGTACAACACATTCATGATGGATGTAGAAACTTTGAATTTCCTTAGCTGACGAAGGAAGAAGTCGTTGTCTGGACTTCTTCCTCTTCTTTGGCCGAGATGGGCCACTCATCTTCTGTCTCAAGGTCTGCATCATATATGGCTGGTCCTGCAAGACAAAACATTGGATTGAATGATTTACTGAGTAATCTCAGTAAATTTCAAAGAATTATATCAAATTAGAGAAACACTACTTACCCCTCTGTTCATCATTTCCCTTGGTCTTTTTTCTGGAGAGACTTGGTGGCAGTTGTGGACATGTAAACCATATTGGCTGGATACCATCATCTGTACTTTCCCAACCACTTCCACTGTCGATAGATGGATACGCTATGCTTGGCTGCAGACACTGGTACCATATCCTTGCCTGGAAGTTACTCCTGTTGATGTGCTCATCAGCGCTGCTCTCATCTGGCAAGATCCCTGAACTCGATTTCAAATATGATGGTGTGTAAAAGTGTAATAGTCTGAAATTTCAGTAGGATATAATGTGTTTTGTAGGTTGTTTGAATTTTGGACAAAATACCCAATCACTTGCCACGCAACTTGCTGCGCAAAATGGCTAGCACTAGGAAACTAGCTTCCTATATCTGGGGATGGGACGTGAAAAGTGTAAACAACGTCATCAGAGAAGATCTGACCATTTGAATTCACTGAATCATGTCCCTTGATCACAAATCATTGAAACATCAGTTTTCGATCAAGTCAATGACTTTTTCTCCATTCGTGGATGCCATCATTGGCAGCCATTTTGGATTTTGTCAAAGATCAAAGGGTCAGATTTGCAAACTACATGCAGAAATGGATTGCTTGACCATGAAAACCTAAGAAGACACACTTAAGTTATGACTGTAGTCTTTCTAGAGCAGGAGATATGAGTTTAGGGGGTTGCGCCCGGTGGCCATCTTGGATTTGTATTATGAAAATAATGGGTCATGATTTGTTAACCACAGAACCTCATTTCTCTCGCCAAAAAGGATTGAATCAGGCCAAAAAAAACCCGGATCTTTGGACCATTTTCTCCCATAGAGGACCAATTTTAACTATCCTAGCAGGCCTATGGGATTTTTGGCGTCCATCTTGGATTCGGGACCAATTTTTTGACGGCGCAAAAGCTTATTTCGATTAGTATGGTCCAAAGTACCAGAATCAATTGAGAAAACCTTGACAGGAAAACTTCAATTATTTCCTGGCTCGTCCCGGTCTATCTGAAAGCCGCAGCAACCCCACTCGTGCCTAACTGCCCCTCAGAGCCACCCCTGAAACAGAACACAAACAAAAAGTAACAAACAGGACAACAAGACAATAAAAACAGAATACAAACATCAAAGAAATAACCAAACTAAACCAAATAAAGACAAGACAGCAGCGCTGTGGTGCAACATTATTTGGAGTTGGTGTTAGGTCACATACCTATTCATAGCCCACAGGGCAGTTTGGGCAGAATGTTGCACTCCATAATGAACAGGCACAAAGTAAACCCGAAGAGCTACATGGACAGACAAATAAAAAGAACCATTAAATGTACAATAAACAAACATATTAAAGTGTGGAGGCTCATACCTGATGTAAGGCTCTGTTTGGGCAATGCTGAGCCAGTGGAACCTGCAGATGAGCTTGCTACAAAGGCTCTTAAATAGGCTACACTGCTACCAATTAGCCAATTAAGCCTACAGCCCAACCCCCTCGTTGACTGGAGGAAGGCAGAGAGGAACAAGAAACAAGTAGCCCAGGGCTACCTGTTACAATCGCATCACATTTGACATTCTTTCACAAAGAACTTCAATCTGCTCGTGACTTCTTCATGAAATGTATCATCTGTTAGCTAGTTTTTCAGCACCAAAACAAGCAGCAGCAGTGCACCTGATGCAGGGAACATGTTGGTTTGTGCCTCAGGGTTCTGTGCTGTGAAAAGGTTCCACCAAACCTGCCTTCGGATGAAAAGGGTACCAAAACAGTGGGTGTGTCCTAGCGGCAGGAAACTAATCAATGCTCAAAAAAACTTAGTTACTTAGTCTTTCTTATGAAATGTGTGAATATGAATGTAATGTAAATATTGTAAATATGTAATATTTTATTGATTAATAAACTTGTAAAACCAATGTTCTCTTCCGTGTCTGTAGAAATCATAAAACATGGATAGGTCAACAACATTGACAATATTGACAACAAACAAGTAAGAAGTGAATGAAAAAGGTTTATTTTCTGTTGATGCACAAATTCATCACTCAAAGGGCACCACAGAATCTGATACATTTGTTAGTCCACAACATACACTAACAATTTTATCAAGATAAGTAACTGTGCGTACAGACCGAGACCGATTCAGGCGACATGGGCGACGGAAGTAATTGACTTTGTATTGGGACCGGCGATTTGGGCGACAAAAGCGGCAGGCGACTTTGGCGATAAAATCAAGTTAAACTTCGGTTAACTTTATGTAATGAGCTATGATGCGGTTGGGCGATTACCAATCAGAATGTCGATTTACTGGTGAGATGCCAATAGAGAAGCAGGATTAACTTTTGGATGCTAACGTCATGGGCAAATTTGCCGTTTTGGTTGCTGTGCTCAAGCGATTTTTCTTGGGAGTCTTCGGCGACTCATGGCAATTTATCGCTGGCGGTCTGAATGTACAGTAACATCATTTTCTTTCTCTATGTCTGTGAACGTTATGGCACAGTGCTTTGTAAGATAGTATATTTCTAACAAAGTACTCCTATAACTCTTTCAATGTGAATCCTTAAAGAAGCTAGAGATCTTGTATTCTCTAGATCAAGTGGATCTAACTGGGTTTTTCCATAAGTAAATGCAGGAATTTTTAATTCAGCCTGACACCTTTCAACAGACTCTTTCACCAGAAACCCCCTGTCTGCTAAAACCACATCCCCTGGGAGAATATTAGGTAAAAAATTACTGTGTTCTGTTATGAACTTGTCACTGGTGCAACCTCCCCAACCAGTAGAAATAAAACAAATCGATCCTTGAGGGCTAATGGCAATTAAATATTTAATGGTATGATGTGATTTGTAGCTTGAGTAACACTGTGTACTGGGTCGCAATCTACCTGGTATCTCAAGAAAAAATTCAAAACAATCAATAATACAGTTTTCCCGTGGCCATTTCTAAATCAGAGTTGGGCACATCAAAAACTATTTTGTTACAAACTACAAATACTTGTTCATGAAATGTAACAAAATAAATGATAAAATACTGGTGTGGAAAATGTAAATCAGTCCCCCCAGGATTTCGCGGGCCTTTTTTGTGATTGTTGCAATCAAAAAGGCTTGATTTCGCGGCAGGTTTTCTGAAAAGTTGCGGCAGAAGTTTTTTTTTTTTTTTCTTTTAAGCAGCACATTTTGATGTGTTTGATGATGGTAGGTGGTTATAGCTATGCAGTGAACAATGTCATATTGCAACTATAGGTTTTCTTTTATCTTGAGGTTGTTTACCATCTAGAACTGCAGAATGCACATTATGGATGGCTGATGGCAATTATGGTTTTAATTATCAACCCTTTATATGACTACATGCCATCCAAGTTCATCTGTAAACCAGAACAAAATATTATATTAAGAATATATATCTGAAATAGTGATGAAAGTGCTGCTGTAAAGCAAAGACGGAGGGAGTGGTTGTTGCACGTCATCATCTTCCGCTTCATCATATTCATCACCATAACCTTAATCATATTGGGCTTGATTGATTGCACTGAGTAGACTGTATTTAAGCATTAGTAAAACTGTGGTATACCTAGGCTAATGTGAAGCCATTGCCAGGGAGCTAGCACCCTTTATATATTTAGAAGCTACAAGTGAAGTAGTTCCACAGCAAGAAGCAAGCCATGAGCTGTACTGTTTGTTATATAATAAATAACTTTTGTGTAGCAATTACCTGGCTGAAAGAAAAAAAATCTGCTTAATTTTAATGCAAAAATTTAAAAGCCATCTAATAAGCTTTGTACTTCATACAAGATAAAACAAGATTTGATATCTTGAAACATGGAAAAGATGCAGGCTAGCTTACACAAACTGAAAAAAAATTGACTGTTCTGAATTCTGATAGACCTAAAGAATGGGAACCAACTTAATGTGCGTTTAGTGTCCTATGACAAAGATGGCTCGGTGAAAATAAATTTGGTCGAATTCTTCGTGGAGATAGTTCTAATGTAGCCTACATTAGCAATAACTTTCAACTCCGCTTGAATTCGTCATTTAGATAACTTGTAATTTTGGAATCCACACGCGCATGCACACATGGAGGGAGAGAGAGAGAGAGACGCGCGCAACGGAAGAGAGCTCATTCAGTCCTATGCGTAATTTAAGGTAACACTTGCCTCATAACATAAACGTAACGTAAATGGCAATAGCCTAAATGATCAAGAATATTGTGATCAGCAGCTGTTTTGCACAGTAATAGGTCTATTTGCACCGCAAAACAAGGAGTAGGAAAAGCTCTGCACTCCTTGATCTTTCACTCACGAGTGATTGGTGATATTTCGAGAAACCTTCCAGGAAGTTGCGGGAAAGGTGCGGTGATTCCTCAAAATTGCATGGCCGCGATGAAGTGGCGGGGATTGGTTGAAGTTGCATTGAAGTTGCAAATCGCAACATCGCGAAATCCTGGAGGGTCTGGTAAATACAATTCATTTAAATAAGTAATTTGAAAATACAAAAATATGCACACCATAACAACACGTTTATTATATATATATTGTTCTTGAAATGTCTCACACAATGGTTTGAAGGCTTTGCAGGTCATCAAGTTAAGCCTGAATAGCAAAGAGAGTTGGCAAAAGCTCACCATAGTAACATGATGTTTGACCCTAAAGGCGATCAATTTTTTAAGCACAACTAATTTCTCCAGCTTTCTCTTCTGCGAGGCCTATAGATCATCCCAGCAAAAGAGAACAAGTGCTCAACAGGTGCCGATGACGGCAATGTGGTGTTAAATCTCACAAAGAGAAGCTTGATGAGAGGATATGAATCCAGTGAGGCCAGATCCTTTCTGGAGTCCTCGAGGAAGTGAAGGGTCTCTAACTCTGCCTTGCTGCGGCTTGGTAAGGCCTCGCTGTCCATCTGGTTGTCATTTCCTGTTGTCACTGAAGACAATCTCAAAACAAACAATGTTATTCAATGTCTTAATCTTGGAATTGTATATTTATCACTAAAAGTAACAATGTGAGATATTAATGACTAGTCATGTGTAGTGCAAATATGTTCTCCTTACCTTGATCAGAAAAGACAAAGAACTCATCCTCATTCTCATCAGTGGTGCTTGATGTGGCATCACTCTCTGACAGAAGACCAAGCTCTTCCGCAGAGTGCAGAATGAGTTGTTGAATCCTCTTCTTCCCAGAAGTCAGTCTAGGAGGCAACCATCTCATCTTGAAGTATGGATGGGTTACTGTTGTCAAGATGGATTTGTTGACATCAGTCTTCAGCTGCAAGAAACAGTACCGCAGGTTTGAAGCTTGCAGGCCATCAAGTTTAGCCAGTATAGCAAAGAAAGTTGGCAAAAGCTCACCATAGTAACATGATGTTTGACCCTGAAGGCGATCAATTGAGATGGCAATAAATTTTAACACTCTGCAGTATTCTTCAATGTAGTCCAGTTCCACTTCCCTGGAACGGTGGAAGTTGCAGGGCAGTCATGATATCAGGGTCAGATGATGCGCTACGTAACTTTAAGGCACTTCCGCGCAACGATCTGATGTTGAAGCCCTTCAGAGCGATTTCAAGCTCAATATTCTCTAACCGAACCAATCAGGGCTGCTAGCTGCTGTAGAGGGTGTGACGTAGCGAAGGAGCACTGTTTTGAATCCAACCAATCCAACAAAACCAGCGTCATCGGTTGGTTTCGATGTGATTGGCTGAAGTGTACGTCTATTAAATTGATGGACAAGCCGTTTGTCCAGTTAGATTCAATGATTTCTAGCTCCTGAAATAACTTGTCTATTGTTGATTATCAGATGTACGTGCGTTTTAGCGCTACATCTGACGTGAGTGAGGTAAATATCAGGGAGCTTCACACACAAAAATGTCAACTGACTCAAACAGTCATAAAGAGAGTTCCACCTAGTAATGCAGGGTGTCTTGAGTTGGTGGTCAATCAGTTCACTTAGTGCTTCAGCACTTGGTCTGCCTGATGCTTTCCATAGTGCTCAGTACTTTGCTATAGTTGAATGATTCAGCCTAGTGAGAGTTGGATTGTTAGTTATATAAAAGGCAGTGCTGTCAGTTTAACGCGTTAATAACGGCGTTAACGCAAACCCATTTTAACGCTGTCAATTTTTTTAACGCGCGATTAACGCATTTGACCCGCCATTATCAATGGAATGTGAAAAAAAAGTATCTCCGACATTCCAACACCTCCCGACGTTTCAGTATGTCCTGTGTTTGTATTAGGCTTGAAGTAGGCCTACTGCTTAGCCTAGGACCTAGGCTGCTCATGCCTACAGTAGCCTACACACGCACTGCACACACGGCACGGGTGTCTGCACTCTGCTCTGCTGCTCCGATGTCAGTGAAAACTAATATTTTACCGACACAATCGTTGACGTTCACTCGCATGTTCGCATATTTAGGTTGTTAATTAGCTAGAGGATTGATGTTGTCACTTAGAAATCCCTTCTCTTGAACTGAATACCCTGCAAATAGGCTAATATCAGTTTCAAAATTGCAGCGCGAGTGAGAGAGGTGAAACAGGTCGGAGCGCAACTGAGAGAGAGAATGTTTGTGAGCGTCATTTGATGGCAGTGAAAACAAATATTTTACCGACACAATCGTTGACGTTCACTCGCATGTTCGCATAGGTTGTTAATTAGCTAGAGGATTGATGTTGTCACTTAGAAATCCCTTCTCTTGAACTGAATACCCTGCAAATAGGCTAATATCAGTTTCAAAATTGCAGCGCGAGTGAGAGAGGTGAAACAGGTTGGAGCGCAACTGAGAGAGAGAATGTTTGTGAGCGTCATTTGATGTCATTGAAAACAAATATTTTACCGACACAATCGTTGACGCTCACTCGCATGTTCGCATATTTAGGTTGTTAACTAGCTAGAGGATTAATATTGTCAGTTAGAAATCCCTTCTCTTGAACTGAATACCCCGCAAATAGGCTAATATCAGTTTCAAAATTGCAGCGCGAGTGAGAGAGGTGAAACAGGTTGGAACGCAACTGAAAGAGAGAATTTGTGCAAACGAGACGCATATAGCCTACCTGATTCTGAACGTATGACCTTGTCACTAAAATGAGAGCTTCTTGCAGGGCAATTGCCAATATGGCAAAATGCATTTTAAAGGTATGCTCATGCAATGTAGGTTTACTCATGTAGACCATAATGCCATATTTTCATTGAGCCTCTTTAAAATATAGGTTAGTATAATTTAAAGGGCCACCATCCAGGGTTTTTTTTTTTTTTTTTTTTGTAAACTTGTGAACTAGCAACATAAAAGACATCAACATCTCTCTGGCAGCACTTGAACATGTTAATAATTTCTGATGCTGTAACTAGGTTTTCTTTTATTTTAAATTGGTATTCACTCCCACCAATGAATGCTGATAACAGCATTAAAATGAAAATAAATAAATAAAAATGGGTCAAAAAGAAATCGAGGGACATGTAGAATAGAAAGAAATTTGCGATTAATCGCGATTAATTATGAGTTAACTACGGCAAAAATGTGATTAATTGCGATTAAATATTTTAATCGCTTGACAG
The DNA here is from genome assembly GCA_027497455.2 of Sardinella longiceps. Lineage (NCBI taxonomy): Eukaryota > Metazoa > Chordata > Actinopteri > Clupeiformes > Clupeidae > Sardinella > Sardinella longiceps. Next base: position 16,937,561 of record JAODXP020000031.1, read on the forward strand.
CACTAATAAAAGGATAAAATAAAAAGGGACTCGCTAACGTGGCAGCCCGCTCTCTAGAACCAGGAGAGTTAACTGCCTTAGACACGGGGAGCCCGTGACAATGAGGAGGATACAACAGGGAGGGAGAGGGGCAAATTAAACAGGGGACTCGGAACGGCAGCCAACAGAAATACACCGAGCCCAACCTAACCAAAGCTACCTAGCTGCACAAGAAACAAAACTAAACCCAGCACACTATAACCAAGGGGGTGGAGTAGCTAGTACAAAATTACAATAAAAATAACACTGGGAAAACAGTGGCCAAATTAGGAAATCTTGCCTTCACGAAGCTCAGGTGCTACAGTCTGATCATGTGACAGGTAGAAGACAGCGCTACATCTTCTAAACAGACAGTAAAACAAACAGCAATATTAAGCTATCAGTCGTGAATGTATGCATACACAATATAGCCATGATGAACAGAGGCAAGGCATCACGCTAATTACAGAGTGTATGCATTGAGCTACATTGACTACCTGTTCGGCTGGCCGCCGCTGGACTACAAACAGAGAGATGAAACAGGGCTCACAGCACACTGGTGATCTAGCGGAGTCTAGCATACCGTCGACAGGCAGTGCTTTACTGATACTGGACTCCCAAAACGTTACTCCGCTCTGGCAAAGGACTTTCCATTCAAACACGGTGCTCGACGGACACACGTCCTCACGTTCCAGCGACGGCCACCCAAACAATTCAACTATGGTGTCTATGTAGAACAGGAAATTGTGCGCTAATCAGTTTAACACCCCATTCTGGTGTAATTGGTCCCCCATATTAATGACGACAACTATACGGACAAATTGGATTGTTTTTTTGGGGGGATCAGCTCTATGTTCCCACATTTGTTTGGAATTTTTATTTTTCACAGAATTTTTGGAAATTAGCTCTATGTTCCCACAGCCCCATGCTCTCACATTACAAAGATTAAAAAATAAATAAATTAGACCCTATTTTCCCACAGCAAGGCAGGGGTAGAAATGTAAGGCTATAGTACCTGACTTTGAAGAAAGAAAGAAAAAAAAAACTGGGAACATAGAGCTGTGGGAACATAGACACGCTCCCGTTTTTTGAGACATAAGCTGGTGAGCTGAGTTTTAAGGCCAAAATATGACTCACTAAACACAATAAACTAAACAAAATGACTGTCAAAAAGCAACAATTCCTATCTTTTAATTTGTGGTTATCTGTGAGAAATACAGCCATTAACCTACTCAGACCTTCATCTGTGTCTGTGTTGCTGTGGTGCATGTATGTAATAATATGTTATCTAGAAGCTGAATGACGCGTAAGCACACTGGACATCATTCACCTCTTTCTTATTTTTCTTAAAGAGATTTTGAGTAAATTTGTAGCTTCATTCTTACCATGTTGATCTTCTCATGTTTACATAATCATAAGGGGGGTAGGTCAGTTTTCATTGCTGAGCATAGTTAATTCCACATCCTGCAGGGCCATGTGCACACAAGCTAGCAGAAAAGTTTAGCAAACCAAATAAAAATCTAATGAAAGCAGGGTAGTGGAGTGGACACCTAACATATAAACATATTATACTCTATATGTGCCTGATATTTCCCTTACAAAAATGGCAAATAGTTCCCTCAATTTTACAGCAATATTGCAGCAATGTCATAAACAATTCATTTTGTGGGTAATCTACAGGAAGGTTCTCACTGGTGGCAGATTCCTTAGCCAAAGGTTCACTCACTGTTCACCATTACCGGTAAACTCTTTTGGTAAATCAGTGGCGAGCACACTTGCCGTTGGCAATTTCTCATTGTTATCAGAACATTGCTGCAAATTTTCCATTAGCTGTCTGTGGCAAACTTGCAGCAACAAGTTTGTGACCTCAACTTTGCTACAAACATTTTGTTTTTGTAAGGGTTCATTGCAGTATAAGGGCTGGGGGACGCAGCCTTAGGGCTTAGGAAGCTGAAAGTCACGTTATAAGTGTTTCGCTTCAGTCAGTATAATTAATTTTTTTATGTTTAAAAATGCCTATTTTATTTTATTTTCTAATTTAAAAAATGTATTCATTGTGATTGCAATGCCCCTCCGTTCTCGTGTCCCTTCAGTGCTCCGTTTGGGACTGGTGCTATTGAAACTTATTTCTCAGGATCCGTCCCATTCTGATCTAATCAGTGAACAGGGTGTTAAGAATGCAGTGAGAGAATACTACGGGCTATCAGTTAAGGGCTTATCCAATCTCTTTGAATTTAAACACCAGTCTACTCCCGTCTCAGGTTGCAAATTTGTCCTAGAAAGATATATCCTCATGCTTTGCCTAAGAAAGTCTTCCATCAATCTGGCTTTCAGAATGTGACCTGTTATCAGGGGCGTTGCTAGAAATTTTAGGCCCTATGACAAAAATTAGTTTTGGGCCCCTCAAATAGTGATTTTAATATTATTTTTTTTCTCTGGGCCCCCCTGTCAGTGCCAGGCCCTTAGTTTTTTTTTCCTTTCTTTCGTCAAAGTCAGTTACTATAGTCCAACATTTCTACCTCTGCCTGGTAGACCCCTATGTAAGTTCAAGCAAGATTTGATCTTTGGTATTATTTGCCCTCAATGGTGCCTTCCAGGTAGTGGGGTTAGGTTTAGGGTAAGGGTAAGGTTATTTTATGCTGTGCTGCCTAGCTTTATATTCGCAATGAAAACAATCTCCATCCACTCTCATGTTCAGAACGTTTTACATTCCACAACGATTTTATATTCATCCACCTCAGCGATCATTTTTGGAATCGACCTCAGCAATCATTTCTTGGAATCGTTTTTAGTTTCAAAATCCTTCATTCTAATGTGAACGGAAGGCCTAACTGGATAAATATTACCTGTGTTGGTGTGAACATACCCTTATCGGAACATATTGCTGTGGTCTTTGGTATTTTTTGCCCTCAATGGTGGCTTCCAGGCAGCGCTGCCTTCAAGGCACTACTCCCCTTGGTTTAGGGTTAGGTTGAGGGTTGAGGGGGTTACGGTTAGGAATAGGGTAAAGATAGTGCCTTTTAGACTGTGCTCTGCCTGGAAGGTGCTGTTGGGGGCAAAAAACACCATTGAGATATTGCTATGGGAAAACAGGGTCTATTGTTTTTTTTTTTTTTTTTGTAATGTGAGAGCATGGGGCTGTGGGAACATAGGGCCCAATTTCCCAAATTCCCTAAGAAATGTGGGAACATAGGGCTGTGGGAACATAGGGCCTAATTTCCAAAAATTCAGTGAAAAACAAAAAATCCTAACAAATGTGGGAACATAGGGCTGTGGGAACATAGAGCTGTGGGAGTTGACCCCACATACACAAGCAATATACTTGTGGATTAGATGTGAAAAGTTAGTTGTTTTGTTTATTTTACTTAAAACACAATAATGATTTGTAAAGTTTCTTGACAAATTATATTAAAGAATAATTAGACATTTACTTTTATAACAAAATTGGGAATTCTTAAGGATGTAAATTCACTCTTGTAGGCGTTCTTGGAAATAAACTTACAAGTATTTACTTTGGGAAATTCTTCCATGATCCCACTCTACTGAGCATGCATGATTTTTGGCTTATGAAGATATTAGCATTGTGTTTGTGATGCACTTGACCTCCTCCTGGCTCATTTTCTCATGTGTTAGTTAAACAGTTATGTGAGCCACTTCGCCTGTGGGAGAGAGATTCCAGGAGAAAAATAGGTTTCTCACATCTGTTATGAGTTTGACCATTAGCCGGGAAAATGAGCGAATACATCCAACACAAGTTATCTGAGGTTATTAAGGTCATCCCAACCCAAAATCAGGTTCCTATCAGGGTGTTTAGAGCTATTGGCTCTATGGAAACTTTAAAAGCTTTCCCTAAGGTGGTGAAGCTACTTACAGCAAATCATCCCCATCAGACCTGTCCAATTTCCTTTTAACTGGATGCAATCCCATTAATGACGGAGACAGAATGGAACACAGCATGATTCACATGGCTAGTGACAGCCAGACCCACTAAAAGCCATCGAGACAGAGTCACTTGAGAGACACAGTGTCAGTCAGGACAGGCTAACACTGTCAGGGGACTGTATCAACTATGGAACACAGATCTGTTTACTGTTGGAGCTCAGGCAACTTGTTTAGTCTGCTGCTGTCACATAGCTAGTGTCTATTTTCAAGACAGACTTTTGAGAATCCACTTCCTGAGTCAATAGTTCCCCGAAGTTCTCAAGTTTTTTTTTGTTAAGTGTTTACCGCACACTTAAATACACACACACACACAAACACACACACACACACACACACAAATTCAATGGCTGTTGAGCTTTTACAAAACCAAATCATAGATTTACCTTGTGGTAAGAATCTGGTTACCTAAGGAGAGATCAAGTTGTCAGGTGAATCAATTTGTCACTGAGTTCTGTCAGTGGGGAAGAGAGCAAGAAAAAAAATAGATGGAAGATAACACTAATCAAATAGGGCACAAAAATCACTTTCAGTTTTATTTTCCAGTGCCCTCTTCAGTTAATGTTAGCTGTTGGTACGCTGTTCTGTTGTATCAAACTTTTTTATTCTGTATTTCCTACAGACGTCACTCAGTGACCTTGACAAACTTGCTATTGATTGATTGACGTACCGCAGATTTCTGGATGCCAAATCTCCAACTCTTCCATTACACTTGTATTACAGTACAGTAATGGGAATGCTCACAGTAAACACATTCCTGCAAATGGGAATTCATAAGCAGTCTACATTGAATAATGGATGAAATATTTAATAACTAAATCATAAATATATTATTAAATCTTACAATATTATTAAAACGACAAACCATGCAATGGCGAAATGTAAAGCTCAGGCTATAAATAGTAAAAAGGTTATACCTTATTTAGGTGTGCCTCCAGATGGCAAGAGCGGGCTTGTTAATTAAATGGTCATCATAATGGCAACATACCATTGCAGGCCAAAACATTTGTGTGATTATATTCTATGTCTAATATCTTGACTGCTTAGATTGCCAAAAAGAAAGGCAAGAACTGCTCCTTGTTTCATCTTTTAAGAGGCTCTTGCTCTTGAGTCTGCGTATTATGGATGTCCTGTTTGAAGTCCCTAACATAGCATGTTCCTTTACAGTTAGCATACATTATACAAGGCTCTTACTGTACATAAGGCCAACCGTTTGGACTAATAATCTCAGTGGCCCAGATATTCTGCTGCCTCTCAAGAGGGTGGCATTGCCTCGAGAGTAGATAACTGATTGCACAGCGTGAGTTATACAATCACCTATTCTCAGTACTTTTTTTTTTTATCTTTTTGCCTTTGACTGCATTGACTGGGGCCCTCAGTGGAAGGCTCGCCTGGAGCAATCGATGTAGCCCAAGCTTTGAACAGTCATGAGGGCGTCAATGGCCAGTGCGTGCCCTGACAATGACGGATGCTCTCGCTGCAGACCAAAGGAAATATTTAAACTTTGGTGTGAATTTCCTTTTCGCTGAGGCCAAAGGCAAGACCATCACTCTGTCCATCAAAAGTTAGGCTATTTAAGTGCTGTCATCATATTAGATTAGGCAGTCTAAGAACAAAAGAAAGACAAAAAAAAGGCTTAGAAGGCATGGAAGAGGAAAGGGAAAAAAGAATGAAAACCATTGTCTTGGCTCATCCTCTCCTTTTTATAAGAAAGCATCATTATGCCAAGAACAGGACAACCTAAGGAGAAGGATGAGACTGTCGTGACACTATCAATTATGGATGTAGCTATGCTCGTTTCCAAGGGTGCTGCATGCATATTTCACAGCAATACCCAGTGAATTTGTTAGTGATTGTACTGCGGACTACGATGCATGAGGAATGTGTACAACCCGGCTGTGCCATATGAATTCCCTGTTGTGTCTGTGTACTGTATGCATGCAGCCCGTGTGAAATGAAGGTCATTTGATTGGGAATGAGAGATCCAAATTGCTCCCTGAAGTGACATTGCTTTGTAGGTGTACGTACGTATGTCATACTTAAGCTTGCATGTTTTGTGTACCACCCACCCCACCGCACCCCCACACACACACACACACACACACACACACACACACACACACACACACACACACACACACACACACACACACACAACATACATGTATGTGAAGGAATGTTGTTTTGTGTTAACAGCACAAATGTGCATACACACACATTCATACATACATTCTTGTCACATACTGTACACACTCACATAGACATAGGCACACATGTAGAATGAACAGCAATAATTACTAAGGCATTTGTCTGCTATTTTAGGCAGGTATTTCAACAACGAAATTCTTTCTTAACAAACAGCATGGCTGAAATAATACCTCACCACATTCTACCCTTTAGCTTTTCCACCCTGGGACATTTGTGTCAGAAAAAACTGTTTTGATGCTAAATCTCAAATGATCGGTGTCCTATTATAATTCTTTAATTGATGGCTTCTTATAATGCAGCAGAATGCTCCCAAAGTGGGACCTTCCAAAGTGCTACAGTCTGATATTTATTGATAACAGACCGTTGTTCAGAAAGATGAATAATTGCCATAACCAATCTGCTGATCTGTAAGGCTACTTCTTTTTCTTGTTAAAATGATGGAAAACAATAATAATAACTAAAACTGTGTGTTTAAATAGGTTTCTTTTATTGATATCCAACATAGTTAGCAGTTTGAGAGGGATAAGGTAGGCATTAGGCTGTGTATCACTCTGTCAGGAGATATTCCACAATAAAGACCGCCTCACAGAACATGGAATATCTCTCTTCCTTGGCTGTATTTACCCTTTTTTCTCATATCAGTATGAGGGATTTGACATCCTGTGAGGGATGAGGGATTTGACATCCTGTGTCAACCACTATCTAGATATCTAGTCTCTATTTCCACCCCATAATTCACACCCCATAAATAAAGAGACACTATTTATATTCCCTTGCTATTTGGTATTTTAGCACACCCATCATTAGCTTTTCCATTTATGGTTAAAACACAATTGAAATACACATGAACTGTAAATGTAACTGTAAAAAACTGACCTGACTTGCGAGGTACTGTTAAAAAAAAAAAAAAAAAAAATTAATTCAAGCTCAGTCAGGTTGATCAGACTATAGTGGAAAAAGAATCCTCAAAGAGCTGCTTTCCTGAAATCAAGTCATGCATGCATAATTTCTTCAGAAATCAAGTGGGATAGCTTTAATATACTCCAACTGTATTATTTAAAAGTAGGCTTATACTAATATATAACCACATATGTAGCCTATCTACTGGCATTCTGAGTTATGTGAGGGATATACCACAGGAAATTATGTGCGTCTCACAGTGGAACGGTAAACGACTAATCAAATTACTCCATGCTTTCTAGCATCATCTATCTATCTATCTATCTATCTATCTATCTATCTATCTATCTATCTCCATCCATCTGAGAGTTCTTGTAGGTTTTCTGTATTCCATAATTTAGTAGGTGCTTCTGCATGAAGTCATTTACATTAGACTGAGACTATGTTTGATCAGTAATTGTACTCCCTGGGAGCTGGGGAGAAGATCTCAGCCTTGTACGCACCATGGAGTAGCAACAACAGGATCTCTTCTTCTCTTTTTGGGACCCTTCCTGTCAGAATGATTGATAGCCAGAAGGGATTTGTCAAAAACAGAGCAAAGTTTGTCTGATGTGTGGTTTTAGTGACTCTATTTTTTTTTTTACTAGTAATCACTCATAGATTAGTCTCTTTGTCTGTGTCAGTACTTTTATGAGTCCAGGACAGCAATTGTGATACACACACACACTCACACACATATACTGTTTAACTTCAATTACACCTTGCTTTATTGATTAACTGTGATTATCCAAGAATCCCATGTAGTTAAAGTAATTACTTTTTTACCCTGCGCCGAGTGTTCTTCCTGCACTAGATTCAGCCACTCTCCATGCACACGTTTAACTAATTCACAATTGCATGTGGCTAATTAACATCAGACTTGGTGTCCCTGGTGAACAGTGGAAATGGGCAGATAAATTGAATTTCACTCCAGGCAGTGTCTTTGGTGAAATTGGATTTCCTTACTGTGATGGCAGAGGGAGAGGTGGAGTGTGTGTGTGTGTGTGTGTGTGTGTGTGTGTGTGTGTGTGTGGGGAGGGGGGTGGTCATATTAACACAAACATCATTTGGATCTGTTTTGACCCAAGATAAACTTTGTGGCTTCTTATTCTCTCTTACAGGTTACCTCTCTCATGCCGAGGCCAAACTTCCACTACCTTGGAAATACACACATGTATCATTCATTGTTTTCACCTCAGATCTGACCTCAGTTTCTCACCACTGCATCAACAAATCCTATCACTTTGCGGTCAAATACAACTTGTGCAAACCTGTCCATGTTGACAACATTCACACACGTCAGCGCTTCTGGCATGCCAGGCCATATGCAAATAATCAAATACCACAAACTGAAAAGAAACTCAAGCTACGGCATTGCCAGGAGGAGCAAACTGCCATTTCCTGTTGGTAAAGCGGTGTACTTCATGTCTTCCAGAATGTTCTAGCCGTCTCACACTATTGTTATTCTCCACCTAAGAGGTCACTGACACCTCCACAACCTCCCTCAGGAGAGGTGTTTGTTGATTTCAGCAGTCAGACAAATAACAGCCTCCTCAGTAAATACTATTATGGCGTTATTATACAGCTCTCCACAGCCGTGCAGAGACTTCCATCCATTTTGAATGTCCTTTCCAAATGTCCACAGGTCAAATATTTTTGTATTTAGATGACCATTATGCAAACAATTAATGACCGCTGTCAATGGCAATGTTTTTTTTTTTATTCTGATACACCTCTTTCATATCACTGCTTAGGTAGTTTGTTTATTGCTCAACGCTCTACTTTTGGCATGAGAACTGATCTGACGATGTATTCAGAAGCAACGATGTATTCAGAGGCAATTGAGGTGGAAGCCAAGGATATAATTATGATGGGAGCAAGATAGGGTGTTTGTCATTGAATGGAAAATTGATGGGTTCATCATGATATATGAGTTAAGCATGTAAGGTATGAGGTATTTACTTGGCACAGCAACAGATTGGGAAGAGGGTAAACAAACACTTTTTTTTCCTTTCGAGTACTAAGCCTACTGTTGTGAAACATGAATACTTCTGTCAGTATTGGCCAATAGCTCATTATACTGTACGTTGTTATTGCTAGCTCAGGTGCAGAGCGCTCTAAGCAAAGTGACTAATCACTGTGTGGGATGCCATTCTCATGTCGCATTTACACAAGATTCACCTTCAAAGGGTCATTCATGCTGACATCCATTGTTATGTAGAATGGCTAGATCTTTGGATTGCCCCAGGTAGGAAAGACAATATAGTTCCACATTTCAGATAGATATGGTTTACAGTATTATGGAGTTTTTCTGTTGTTGCTGTTAAACTTTTTCCACACTGTGCAAGTCACCAAAAACACACGTAGACCATCATATGAAAATAAGCTTTATCAGTATGTATTTGCTCATGCATTTGTTCATTCATTTACTGTATTTATTTTGAAATGACAATACTTGAGTAACACATTTTTTTAAGTATTTTATGTCAGTGTTTTTAATAGGCGAGTGCATTAGTCAAGTATATGTCAGCAGATGGAAGGTTATGGCACTCAGAGATTTTATACAAAGCATTAAGCATATTGATATATTTGTATAAGCCCAGTTTTATTGGGCTGAAGAAGTTCCAGATCTTGTAGACCAAGAAAACACCCTTAACTACTTTGGCATTGCCATACAGAGTTCTATAAGACAGAAATCGTTTCTAGATTGATAGGGCAACCGTGGCCTGCTGGTTAGGGCTTCGGGCTTCCTTGAGCAAGGCACCTAAGCCCTCACTGCTCCCCGAGCTCTGCTGTAGAACAAATGAACTGTGGTCTGGCAAAGCTAGCATTGACTGGAATTTCGGGCAGGATTAATTTAAACGTCTATCAAATGCAATCAAACTTCTATCAGTGTTTTGGGACAGAGCTGGACAGAGTCATTGTAAGCTCGACTCCTTCAGCCTGCTAGTTTCTCATTAAGTCCTGATTTTTCTGGGCTCCAGAGTTGAGGAAATTGCCTCCTTGGCCATACTGACTTGATCGCGAAATTTCATGCAGCGACAGGAAGTATGGCAGGCCCAGGCTAGGTTCCATTTTGAACTCCATACTGAAGTGCAGATGTGTTGTATAGATAGACCTGCTGTAGCTTAACACTGGGAATGTATCTACTTCAGCGCTGCTTCTGCATGTCACAACACTGAGCTTCAAAGCTCATCTCATCTCAGACCCTCTTGTTTCATACTTGACAATCAGGCTCCTGATCCCTCATGTAGCTGAATGAGAGATGTGCTTTAAGATATGGATCTAACCTGCTTGAACTTGTCAATGTGGGCATCAATCTGGAAATCAACAGGTGATAGTGGTTGTATACATCAGAGTTTCTTACCGACTTAGAGGAAAATACTGCAGTTCATTTTCTCTTGTCCCTCAGAAACAAATCAGTTCTTACAGTAATGATTGTTATTTATTAACCAGCAACCCTTTGGAGAGCTGAAATTGTGAGAGAAAGACAGTTGTCAGTTGTCATAATACATTGATGTTAGGTTGGTCTCAATTTGTCTAGAAATAGGCTAATCAAAGACGATCATGTTTTGAAAAGTGTTTGCTAGCTGGTGGTATGCTGTTTTGGCAACTTGCTGTCACCTTATCTGAAACACATCTTGAAGATACACTCAAGCTTTCGCCTGCAGTGCTGTACTTACATACAAGAAGCCTTTGAGGGGAAATACCTTCTTGGCACAGACAGAGAGACAGAGAGAGAGAGAGAGAGAGAGAGAGAGAGAGAGAGAGAGAGACATCTGCTTATTAAAGCTTTGGCTCGTGTGATGTTTTGAAGTGGTCAGCCTATAGGCGGGCAATGGCGGCAACCTAAGTGCTTGTGCTGTTGAAGACCATCATGGGAGCCACTCCACTAAGGGGAGAATTGTGTATGAAAGGCTTTTATACAGTGGCGCAGAGAAATGTCTCTCCAACGACGCTGCTGTTTTAAGCCAGTATTTTAAAAGGGCCTGTGAGGCCATGGCCACTTAGTTTGACAGCCACAAACGATTACCAATTCCCCAGCCTGACCGCCGCAAGCACTGGCCATAACCACAGGGCTCCTAATGTCAAGCCTCTGTAATCTCTATTACAAATATATCATCATTTGAACATATGTTTTTGAAGTTTGTGTGACAAAATTGAATATTACTGTAAGGACTCCTTAAGCCAATAGTATATCCAATATATGTACAGTATGCGCTGAACAACTGAACAACTTTCTTTATTTTTTTGTTTTGCATTCCAAATAGCTAATCCAGTCGCCAATAAATAAATAAACATTTTGTCATTGTCTTGATAAAATGTATATATGTCTTGTCAGGGCATTGCGCGTTGGGAGTTAAATCTAAAGTTCAGTCGCACCATCAGAGTGCAGGGTTAGACCACTTTTTCTCATCTTCGGAAGAAAATAGGCTTGTATGAAATGCATAATTGATGTGACTAAACCATTTCATTGCATTAGTGATGGTAAATCCTTGGCACATTTAGTTATGGTTGAGGAACACAATCCTTGGACAAGCAATACCTGATGTATACTGTACATCCAGTGAGATTCAACATTCATGAGCATGCATTATTCAGTTTCTCAACAGATTTGCTTAATCTACAAAAGCAGGATAAAGACTGGTGGTTGCAGAGGAAAGTGCTTCCTGTTTAGTTCAAATGAATGAATGCCACATTCTTCGTTAGACGCAAAAGCCATGTGGATCTATGTGGTGACACTCATAAAGGAGGAAAAAAAATGAGACCTTGTTTAAAGTTCAGACAGCTGGAGAGCAGAGACCACATCAAGAGCTATTTATAAAAAAAAAAAATGCCAATCCACTTCAGGCCAGAAACAAAACAGAAGTTTTCTCAACACTGTGTTTATATGTACAGCATATCATAACTTTATTGACTATCCTGATTTGTCAAGGACAGGAAAATCACCCTCATAGCTAATGTCATTCTTCTCTCTTTTTGTGAACTCTCTCAGATGTGGGTATAGAGGACTCGTCCAGGTTTATTGTTTACTTCCCTAGAGGCTAAGTTGGTCCTGCTGGACTATATTTAACTCTTTGAAAGCGTTCCCTGCACCCTGACACACTATGTTTTCATCATTGTCATCTGAATTGGCAAATGCATGACAACTGATGGCACCAGTAGGGCCATATTGAAGCTATTAAGTCAAATCCCACAGGCAGATGAAATTATGTTGGGAATGCGAGTTGTAAATATGGCATCCAGCTGGCAAGACCTACCCTTGTGCTGAGCAGGAAAGTGATAACATACAACATGCTGAAAGAAATGACAGAATAATACAATGCAGTACATTTGCATTTTATTTCAACTCAGCTTAGCATGAGCATTTCATTTCCTGTGAATGAAGACACTGTAGGTATGATTTTGTATTGATAGGTTTGAAGTTTATCACATGGACAGATGGTGGGGACATATAAACACACATGCAAAACACATAATTTTACTTGCTAACTAGATTCTCAAGAAAAAAAACAACAACAACAAAGAATTGGTATCCAGGTGACGAGAGGTATCACTGTCATGACAAAATCTGTCATGACAACATTCTCTATACTGTACATACAATAACAATCTGAATAGTGGCTGCATGACACTATCAGGCTTTGGCTTTGTCACTATTTGCCTGGAAAATGAAGGTTCATGCAAGGGAACTACTGTATTCTAGGACGTCCCCTAATACTGCTCGTCCTTCCACATGACAATGGGCTTGTTCAGCAGCATTTAATAAAAGCCCTAAAAAAAAGAGTTTGTGTGAAAGACAGTCATGAATAGCATCTGAGTCAATTTACATACTTAGCACTGACAAGGTCTTCACACAAGACCTATTTGATAGGAATTCATGAAAGCAACAAGCATGAAATTGATTGTAGTATTTTGAAAGGGAAAAGACTAAGACCAAGGCACTCGACAGAAAACGTTCCAACTGTACTTTTACTTCTATATTTTGTGATGAAGCTGACTGTCTGCAGTTAGTGATCTTAATAGGCTTTCTCTCACACTACTGAGCTCTCTCTCAACATCTAAATTCAGCTGTCTTTCCCCATATTGTGTGCAGTCATGCCTGATGACAGCGGACAGAGCCCCCTCAAGCTGGCTAATGCAGTGGAATCAAATAATTCTCCCTATATGATTTTGATTGTGCCTTGACCATGCAAAATGTTCTGTCCCTCAATTATGTAATTGCATGACATGAATCCACATATCAAATGGACAATGAACAAAATGATCGTTTTTCAAGTACGCTGTATTTTGTATTTTCTATTCATTTCTATTTTTAAGTTGTGTCTAGAGTGAAGCAATGTGATGAAAGCTTGAGAGCCACACAGACAGTCTGTTACTTCTTCTGCTTGCTGGTAAACGTTAGCTAAATACGATGGCCCTGGCTGAGTCATATTCTTTTCACATGTTTCACTGACGCAAAGTGACCTCCAAAAGTCTCAAAGACAGACATCTCTTTTCCAAACTTTTATTACTTTTGATACTCAATGACCTTAATGGTTTCGTTGGAATTCCGAACATGAAGCTTATAAGTTATTTTATTCAGGGTCAAAATCCTTCAGGGGACTCAAAGAATATGCATCTAATTTGAAATAAGCCCTGTCCGTTCACACTCAATGCCCACTGAAATTTTCATTCCTCTGACAGTGACACGCTTCCTCTAGAGTAAACAAAGTTGACAAAATAAGTGACTGAGGCAGACGAGTCCCATTTTCCTCTAGAATATTTCAGTGGGTGGAAGCACAATTGGACACGTCAGACAAAGACAGAAAAGTAATAAACTCCACCCGCAGGCGGATGGTTTTGTGAGACTAAAGCGTGTTAAAGCGAGAAATACCTCCACCTGACCTCTTTTTGTCATGTCATACATGTCCCTAAATATAAGAGGCTTTTGTTTCCCAAATAAACAAGATTTTTTAACACACCACTGATATCCAGATGAATCGCTGTGTATCATTGACAATACCCCTGTCATTTTCCATCTGGATATTACTTAGAAGTGTTATGCATTCAATCCGCACTGGTAACATCCTCCTTACAAGCTCAAAAGCAGAGCTCTTCAGGGGGCAGAGGAGTATAAGAAATAGTATCTTCTTCTTCTTCTTCTTCTTCTTAATGTATTCAGGATTTTTCTTCCACATACTAAATTAATCAACTCATGAGGGATTAGAGGAGCCATTGTCAAACACAATTACATTTCATTCAGCATGCCCACACTCTGATCACATCCTGCCTTTCCAACACACCCAGGCACATTTTTAGTACAATGAGGTCCCAGTTGGAACTTGGCGGGAAGATAAAAATTGGCATATACAAAAAATATAAAAAAAAATGTCTGCAATGAGCCTCTAAACATCTGATATACAGCATTTAATATCTAAGCCCACTAATCTTCTCTTCATATGGTAAATTAATCAAAGTCTTTTAACTGCATGTATACATAAAAAGAATTGATGTTTACATTTAATCAACATTACTTAAAAGGATACAGTAGGTCCTCCTCCCATTGATTTTAGCACCATTTAAAAAACAAAATCGCCTCTTGGTTTATAACATGAAGGCTATTTAATGACCTCAAACAAAATTGACCTCAATCAGGGCCAATTAGACACATTAAATGAGGCTTGGTCTCATCAGCACTGCCAATCAAACAGTGTTAATGAGGTGACATCCATGGCACTCAATTCAATCTAGTTCAAGTGACAGAGAGAAAAAGTAAAGTGGGAAACTACATCAGTCTATCAGTGCATTGTGGCGCTCCACCACAGTGAACCTGAGTGTGTGTGAGTCACTGCGTTAGCAGTCGGGGGCTCCCATTAGTGAGTGAAAGGGCTAAGGAACTGAGTCATGTCCCCTCCGCCAGGGCTAACTCATTGGCTCCTCACATCGCTCACATCGGAGGGGGGATGCATGCATGAGATAGAGGGAGAGAGAAAAAGAGAGAAAGGAGAGAGAGAGAGAGAGAGAGAGAGAGAGGGTGAAAGAGATGTGGACTGCGTGGGCTGATCGTGAGAAGCAGCCTCTGAGCTGCGGTTCCTCCTGTAAATCCAGAGCCTAATGCTTCCTTTTGTGTTGTCCTTAAGCAGGCGAGCTGCAGTGCAGGCTAGGCAAGGCAAGGCAAGGCAGGGGAATGGAGGCAAGGGAAGATGAGCAGCGCAACACATCCCCTCGCTTTCTCCAGCTCTCCCCTGGTGCCACACACTTGCATAAGCGACTTTACTACTTGAGTGACAAGCCCTCTCTCTCTCTCTCTCTCTCTCTCTCTCTCTCTCTCTCTCTCTCTCTCTCTCTCTCTCTCTCTCTCTTTTTGCCAAAGCAGTAGTCTGTCTTGTGGATGAGCTGGAATCTAATTGATTAAATGAGCTGTCCGTCTCTGCATGTGTGGTCTAATCACACAAAAGCAAAAGCAACTACATCAGCCTTTTTGTTGGTGCATCTTTGAACTGTTCCTGGTTCCTCTCTTTCAGGGGCTTAGTTTGTTTTTTTTTTTTCTCATGCGCACTGTGTCATGCAAAAACACACCTACACACACACACACACACACACACACACACACACACACACACTCACAAACACACACAGACACTCTCTCTCTCTCTCTCTCTCTCTCTCTCTCTCTCTCTCTCTCTCTCTCTCTCTCTCTCTCTCTCTCACACACACACACACACACACACACACACACACACACACACACACACACACACACACACACTACTTCTTTTGATCCGGAGATCTTATATGATGGGTGCATATTAGTGAGAGTGTGTGTGTGTGTGTGTGTGTGTGTGTGTGTGCGTGTGTGTGTTGGAGGGGACATCCAATATTCATGGTTGTATGTATGTTTGTTTTCGTATGTAATGTAGATGCATGGCAGTGGGCTTGTATGCATGTCAATATGTATGTTAAGAGCGAGAGTGACAGGATAGCATTACCACACACGGATATGAAAATTTGATGATGGATGCTTGTGAATGCGGAGCTGCATCTATTGGGCATATTTCCATGTCCTGGCACTATGGGTCAGTGACTGTATTTCCTGTAATAAATGATAGCTGTTGGCAGAGGCCCACTCCACTGAGATCATTCCAGTTGTGGAATAACTTATTTACGCTGCCTCACATCCTTTAGCTGATTCCAATGATTTTATTGCATAGCTTTTTACTTTCTTGGACAGTTCATTATGATAAAAAGTGATACAGATTATTTGATTTGTGCCACAAGAAAATATACTGACAAACACATTCCACTGCATTGTATACATACATTTTCAGGGACATCCCTAAGATAATATTTTTTTTTGCATCTGATTGATGTGAATAGCACAATGTATTGATTATCGCTATGCAGTATCACTATGATAATCAACATATATGTGTTAAATGCAGTCTAGATATTATTTAAAGTCTAGAAATCTTGAAATGTCACCTGAATGCTTTGGTTAAGATCTAAAAAGTGGTGAAATGTCAACCACCAGCTCTTGAATTTCTTTTATCACAGTAGTGAGTCCGTGAAACTGAGGAGAACTTTCCAAGACATTTCACAGCATCTTTGACCAAGCACAATGCATTGACCATTATCAGGTACTGTATGTCTCCCCATGTGAGTCACATGTCATTACAAACTGTCACCACCAGTGAGTGCAGTGACCCTTTGGTAACCTGGCAACACTCACATCAATCCCCCCCTCTCCCAGCCCATTCCACACCCCTCCCCAATCCCTCATCCAACCCCCACCATGCCCACTTACAGTATGTGTTCCTTTATTTCCTGGGCTCTTTTTCCTCACCATGGCAGCATAGCCTCTTGCAGGAGTTGACCTTGTCAGGCTGTATTTCCTCTCCTCCAGTAGGGAAGTCCATCAGCTAGAGCATCTTGCTTCCCCAGGTCGTGCCCCTTGGTTGTAACCGTGCCCTATTATCAATGTAATTACCAAGAATACAGCACAGCAAAGGGAGAACAAGCGAGTGAGGCAGACCCACCCCCGGAGCTCCAAGCCAGTGGCACCCAGAGGCGTGTGGGTCATCGGCGGGTGTCACAGTCACCATGGACAGACAGCACTGCTGGCACATATCTATGCGCATTACAATCACTTTGAAGAAGAAGCATGTGTACAGTTGTGTGATCACATGCATTTGTCGTTGTCTACAGCCTAGAGAAGTGTATTTTATTTAGGGCATAGATTGGTATTCAGCCTCCTCAAGAGGCCTTCTGTGGGTTGAGAAGATTGGCAGGGACTGGGGATTGTACATCACAGATCTGGAAAGCCTCTTCAAAGCCATTAGGTCTGTGGCATGTTTGATCTCAAAATCAGAGTTTGAAATCTGACCCCATCACTTTTCATTCAGAGTTTATGAGATGAGGCAGTTAGATGGGATAAGACAAAAAGCATGAGGTGACTACTTCAAGTCACGCAAACATTCACAAGGATGGGTTGCTCTGACTCCAGATAAGCATTTGTGATGATGTAGCAATCAAACATCCCTTCTTTTCAGCCTCTTGGCAGAGACATATCTCAGTAGCTGGGAATTTCAAAATCAGTTGTTGTCAAGTTAACCATCTGGCTCTCTTTCAAACAAACAAACAAACAAACAAACAAACAAACAAACACAAACCAAACGGGATCAACCAAAAAGGTCATTTTTTGTCAGTTTGTGTTTTTTAGTCTAAGGGGAGATAAAGGGGGGTAAAAGACAGCAATGTGCAAATGAAAAGAGAAAAGAAGAGAAGTATATGCTCAAAGGCTGAGTATTGGCAGTGCTGAATGTGGCCTATGAAATATTCAGAGCTCATGAGTTAAAACTGGGATAATTTGGAAGTGTCCAGTAGAATTAATATTTAAAGGGGAGGTATTCCACAGATGACAAAAACGTATGAATTATTGATACTCCAGACATGTTCAAATGTATTATTATCTCGATAAGGTGCAGACGGGACAGTCAAATAAAAGGACAAGCACATACTGTAATGATGACTTTGAGCCCTAAGCAAACAAAGTGCAGGGAAAGTCTGCATTGGAGGAGAATGGCTGGAGGATGGCCTCCTAGCCAGCCTATATGGCAGATACTACATTGGCTGTGTCAACACTCTGGACTCAAGGAGGGCATTGCATTTGGGTGTGACACAGTCAGGTGACAGGTAAATGTGAATGCTCAGTATTTGCGTGGCTTTCCGTGGCCCATTGCCTAGGCCTCTTAGGGAAGCTTCAAAGGCTTTTGAGCTTCCTCTTCTTCAGCCAGATTTGGATCAGATTCAGATTCAGCATCCCTTTGAAAACACAGTGCTGACTGTAAGAATCCTCATCCCAGAAAAAAATGGGTGCTTTGAGCAAAGCATCCAAGGCTGAGAGAAAAAAAGGAGGTAAAAAAAAGGGAAGTAAACAGGACACCTGACAAACGGGAGAGATGGTCCGCTGAGGAGACATATGGAGCAATTGCTGGCCTCTATTCATCATGAGGTTATTTCCTTAATGCTAGGCAGAGGCATTCACTGATTAAGGACTTAGCCATATTTCACAGCCCTCGACACACAATCTGTCTCGACACACTGTTATTTCTAGGGGTTGTGTCAAATCAATTTAACACCAAGAGAACCTTGTGTCCTCCCTTCACCTCAAATGTCCAAATCTATCAGTATCTTAAAGCTTCAAACTAATGTTTCTAAAATTCATTCATGCATCCTAATGCCTTAGTCAGGAGTCCCTCGAAAGTCACCCAGGCTAAAATGAGAAAGTCCACTACGTGTACAGTACATCCCCCAGTACAGCAACAGGTCTTTTAGAGTAACAAGTGACTGCATCTTACCCCCATTCCTCGGGACTTTGCCATTGTGAGGCTTTAATGTGTCATCTTTGCACCTACAATGGCAGGATTTTTCAAAGAAGATTAATCTTTAAAACAGGATGCCCCAAGCAAATGAAATGATTTTAATTGCAATAAATGTCAAGGCCAGTGAGCATTCACTGTGGTTAATGCGGTAAATGTTCTGTGACATGAAGAAATTAGTCAGAGCTCTTCTCGCTCAGCAAGCTTATGAATTCTACTCCTCTTTCTCATACAGTACGGAGGGCTTTTCATTAGCAATAGCAATGCAACAGCAGGTGAAAGAAAAACTGACTTTGAGAAGAAAGGCATAAAAATCCAAATTTAGCTCATCCCTGATATTTAACTACTCCTGCCAAAGTTATGACAGTATGTGTATAGAGCCGTGTCCTTTGGTGTCTGAGTAACAGTTTTTAAAATAACAGTGATAGATGATAGGCTGTTTTGTAACAACAGTCTGGAAAGGTTGAGTGCCTAAGAGAAGAGATACTATTTTTGTTGAGAGGGAAAGATATTTATAAAGACAAAGAAAAAGCCTGCATGAAAAGATGAAATTATTGATCAAACACAGAGAGTGACTGAAGACAAAAAAAATGTACCGGTACTTGAATAATCTCCATTTTCTATACATATCCATGTATTATCATTAAATTATACGGTGCAACACTTTCAAGAGTGGAAGTTCCGCACTGCCTACCCACTTTCTAATATGGGCGAGCTTTGTGAATCATTAAGGATTTGGAGAGAATATGAAATGGTCTGCGCCATATCCGAATCCCATGCCAGATTACATTTCCTCATCCACTGAGCATATTCAGCGGTCGTACGCTCCTGCCTCTAGCCAATCAGCAGGAGCAAGAATGCCTTGGGTGATTTTTGTCATTAATGCATTATGCATGCCATGGAGAGTCTACATTTATTCTCAAAAACTATGCTGTTCCAGAAAAAAAACAGGCCTTTCTCATTAATAATGTTCATCTGGTGCTGACAGTGTCAAAGCTGATCTAGAGGAGACAGTCTTCAGTGCCAATCTGATAATGTATTTTGAAGGGCAGTGAACAGGTAGAACACTGGCATGGCATCCTGTCCTCTGAGGGTTTAAAAACTCATCAAGTTTATTAAGTTTTGAATGGAATTAATCCCCTCTCTATGTAATGCTTGACTTACTACGAGGGAAAGCTATTAAAGAAAATAAACAAACCCATAATGTAATAAATTGACTCAAAGGTTATTGGTGTCAGTCAAGGTGTCTGGGGTAAACATGAATAGGCCACTCAAAGATAGACTTGGGATTCAAAAGTAGGAGAATAACAGGGTTAACTAAGGATCCGCCAGTGCCTTTTGCTGTTTGGAAAACAAAGACATTTCATAACCAATTAACAAAGAGATTAAACTGTTTATTATACCTGTGGTGTCATAGCCGAAGGTATTAATGATTGCAGGCCATTTTAATTTTACTAATTAAGCGATGCCACCATTTAAGTAAATTATTTATCAAATCTGAAACTAATGACTGATGGGTGTTGTGTTATTGCCAGTGGGAAAGCATCTATTGGCAAGCAGGCCACACTGGCAGTATCAGACTCAATATTACTTTTAGGAAGTATATTAGCAAGAGATTTTGTGCCGGAGTGCCCTTACAGACTCTAAATCAACCAATCTAACATCTCTATTCACTTTGGATGATGTTGCTTTGCGTCTATGCCATATGGCTGTCAGAAACAATCTGTTTTCAGTTAAGCACCTTTTTTTTTTAATTTTCCTCCCCACACTTCTGAATGTCATGTACACTTTCTCTGCAATGTGACCTTTCCCTATCAGAGCTACGGTGGCTTTGACAATCCCTAGAGGTCTGAAGATTATTTGCAATAAATACATGACCCGTGTTAAATAAAATAAAATATCTCAGGACTCGGGGAAAAAATAAAGGTGTCTAGTAGCACTCTGTCCCGTGACCAATTATTGTAAACCTGCAGTTCTGGGTCATTCATGTCAAGCTTTAGAGTAGAACCAAGACCTGCAGATGTAACTGGACACCCTGTGTTGTACATAGCTGTGGCTGCGCAGATGGATGATGTTATCAGGCTGTAATATCTCAATAGTGTTGATAGGAGGAAACCAAAACAACAGCTCATGCAAGACCGTCTGCATGAATTTTTAATGGAGATTAAGAGTTTAACTGTAATTCAGCAGTATGGCCTTGATGCCTTATTGCAGTATACACACACATGCACACACACACACACACACACACACACACACACACACACACACACACACACACACACACACACTGAGGTCTGGGGATTGTCCCTTTTAAACAAACTGCACTCAGGGAACGAAGCTTTGGTTAGAGAGGATTTGTTGAGTTAAAACTTTATGTGCCCCTCGACCACTGGCTCCATAAGCCATTGCTGTGTCTCCAATACAAAGAACTGTCACTGATGTCATATATGTAGGCGAGAATAAAGACTCTTGTGAGTACTGGAGGGCCAAATAGTCTCCTATTATATAAATCCAAATCTCTTCGAGATGTCTTGAGGTCACTGTTGTCCCTTGAAGATGAATTCTAAGCTCTCGCCCTCTCCTTCTCTCTCTCTCTCTCTCTCTCTCTCTCTCTCTCTCTCTCTCTCTCTCTCATAGACACTGTTATGGCCATTTCAGCTTAACTTTGCAATCATGTTTTAAAATCCTTCTCTATGCAGTTAAAGATGTTTTTTTTTTAAACAAAATGCATGGCTCCAGTGCAGGGTCACATCATGCTGACTGATTTGGGTGGTTTTAGGGGCTCAGGATTTATGTCCTTGCATTCTAGATGACTGACATCTGTTCCCTCCTGTTAGCAGGGTCTCCCAAAAATCGTAACACACCCCTCTTAAAAAACGTAATTTTATAGTTATAGTTCTTCATTAGTAACTAGAACCATGTGTAGCCACATTTTGACAGGTCATCAAAACTGGCCCCACAGAGACAGAACTGAACGTTCTGAAATGGAATGTGAGAGGAAACCATTTCAAGCACCTACAGATTCATCCATTATAAAATATACACTCCAATTCTGTTTCTTCCATTTATTAGATGTGCCTGGCAAATTATGATGACCTCTGTCGCTTTTGCCAGAACTTTTACAGGATATGTGTGTGTGTGTGTGTGTGTGTGTGTGTGTGTGTGTGTGTGTGTGTGTGTGTGTGTGTGTGTGTGTGTGTGTGTGTGAACTAATCTGAATCAGTCATCACATTGCCTCGGTTTTGTTCTTTATCTTAAACCTTATATTTGACTGTCTTCAAAGTTGTAGGGGGCCTTTAACTTTGTAAGACCTTTAAACACAACTGCATGATAAGAAAGTGGCTGCGATATCTTCAGACTGTTCTCCCTTGATATTGTATGATTCTGCTTGAAGCTGCAGCTTCTGCTTTCATATGTGCGATATGCGATATTTGCCACCTGAAAGTAATCAGCAAAATGCCACCTGAAGGTTTTCAAGCCCCGTGTCTAAGCTCCTCTGTCTATGAGACTCTGCAGTCCACAGAAAGCTGATTATGCTCTCTCTCTCTTTTGCACACACACACAAACACACACACACACACACACACACACACACACACACACACACACACACACACACACACAGACAGTGGTTTTAGCGCCCACATATGTGAGAGACCTTTGGCAGTGAACCACAGAGTATTTCCGAAAACATCCCTGGTTCTCATACATACGTGTGTGTGTGTGTGTGTGTGTGTGTGTGTCTGGTTGTGTGTGTGTGTGTGTGTGTGTGTGTGTGTGTGTGTGTGTGTGTGTGTGTGTGTGTGTGTGTGTGTGTGTGTTTCCAGTGTGAGAAAGACAGAGTTTTGTGGGATTGAGGCTCTGTTGTGCTTGCATTTCTGTGCATGAGCGTGAGAATATAGAAGAAAGACAGACCAAAAGTATTGCATGTCAAATGTATCTATTGTATGTGTGCAGTCTTCAGAACCTTTTTCTTTAACAATTACACCCACCTACTACTGCATGCACACATTCTGAACCACCTCACTGTTTAATGCAGGGACCTGGTGCTCAGGTAAAGGGCGGTTAGAACTAATCACGTCTTGATCACTCCCACCGTTTTCCAGCACAAGATGCTCTCTTGTTTACTTAAAACAGTTAATTGTCCTGTGGTTTAATTACGGGTTGAGCTACTGGAGGAGGGATATTCAGCTGGGACATAACACTTTTTAAGTGACTCATAATAAGTCACTTCTTCTTCTTCAAAAATAACCTGAAAGCAACAGAAGATGGCATCCCCCAAAAATAGTGTCTCATTTACATATAGCTTCAGTTAATGGGGACCTAATGCCCTCTCCCAGGCTTTGTTTTTATTTTTAGATGGATTCATTTGAAGTCTGACTTCAGCTAAGCAGTGAAGAGGGATGCAGTTTAAACATATGGTGTTGATATGCTCCTCACTCGCTGTTTGCCGAATCCGCCTGGAAATTGTTTCAAGTTGCAGACTTTTCCTTATTTGGGTTGATTGCCAGACCACTTTTTTTTTTAAACTCCTCCACTGTTTGAACCATTCATGACCTAGATTCATGTGCCCAAGATGTGGGGTGTTACGCACAAGCTCTGGCAATATACGGTGTGTGTACATTGCAGTTCCTGTCGCAATATCGCAATCCCTCCAGAAAATACACATGAAAGACACTTCCCCCCTCTCCGGCTATATCACATGTGACAACTACACCCACGGGGCCCTGGCTATAAAAAGGGGATGAAAAAAAATGAAATTACATGAAACGTAATAAGTCCTCAATGTATATGTTCAATATACTGTATGTATGTGTGCGTGTGTGTGTGTGTGAGTGTGTTCTTCTCTATGGGGATAGTGTATGGGTTCTATATGACTCAATCGGCCAATGGGATCATGCTGTTTTCCCAGTTGACTGGATGGAAAGGATTGCACCAGTGATCAAAAAGATAATGAATGTAATTTATTATAATACCCATACCAAATCTTTGGCTTCAGGACATAAAATCAGTCGAACTCATGAAGTTTTATGTTTGAGGGTCAGATATGCCTATTCATTTTATAAGCTTAGTCGAACAAACAGACACTCAAGCAAATATAAAGAAATGTTTATTTCCACATTCTATCATGTTTATGTTTTCTGTTAGAATTACATGAAGTTAATTAAGGATTAATACTATTCCAAGGCATTAAAAATGTAAGTAGAGCAGGCATGTACGTCCTAATCCATTCTGCACATGCTTGTTTACTTTCCAATGCCAAGCTACTTGCAGGAGCCAGTTTTCCATTCACTCTGCCCCTGCTACCAAACTACTCACTTGAACATTTCAAGATATGCTGAAATCCATTTGTTAATTGAGGATGCCATTTGTTTCAATCATATTACAGAAATTCTAGCAAAATCTCTGCTGTCATTTTTTTCCTCATATGGTGGTGATTTGCAGAAGGCTGAAGACTTAACCCTGATTTAACCTCTTGTGACCTCTATAGTGATTAAAAGAAAAGAAAGTGTGTTGCTCTCCTGCTGCTGTTGATACACATAAGATGGAACTATCACCAGCTGTCAAAACAAAACAGCTGAATCACAAAAAGTGCTGTTTGACATGTATTGCTTGTCACAATTTACTCCCCTAAAGTGGCAACAAGAGATAGATTGAGGAATAAGTAGCCTAGAGATATGTTGCATAAAAGCTGAAATTCCATCTTCCATCTCTTTCTCAACGTTTCATTTTTCAGCTATGCATCATCTGCTATTACTGGGCTGTGGCCATGGTCAGACATGACAACTGTAGGCCATAATACAAGAGCTTCAATGCTGAGGTGAGTCACAAGGAACACCAAGGACAACCAAAGTCATGGGGTCCTCAGTCTAAGAGAGATAATAAGCACTGCTTACTTGTTTCTCACCATTGTGCTAAATCACAGAATCAAAACCATACGCTACATGACGTCACGTCGACCTCCATCCCACCAGCCTGCTGTAAATCAGCTCCTGAAAAATTGCCTTATTCTCTCTGAAAATTGTACCAGTATGTGAAATCTGCATAGTCACTGGCTACTGACACTTTATTTAGTATAGATGACCATAGTAATGCATAGACATATGGACAATGGGTAGCTGGGTAAATATGTAGTAGGAGATTGTAGTGTATGTTCTCTTTCAGCTCCACAAAGTCTACTCTATCACACAATGGATCCATGTCTTGGTGCAGGCCAGTGTAATTGAGAAAGACACAAGCTATATTGGATGATCAAGGACCTGTCTTAAAGGAGAAAGCCGGTGTGATTCTGTCTTAAAATATGTTAAATAATGATCGCAGCACGGACTTGTCGTACAGTTCACTTGCACCTGAACCCTCCTCTCGGGAATACGGCTAGTTAACCGATTGGGTACAAACAGGCTTAACATTGGATTCAACCGGCACCTCATAGTCTGAGTTGAAACTTCCTTCCGTAGATTCCCGAGGGTGTTTACATTTAAATAGAGGCATAGAGAACTTTGAAAGTGCACATTTAGGTTAGATATAAGGTTATATGTACAGCTTGTCTCTATCTAGTTTGTAAGCGTGTTTCATCTGAACTAGCTCGAGATGTAGAGTAGTTCACTACCCAGTAATGTTGATCTCACAAGACAAGCAGTACATATACCTAAATGTGCACTTTCAAAATTCTCTATGCCTCGGTTTAAATGTAAACACCCACGGGAATCTACAGAATGAAGTTTGGAGTAACTTTGAACTTCGTCAATGGTGGAAATTATGGGGATAAGTTACAGTTTTCAACTCATGACTATTAGGTGCCAGTTGACTCCAACGTTAAACCTGTTTTTAGCCAATTGGTTAACTAGCTTTATTCCCGAGAGGAGGGGTCAGGTGCAAGTGAACTATGTGCGACAAGTCCGTGCCCCGATCATTATTTTTTAAGACAGAATCACACCGGCTTTCTCCTTTAACTGGCAGGGTGCACCCAAAGGTGCGGAATCAGCAGGCTACTAAGTTTACTCAAGGCTTACAAGAATACAGTATGTACCCATTTTGGAAGTAATTTACTCATTTTCCTCCTCCCCCTGAGTTGAACAATTGAATTTTACATTTCTCTTCTGCAGATACAAAGTGGATTAGTGAAATTTCTAGGCCAAAATGACATGGAACTATCATTTCATTCAGGTGTAATAATCAAGGAAATTTGCAACCACATCTGACAAAAGTTCCCCCATTATGGTAGCAAAGTTCTTTCATTATAATGCCAGAATTATAAGTGTAGTTCCATGTCATTTTGGCCTACAAATCAGCACATCTCATTTTCTTTCACTACTGAGTGTTACAGCCTGGCTCATTCAAGGGCAAAACATAAACAGGGTATAATAGTTTTATGGAATAAAATTAAGATAATAGTGAAATTACCACGGAATTAATCGGAGAAGTTGCATGCAGTGTGTGTGTGTGTGTGTGTGTTGGTGTGTGTGTGCGTGTGTGTGTGTGTGTGTGTGTGTGTGTGTGTGTGAGGTGTGTGTGTGTGTGTATGTGTGTGGATGGAAGTCAGTAAGTGAGTGAAAAGAAATAAATGTAGACAAAAGAGAGACAAGTGGAGAGACAGTGAGAGCAAATCAAAGAGGACGCCTGCAAGATAGAAAGTGTGCCAAAAATATCCGGATTGTCCCATGGGAAAAACAGGAAAGCCCCTTAAATATCTTCACCAAGGTATGCCCAATCACCCAATTAACCCACACAGATCCTACCCAGCCTAGTACTGGCATGGGAAAGCCTGAGGAGGGCACAGGGGGTTGTAACTGATACTAACAGACAAGTTAAGATCTTAATGGTGAATTTAGTATGATTATCTGTACTGGGTTAGGGCTAAAAGTGTAACTACTTTGTCACTTTGTTGGAAAATGTTTATTTCCCCCAAAATGTTCCTGAAAATGTTCCTCATACTATACAATGTTACATTCAACTGAGCTATGGCTCCTCTGAGACACATTTAGAAACACAGTCTCAATAAATTCACAAGAATTCAAAAATGCTGTTGCTTATTGAAGATGAAGGAGCTCTAAAATAGTATCTCCAGTGCTGAAAATGACTCTGTGAACTAACACAGGTGCCTCTGAATGGGACAAAGACTTAGAGGGTTGGCTCAGACGGAAATAATAATTCAGATGACCTTGTAGCGCACATGTGCATGCGAGCACGTGCGTGAACACACACAAACACACACAAACATTTCTTTCACATTTTCTGGTTTTTATGCCCACTTCTATCCACCTTGAACAGATCTGGCAAATCTGAATGTAGATATTGTCTACAGTCAAAGTCAGTGCAAAGGGAGAAAACCAATAAATTGAACTGCAAAATACTGACTTAGATGTACAAATCATTTTGAAAAACACTTTGAGCCCTTTTGAGTTTTTTTACAGATCTATTTTTTTTGCATCCATGCAGTATGTGTTGTATGCATCTGCAACCGTTCATTGACATAGCAGCTGCAGGCACCTGCTTCATAAGAAATGTGCATTCAAATGTGTCTATCAACAGTTTCTCTTGGCTGTTGCTCAGATAGTGCCACTCACAGCCAGTACAAGGTTCTGAGTTTGTTACTCTTGGAAGAGATGTGCATCCAGACTGCAGCTGAATGACATGAAAACAGGATGCACATTGATAATGTGTTTCATAAATATGTTTACAAAATGACCTTCGGCATAGTGCTGAATACTGCATGGGCGTTTGACTTATACTAAGTAGAGGCCATAATGGAGTTTTCTACTGTGTGTGAGAGTACAAGTCTGGCACCAGTGTGTGAAGGGCTTTTATTAGGCGGTTTTGTACAAGTGCTATATTGAGTTCAAAGTTGGGTTTGGAGTGTGTTGTATAGGTTACTATGAAAAAAAAAAAAGAAAAACATAAAAATAATAAAAAGGAATACAAATGGGACTGATAACGTGACATCAAGTGGTTACAAATATCTCAATTTAAAGGAACACTGGGCAACATTTTGCCACTGTTTGACCTTGAGAATTTGTTTAGGTACCATCTGTAATTAATTTGAACAATATAGTCTATATATATATATTCCCACCGGCCATCCAGGATATTCACTGTATAGGTCTTGGTGGGATAGGAAAATAAAAGAAAACCAAGTTGCAGTATGACATTGCTATTTTCTAGCTATCAGACAACAATAGCATGCTCTAGTAGTGCCAGAAAGACTGAAAAAATATGTGTATATTTTATGTAGCTAGTTCACTAGTTTTAAAGCAGAAACTGCACAGTTCTCCTTTAAACATTTTTCAATGCATATAAAGCCATCTGTTTGAGTTGTGACCATCATACCACATATAAGCCTATACAGTACATCGCGGGTGCAGCACTGACGTTTAAACATTTCATGGAAACAGACCTTTCTAATAAGCTCTAGTCAAGGTGAAGCATCTGCTGAAAGTCACACACACCAGGTCTCCATGACTACCGTTGATTAGTTATAGATAGCAGTGTCACTTCTCAGGTTGAGCATAAAGCCACAATCACTATTGAAAGGGAGTTCTTTCTATTCATTTATAGACTGTGTGCCATTTCATTGATTTGTATGGCATATTCAACCATAAGGAGTCTGTCACACTCTGCACTGATTGGATGGGTGGTACGTGTGCACATAAATATAATATGGCTTTAGAATTAACACAAAAAACACCCTAAAGATACAATTTGTCACAATGACAAACTCACATGATCAGCTAACACTTAAGACTGAAATACTGTGCTACATGGTTGAGGAATACATCTGCAAATTCTCCAGTGCTTGAACAGACGCCAAGGTCACCGGGTCTGTTTTTTGGCAAACAGGTGGAATGCAGCAACGCAGAGGGAATGCCAAATGCCAGATGGAAATGCATGATGCAAGCTTTCACATATTCATCGTTTTTAAACACTATCCATTGATTTGCCTACAATCCTACATTGCCTGCTATTCTTTACTATGGCTTTGACTCCAGATACATGTTTTCTTTCCCAGTGCCAACCAGTAAAATCCATGTGATTGAAGACATGAGAAATGTCACTACAAAGCACACCCCCTTGCATTTCCACCCCTCCCCCGTCGCCCAGTCTGAACACCTTCATCTAAATTGTTATAGCACAAGCAAGCCCGTCCTGAAAGTGTGCAGCGTCGGTAAATGCACATAATTAGTGTATTCAGGCATGGCAACACACAACAACAACAAAGCTCCCTTTAATCTCACAGAGGTGGAAATGTCACCCTTCTCATTATCCCAAACTAGCTATGAGGGAACTTAAGGGGGAGCACTCACAGCTGAGATGAGCTATGCAGGTGTGCACTCTCCTGCCCCCCGCCTTCCCTACACCCCCTCTTTTTTTCTTCCTTTTTTACCCTTCTATTTATTCCTGTGAGCAAAGTAAGATGACGAGAAAGGAGAGAAAATAAAGTGGCTTTAGGGGACTAAACTGCGGACCTGGTATGTGTTTATATAATGACCAATTTTGAAATGCCCTTAACAGCTACAATGAACAGACCTAGTGATTTCCTGTCCTTGACAGTCTCACTGAAAGTGCTTCCTATCCTAAACGGAAGCTCATGGTGTTATGTCTTATTTGAAGTTGAGTGCTAAACTTAGTGATGTAAGGGTCTTCTTGACAGACTTTTAATTCCATTGCATTTGACCAATTCAGATCGAGCTCAAAGTTAGTGTTTTTTGTGTGCTAGTTGGACACCAAACTGTCTGAATGCATTTAGAAGCACAACTTCCTTCAGGCTAAGTACAAAGAAGGAAAGAGAAAAAAATCTCTCATGAATTTCACTTGTGAAGCAACACATACACAACACAACAGTCTCTCTCACTCACTCACACACACACACACACACACACACACACACACACACACACACACACACACACACACACACACTTATTCATGCAGACACACACACACACACACACACACACACACACACACACACACACACACACACCATTGTACAGTGCTTTAAAAGTCTGCCTATTTCTCTGCTCAATAAAACCGTCTCTCAAATGAAATGTGATTCAATACTTCAGCCTCCCAACTTACTCTTTCAACTCTTTCAAGTAGAGACCAGTGTGCATAGTAATGGAGCTTCCTTCTTGTGTAATTCTTTGCTATCTTTATTTATTTAATTCCCCCCTTCTATTTAATTTGGAAACCTTGTTTATACTTTTATGTGACACTGGCAATACAATTGACGGCGAGTCTCTGCAGTCCTAAGCACACTCGTATGTGGAGCACCAATTATGTGAAGGAAAAACAACCCTCACATTGCAGGTAATATTTGCATGACACACTGCTGGAGTTAAAGCTTTAGCATGCAGATATCATTTTACCCCGAAGACAGCGCTAAGTACCCCCCCCTCCCCCTCCACCACACACACACACACACACACACACACACACACACACACACACACACACACACACCACACTCTCTCTCTCTCTCTCTCTCTCTCTCTCTCTCTCTCTCTCTCTCTCTCTCTCTCTGTTTAACAAGCTTAGATTTTTTTGTTTCTATAAAATAGGACACCCATTAATCCCCCTGCACATAATTTGCACATGAATCATTGATTAAACATTTCCATCTTGCTGGGTACTTCTGGAGACGTACACATATTTCAGCAGTTCCCCTTCTGTCACTGACACAGACACATAAAAAAAAAAAACGGAAAAGGTTTGACAGTAAGAAATCTGCTCTTTTTCATTTTGATTTTATTTATTATTTTTTTCTTCTGTTTCTGCATGCGTCTCTCTCCTCACATCACGTATCTTTGGGAACTGTATCCCAAAATACATTTGCATACGATAGAGTTCCGAGCGGAGATCACAAGTTAACGCACGCACGATATTGCTCTCTGCAGTGCGACGAAAGGGCCCTGATGGCTTTTGAACGTCCATTTGATCTGCTGTGCATGTGTGACTGGGAGCCTTGCTGGGGAACGCTAGCGACGCTGCTCCACTCTCCGTGCCTGTATGCAAGCAATGCTAAAAGCACTGATCATGGGGGTTCAGATGACGGAGAGAGACAGGCGCAGGGAGCGAGAATGTGTGTGTGGGGTGTGTGTGTGTGTGTGTGCGGGTTTGTGTGCCTTTGTCTGTGTGTGTGTGTGTGTGTGGGGGGGGTGTAATCTGCTGGCATATGCAGAGGGCAAGGGAGGCTTAACAAGTCTCTCCCAGCCTGAGTGAAGACCACCTTAATTGGGGAGAAAATACGCCAGCGCGGCTGAGGCAGGCTTATGACGCCTTGCTACATCTGCGTCAGCATCTTGTGCCACAGCACACCGGAGAACACACGCAAAATAATAATAAAAAAATGACAAAAGAAGGCTGTTTTGAATACAGCAACGATGTGATAGAATGATAGTGATGGTTGAGGGTGTGTGTGTGTGTGTGTGTGTGGAGTGTGTGTGTGTGTGTGTGTGTGGGGGGGGGGGGGGATGAGGGGTGGAAGTGGGTAGAAAAGAAGACTCTGAAACTCTCTTGTGCAGTGTACATGGATTGATTTCACCCCTCATGAGTTTCACACAACATCTGTGTTACCTTCCCTGCTATGCCAGCCACACACACACACACACACACACACACACACACACACACACACACACACAGACACACACCTCTCCTGTGCCTCCAAAAAATATGCTTTCTAAGTGACAACATTCTTGTTTGCGTTGATCCATGTTTTAGTAATGCTATCTGCTTCTTCGGGGTATCAGCGGGTCTCTGTTTCACTACTCCAAAATGCATGTCACGGAAACAGCAGTGGGGAAACACACAAGAGTGCTGGAGAGAGAAGGGGGGGGGGTGGGGAATGGAGTGAGTTCTTGATAAAGGAGATACACCACTTTGCCTTCCTCTCTCTCGCTCTCTCTCTCTTGCTCCTCTCTTCTCTCATCTTCTCTCCTCCCGAGCACAGCCCAGCTGTCGAGGCTCAGGCCCCTGCAGCTTCCACTGTCCGAGATCTGGAGAACATCTGTACACAAGCCTCACAGTCCCTCCGTTACTCTTGTTCTGTCTTTTTCTTCCTCTCTCTCTCTCTCCCCCCCTCATCTCTCTCTCTCTTTGTTTCTCCCTCTCTTTTTTCTCTCTCTCTTTCCTCACTCTCTCTCTATCGCTGAGGCCACGGCTGGAATGAGTGTGCATCGCTCCGGGGTGCCTGTCCGATTGTCCCGGGTTCATTTGCCACACAGATCACTCCTACTGCTGCTGCTTCCTCCTCCTCTTCCTCCTCCTCCTCCTCCTCTTGAAGTGCATCTCCTCTATACCCCAAATCACCCAAAAACCTCAAAGAAAGAACAAAAGGGACAAGCAAAACAAAACGGCAGTTTCGCTCTCTTCATATTCTCTCTTTTTGGTGTGTGTGTGGGGGAGAAGGATACCTTTCTTGGCTGCTATTTCTCTGTTGTTTTCCCCCACAATGAAGCAGGATAATAAATCCAGGGGTCTTTGGAATGCTAAAGTACATGAAAAGACATCAAACACTGGGTGTACTGTAGGCATAATAGAAGACTGGCACAGATTCAGGCCAGGTGGGCCGTATTCAATTACAGTTGCCTTTTGCACCCCTCCTGGAATCAACGTCTTAATGAGCCGACATTTGCAGGACTTAAGCATATGCTGCACTGTTAATAACAGTCTCCCGCTCGGCTTTTACAACGTAACACGAGGAAGGATGTGCTTCATTCGTTTCTTTATTTGCTTGTTTCTCGCTGTATAAACACAAGACGCTTTGATTTACTTTATCAGCTGGATGATGTAAGTGTTTACCTCCTACGTTCAAGCGAAATCCCATTAAGGAACAACATTCCATGTCCAAACGTAGCTAAAGCAATCCATACCTATAAACAATGGCGAGGGGATAGAGTGGACGCAGTGTTTCCGAAAGGGGGGGGAAACGAAGGGTTTGGTTGCATGCATACAATCTGGTTGGGAAACAAAGTTAGTGGTCCCCTCTTCTTTTTCTTCTTCCTCTCTCTCTCTCTCTCTCTGGAATGATGCGAGCCATATGCTTGGCCAGTTTGGTGGTTTTAGGCCCCATTCATCACTGTCCGGCAGCGGTGGTCATGTGATCGCCCCAGGTCCCCGAGCGGCGCCTGTTAAACATTTGATCCCTTTTGTTGTGTGCCGTACGGGAGAGAGAAGAGAGAAGAGAGAGGGCCCAGGTCTGAGTGGACAATAGCCCCAGAAAAGGAGAGTATACCTTTTCACTCTAGCGACTAGGGCGAGGGGTGGGGGTGTGGGGGGTTGGGTGCTCCTTTAAAACCCCAGCGAGGAGGGAGGGAGAAGGAGAGTGTCTGTGGGGTGGGGGGGCATAAATGAAAGAAGTCGGGGGACAGAAAGGAATAGGGGGTCACGAGGGGGGAGATCCACTGGGCTTATCGGACATCAAGGGATGCCTGTCTGTCCCAGAAAGGGACAAGAGACTCTTTACATGCATTGCATGCTAAATGGGGTTTGTCCGTATTCATGTCTCTCCATCCACTCCCCACCATCTCCGCTCTCCCCGCTCCACTCCCTCTCTGCTGCATCTCTCCTGTGTTTCTCTCTGGCTCTCTGGACTCTTCTTAGAGCCTCTCTTCTGCTTGCTTTGTTCACTCTGTCATTTCCACCGCATCTCTCTATTTGCCCTCGCTTTCTCGCTCCCCTCTCTCTCTCTCTCTTTCTCTGTCCGTCACTCTCGCTCTCTCTTCCTGCCTTTCATTCTCTAGCTCTCTCCTCTCTCTCTCTCTATCGCTCTCTCTTTCCATCCCCCTCCATCACCCCCTTCTCACCGATCTCTTGCATGAACTTGAATGTGAGTGTCAACCCTTTCCTGCCCTTTGATCAGACAGGAGCATTGTCTGACCCGGAGAGAAAGAATGAGAGAGAGAGGAGAGAGAGAGAGAGAGAGAGAGAGAGAGAGAGAGAGAGAGAGAGAGAGAGAGAGAGAAGGAGGGGGGCAGTCTGGTCGAGGCTGCTGATGGTCCTCCTGTGTGTCGGGGGGTAAAGTGAGCCGGGACTCTCCGTGCTCCTCTGACAGCAACACTGGGGGCTTTTGTGCAGGAGAAGGTAGTAGGCGCACACACCACACAACCCCCCCCCCCACACACACACACACACACACACACACACACACACAACCTAACACACACACACACACACACGCTGCCGCCTGTCCACACCAACGTCTGTCAAACCCAGACAGAAGCCAATAGTCAACCCTCCCACGGACTCGAGTCAAATTCTAAACTTGTGAAAAAAAGAGAGAGAGAGAGAGAGCACGAGTGAAAAAAAACACACAGAGAGGGAGTGAAAGGCTCAAGATCATAAGAGGTGATAAGAGCTCTCCCACTCCTCTGTTTTGGTGACAAAAGGCCCAGCCATATCTCATTCCCATACTCGAAAAGTATGCCGATCCACAGAGTCACACAACAGTGGCACTATCTCATCGAGGCCAATTAATTTAATGAATGGAGGTTTTTGATGTGTTCTGATAGAATTCCACCCATTTTTTTAGGACAACAAAAGCCTAATTATTATTTTTTTCCCCTCACAGTGCATTGTGACAGCCAAGGAACCGGTTAGTGCTATTGAGAAATTGACATTTCTAACCCAGCATGGATTTTTTCTTTTCTCTCTCTCTCTCTCTCTCTCTCTCTCTCTCTCTCTCTCTCTCTCTCTCTCTCTCTCTGTGAGAAAAAGTGTGTGTATATGTGTGTCAACAGCTCCATTAAAAAAGGCTGTTTGCATCAGATTAACATCAGAGTGCAACAAAGAAATTCAAATATAATTTTTTTGAGAGTGTGCCCGACATTGAAATTGTTTAGACACAAAGCCAACAGATCAGCCTAAAGCCACCCAAAACAGAAATCCATTTTACAACTAGCACAGCTTTATTTCTCTTCCTGCCCAGGGGACGTGGGGATGATGTTTGTGTGTGTGTGTGTGTGTGTATGTACGTATGTGTGTGTGTGTGTGTGTGTGTATGTGTGTGTGTGTGTGTGTGTGTGTGTGTGTGTGTGTGTGTGTGTGTGTGTGTGTGTGTGTGTGTGTGTGTGTGTTGGTGGGGGGCACTTGATATCCAAATTAATCTTGGCTTAAATCAGCTGCATTTCCTAAGCCTGGCACATGAGGAGTGGCAAAAGTAGTGTGCCGCTTCAGATGCATATAAATGGATGGCTGCCCTGCACCAGTGGGCCTAATGGACTGGAATAAAGGCCAATATTGACTTGACCAGTGGGGATTGAATGCTCCAGTCAAAGACCACCAATGGGTTTCCCCCTAAAACACTTCCATCTGCTTTAAGTCAAACGCTACTGTTCTGGAGTCAGTGACTCAGTCCAACACTGAGACGAGTCTTTTGTCTGGGTGGCTGCAGTGTGGCAGCTCTGATGCCTAGTGAGATGGGAAAGACATGTACTGAAGATGTACTCAAGCAAGAGACAGCGAGAAAGACCCTGCTGTTTCTCAGGTAGCGGGTGACTTCCTCTTGACCTCAAAGGTCAAAGTTGAGTGTAGCGTGGGCCCTCCCAGGTGGGCAGATTGGGTTGGGCCGGTGCCTCTCATTACGGACTATTGTTCTGGACTTGTCTGTGTTCAAGCTGCCAGAGGCCAGCTGTCTGTCTGCTCTTACCACTCCTTTGTGAGCTTGGAGAATTGCTGTAATTGCACAGAAACCCAATACTTAAACCTGCAGTGACTTGTGAACAAAATGCCAGTGCTCTCTCTCTCTCTCTCTCTCTCTCTCTCTCGGTCAGCCTTCCTTAATGGCATAATGGTTTTTATGGAAGGGTTAACCATGGATAGGAGTAAACAAGGAAAACTCACAGCAACTTTCATTTCTGGCCACAGACATCATCAAGGTAATGAACCATAAGAATGAATCCCTCTCATTCCACACCCGTAATTAAAGCACAACATTTGGCCTCACAAAACACAACCTGTTTACTGCAAGACTGTTCATTACTCTTGTCATGTTTTGTGTATGTGTGTGTGTGTGTGAGAGAGAGAGAGAGAGAGAGAGAGAGAGAGAGAGAGAGAGAGAGAGAGAGAGGGTGTGTGTGTGTGTGTGTGTGTGTGTGTGTGTGTGTGTGTGTGTGTGTGTATCAGTCCAAACCATTATTCAATGGAGGCTAACATTTTGCATGGATAGAATCACCCCCATAATCCTCAACACTTTTTGAGAATTTCCAGCACAGTCTGATCTTACAAAGGATGACAATGCCTTGTGTGAAATGAAGTAGTAAATTCAATGGATACAATTACAAGGCTTGTAATTTCCCTTAATAATACAAAGATTACATTTCAACTCTTTAAAAGTACAAAAGTGAAACTCCAAAAGCAGAAAGTGAGAGGGAGATAAAACGGAAGACATAAAGACGAACAAATGACAGTGGGAAAGAAAATTATGCAGAGCGTATTGTGAAATATAAATGCTGAATATTATTCCGTTTTTGGAGTCGCCGACGCCTTTTCCATAGAAATGAGCATAATCATTTAATAATGAGAGTTATGCCGCTCTTTGACTCTGCTTCCTTTTGTGTGTCAGTTGCTGAGGGATATGGTCAGCACATCTTGTTATCTTGGCCATCTGTCTTGCTTTGTAATCCACGGCCTATGCGCCCTCTTCCTCTCTCAATCTGCCGCCACTGTTTTGCTCACCGTTTAAGGATCAGAGCCTCTCCATCCGCACAAATAAGCCAGAGGAAGGAGAGAGAGAGAGAGAGAGAGAGAGAGAGAGAGAGAGAGAGAGAGAGAGAGAGAGAAATAAAAGATGCAAAGCGCTAAAGAGCGGTACGGGAGATTAACCTAGATTGAAAAGCCTGCAAAAGTTTAATCTGTGCCCTACACACACACACACATACATACACACACACACAGACATACACACACACACACACACACACACACACATACAGACATACACACACACACACACACACACACACACACACGCCACACACACAGAGACACCTAACACACACACACACAAATAACTTGATTCATGTAGCACTGTTTTACTTTCAGTGTTATATTTCCACACAATCCTTTCTATACAATAGAAATGAATTGGCATTTGTATGATGGTCAGACTCTCTCTCAGACGGGCCAGTTCTTCCCCTGGCTGCGCTCCTCTGGGGTGGCTTTCGCGTGGCGCCTATCTATCGAGGGACTATTGAATAGGCAGCTATCTTGAATTAATCTTGGCAACATGGTTAGGGTCAGCGGGGGTGGGGGGGAGTGGGTCAGACGAGATCACGGAAGTCCCGGCGTGCGTGGCCAGCTGATTGTTAATCGGCTCCCACAATGGAGTCATTCAGAGGGCAAGAAGAGATGGTTGTGAAACGCACACACACACACACGCACACACACACACAAACACAAACACAAACACACACACACACACACACACACACACACACACACACACACATGCTGTGAGAACAGCATGGATGCCAAAAATGTCAAAATGGTTTCCATCTCGAAAATCGAGCAAAAGAAAGCCACCTATTGGAAGCAAGCGTGCACAAGCAGAACTGCTGCAGTGCGTCTGACGCCTTTGGGGCTTGAAAACTTCACTGAAATTGTGCCAGTTTTTTGCCAGGGTGGGGAGGTGGCATCGCTGTGTGCAAAGGCATCTCATCTTCTCACCCGCCACCCCCAACACCACCAACCCCCACCCCACCCCACCCGACTCTACCCCACCCCACCCCAGCCCCGATTCCTCATCCTCTTCCTGCTAGACAACAAAAGCTAAGTGGGTCAGCATTCCATTTCAAACGCCTTGCTGGATTCCAACCAAGAGCACACACACAGCACCAAGAGGCACGAGTGAAGTTTTGCCAGCCAGTGACAGTGGAGGCTTCGCTGCAAGCACTGACAAGTTGACACTGGAGGTTATGCTGAAGGCCCCGTGTTGTTAAGTGTGAGATGTACATCACACCACTAATGGCCGTACGTAAGGTAAACACAGCGACAACACAACGATGCCTTCCAGCCGTGGGTCAAACAATTAGCAGAAGGCTGCTCAGCTGTCTGTCTCTGCCTGGTGAGATCATATTGCAACATCGGGACTTGCATATGGAGCCATGTATGGCAAGATGGGAGAGTTGGCAGCTCATAGCTTTTTCTTCATATCACATGCACATGCTAAACTGTTGGCATATGCATATTTCATGAAAGCATGTTGTGCAGTGGGAAATGTTCCTATAGCTGACCTACCTGGTGAAAGAGGGTGAAAAGGGAGATTTGGAGTTATCATTTCATGTCTATTTAATTGTTTAGAACAAAAGCACTGAGCGTAATTGGACAAAAGTCTAACCCCCCCAAAAAAACCTGATTCTCAGCGGAGTCGGCAAGACTGCACTGAATGGTTCTGATTTACTTTTCACGTTTTGTGTCTGTCGAGCGCTAACAAAAGCATCAGAGCTTTTAGATGGCTGTTTTATCATCAACTAGGCTTGTTTGTGACAACAAAGTCAAAAAACACAGTGGGATATCTCAGCTTCACAGACACCAGTTCCCGAACCCCCCCCCCCCCTCCCCCTACAAAACAAACACTGTCATTTCAGAAGAATTCAACTCATTCCTGAATGTCTATGAAGCAGAGGGAATAGGACTGTCTCAGGTGCCTGTCTCTCTCTCTCCCTCAACTGCTCACCCCCTCTCCTCTCCTCTCCTCTCCTCCCATATTTACCTCTTAGCGGCTTCATGGGGGGTTTGCTTTGGAACAAATGAGAAGCGAGGGGCCTGGACCATAGTGATATTCCACAACCTAATCTGCTTGCCTTTAATTTTCCCCCCGCACTGGAAATCTGCTTAGAAACGCTGTGTTCTGAAAGGGGGGAGCAAGAGAGAGAGAGAGAGAGAGAGAGAGAGAGAGAGAGAGAGAGAGAGAGAGAGAGAGAGAGAGAGACTCAATCGTAAGAAGCATAACCAGAGCAAAAAAGGGATAACATTTGCAAGGGGAATCATCACAGGACCTGCATGAATTAGCAAATGGCAGTTCCGTTAGCGCACACACTCTAACAGAAAGCACACTCGGAACCCTACTAATAATAAACACCATTAGAGCCCTCTTGACTTATTATGATTTTTTTTTTTTCAATTTGGGAACAAGCCTTATTGGTTGATAATAGCACCCAAGAGATGCTCTGGCTACTGCTTTGAAGCCCACTCCCCCACCCCAGCCTAACCCCACACATGCTATTCTGCATATCAAGAGCCAGCTGCAGGCCTTGTGTTAACTGATCTGGGGTCAGATGCCGGCTGGACCACAGCCGAGTGTACTCTCAGTGCCATGTTGGTGTAGCCGATGGTGGACATCTTCAGTACAGGAGTGTTTGACTTCCACTGACGCATGAGGTTGGAACTCACTGCAGATGCCATGGCCATTAAACTAACGAATGCATTAATTGAAGGAGAAAAAACTGGAGAGGGTTTCAGCATGGCAAAACAGGGCCTTGTCAACAAAATAATGAGCTTCTTAACCCCTGCAAGTGTGTTTTTCTTTTCAAAACAGAAGCCAAATAAATTGAAAGACACCATGATGGCAGGCAGATGAAAAGGCTGAGCTTAATAATCAGATATTTGTGAAGATGCACTCAAGCTGATAAGCTGTATCCCCAAATGCCATTTTTTTTGTTTGTTTTTTATTATTATTTTGTATGATGGTGTTCCTTCGAGGTTACATGTGCATTCACAATATCAGGATTGCAGTTGATGAACTGAAAAAATGTTGCTTCATTTAGTAATTTGCATCAGAATAACTAAGCAACTAAAGAAAGAAAACACAATATGCAGTGCCTTGTTTTTATACCTCAATTATACAGTTTAGATAGTATTCAGCTAAAGCAGCCACATTCATTTGACAATCCTTCCTCTTCCTTTCCAATTGTTAAAAATTGAAAAATGTGTGGAAACTTAAAGCCTAAAACGACTTAAATAAACATAGTTAGCATTTAAGTAAACTTAACTCGTCTCTTTCAAGCAATGCTAGGCTGTACAACAGAGAAAGTAAAGCTTACTTTAAAAAAAAAAAATGGTGGAAAATCATTGCTTCAAATAAGCAAACATAACTAGTCCAATATATATTATGGAAAATATAACTTGAAAGAGACTAGTTATGTCTACTTAATTCAATTGTAACAACAAGATTCCAATTTGTTTAGTAAGCTTTATCTGACAGAGGCAAGTAACGTATACTTACTGTAATTCATTGGAGCAGAATGAATTCTTGGAACATTACATTTTACACATTTTTTCAATTAAACTGGACTTTTTATAGAATGTACTGTACATGTATTGCCAATAGGCCTACTAATTGGCAGTCAGCATAGTCAGGAAGGTTAACAATATTTCTAATTTGGTACATATTTGCGCTGCTATATCATAGTGGAAATTTATCAATTAACTCATTTCTTTTCACTCAAGTTGTTTCTCCGTGGTTTTCCTGCAAGGATCATGTGATCGAGTCATCGGGTCACTGGCACATGACATGACCAGCCCATTCTTTGGTTGCGGAACTTTTTGTCCAAATGTGTCGGCTTTGCTCCCGTTTTCAGATGAATCTGAGGCAGACATCAATGGTGGCAGGATACATATGGAATTCGGTTTCATTTGAAATCAGCCTCTGCCAGACTGTACTGCAATATCTCAGCACTCCCATGGGTCAAAAACTCAAAACATGCTAAATAGCACTAATGTTTTGCTTGATCCCTGAGCAACACACATGTTTTATTAGCCTATGAGCATTGAATTGAGATAAAAAAAAAAGCTTCTACATTATGAGCACAAGCAAATAAGCATATGCAGTGGAATTACCCGACATTGCCATCCTATTACGTTATCTCAACACCTTTCCCTCCCGAGCATGAACCTTCCCGTGTAAGTGTGGGAGGCCCGCCTGGAAGTGTGTGTGTGTGTGTGTGTGTGTGTGTGTGTGTGTGTGTGTGTGTGTGTGTGTGTGTGTGTGTGTGTGTGTGTGTATGTGAGCAAGAGGGGCAATCGGGCACTATAATTCTGACACCTCTCCATGCGTGCGTCAGCACTTCTCTGCCCCAGTGGGTTTGCTCGACATGATGCACACCTTTGAGCAGCTAGGCACTCCTTGCTTCCGGGATGTTCTGTGCTTTTCATTATTTTGAATTATTAACTACCAAAAAAGACAGGCTAGGCTTTTCCTTTATAATACAGCACATCTTTTGTCCTTTTTGACAAGGCTTTAATGTTTAATGGCAATAGCTGAAAAATACATGAAGGCATAAAAACATCCTTACAATTGTAGTTTGTTTTGATAACCTATTTAAAAATTGGGATTATGTTCAAAGCACACTGAATTCAGAAAAAGTCCAGGTATTGCTGTAATTATAACCATAGAGGGGAAAAAGAGGAATATATCACTAATTCCATTTCATTTTGCACATCAAAGTACTCATACAGCAGTGTGTTAATATTTATTATACTAATCTAATGTGATGATTTAGAAAGCTTGTGTCAAAATTATATCTTAAATCCTTTCTCTCACACACACACACACACACACACACACACACACACACACACACACACACACACACACACACACACAATCAAACACAAAGAGCTGGTAATGCTATGAAATCTAATTCCATGTGAATGAAGTAGGACGTGAACATACATCTGAGCACACTGCATCTATACACTGCTCTTACCTATGATAGCATCTGCTTAGGATGAAACACTGACCTGAATATGAATGTGTTTAATTGTATTTACATGTGTGGTTAACCAGGCACTCATGCATAAATTAACCCCTACCCCACACACACACACACACACACACACACACACACACACACACACACACACACACACACACACACACACACACACAACAG
Organism: Sardinella longiceps; assembly: GCA_027497455.2. NCBI lineage: Eukaryota > Metazoa > Chordata > Actinopteri > Clupeiformes > Clupeidae > Sardinella > Sardinella longiceps. Next base: position 16,979,418 of record JAODXP020000031.1, read on the forward strand.
AGTTCATGCTCATTATTGTGCAATATGTATATAGGAAGACATTCCCTGGATCTTTTATCATGCTTAAGCGGTCCTGATGTGTGTTGTTAAACACTCTGACCTGGGATATGGGCACCCTGGTGTGATGTTGGCTTATTGCAACAGATTGCATGAAGGATCCCCACCTGGTGCAAGAGCCAGTGGAACGAGCAAGAGCACAGTAAGTGGCCGGCAAGCGCCTCAAACCGGTCCTTACTGCGATTGCAGTCGTGGATGAAGAGACTGAGGAGGAGGAGGAGGAGAAGGAAGAGGAGGAGAGACGTCACTCTAGGGTTGCCAGAGACCAAGGCGAGTGGCATAATAGGTTGAGAGCTTCGCTCCGAGCTCACATTTACGGCAGCGCGTGAAGGTTATATGGCGTCAAACACCACGTCTGATTCTAACTCTGTTCCCTTGGGGAGTGAGCATGACTTCTTTGTAAGCCCTGTCCTTGATGATGTTTTTCCTCTTCCTTTAAATAGATACACTCTCTACACAGTCTATGACAGCTAGTGCAAAATAGAAAAATTGCAGATCTGTATCTTCAAAATCTGTTCTTTTTAAAAATCTATGTATGCTGTGTGCAGTATACACATACAGTGTTTTATTCCAACTGTAATTTGTAATAAGAGTTATATATCAGTGGGTGGTGAAATCTATAAAAAGCTATCCAAATGAGTTTGCTGGTACCACACAATGTGCTTTGCCTTGCAAAATCGCTGGCTTATATGCACTTCTTATCTAGCCAATGCAAACTCCAGAGGGACAAAAACCCAAGAAAACATACACAGGTGACATAATGCATTAAGGTTTGTAAGAGCATTGCCCTGTGGTCTTTAGGCAAAGTTTCAAGATTGCACTCCGGCTAACAGGGGGTTGGGGTGACAAGGGCCCAGGGTAATGTCATCTTCTTCATAGAGAAAGGCTTGAGAACTCACTCTTTTGTGCAATCCTGGCAAAATTACACTGACCTATCCCTCTGTCCTTATTCTGGAAAGAGGAGAGAGACAGAGAGAGAGAGAGAGAGAGAGAGAGAGAGAGAGAGAGAGAGAGAGAGAGAATAATAGGAATTCTCGCCACTATTGCCCATTACTTACATAGATGTTATGCTGTACGTTATTAGCCATTAAATGAGATGCAGCCCCCACTGTGATGCCATCAAAAGCAAAAACAAACAAATTAAGCATTAAATATGAAGCGAGGAGACAGCGTACAAATTAATATGTCCCTTTATCGCCTACGTCAAAAGCACTGACTGCATACTATTTGTTTGTTTGCCTCTGTGTGTTTGTGTGTCTGCATCTGTGTGTCGCTATGTGTGGGTGAGTATACACATCCACCTATCCACACACACTCACACAAACACACACACAAACGCACACACTGTTGGAACCATTCATTTTTAATCCCAATTATGACTAAAAAATGTGTGTTTGTTTCCTCCCTTTATCTCGGGCCCATGCTCTGGTTGTGCAGTCATACGAAGCCAGGAGCGCGGCTGGTGCAGTCCCGGGGACAGGCTGCCGGTGAAGTGAGTGTTGTCACCATGCATTATGGCACCCTGCACACTGATGATGATGATGACTCAGAAGGGTAAAGCAGCCAGTCAGGTAGGCAGGTAGTGAACCACAGGAGAGCTGCCTGAGAGAGCTACAGTATGCCATATACAGAGGTGCAAAGGTGGGTCAGTATATGCTAGGCTAGCACTCTTTCACATACAGTAGTATGCCATACACATCATACATCATGCATGGTGGAAACATTATAGTACTGGGGTTATATGATGCAAAGATCATGATCTTTTTTACATTTACTGTATCATGTATGGTATCATTTAAGAATTAACAGTAACACAACACATTTCAGATTGTTAATGGTAATAAGTTGGTAAAACCTTTGGTCTATGCTTCAGCTTTGTACAAGAGTCTGGCATTTCACCACTGACGAATGATTACAAGCTGGAGTTGTGAACTGTAGAAGTTTGAAACCAATCGCTAACGTTATGCACCAGCTTGGTCGTGAAGTAAGCTATGCTACAACTTTCTCACAACTCCCAATCTATATATTATGGAATTGATCTCTCCAAGCGATGCCAATGGCCGGAATGCCAGATGCAGTCGTGGAGGGAAATGTTTACTGAGTGGAGAGGAAGGCAAAGCCAGGCTAGTAAAACCATGGTAGCCTAACACCAGCGCATGCTGCAGAATGATAACTGAAAATTTACTGAAACATTTTTGTTATTTCTACAATAACCCACATTTGTAGGGGTAATATTGTAAGTCATTAACAAAATGCTAATAACAATGTATTACTTTTCTATTCATGGTGAGACTTAAGGTCTAATAATGAAATGTTTGTGTCATATTCATTTGTAATTAAATTCTAGTGCTAATTAGCATCATTAGCTAATTGTGAGAGTGTGTTGGATTCCCAAAAGGCCAGTCCATTTTTTACTTCTCCACTTTTAGGCAGGTTTGGAAAGGAATAACAATGATTTTGACAATAATTTCACATTATCTTAAAGGTACCTACATGTGAGTTTGAGAATGCTGCCTCGCTTTGAATTAGATCAGTTATGTTCTTCCATCTGAAGCAGTTTTCCCCTCCTGAATGAGTTGGTTCAGCCCACCATCTTTTCTGGAGCGGTAATAGGCTACTGTTGCTTCCCAATACTAGCCTACAGTATGTGCATGGTGATTCATATCTATTCATTTAAATTGCTCACAAACATCACGCTGACATCATCCGGATATCATGTGAAACCGTGTAATTTGAGCTTCCAATCATGCCAGTCACACGTTGCAGTGAAAAACAGTTCACAATGGTTCACCTTGAATATAACTTACAATCTGCATCTCCAGCCTTCACATAGCCTTTCATCTTGGCGCAACTGCTGCTCACAAACTCTTTGACCATAAGGACAATGACCTAAGGATTTATGAAATATATTCTGTATTGTATGAATCATAAATGTATTTTAATATTAATACTATAAGGGAACGTTTGGTTATTCATTTTTATATTTTCATTACAGTAAACAACATCCAATAATATTTAATGCAAAGTCATGTTTGGAGTAGCCAGCGCCATATATTAAAGAGGCAAAATAACATATTATATATTTTACAGCTCTGATTTCATGGGATTTATGAAAAATACAGACCGAACCGGCACAGACCGAACGTGAACGCAGAGGCGAACAGGCACTTTACACTGAATCAATGGGACCTGACTGTTGGAAACAGAAAGTAAGATCTGAGGTTACATTGACTCAATGTTATGTGTTTCACGTTCGCGTTGGGTCTATGCTGTTTGAAATTCTTTCATTTCATGCGAAATATATTGCTGTTAGAAGGCTCGTGCAGCAGGACTATGCTTAAACTTGCTCCGGTATATTGCTTTAACCATTTTCTGCAGCCTTTTTTTGTTAGCAGTTTCCAGATTCCCACTTAATGCCTTACACAGTATCTTATGCATAAAGATGTCATTGTAAATTACAAGTGATTCAGTGGTATACCAGTATTAATAAATTGTCCACTAATCACACCATCTTTAAATTAGTGCATGGGATTCAACTTGACTAATATAAATTGAATTCAGGGAATGTTCTCGATGAAATAAAGACACGTCCTCTTTCATGCTCTAAGTAAGCCTAAGTTGAACAATAGCCATCAGTTTATTTCTGCTGATACATAGGATATTTATTTTACTTCTGTAAGAAATACAAAAAACAAGCAAAATGTTACCTCTATGAAACACAGAATTGTACAATTTCCATAAAAATTCCAACATCTGTAACAACCACAAGCAACAATCTCAAAACAGCAGGGAATCCCTGCCAGGGATATGAGTTCCAATGTGTTGCAGGGCTCCTTTAATCTTTTGCTATATGTTGGTGGATGGTGAGGCCAGGAGTGGGATTGTTAAACCCAAAAGCTAACACAATAAAGTAAGGCCATGAAAAAAGCAAACATAAAAAAAATATATCAATGTTTAATGAACTGCCCCTCGTTCAGACAGCCACGATTCAGAATTGTAACCCCTAAATGACTCCAAGCAGAGGCTAAGAGAAGTAAACAATCCTGTGAGAGATTCTGAAAATAAAGAGTTTGAGGACTTGACAACAATCACACAACAGTCAGGCAAAGAACAACATACCAAACAGTCAAAAATATTCAGAACACAGATCCAGCAAAAACAGTCTGTCAGAACGAAGGAAAACATGGATTCTAGTGTAAATCTGTGCATTAAAGACAATCCAGCAACAAGTGCACCTCTTGACAGCTTTAAATACGGTGACAGACAGAAGACACTGCACAGGTGTGTTGGGGTTAGGCTTAGCCACTGTAAGACAAACAGGAAGACCAGAGTTGAAACCACACTCAGGCTCAGGGGCGCCGCTAGGGGGGAAAAAGTTAGGATGATTCTAAGGGCCTGGAACTGACAGGGGGGCCCAGAGAAAAATTGAATGTTAAAATCACTATTTGAGGGGTACAAAACTATTTTTTGTCATAGGGCCCAACATTTCTAGCAGCGCCCCTGCTCAGGCTAGACATTACAAACATGAGAGACATACTGTACAAAATCACTACATAACTAACAACAACAACAACAAAAAAAGAGAAAACACAGTAAGATTTTGCTTTTGCTATTTCGTTAGAGGATAAATCTGTTAACAGACTGGGTACATGGCTTTAGTAATTTGATGTGCACTGTGACTCATCTCAGGCTGTCGCACCAAATGAAACGTACGTACAGTACCCCTGTTTCTATCCTACACCTGCACCTGCCCCGAGAAGGTGAGGCGAATGTCATCAGACACAGGATTCACTGAAAATGATGTCATCTATCAATGTACCATGGCTCCAAAAGGCTTCGCCAAGGGAATGTGCATTCCAGTTTGGCCAAGTGGATGAGCTCATCATTAATAATTGATGGCAATAAAGATATACAAACAGTGGTGCAGCTGATAAATGACCGTAGCATTGTGCTAACAATACCAAGGTCATGAGTTTATTCCGCAGAGAACACACTGATAATGTGTACCCTACATGTACTAAAAGAGGCTTTGGGGTAAAGGTGTAAGATAGATGAAAATATATGAAGTGGATAGTTCCTGTCAGACAAACAGGCAGTGTTCCGACATTCTAAACCACACATCTAAAATTGCTGAAAAAAAAATCCCTTGTCAATCCCTAGTATTCTCAAAAAAATCTAATTAATTCAATTTAATTAAGTTGCATTAAGGCTCAGATTTACCCTAGACTGGCAGACAAAAATAATTAAAGGCTTTCAAGATGTGGTTGAGACTAGGCATTTCTGGGAATGACTGTGTCGTGTCCATGTTTTGTGTTTTGTATGCAGAGCTATGCTGGAACAGCCTTATTGGTAATAATGCCGAAGCGTAGAAAAGTCTGATTAAGGTGGGTTATTAGCTATTCTGTTGATCAGCCTGTGCTCTTTAGATGCATGTCCAGCTCCTTTTATATATTTGGTCCAGCACAGCCATGCTTTTGCTCCAAATGCCACAGGGTGGTTTAATGTAAAAGTTTGCCTTATGTAAACCAACTTTTCTCCATGCATAACTTACACTGAGGACAAGATTAGCATTACCCAAGTAGGGCTACTGAAAACAACATAAAACAGTCTTTGATCTCAGATGAATAAAATTTTGTTCAGTGACATTCCTGCCCCTGCAGAGCATCCCTTTCGCTTCCTAGCCAGCTTACAGCTTTCCCATGTGTATTGGTGCGGAGTATAATAATAATGCTTGCCTCATAAAACTTCCATTTATTTTGCCAAAGAAATAGGACACCTTTGAGAAATGCATACATGACATGTACCTCAAACCTCTGAGGACTCAAGTCTGGTGGTTACCATTGCTAATACCTGTCATGTTGAGATGAAATACACCACCGGACAGAATACAGAAGCTCTGAAAGGCTACTTGGAATTGCATTGTTGCCTTTAGGCGATACATTTGCGTCTCCTTTTCCACTGCGGATTGACGCATCAGACTGTGCCTCTGCACTGTAGTATTGTCTGGCCTGGTGGGAGTTGGTGTCAGTCTGAAAGACATTCGTGGCATTGGTGTATTGTTGTTGTACGGCCGAGTCATCTGTGTGGGTGGCCCTGGGAGGGAATGGTCTTTTGTAATAATGGCACTGGAGGTCCTCGCTTACGCAGTCTGTGATAAAATTAAAAGCCCTTAGAAACACACTAACACAACATCTCAATATACTCTTACTTATTTGATGTTGAAATTGGGGTTAAGGTTTGTAAGTACATTTCACTCATTCTCTCTAAAAATAAACACCTCGGGTTACTGCAAAACATTCAACACTAAGAGCATGTCATTCCATTTCTTTACTTTACTTGAGGTGTGTTCACTCACAGGGTAGTCTGCCATTTAGCCCCACATGGTACAGCTACAGCAGAAAGATTTTCTTTGCTTTTCTCCCTGAGCTATGGCAAATCTGAGACCTTCAGAATCTTGCTGTTTGCTGTTTGCGAGCACCTGACTCCAGCAGTTTGAGAGTGAATGCACACTGGGTCTCCCCTCTGGATAGATGGATGTTTGCTGAAATGCACTTTTATGATCAAAGTTGCACGCAACCCATAGCTCACCATCTCAACCAATAGCAACCCCCCACCCAACTATAGGCGACAATATATAGCTTTAAGTTTCCTTGATCTCTCTCTTTTTTTCTTTTCTTTTTTATAGTTTGCTAGAATCTTCCACACATGTCAAGAGAAAATGTATTTGTGACGTCATTCACAGCATGACCTTGTGTGCTTTCTTTCCAGCCTATACATCACAGTTTGTCTTCATCATCCCCAGCAAACAAGCTGGATTCTACAGAGACGTTCAGAAGAAAGATGGCATAGGGGTCCATTGTTTGGATATGTCTTTTGTTTGTGTAAGCTGAAGTGAATGAAACGAGTAGGACAGGTCATATGTGTTGGGTCATAGCACCAATATCTGATCTGGTTTACCTAAGATGCCATTTTTGGGGAGATGGAAGTAATTGTGTTCTTTTCTTTAGATTGCATTATGACTTTATGCTTCCCTGCAATGTGATTGTTTGCAAGGTATTTTGAACTACAGGGATATTGAGCGAAGTAGAGGTATATAAAACAGATGAAATGGATCAATGAGGTAATGGATCAAAGATGAATCACCACAATAATAATCACACAAATCAAAATTTCAGCATGAGCGGTTAAATATTGAGGTGAACTATACAGAAGGATTCACACAAAGATGTAAAAATCACATCTCCACACTAGACAATGCATTTATTTATTTGCACTCAACTAACATATTCCATGTGAGAAGATTGTGTGAGAGAATGTTGGTGTTTGTATAGTTTTGGCTAATTGATTCTATTACATCCATATATATACACTACAGTATGTCTGCTATACTACACAGTCAAATAACGCTGAAGGAAGTTCAAAGCAAAACCTCTCTGCCACACAAAGCGAAATGTCCCAATTCAGACTTTGAGCGGGGAGAGGAGAGAAAAAAAACAAGACGCTAATTAACAGAACTGAAAAAAAAAAAAAAAACCCGGAATACTCATGTGGCTTTTAATCCGTACCAAAAACCCCTCTCCCCCAAGTTCTTCTCTAGCTGAGAGTATTGCAGTATAATCACTTCAGAGCCCGCAGTGCAAGAGGAGCACAAGAGGTGCCTAAATCACAGGCAGCCTCTAACCCAAACAATTCCAACTGTACTCTTCTCAGCTAAACACTCCAATCATTACACAACCCTTGTCACTACCCTGACAGGGAACCCAACGAAAAATGTTATTGTTGGAGCAGCCTCTTAGGGGGAAGGCAGTTGGAATTCTGACAAAAAAAGAGAGAGAATAGGGAAAAAAGAAAAGAAGAGAACAGAGCACATTGGTAAACAACAACAGCTTGAAGGCGCGTAGTTATAGGAGAAGCCTGAAAGAAGGCAAGGCTGACACAGATGGCAGAGCTATGGCAGTGGTCGACATTCTAATGCCAACTGATGGATGTGGGAGCGGGCACAGCACAGGAGCGTCTGCAGCAAGGGTGGGAAGAGGAAGAAAAGAAAAGGAGAGTCGTCTCAGAAGTTAAGCCGGGTGTTTTTTTCCCCATCCCTTTTTTTCTGCTATGTTTTTTTTTTTCTTTTTAAAGGGGATGCTTCCTGGAGATACTGATGGGAGAGAGGGAGAGAGAACAGGGGGAGGTAGTTTCTTCTTGAGAGGGAGTGATGCTGAGGAGAGTGTGTGTGTGTGTGTGTGTGTATGTGTGTGTGTGTGTGTGTGTGTGTGTGTGTGAGAGAGAGAGAGAGAGAGAGAGAGAGAGAGAGAGAGAGAGAGAGAGAGAGAGGTAGCTTCCTTCTTGAGAGGGACTGCCGGACCATCTGGCAGAGACTTCTGACTTCAGCGTCACCCCCCTGAGGGCCTTGTGTGTGTTGTTGGGGGGGGGGGGGGGGGCAGCATCAAACAACATTTCACAAATTTCAAATGTGTTTGTGAAAAAGCTCCTCAAATGCCTTCCTCTGGGACAAGTCTTTCACATCGTGCAGCATGCTGCTCAGCCACACTTTTTTATTAGTATTATTATATCATATTTTTAACACAGTGGTTCAAGTTATTTAAGAAACAGCAAAGAGTCCATACAGATGTGCTGTATCTTTGGAAGTTAAAGGAGAGTACTGGAGTGAATTCAAACATAGCCCTGTTGAGAGCTTGCTAAATGCGCTAATTAGGTAATACGGAGCACAGATTGAACGCAAACACAGAAGCGAACAGGCACTTTACACTGAATCAATGGGACCTGACTGTTGGAAACCGAAAGTAAGATCTGAGGTTACATTGACTCAATGTAAAGTGTTTCGCGTTCGTGTTAGGTCTGTGCTGTTCGAAAATCTTTCATTTCATGCAAAATATATTGCTGTTAGAAGGCTCTATTGCTTTAATGAAGTTAACCATGTGTTGGTCTACTGCTCTGAGATTCAAGTAAGTTCCATCGCCCCCTCACAGCAGGGCTCCAGAATAATGAAGGTGAGTGAGGAAGCTTCCTGTCTCATTTAAAGATGACCTTTCCAACCAGTGCTATGTCACTTTGTTACTGCGCTGCAAAAGCACCAATTTAATGGAGATTTCCCACCAAAAACCAGCTATTAGTGGCTGTCTGTTCTTTGTCAGTCACCTTTTCACAGCTAATGCAATTAACCACAAAATTAAGTACGTTTAGTGCCCAGTGAGAACCCCCTTTGATATTATGACAACACCCCACAGAATGCCTGCTGATAGAAATCAGAGTGAAAGTCAAGAGGACATATGTGGTCATCAACTTTTTTAGATGTCCTCCTAACCTCTGAAGTCTAAGGTCACCCCTTTTTGCACCCCTAACCTTTTCCTTCTCATTGCTTTTCTTGTCTCCTTCATGTCTGAAAGACGTGGGTTGTCAGTGGAGTCATCAGACCTATCTCAGACAGACAGACAGACAGACAGACCCTGAGACAGGCAGACATCTCTACCATCATGGGGGCTAGAGATCTGCTAGAGATCCACACTCGAGCATATCTTACAGAGAGACAGAGAGAGGCTTGTACAGCACAGGGGAGCTCACCGCTGACTTTGAAATATTTAGGGCATAATGTCCACTACTGGGTCAAACACGTCGTTTGATTTATTCACAAAGGCGCCGCCTCCATGCTCACTTCCTTTGTGGAGAGAAGACAAAGGACATCACATCCCGATGTAACCTTGTGCTTGTGTCTCTGTCTCTTTTCACCATCTGCCTCGCCCTATCCACAGTATCTTTCACCCTCTGCCTATCCACAGCAGTTTTTACCCTCTGTCTATGCCTATCCACAGTATTTCACTTCCTTCCTGTGTGCCAATTTCAGCCTTATGGATTATACCATGTTTATGCTATAATGAACTTTGGCAACAGATTTACAGCAATGGACTGAGGTGTTTAATGTAGCAACCAGGTTGGAAGGAACTGACACATTCACCAGAACACAGTTTGGTGCTTCTATTTATGGCTCAAAGAGAGCAACCAGGCAATATGCCATGGCATTGGCCAACCAGAGGGGAAGTACTGAATAATTATAGTACGGAGTAGCAGATAGTGGCTAAACAGGAACGCTTTTTGGAATTTCTGCATGCCTCTGCCTCATGTTTTATTTATTTTAATTTTTTTAGAATAAGCTAAAACAGAGGGACCAGTAGTCTGTGTCAAATCCAACGCTTGAAATAATTCATATTGTATGTGTGATACTACTGAATTAAGTTGTTCATAGGCTACATTTGGTGAGGCAGCCCCATAACTATAATCCCAACCACCACCTCCGCACCCTACTACTCTAGAAGGTGTTTCACATCAAGTCTACTCATATAAAGCCATCTAAAGCTCTCACTTGTGTTTTGTGTCACCAGTAATAGGACAAGACACAGGAACAATGGAAATGTACTCTTGCGCATCATGCCCTGCAAGGACTCAGAACTTTCTAGTACTGTAATTCATCTCTCTTACATGATTTATTGCATTTTCAACCTACAACCTCCTGTATCATCATTTTCACACGGAATGGTGATGAAAAAAAAAACTACCTAAAAATAAAAGTGTGGTTTTAATAACTTTAATGTCTCTAGGTATACTTGTAATTTTTAGCTTGCTCTTTGTTTGACTATGGATAAGCAAATGTTTCGCTGTGTGATAAATAGCTCCACACAGGCTATATTATTGTTAGTAAGGGACCCCTAGTAAGGGACAGGAACAGTAATCAGATAGAATATCTCTGACACTGTATTCTTTTAGTTGCAGTTTAGTTTCTTCTGAATTTTTTGTTATATGATTTCCACAAGTTTTTGATGGCAAATAGAAAGAGTGTATGAAATTTGAGCAGGTTAGGCAAACGATTAGTTTCTTTTGAGCAGAGACAACGGTCATTGCCCTCATCAGTATGCTAACTCATTTCTGTAACACTGAGCACACAGTCATAAAGCTCAAACATAGGCTATCTGAAACCTATTAGAAACACTAGGAGCCTGAATGACCATCAGTAGACTGTTTTGTGGATGCGGATTGTGCCCGAGGCCCATGCTGTCAAGTGAAGCTGCAGAAAACTTTAGCTATTCACTCTACCTGCTTTCAATCTCAGCACCAAGCGAGCCAAAGTGTTAGCCACTCTCAGCGTTTCTCTGATGTTACCGTACGTGGTTGAAAAAGTCTCTCCCTGCTGCTGAGAACCTGCATGAGCCATCATTTTAGTTTTTTCTCTTTCTTTTGTTTTTTCTCTTTCTCTACCCCTTCCCTTCAGATTCACTCCACCACTCTGACAGGAAATGGCCCCTAAATTGTGTGTTCCTCTGCAACACTCCCACTGGGTGCTTGTCAGTGCTAATATGTTGGTAAAGTTTACTAGGTGGGCACAGACTAAAACACCTTTTTTTGTTGCACAAAAACCACAAAGGTCTAGACATGACCCCAGGTACTCTTCCCAATAGCACCAGAGAAATCTTGTGACTAGTTTTTATCTACCATGAAAATAGACAGGAGTCTTCAAAATAACATGTGATCTATCAAATCAAATCAAATTAAATTATTTGTCAGGACTCTCTACTCGATATCGAGTGACAGACTGTGCTTTGTTTTTGATTTTCTTAATCATGTTTATGCACGCATGATGCATGAATTGCCAAGCCCAATTTGATTTGTTAATAAAAAAGATATGTTGAGTTTCTGAACTGTGGTTCACTATTTTTAGTCTAACAGATAAATCTAGGGTTGATACGTTGAGATGAGAGTAACCTTTAAAATTAAAGCCACCAGCTCAAAATGACAATCAAGAACGGTTAATTAACACTTCTGTTCACAGGGTCAGCTGCAACAAAAGGAAGGCCCTGTGGTCTTGCTACGAGGAGTCACTTGTGTAATGGGTTTATTTCAAAGGTTACAAGGCCCCGTTAACATGGCTTAGCCTGATTCAAAAATAGACCAATGGAAAGGTTGAATGATTTTCTCCAGATCTCCTTGTATGCAGCACAATTTTTTAGTTTATCTATCTTTTTTTAAGGTTATACTAAAATAGTATGCTGATATCTAGCAAAACACGAGGGTGCATGTGTCTGTATCTCTTTGTGTAATAGAATAGTTTGACCTTTATGGTTAGACTGAAGGCAAATCACTGTGCACAGAACAAGAACACATTCCACTAGCATGTCTCTCACATTGCATGATTTGTTTGTTGCTAGTTCTCACACACAGCCCTACTGATATGCACAATCTCTGACAGGACAGACAATGATATTCATGTATATTGTTTGTGGTCACTTAATGCCTGCGGCTAAAAGACAAAAGAAGAAAGGAAAAGGAAAAAGAAAAAAAAAAATCCTACAAAAATTGCAAACATGCACAGTTGTCGTGTGCATCCCCCTGAAGTGTCCTTGCAATGTTTCGTCACCCCTGTGCCCAGCTTGTCAAAAGGGGTCAGGCAAAAAAAAAAAAAAAAAAAGTCAAAAAGTGGACCTCAGCTTTAAGTCTGATTTGCCATGTCACTTAGATCTCCAGTCACGCTCCGCCACTGGCCAAGGCTGACCTTAGAGCTGTGATCTTGTGTCACCGAGTCTGGGGCATCACAGCATGGCCGACTGGTCAGACATGCCACAGAGAACAGGGGGATAACACGGATATTATTACAAGAAAGGATTTTGAGGCTCGAATTCACTACGCTGTTGAGTTTCGCTCCCAGGCGAAGTCTAGATGTCAAACTGGACAAGTCTCAGGGGGATTTTTCTCTTTCTTTCCCATTTTAATGAAAGAATAATTGTGCTATTTATAGCATCCTGGTGGCAGGGAGTGAGAATGAAAAGATGTGTTCATATTTGCAGATATTCCACTGATCTGATAAGAATGTCTGCCTTACATCAAGCAGTGGACAAAACATTGAGGGCCGTGGTTAATTTCAAAGCGAATTTCTTCATGAATAGCCCTCACTGTTTAGCAGGAAATGAAGCCATGCGGCCTGTGACTAGCCCCCAGATAAACACAGTGAGCTCATGGCTGCCGGGTATCTGTCTCCTCCAAATGGAGGCTGCTGACACGTTAAGGTTAGGGATTACTTTGAGCAAACATGGCAAGGAGTGGGAGGACGAATGACAACAGCATGCCTTGTCTAATATGCCAAGAAACTTGGAGTGTTATGCTGATACCTGGCTGTTCTTGTCTTAGAAACGCAAATGCCACTGGGTCAAAGATATTGTGATGTGAAAAGAACAGCGTCTTTTTTCATTTGGGCTTTTACTCGTCATGACGACAATGATATAACAATGCTAATCCATGAAAAGTGATGGTAACTGCCCTAGCAGCGATTCCTTTATGAGAAGAAGAGCAGATAGCCATCTGGTTTGCGTCTGCACTTAATGGTTCCAAAATGGGATGGTGTTTACAGTGTGACTGAGGCTTAGCACTGTACTCCAGTACAGAGAGCGCAGCAGTCAGTCAGCCAGGCCTCCTCAAGAGCCTCTGGAGTCGGATCTGTTTTTAGTTTTCCACCCTGTGAGGTTCGGGGGGTCACTTCGCCCCGGCCCAAGTTTACATGAGGAGGAAGCCTTGTTAAAGGGAACCAGGTACCTGGCTCCACTCCAGAGCACTGTACTTAAATCACCTAACACCTCCGTCTCAGATGGGACTCCATCAGGCCAATCCACTCTCTCTCTCTTCTTCTCACAAACACAGAAACACACACACACACACATTACTTTCTCTTTCTCTTGTGTAATATAAATAGCACTTTCAAATGGTTGATGGCGATTGATGTTCACAATTCATGCTCCTTGAATACGTGCCAAGTACAGTCAAAAACATGTCAGCCGCTTAATAGTTTGACAAATTTTTTGACGTAGTAGCGATAAAGGAGAAAAATGTAAAGTGCCCCCCCCCCCTTTTGAGAAAGCCTCCATTGCTCACAGTCCCACAGCTGGAAGCGACACCACACATCCACTGCACTGATGTTATCTGTTGAGAGCAATCTCATGCACAGTTTATCATATTGCATCCACACAGACTATTTGGCTGCCCCACTGGAGACGGAGGGCCTTTGGCTGAAGCGTGCTCCCGACAAGGTGCACCCCCCCTGGGGGACCAGGGTCAAGCGCTGTCACTCTTGTCATGCAATGCCCTGACCTGCAACACCCTGGCTGTCCTCCCCACCCCCGCTGAGGCTCTCTCTCTCTGTGTGTGTGTGTGTGTGTGTGTGTGTGTGTGTGTGTGTGGTGTGTGTGTGTGTGTGTTGTGTAGGCCTGTGTCAGCAATACGTCAGTCGGCACTAAGTTAGCTCCTTGCAAATGAGGGGATTTAGCGTGCTATGTGCTCTCCCCTGCTGAGTGTGACTCACCTGTGCATACATGCCCAGGTCATATACTGGTGTGTGTGTGTACGAAGGTGTTAGCACCACTAAACATGTGTTCATTCCTTATGCTGCGATGGCGTGACACACACATCTGTCATCATTACCATGAGACTAGACGGACAGGCAGAGCTACAACAACACACATGCATCATATGCGTGAGATTGCAACAATTTACACCTATTTACACAAAGCCTGATAATTGCTTCCCGACAGCGTACTGTCAGTCAGGTAGGACTTGTAATGACTTGCATGCAATGTTTATAATGACTCTGTGAATGATTAATCATTACACAAAAGAGGATGAACCGGAGAGAGTGTGATGTGTCATGTAGCACATGGCCCCATGCATGGCAGATTGCATGCTGTCAGAGTCTGATGCGAGCTGGCACTCCGGACTCGGGTATTTTGGCTCTCCTCTAAAGCCTGGGGCTCTGGAGTGAACCAGGAATGCTGAGGACAGGTACCTGCGCTTCAAGAATCCCCCAAAGAGGCTAAGAATAAACAAAAGGACCTTGTCCCATATTCAGGGAGGCATGAGAGGGAGATTTTTGGGTATACGGGGTCAATAACGTGCTCGGAGCGCTCAACTCTTCGGCTAAAGCTTTTCCGATAATTCATCACAGCGGAAAAAGGACCTCGAGATGACGAACAAGCTCATTGACTTGTGTTTGTCGTTTCCAGAGAGTTGGAGTGTGTTTCCAGGTCAAGGGCCTCACAAACTACCCCCCCACCCCCACCCCACACAGAGAGAGACCCCTTTCCTCTCCAGCCAGTCCAAACACTGGCAAAGAGGGCAGACAAATGTTGCACTTTTAGAGGTAAATACAAAGGAGACGTGTTTCAACAAGGCTTACTGAGGCTAAAAATGCAACACATGTAATGCCTGACTCAGGAAGCTCTGACCGAGTTGAAGTCATCTTTACACTGCGATTTCGACAAAAACTCCACCCCCTCTTCCCAGGTTTCAAATTGTTTGCGCTCTGGGCAAATGAGACACTTGAGAGCTCTCCCAAGCAGGCCTCCCTGCACCGGTTTTTATTTAGATTGCCGTGACAGGCTACCTGTGCTATCTGGGCCACTGTAAACTTTCTTTGGGGTGAGTTTACTTCACGGGTCCCTCTCTCTCTCTCTCTGGTGCTCATCACCCACAGATCTAATCTCCTGTGACTGCCATATTACACTATTTATTTCAGCTCCCAGCCCAAGGAGAGGAAGCAGGCAGCACATGGCCGCCGCCGCTCCAAGGCTGTCTCGTATTTTTCAGGGCCCTTTTAATCTCACCACTGCAGCACTGCACATTTGCTGGTGAAGTGGTCAAAAAAAAAAAAAAAAAAAAAAAATTAAACCCTCATTTCATTATCAGATAATATCAAGAAGGAAATTGAATTATTAGCCTAATAATGGGTGTGGAACGAATTCCCCCTCTAATCTGATTGCCCTATCAAACCGTACATGATAAAGTTCCACTTGTAAAGTGTAAACAATTTGCATTTGTTTATCAGATTATGCTTTGCCGAATGTTTATCTACTTCCATTTTAGGACAGAGATGATAACATAAAAAACAAATTGGTCAATCCTTGTTGTTTTTGTTACGTTGTAAGGATATCAAACATAGACATATATATAACATCTTACACAAAATTATGATCTATATGTGCCCTTATTTTTGGCTTCATTGCTTGATGCTTTTGATGAAAAGCACTCTCTTTCTCTCTCTCTCTCTCTCTCTCTCTCTCTCTCTCTCTCTCTCTCTCTCTACACACACACACACACACACACACACACACAAACACATGCACACATGTACGGACACACACACACACACACACACACAGAGAGAGAGAGAGAGAGAGAGAGAGAGAGAGAGAGAGAGAGAGAGAGAGAGAGAGAGAGAGAGAGATTGTCCAAGAAAGTGGATACCAAAATGGAATAGACAGCAGGCCAGAAAAGCAAGCAGGAAAAGTGTGCTTGTGGTGTGTGGTTTCCAGATGCCAGAAGGTAATTGGGCACAGAGATTACACTGTGGACATCTGGTCACCGACTGGCCTTAGATCTCCTCCGCCACAATCCCAGCTCCTTCCTCCACACTCAGTACCGTGTGTGTTGCCGTAATCTCTTCCAGGTCACAGAAAGTCAACCATCCCTTTGCTGCCTCAGTCAGAGAACAGAGTGTGTGTGTGTGAGTGTGAGTGTGTGTGTGTGTGTGTGTGTGTGTGTGTTTTGTCAGAGAGAGAGTACTGATTTACAACATAAAGTGTCATAAATTGAGTAATGATGTGCATATGTGGATAGAAGTATAAATCCTATGATGACATGAACTATGTAACAGTATGGAGGTGATTTGGTGGTTTAAGACCCACATACACATACTGTAAAGTCACTGCAATAGAGCTTTCCCTTGTTACTCTTGCAAATTATTTATTTAGAATACACACAGATGTTCAGAGGCAAACTTACATTAGTCACATTCTGTAATTATTTTCAGGTAAAAAGTGTAAGCCAGGTTAGAAAAAAGTTGTCCTTGAAAGAGACAGGAAAAATTTTTTGAAATGAAATGAAAGAAAACAAAAGACTACAAAAAACCTTTATGCTGCATAAACAAATAACAGATGTTTACCCCGGCTGTAACCCCCAAGGAACACACCAGGTCCACCTCCATTAATGCCCCATGAAACCCAAAGTGGAGAAACACCATCTTAAAATATTTACAGCTCCTTGACTGCGTACGTTTATGTGAAAAGACGTGCCATTCCTTCTGTCCCTGCTCCAGACATGCAAGGGCAATTGAGACGGCACACACACACACACACACACACACACACACACACACACACACACACACACACACTCTCTCTCTCTCTCTCTCTCTCTCTCTCTCTCTCTCTCTCTCACACACACACACACACACACACATGCATACACAAACACTCCCACACACAGGGGAGTTCTCAAACGCCTCCACTTTCTCCTTTAGTTGTATAAACTCTTCTCTCTAGAGGTTAGGACACGTTTCTCCATAAGGGCCTCTGCTTCATTTCATGTTTAGATATTTTGAACTAAAGAGTGGCTTCAAGGTTGCAGCCGGCATCCAATTTTGAGTTTATCTGAAAAAGACCAGTAAACAGACTGAAAACAGCCAGAAAAATAAAAATATTTTACCTGTAAACTGTAAAAGGAATAGATTTAGATATTTTTTTAAAACCACAAATTATCTAAGGGAAAGTCAGTGTGTGCGTCAGTGAATATTGCATATTGCAGATATACTGCAGCCCCAAGGTGGAAGCAATATTCACCAACATACGCATACTGTGGATTTCATTATCACCACTATAGCACTGTTGCCACATTTGCACTACATAGTTTTGCTAACAACATACACATTTTGATTGCTTAAACTAATTTGCTAATTTGCACAACTACTGTTTATCACTACACATCGTTTCAATCAGAATTTACCGGGATAAACTTGTGATTCATTGGTAATCCGAGGTTGACTGCAGCCGTGGGGTTCAGTTGCAGCACACACTCATTATGTGTGTTTGGGGGGCAGATTTGTAACACTGAGCGCGTTTACATGCACACTAAAAAAAGATTATCAGGTTTTTGTAGTTATCGGGTTGTTCAAGTGCTCATGTTGGCTAAATGGAATAAACTGATATTCATTATCGGATAACTGCCGTTATCGGTTTATGAGAAATCTGATTAGTACACGTAGGTTTTATGTCAATATTCTGATTTCTTCGATACATGTATACACCTTTATCCGGCTTGTTTCGGGTTTTTACATCTGCGCAAAAGAATGTTGACATCACGCCACTGATAACG
Organism: Sardinella longiceps; assembly: GCA_027497455.2. NCBI lineage: Eukaryota > Metazoa > Chordata > Actinopteri > Clupeiformes > Clupeidae > Sardinella > Sardinella longiceps. The sequence goes on from JAODXP020000031.1 coordinate 16,997,664, forward strand.
TTAACGATATCCATTCTTGGATTGGAGTCGGACTGAATCAAACACTTTAACTGGTCCATTCTATGGTCGCTATGATACCAATCATGACTTTGCAGTAAAATGCAGAAAACTCAGTCATTAGGTTTGTGACTCCACGTTGTCCCACATAGTCTCTATCTTCGGCTTTGCCAATCGCATTCTAATCATAAAAGACTGAGAAAATTGGTAGGTCTGTCCCCAGTGATAACTACTGACGATACCAAATAACTGACTGACTTGAAAATATTGTCCAGTCTAGTTCTATCAATGCAAAGGCTAAACTCTGAACACCACTGTGTGGAGGTGGAGATGGAGGTGAATGTTTGTGGCAGGCTTTTTCCAGCTATTTTCTCTCATAGTCTAATAGAGGCAATGGGGTAGTTGAATATTTGCATGTTCAGCTTGCATATGCAACCTATCAAACATCTGGAATGAGACCTGAGTAACCTGTTTGGTTACTGTACTGTTTTCGTGGGAAAGTAGATCTGATTGATGTTGTTACAGTTACCTTTCTAAAGAGCAATGAGCAAACTTTTTAACCAGATCTACGTCATAGATGTAACAGATAACACAGATGTAATGGACACCCTGTCAGTCAATCTATAAATTACGGAGCCCCGCCGTGGTTATGGCGGTTAATATTTTTTAGACAGGACTTTTGCGTTCCCTCACAATTTTTATTTTATTTTTTTAATTTTATTTTTTTTTATATAATAGTATAATAGTTAAAGGTATTGCAAGGGAATGCAAAACTTTAGTGATAGAATATGAAACTATAGCGGGGGAACACAAAGATGTTCAGAGATGTTCACAAGTCATTTTTTGCAAATCCAAGTCAAGTCTTTCATCCCAAGTCCAGGTCTGTGCCCACTCTGTGTTACGACTTTCATGAAACATTGTGGTATTAGGTTACACACAATCAGTGTTGGCGAGTAACGAGTTACATTTAACAAAATTACGTAATTTAATTATAAAATGAAACTGTAGGCTAATCAGTTAATTTTACTTGTAATACTTGTAATAGAATTACAGTTACTTCAAGAAATATTCAGATTTACAATTTCAGTTAAATCCCAATATCATCTGCAGAAACATTGGATGTGTACTTCATGTGTTCAACATCCTCTATTTACAGCTAAAAGACACTATTTTAATATAATCGTTTCTCCTTTCATGTTGGCAACACCACTCACTTGTTTCTGAATCTACTCGGTCTAAGTTGCAGTAGCAAGGAGGCCGTCCAGGCCGTGCAGGGATATGTCAGACAGAACGTAGGCCTGTATCCCATTGCTGGATATAAAAATTAGCTCTACTGAGCAGGTGCACACATTGTATGAGCAATCCCAGACGAACAGACACCTGCTTATTATGATGTTCACCAAGTATTATAACTATTTGCTTGTAGTGAAGTCTGACACTGCTGTGGGAGTTAAAAAGGATTTTGGCAGCAGTCAGTGTTGAATAATATGTGACAGTTAACATTGCCCGGATTCAAAAAGTCAAAATTGCATGACAATTGAAAAAAAAATGTTAAAAAATGTAGAAATGTAATCAAAAAGTAATCAAATGTAATTTGTTACATTACTTTATTAAAGTAATCAAAATGGTAAGTTTTAAGGGGTAACTTGTAATTGCAACGCATTACATTTCTACTGTAACTTACCCAACACTGCACACAATAGCCTACCTAAATGGCTATTGTGGTTGCTATATGTGATTTAGCATTGTTTAGCACAGGTGTAGTTTGCGAGACATAATGTTAATATTTTAGATTTGCTTGCTGCTTTCGTGAGCAAAGTCACATGATAATAGGGAAGGGATGGAAAGGAATTACTTTCAACTTGTGAAAATTAATAAATGAGGAATTTTCACCAGTCCTACATCTCAGGTCTCAAGTCAAGTCCAAGTCCTAGACCTCGAGTCTCAAATAATGTCTGAAGTCTCTGGATGGGCGACTTTAGTGCAACTCAAGTCCAAGTCCCAGACTTGAGTCCCCATCTCTGCCTTGTCCCCAGCAGGGCTCCGTATATAGTAAACAGTATTCCATTTATCTGAGTGATGTATACTGTACTGTATATATTAACATTGGTTGTTTGGGGTTGCATCAGTGGTGATGTGTAAATATTTGCTTTTTGTTCAGTGACAATAAAATGATAAAACGTGACCACAAATATAGGATAATACTTGAGAAGATTTTCAAAGGCTCTTGCCAGTAATATATTCTCTTTCTTCTGATACATGACTGTCCCTGGCTTTACTAGCTCACTGCTCAGATTCAAATGGATACACATTACTTTTGTCATCACCCTGGAGGATACAAACATATCCACCAGCAAAGAGATGAGCTGTTCTCCTCTGGCCAAGAGTGTTTGGTTGCCATGGATATATCAAGCTTAATTTGGCACAAGGCACTTCTCCATTTACTTTTGCCCATGCAGGCTCACAAGAAATGCAGCACCTGATATGATGCATGTTTTTTACCTATTCTCTCATGGCCACATTGAGCAGAGTTGAATAAAAAAAGAAAAACAGTGGCAGAAGTGCATCCATCTACTGCACTAGGGCAAAACAAATCCCTCTGTTTTGTTAAGGCTTGGAACAGATTTCTGAGGTCGAAAAATAACATGTATTTCATGAGGCAAATGCTTGTATTGAACCAAACATGGAAAGCCTTGGTGGAAAGTCTGTTCTTCTTCGTGATCGTGACCTGAAGCTCCAGAAATGCTATATTCCAGGTACCATTGAACAAACAAAGTCCAAATAGTAATGCAGAAATAAGTCATGTTACCTTGCATCGCTGATTTTCTAATGTTCTCTTTCTAATACAATAAACCAATTCTCCAATAAAGAGACCCCATCACCAAGCTGATTTCATTTGCCTGAAGAATAGGTCTGTAATTACACTGTTCATAACCTAACACAATAGAAACTGATTTCTGTGAACCTCCATTGCAGTAGTAGCAGCAGTAGATCATTCTTGTTATATGACATGGGATATTTGATGTGTGGATACATTCTTGGCTTGGTGCCCTAAGTTACAAACTGTCATTCATTGACAACTGACATTTATTTATTTATATATATATTGGGCAGCCCCTAAAGGTGTAAATGACCTCATGGTCTGTTTTTAGGAGACAGAAATCCTCCCGATGATACACCTTTGCTCACTTTTCAGCAGAGTGCCATAAAAATAGGAATATTGTTTGAGAGCGAGAGACAGAAGAAGCGAGACAGTGGAAAATGGAATAAGACGGATTGGGAGAGAGAGAGAGAGACATGTGGATTAGTTGAAAGTGAGCTATCGAGAGAGAGAGAGAGAGATGCAGAGAGAAAAGCGAGTGAGAGAAAGAGAAAGGAAGGAAAGGGAGAGCCTGAATGAGAGAAAGTGAGGGAGGTGGTGGTGTGAAAATGCACATAATTTGGGATAAAAGCTAGGCTAGCACTGTATAGCCACTAGCCACTAGTCTTTCCACAGGGGGAGGAAGCTGCACCCTGTCACTGGCTTTCAGTCCTCAGAGGCTGAATGAGGGGTGATGTTCTTGAGGGCCATTAGAAACATAGCCAGTGACAGGCCTGAAACACATGATGGCATTGTGTAACACCGCCACTGTTGATAACAGGGTGTAGGTCGGGTGACTAAGGCAATTTGGGTGGCCGTGCCACCACTTTTCTGTGCAACGTGTTATTTTTGAATGTGACACTTGATATGCAGACAACCTCTCATTTAAGAGAAGAGCACCCAAATGGTTCCCATGCCAAGCTGTGGTTGTGTGAAAAACACCTTTTGCTTCGCTTAGAAATGGCAGACAAATTGTGAAGGATTTTATACCGTTTACACGGCTAACCTGATCCTGGTATTGTATTGTACAGGGACCTATTAGAGAAAACAACTCATGTTGTTCATTCATGTTGATGTTCAGTAGTTGAGTACTTACTATTTACAGCGTGACAGTGAGACAAATGTGCTACAAGGTTACAAAGTTAAAATGAACATACACTTTATAGGTCAATTGTATCTCACATGTTAAAAATTTATCGGCTTGTATTTAAATGCTTTACCAAGGCTACAATAAAATAATTAACTTCACGTGCTATGAGTATCTGATAATTGGGCTACATTATTGTACATACACTTAGTACAAGCAGTAGAATGCAGATCAAGTTTAAAAATGCAGCGTATTTTGCTGTGTGTAACTCAATATAATTGAAGCATATAATTCAAGAGACCATCTCATCATAGTGTTCTAACTGAGAGAAGACACTTGCTTTGTATTAATACGTCACTGACGTGTTTGATTTTAATCCAATATGGGGTTGGAGGGTTTCCACAGATGATAGGCTACATGCCAAGCCAAGGATTTTCCCTGGAGTTTTCTTGTTTTAAATACATTGTGCTGGACTTAATTTAAATATGGAATCAATATATAGCAATCACACTTGCCCAATTAAAATGCATTCATGTGCTTATTATTTTAACGTCTCATTGTCTGTGAATACAAAATTGGGCCCAGCCATGCTTTTAGTCTTAGTGGGCAAGTAGCCAGTACAGACATAAGTGGCTTGACATGAAGACATGAGGATGGGTTTCTAGTGTATTGCACACACTTCATGCATAAGAGCACTCAACAGACACACACATACAGTACACACACACACACACACACACACACACACACACACATGCTCACCAATGCCTTCCGGTCTTTGCAGATCCATAGCATAGTACTGTATGCACAAAATCACACGTTAGTAGTGCTTGGAGCGGGTTACTGATGTATGTAGTTACTATTTAATGGCATGTGAAGATCCTGTCTCCTGCCTGCCAGTGGTGGGTTAGCAGTGGCTGGAGTCTCCTCTGCCTGCATGCCTGCTATCACATGTGTGCTGTGCTGTGCTGTTTGTGCATACTGTAGGGTGGAGTTCACTAACATGTTTCATGCTAAAAAACCATGATGGGAATATTTGTCCCTCTGTGCACCGGATATGCATTTTCTTATGTAAGGTTACACACACACACACACACACGAACACACACACACACTCTCTCTCTCTCTCTCTCTCTCTCTCTCTCTCTCTCTCTCACACACACACACACACACACATACACACACACACACACACACACACACACACACACACACACACACACACACACACACACACACACACACACACACACACACACACACACAAAATCTTGATCATGTTCTCTCTTTTCAATGTATTCCAATCCAGCAGCTGTAGGAATGAAGCTTTTCCACTTGAGTAATCCCTGAACCCTTCACAATTTATTCAAGCAAATGGAAGGGGGAAAAAAAAAACGCTTGTTTCAGAATAATCTTTGCCTAGCTTGTTAAAACTTCCTCAGTCTAATAACAAACTCCTCACACATCTGTCAAATCTTTAAAGGGATGAATATGAGAAATATATGTATATTTAATGTAATTTCTATTTCATTTGCTGACATGCAGAATGTGTATTCAGCATTTCGCTCTAACCTCCATTCCAATATTAGCCATCTGACAAAGCAGACATTGTAAATGGATTTTCCTTGTGTAACAAGTTGAGCAATATGACGTCAGTAGAGCCTCTATGGCAATGTATTTTTCTGCATATGGAGCTCTTAAATAGTGTAATTAGTGTAATTCATTTTGATCTGGCATATAGCCACTTCTTTGACCTTGTTAGTGTGCAGATGCAAGTGGTAACTTCTGGTCATTGGGCTGATCATCACATTGCAGGCATGTATGTCTGCACATGTATACTGGCTATGTTTAATCTTTCATCACTCGCTGTCCACACGTGACCGAGCACTGTTCTGTGAAAACATCCACATTGCTTTGCGTGTCATGGATTCTGTGAAAACTGACTTTTTTTTTCTCGCTCTCTCTTTCTTTTTTGACCTTGCTGCGCGCAACTTGCCCTTAGGGGCTGTGTGTCTTTGTTCTACGCTAGAACCGCAGTTGCCATTTGTGTCAGTCGAGACACACCTGCAGAACAGAACCCCCACCCACAGCTGACAGAATTAGACATCATCATTAGACTGTTTTTGTTGTTGTTGTTGTTGCTGTTGCTCTTTTTTATGAGGTGAAAAATGGGCATTTGCCATTGGAGCATCTCAGCAACTAAACGGAGTACTTCTATGGACTTGTTTCACACCTCAACATTCCGAGGTTCTAAAAGCATTCCATGGTAGTACACTGAACATTCTATCATTGAAATGCATTGGATTTATGTCTCTTTTATGCCTCTGACTGGAAAAAAATGGGTAATAATATTTAAAATAAGTCTAAATTCACTTTCTTTCAAATAATACACATTTGAAGCACGCAAATTTGGAGGTCCCGAGTAGATAAAAGTGGTTTTACATTTATGTGCATGAAGCTTCAATCTATTCGGGACCTCCCAATTTGTGTGCTTCAAATGTGTATTATTTGAAGGAAAGTGAATTTAAACATGTTTTAAATGTTATTACCCATTTTTTTCAAGTCAGAAAGAGGCATAAATCCAATGCATTTCAATGATAGAATGTTCAGTTTACTACCATGGAATGTCAGAATGTTCAGGTGTGAAACAAGTCCATAAAGAGGCTATTTATCCAGAAGCAGACAAATTATAGGCTATCTTTCACTCTTTTTGTTCATATATTTGAGATGGCAAGCACATATAGTTGCTTATGTCTGCTTCAATGCACAAACCCATATGGTTCCCTTCATTCCAGGTTGAATGTGGAGCAGTACAGATATCAGAGCTTCAGAGTTCACATTCACGTCCCCTTGTGCTGATGATCCCAACCATGTCAAAACACCGTTTGTTTCTGCACAGCTCACAAAGTTCACGGCCAGGTGGCTGACGTGTAAAACGATGCCGCTGACAGCTCATGAGTGGCAGATGGAGAAAAGAAAGAGGGAGAGAGAGAGAGAGAGAGAGAAACAATGGCGGTAAAGCGATCCTTGATCCGCACATCATCTCTCCGCCTGACAGCACAGGACAGGACTTGGAGGACTCGTGTGGTCACAGATACAGAACAAGTCACAGAGAGAGTTACTCTGTGTGTGTGTGTATGTGTGTGTGTGTGTGTGTGTGTGTGTGTGTGTGTGTGTGTTTGAAAAAGAGAGAGAGAGAGAAGGAGAGAGAGAAAATGACAAATGTCTGCGAGTCTAAAGAGACAGAGATGGAGTGCACAGAGAGGGGTATAAGCCAAATGAGGCCAGTCAGTGGAGGGTCACACCAAATCAAAAAAAGTTGGGGCAAGTACACCCACTCGCATGATTAGATCATTTCAAGGGGAATTGATCTCTGTCCCGCCAAACTTTGCGGGGAGTGCACTGATGGGTAGGGGGTGAGACAGGCACCGAGGGTGAGTGGGGCGTAGGGGGTGGGGGCTAGGCGAGATGGGCGACTAACTGCATTATCTAGTCTGCCCAATCAAGCAGCATGGCTGCAGATCATTTCAAAGGTGCAGAGCAGCAGCTAAAAATAGCTCAGGGTGGAGGTGCAGGGGGAGCTGGAGTGGGGAGGGGGGGACGAGGAGACAGGGGGTACAAGGTGTGTGTGTGTGTGTGTGTGTCTGTGTGTGTGTGTGTGTAGTGGGTGTAATCTATGTGTAACACAGCAGACACTGCAGCAGTAGTGGTGGGGCAGCCTCTGACGTGCATAACAGAATGTGGGGGTGGTGTGTGTGTGTGTGTGTGTGTGTGTGTGTGTGTGTGTGTGTGGTGTGAGGTTTTAGTGCCATCGGTGACCACTCCTGCTGTACCAACCGCTGTCACAGAGCCCACTGTCTCCCCTGCTGTGTGCTGGGAAACAGAGGTGCACAGATGGGTGACAGCTTATCACAGTCTCCTTCACCTACGCCCACCCCTCTCCTCTACTGCACGCCCGCCTCCTCTCTTTTTGGATCGCATCTTCAACACTCTCTCTCTCTTTCTCTCTCCCCTTATCTGTCCTTTCTTTTTTGCTTCCCCTCTCTTTTTCTCACACACTCTCCCTGTCTGTCTTTCTCTCTCTGTATCTCTCTTGTTTGTTTGTCTTTTTTGCCTCTCTCTCTCTTTTTCTTTCGTCATGACATACACTTTCACTCTCTCTTTCTCTCTCTCTCTCTCTCTCTCACTCACTCTATCCCTCTTTCTCTTTCTCTCTTTTGCTCTCTTTCTCCCAGAGGCATTAAGCTGAGCATGGGCTTGTTTGGCTCCAGTGAGCTGTGTGCCTGTGAGGCACTGCAGCCCGGTAATGCAGTCATGCTGCACTTCCTTATCAGTACTCACACCGCTCGCCCAAACAAGCGCACAGGTCAGTGCATGGGGGGGAATGAAATAAATAAATCCAAATGAAATACAGTAAAATAATAAATGAAATATTCATGGGAGAGAGCACATGCACTTGTTTGTCCATGTGTGTGTGTTGTGTGTGTATGTGTATGTGTATGTGTTTGTTTGTTTGTTTGTCTGTTTGCATGTATTCATGTGCTCATCCATGACCATGTATGTGCGTGCCTGTATGTGTGTGTGTGTGTGTGTGTGTGTGTGTGTGTGTGTGTGTGTGTGTGTGTGTGCATCAATATGTGTGGTCCCAGCATTTTGGGAATGCATGGCAGCTTGGATAATTTCTAAACAAGCCAAGTGAGGAGAGGTAAAATACCTCCCTGCACAGACCCCCCCACCCTCCCAATCTTCCTCTGTCTGCACCCCTCCCCCCACCCAAACACAGAACCCCTGGGAGCAGGCAGCCACTGAAGGCAGAGAAGGTAACACTTGTCTGGCCTGTGTTTACATCAGCTCCAGGCACTGGGAGAGACGACATCAATTAAGACCGTGGTACACTGCAGCGCATTTGGACGGCACAGGGGTAGGACAGCCAGCCTAGCTTATTTATTTATTTTTTCTTGCTTGCTTGCTTTCTCTTCCTGTCTTTCTCTCTCAAGAGGGAAACTGTGAAGAGTTGCATTCTCACTTTGGTATGGAGGGAAGAGAGAGGAGAGGGTGAAAGAGAAAGAGAGAGAGAGAGAGAGAGAGAGAGAGAGAGAGAGAGAAAAAATGGCTTAATTGTTTTGACTTTGTATGTCGGAAGGATACAGCAGGGATACATCAGCTCCAAGCTGCGTATGTTCCAGGAGTGCGTCCCAGCCAAGGAGGCCAACTACTCCACACAAGCTGTTTGCTAACTTGTTTTTACCTCATAGACTTCTTGAAGGGAGGCCTGGGTTTGAGGTTTTTTGATGCTCACAAACTTCAGTGTGCTTTGTGAGTCATTAATTGGATTTAAGAAAACATAATTTAGATGATAAAAAAACAACTAATATGAAATGTGCAAAAGGACGTTTTGTTCTCCTGTGTGTTTACAGTCTGTGAACATGAGGGTGACGAATTTGCTGATAACCTTTAGGCGAGCCGCGCGGCTGAATTCCAGTGAAAAGCCGAAGATGAGCTTCAGAGCTGATCACATGATAAAAGAATGTTTTTCAATTAGAGCTAAAGGTCAAAAAAATAACTCTCCATGAAAGCACCTACAGACCTCTTCCAAAAATAATAAACGCCAATTTGGATTGGCAGCAATGAACAACAAACACCCATCTGTCATTCCACATTACCTTACAACACAGAAAAAAAAAATAGAAATAGAATTGGGCTTTACATGCCTCACAGATAAGAAGTGCATAACTCACAGACTCATTTGCACTAAATAGCAACTCTAATGACATGGAGGAAGTTTCCGAGCATAAAAAGACTTGTAGTTTGTGTGGGCGTAGCCTAGGGAGAAGACAGTTCCAGTTCTTGGCGCCTCATGAGCAGAGAAACAGCCCGATGTGCTCTCAGCACTCTTCTTTTTCCGAGGCCACAATGCTGCCATAGATTCAGATGATGGCCAACGCTGTCCAGCCTGTCTGGCTCACCATCGTTGGGACACAGAAACCACACCACTGACTGATTGAGGGGAAAAAAAAGACGCTCGCATGCTGGGTTGGCGTGACTTTGATCAATGACCGAAGGAGAATTGGCAGAGAGAGAGAGAGAGTGGCATGACTGGTGAGAACATAAAACATTCAGTGACAACATCACAAGAAGAAAGGCATCTTTTTTTCACGCCTATTTTCTGATGCAAGTATGCCACGCACCCAACTTTCGACTTGTATAGAATGTAGAGTGTAATTACGCGGGCCATTATTCCCTGCTTGTACTATTACCCAACACTTCGGCCTATTTTACTCCTGAATGGTGGAATCGATCAAGACATAGATTTTTTTTTTCATACTTCACTAAGCCCTGTATTGTGTCCCAGCAGCACACAAGTACAGGAAAGAGTTTAGTCACAGTTGAATCCATGGATGTCCTTTGAGGTTGCCTACAGCAATACACACATGAAAAAACATTTTTTTCTCAAGTATTTGTGTTGTTCCCTCCTATGTTAAGTCTGCCAATCAAGCTTTCATTGACTATTATGATCACATACATACAGCCTACGCAAAAACTGCCAAGCACACCTTTAAGTGCTCAAAATATTTGCCCCAAAGACGCTTTGTGCACCTAGTGTGACAGTTACATCACTTATTATTATTCCATCAAAACTGACATTTACTGCGTGACACTTTACTTACGAAACTGGTCTGTTCCCACATTCTTGAATGTAAAACACTTTGAAGTGCATGCCAATCTGTTGTACAAAAAACTAAAGACAAACAAAAAAAAGAAACTATTTTCCCTTGCTGAGGCATTGGCGCACCTACAGTGAAGTTTAGCTTTGAAGGTAGGCAATGGAATAACCACCACTAGCAAAACCAGGGCTCATTGGAAGATTGCATTCTCTCATTACAAAGATCATGACAAATTTATGCAGCTTCCTCATGGCAGAGGTTGTAACATGAATGTATTCTGCAAAACACTTGAGGCGGCCGCCTCACCGCAGTTTACTGTTAGAGCAGCTAATAAAATGAACAACATGTGGCTTAAACACAATCAATAATTGACGGCACTGAAAGCCCTCTGGATGTAAGAGGAGCGCAGTCATCCAGAAAAAAAGACAAATTTTTGGTCTTATTGATGCATAGACAAAACATAATCATCAGAGCCTGAATGTTCCTGTATGACCTGAAGACAGAAAGAGGCAATAAATTATGAAGGATGTCTCCCACACTCCTCTCTGCTAATTACCGTAACATCTTTAGTGAGTACAGTAGAGCAGGAATGGCAAAACCACCATTCTCAGCACAACCACAGTATTAAACTGTTAGTATCTGTCCGCAGAGATTGACCACAGACATAATGTTACATCAACAGCCCTATTTAATTGAGCTATTACATGTTCAAAAGGCCTTTTCTTTTCTGTTAATGAAACAGAGTGGTGCTTTAGTGAAGGAACATTTGGTCCTGTATTACTGTTGAAAGGGCAAACCATGTCCCCCAGTGTTTCTCAATAAAAGTCTGTACTTTTTTGACTAATTAATTAGAAAGATCTCATTTGCGGCATGTGAAATAAAAGGAGACTCTCCTGCAAAAACTCCTGGAATTCAAGACGATCCACAAGAGTAGGATACATTTGTACTCTGACATCCAGTATAGTGAAAGCTGAACGCATTAAGGGAAAGAGAGCTGTATTGAGGGAGACATGTTTTGAGCGCAACATGTTAGCATCGGTAATGCTTGCAGAGGACCATGTTATGCAGAAGCTAATGCAATGCACCAGTGTACTGTACAGCCAAAGTGGCTACATGCTGCGCTGTCAGTTCTATGCACTCCCTTGAAACAGCCTCAGTTTTAGCTATCTGCAAGTGGAAACAGATAAAACCAAATTAAATCTATAAATTTAACATTTATGATCATCTACAATTTATGCATTCAAAATGACCATTATACATTCATAATGAAAACTGCATAACTGTACATTCCAGGCTTGTACAAGCAGATAAAATGAAATAAACTGTGATGACTGTTTGAAAGTCTGTCTGAAAGTTTCAACAGCTGTATTTTGTAACTGTATGTGATGACCATTTAATTTGTGTTGCTTTAAAAACGTATTTTCATATGTTCCAAACAAGGTTCTAGTCAGAACTGTGTTGTGTTGAAGAACGGCAAGTGATAGTTATTTTTAAACACAAGAACATTCCTAACCCATTATCAGCACTGTCCACTGCTAAACAAATTACACAACGCTATTAGACATCTCCCAAAATAACATAAAACTAAACAATCATTTGAAAAAGAAAAGAAAATATTCCACTTTACAATTTTGTTGTGCAAGATTAAGGAGCTATGGAATATTAGTCAAATTAGTGTCAAATATCTCAAGTTTGCCTCTAATGACCTAAATAACTGCCAAAAAAGTTTCTCTCAACCCCCTGTCCTTGTTTGGATACAGAGTCTTGAGGCATTGCAGCAGAACAGACATCCAAAACGTAGACAATTATGGGCTGAAGGTAGTCTGAGAAAGCAAGCAAGAAAAACATGAACAAAAAGCCAATTACTTCAATAATCTGGAATCAATTCTACTACTGTATGTAGGTCTTAGAGTGGCACATAGAAAATCTATGCATAGAGCAACACCCTTAGTGTGTGATTTCAACAGTGTTTTCTCTGAGCTTTGTCCTTCTCCATGCTAAAATATTAAGCACTCACAGTGATTTACACACTGCAAATTAGAAAAGCATTTCCTAAAAGTGAACATTGTTTTGCACTTTGCTTCGGTCGTGTCACGCGGTATGTCAGAACGCATTTCTTGACAATTCCAGACATCCATTTTTTTTTTTTTTTTTGCTCAACTCAAAGGGTTGGGTTGGGGGCTGTTGGTTTTCAAACCTGCCTAGGCCTACATCTAAACCTTTATTTTAACCTCTGCGCAGGAGCCCATGAAGTTCTGTTCAAAACACATCAATTATTCTCTCTCCGAATGTGGGGCTGGAGAAGCCAGCAGCCACTTAAGTGATGGGGAGGATAAGGATACTGTCAAGTTGAGGGGGAGGAATTATCTTTGCGCTCATTGTTGAGTGGTAATTAAGAATGCCAACGGAAGGAAACGGAAGAGGAGGAGAGGAGGAGGTGGTGTTGGAGAATGGATAGAGTGGGGGCGGCTCAGGCTGGTGGTTGGATGGTGGTTCGCATGACGATCCAGAGTGGCTTGACATGCCACTCTCCTCCTCTGGCACTGGCAAGCTGTCAGGGTCCAACATGTGGAGCTGACACGCAGGACTTCTGCTGGATCTGTGCCTATTTTCAAATACTTTAATACCTCCTTCCTGACATGCACAAAAGCATGAGAGGAGGAGTGTAAGTATCCATCATGACAGACACACTATAGACTTTCTAGTGTCTGTGAAGGACTGTATATGAGCTCACGTCACAGTACTCATATTGCACATCACACGCCCACCACAATCACCCACCAACAGTAAAATGTGTGTCACACTCAATATAGTAAATCTTTATTTACACTTTCTGAAGAATTCATCTGTACCATGTTGAAGGCACACAAACATATAAATGTGATCATATATACAAGTATGTACAGAATAAATAGTTTTCAAATCTACACAGGTACAAAATAAAGCTATGGTGCTCTTACATATACAGTACAACATTTTCAAGGCTGAATATGCTTGGTTTTTCCCAAACAAATAATGATGTGAAAATACATCCTGGACAGGACCCATGCTGAGAGCAAACTGTCAGTTAGCATTTGTATATGCAAAATCATCATAATAAGCATCATCATACAAACCAGTAATGATCCTCCAAAGGTATTTTTGAAATGAGAGTTGATATCTTTCTTTTTTTTTTCAAAAGGACATTTGATTGTCATGCACCATCTTTAAAATGACATTTCTGAGAATGGCTGTTTTCATTATAATTACAAAGAGCTGTTAGAAAAAAAAAAAAATCTGAACCTTTTTATAAAATAAGTGCTTTTCTTTTATCAGAGACAGAGCTGTTACTGGAAAATAAATAGATTTCACAGACCAATTGTAAGTAAGCAATTGAGATAAGCAATACCATGAAGACATTTCTACATATTCAAGAATAAACCATATGGATGAGTTCAGCAACCTATGAAGTTTTACACAGCGGCATGAAGGTTGGCATTCTATAAACTACTGTATGTGGCACATGGCACATGCGCATTATGGCGAAAACATGAAAAAAAAGAAAAGAAAAGCAAAGTGGGCTCAGGAAGAGTGCATGGAATACTGGACCCTTGCCAGAAGTAGAATGTGATGACACCATGTATCTGTGTGCTGGGTTTACACAGACAGGTATTAGGGCTAAGTGTCTCTTGGGAGCACTGAACTCTCTGAAGGAGGAGAACAACAATAAATTAAACATCGTGTCTGTCCTGTGTGGCTCAGCAAGCATGGATTGCCAAGCTGGGGAGAAGCAGAATGTCAAGAACTTTCAGGTAGTTTCAGTTTTACCACAGAATAATTTAGAAAAGGCACTTGAAGTGTTAAAACAGGAAACCAAGATAATAGAAATTATATATATTTTACATATATTTTTTCTTTCTTCATTTTTTCTTTTTGTGGCTGACCTCACTTGAAAGCTGTCTGGTGCTCTAGTACCTCCAAATAGTCAGGCTCAGCATGGAGGTTGGCTTTGAGTTCAAAGTACTCGTTTTTAGTCTGCTCCACCATGACCTTCCTGGGCCTCGTGTACATGAGTGTCTCCATGAGCTTGAGCTCCTTGTGGTGCCCAGGGACCTGCATGTCCACCCCTGGCTGCAGCTGGGAGATGTTCTTCCTGAGGTACTCTGTGATGCTCAGCTGCTGGAGCTCCCGCTCCCTTTCCAGAATGTTCTTGTACAGCGAGCTTGTGTCCCCCAAGGTCACAAACTCAGTCGGGTACTCTGTCACAGCCTTGAACTTAAGGTTGGGCCCACCGCTCAGTGGGGAGTGGCTCTCCTTGTCCAGGATGCTGTGGCACAAGTGGTGCTTGGTGTCATCCTGGTCGTACTCGTGCTCGGACTCGTGGTCCTTGTGCTGGGCACAGTAGGTGGGGTTGCGGCACACCTGGATGACGGGACTGTGCGTGGTCTCGTCGTACATGCCGGTGCCGTGACGCTGGGCCACGTGGTGGGTGGTCTTCTGGCCGTACATGCTGTAGTGGAGGTGGATAGGGCTGCTCTCACGCGGCTGCTCCTCTGCCTGCTTCTTCTTGGTCCGCCTGCGGCGACGGTGCAGCACGAATACGGCCACACCAGCCGCGCAGAAGATGACCGTCAAGAAGAGGACGAGGAGACTTAGGATCAACACTGAGAGGGGGACAGCGTCTATCAGGGAGTGGAAGAATCCCTGTGCCTGACCATCTGGTGCGATGGTCGTTGGAACACCATCTGTGTCTGTAGGCAAAGAGTAGTAAGTGACCAGGCCCGGGCAGAGGACCTCGGTCCTTAGGGTCCGCAGCTCAGCCTTTGCCACCTTCTTGGGAGTGTGGCACAAGATGGTGCCCATGACTGTATCTTTGTCAAGTTTCTCAACCCACTGCTTGAGGCTGACTAAGTCACAGCTGCAGTCCCATGGGTTGTCCTCCAGGTAAATCTGCTCAAGGGAATCGAGCTGATCGAGCACATTGCTCACGGGCAGGTGCATGAACAGATTCTTCCGAAGGTTGAGTTTGGTCAGAGGCACATTCCGGAAGATCTGTGCAGGAAGTGTGCTTAACATGTTATTATTTATGGATAACAGTTTCAGGTTTGGCAATGGATTGAATGTGCCTGGTTGAATATCTTTAATTATATTATATTCCAAATAGAGATATTCAAGGTTGTGAAGACCAACAAACATAGTTGGGGTCAATTTCTCTATTCTGTTGCCATTCAAGTACAATTTCTTTAAATGACTCAAGCTGAGGAATGTCTCATTCTCTACATAATCAATTTGGTTGTTTGCCAGGTTTAGCAGTTCTAGGCTATCATATGTAACAAAGTCATACTTCAATAGCCTCTGTATCATGTTTCCAGTCAGGACAAGTTTGGTAGGGCTTTGTTGAAGTATTCCGAGATCAGATATCCTTTGTATGCCTCTGTCTTGACAGTGGATCAAAAAACCTGCAATGGGATGATTGTGACAGGAACACTGGGGGATACAAGACGTCTCGGGAACTTGAGCTGGTGTTGGAATCTTTGCATCATCTTTGGCCTCAGGTATTTGGACTACTTTAGACGATGGTGTCACCACCATATCAAGCGACTTAGACGGCTCTTCAAAGTTGATGTCTGCGTGGGACGGGCACAGCACATCACGTTTCACCTTAGTTAGAACGCTCCCCCGGAGGTGGAGGGGGTTACTGCACACTACTTCCCCAATAGACGACTGGGAGCGCATGTTCTCGATCCATATCTTCAGGTACAAGATCTCACAGTCGCACACCCAGTCGTTGTCCTCGAGCAGCAACTCCATGATGCGTCCAATGTGTTCCAGGAAGCCGACATAGGGCAGCGTCTGCAAACGGTTGCCCCGGAGATCCAAGTGGGTTAAGGGTACGAAGCGAAAGATGTTGGTGGGAAGGAACTCGATGGCATTGTCGTTGAGGATGAGGACTTTGAGGCGGACAAGTTTGCTGAACGCCCCGGGCTCCACCACTCGGATGAAGTTTGTGTCTGCCTGGAGGTACTCCAAGTTCACCAGGCCTTGAAACGTGTCCTCCCGCAGCATGACCAGAAAATTGCTGTTGATGTGCAGTTTCTTCAGTGAGCCCAGGGCAGCAAACACTCCTGGTTCCAACTCCTGAATACTGTTGCCGCCTAGATGTAATGTGATCGCATTCTTGAAGTCCTCCATGTCCTCAGCCTGCAACTCCACCAGGTCGTTTTTATACAGATTCAAATGGAAAGGCAAGTCAGACGGCATTTTAATTTGCGATATCCTGCTGATGTTTCGCTTCTCGCAGTTCATATGTAAAAATCCGTCACGCTCTTCACAGGAACAAAGCGAGTCACAAGACCCACCAGTTGTGGAAACAGAGGCACCGACTTCTTGAGAACTTGCAAGGGTGGAAACTGAGCAGAGAAAAATGATGCAGGCCAGCATTTTCTCTCTTATGTGTCTGTGGACAGAAGAAAGACAAGCTGTGTGAGAGAAATAAATGAAGCCATCCAATGCTGTAAACATCATTTTAAGGAAAGGACAGTGGATCCAAAAATAAAACACATTTTATGCTTTATATAATATCTGCAAGAGGGATGAAATAGCCCCCTCAAAAAACAAACAAACAAAATAATAATAATAAAAAAAAATATTATAAACACTGACAGTATTTAATGAGCGATAATTATGGCCACCCTTTCGACTACACAAAGACACAGTGATTCACCACACCCACTCCCTTTAGCAGAATGTGCTTAAATTAGAATCATTTAATTTCATCGACTGCATATCAAAATACCAAAGTATAGGTAAAATACAATAGTTAACTCAATCAGCCCTCACCTCTCTGCCTTTAATGGAATGTTCTTCTGGATTAAGTGGGTTAGTTAATACATAAACAAGCACAGTCTTGAATACACTATTTCATCTGTTTCATAGGAAACAAGTGGATTTTTTTATTTCTATGTTCTATTTTTATTGTCTTCATAAATAAGGTCTTCTCCGGCTTTATTTCTTAATTCTGGGCAACAGGAGACAGTTTGGTGGCAGGGAGATGTTGCAGCACCGCATGTTCAGATTGATTTCCCCCCTGAAATCAAACATTGATAGGTCGCGTTCATCATCTGACAGCTGGCGGGATCGTACAATGACAGCTCTGGGCAGTGCTTATGTTGAAAGATGACACTTATCAAAGTTCCCTTATTCACTGCTTTCAGCTGAAAAGGGCTTCGGTAAATAAAGTGAGATGAAAAAGGCACATAAAAACGCACATTCACACAGACAGACAGTACATACAGCCATGCATACTCTCTCTCTCTCTCTGACAAACATACAAACACACACGCACGCACACACACACACACACACACACACACACACACATGCACACGTATAGGTTCACACATACACAGAGCAGAAATGACAAATGAATGGCTACATCTCACTCTAGCTGACAACCACTGGGAGATAACAAATCCCTACTCCTATTTTCAGACCGATGTGTGACTTATAGGGGAGAGTCTCCAGCTCCATCAGAAGCCAGTGGAGCCTGGAATTGCCCTCTCATGCATGCTGGCAAAGGCTAACTGATCAACAAGCATTTACTGTGCTAGTAAGTGATCACGATTTAAAGCCAAGTAGGGAAGAAATGGAGGGAAGGGAGGAGGGGAGAGAGCCAAGAGAGCGCCTCTAAATGTGTGAGCATTCTTTGACAACTTGTGAAAAGCAGATCAAATGAAGACACGCTGGTCAAGGCCTGGAAGGGTACGTAATCTAGAGTTGTCCACGCAGTGACTCACACCCATTTCTCCCCCACATAAAATGCCCAACACACTGAGCCCTATTCAAAATCGGCTAAAAGTGTTTCACATCTCTTTCTCTCTCTCTCTCTCTCTCTCTCTCTCTCTCTCTGTGTCTTCTCTCTTTCGGACACACGAGAAGTGACTGCTAAGCATGTCATGCAGGGTGCAGCTGAACTGCCTCAAGGGACACAGAAAAGCTATCCATCATAGACGTCTGCACCTCTGCATCATTGATACTTGGCCAACATGCCATTCAGTCTTACACTCCAATTCTTCCCTCCGGGGCCCCCCACCCCCAGTTATCAGTGAGCTGTCACCGTGACCATAGCTTGCGTGGAGTAATCATTGAGTCAAAAAAAAAGAAAGAAAGAAAAGGAAGGAATTTCACTGTTCGAATTTCATCTAACACTTCTGTAGCAGTGACAGCAAGACATGATGGACACATTACTCCTGTTTGTTTTTTCCATGAGGTGCTGTCAATAGTTAATGTAAGTGCAATGGAATGACAATAAAAATGGCATGTCTCTTGATCCTGATTTAGGGTAATTGTAATCAGGTTTGTCTGCAGTTTATCTGTCAGATAGATTTTTGTGTATTATTTCAGATTTTCACACCATGTAGGGAATCATCATAATTCAGTTATAAAAAATAAAATACATTTTGGTTTAGTTCTCATTAGAACGTTTTAACATTTAACATTGCAAGGCTAGACTGCTATTGTTTGAAGAGTATTTATGTTTATGAGTATTCAGCCTTACTTTCACCCCAAAGTGGCAATTTTTGTCACTTTCAGAGGATCTGTGGGAAGTTCTATGGCTATGCAAATTTCTCTCTTCACCCAAATGAGAGCCACAGCAATGGGTTGCTATTCTGAGAAGCTGCTTAGTGAGCTTCCGTCCCTTGAATGAGCATGTAACCTTGCCAAATTACAATATTACGTTAAAGCGAAACAGGCAAATGAACTGACTGGCATCTAAGTTTTCCTCACAATTACTGTGCACGTCGCTAAACAACTTTGCCTTGTCACTGCCACCTCGAGAAGGTCAGTCATTGCAAATTAGCCCACTGAAAGAGCAATATTATTTAATTGGCTCCATGCAAGAGAATATTTCAGGAAACTGCGAAGGGGTTCAATTGACATGGCACAAGACTGCTAGACGAGCTGCACATATCCCAGGGGGGGATTTCGTACCCTCTCCATTATGCATTGAGGTAATAATGGCCAACCATTGCACGCATTTAACGGACAGAGAGGAGACAATAACAGGCGGACTGTTACATCAGAACCTGTCAGCTGCGAAAACCAGCTCCCACAAAGCCCATCTCCACTCATGCGCACGTTATACGGTGCACAGATGATCTCCTATTTAAAGATTTATGCAATGAACCCGGGCCACTAAATGACCCAATGAACACTGATCATGGGCACAAGAAAAAAAAAAAGAAAGAAGAAAAAAATAAATAAAATGCAAAATAAAGAGAGGAAAATAAAGTGAGGCAATCTTAAGCATGGCATACTCAACAGCCACCACTGGAGAGGCCAGTGGGTTTCCCGCTCCGCACACAGCCATGCTAATAATAGGCCGGCTACAGTGGGCACACACAGGCCGCGTGCGGGGAGGCGACCGGGATTAAGCCGGCGTGCCTTCCTCCGACGCTCTGTTAAACAAATGTGCCGCAATGATTTCGCAGGAATTAGCTGTCAGATCTGCCGGATGACATCAAATATGCTGCGTGAGACAGACATCTGCAGGCAGCAGATGCACCTCTCTTTCCGAATCAATCCTCTGAAACATTTTTTTTTTTTTTTTTGGGGGGGGGGGGGGGGCACTTTCATTCTTTCTCCCATCTATCATGGTGCAGCTCTTGTCCTGTCTATCAAGTCGCACACATTTCCACATTTGCGGCCTTTGAGAGGTAGCAAAGCCACCATTGCTCCATCATAGGCCCTGAATAAATGTATTCTGTCCACATGGGGAGCCTTTTAAAAGGTTGTCTGATAAGGTCTTTGGCTACAGAGTCACATGTGCTGAAATAAGAGACCTTTAAATAATGAAAGGCACATGACTTGTTAAAGCGTTGTCGTACTGTAGAGGCAGCCAATGAGGTAAATGGCACGAAGGGTGGGGGACAATGTGGCAAGCAGGTTTGACAGGGCTGCCGTTTTCATCCCAAGCCTGCCTGATACTGTGGTATGCGTTTCAGGAGGACACTTCATCTGACATGATGAAATCAAGTCAACATCTCTCCTTGGCAAAACATTCTTACGCTTCCCATCTCCCCATATGAAAACAAACTATAAATAAATAAATAAATAAATAAATAAATAAATATCTGTGGCATCACAACTAATAATGATTTGCAATCACCTCACAAAAAACAATTACCTACTGTGAATCAGCAACAAAATTCAAGGAACTTCATAGATACAGCTAGAGACATATCATTTAAAAGACCTATTTCACAACATGTCTCTATTCTAAGACATCATATATGTGCGGCTTCTTGACAAAGGTGAAGATTACAGTCTTTATGACGTGGCTCTGTGGCTCTGAGCAAGTCCTTTGATGTCTGTTATCGTGCTTTCCATCAAATACATACCATTTTCTAATGATAGGCTGGCATGCTCTTGCCCTTGAGAAGTGCACAACAACAAAAAAAAGAAAAGAAAGCAAAGCGAGAGAAGAATTCCCACAACAGTTGCAGAGAGTACATCATTATCAAAACCACCAAAGTCAACACAACACCTTATGTGTGTTAATAAAAAGTGTCCCTCCTGTGTGTGTGTGTGTGTGTGTGTGTGTGTGTGTGTGTGTGTGTGTTATTTACACAACACTGTTTCTCTCTCACTTTCACTCTATCACTCCTTTGTGGTCATAGGCAGGCAGCCTCCACAAGAAACCTACAGTCGTCAGCTGATGGTCGTTCTGCTCTGTGCCAGGGTGTGTTTGTGTGTGTGTGAGACAGAGAGAGAGAGAGAGAGAGAGAGAGAGAGAGTGTGTGTGTGTGTGTGTGTGTGTGTGTGAGGGGGGGCGGGTGCACACTACAGCCTTGGGGGGCTGAGTGAGGGTCTAGGGGACAGGGGAGGGGTTGGCAGGCAGCTGGGCTATGCAAAAGCAGACCAAAGGGGCAGAGTGGGAGGGCAAATCAGCAATGCTCAATTATGTCATGCACTAATCGGAGCTCTGCAGATGGCCCCTGCAACGCTCTCTGGCCAATTAGTGTGTGACAATATGCCCCGTGCTGTGGGCAAAAAATGATGTCCTTGCCCTGCGGGGATGCCACAAAAAACTAACTGAGCTACGTGTGTGTGTGTTTGTGTGTGTGTGTGTGCGTGCGTGCATTCCTTGAGAAGGAAGGAAAAGGCATATAAAAAGAGAGAGAAAGAGGCATATAAAAATAAAAAAAAACCCACCCTTGGTCGTACACTTAAGGGAAACCTCCATGCCTTCTGTGAATTTGCGGCAGAAGGTCATACTACTCCTATTTAACCCTAAAGACGTCAGGCAGGAAGAGTTGTGGGGAGAATGCTTCTTAGGTAACCCTGACACTTTACCTGAGAGCTGCCAAGGCTGACTTCACTATGTCACACATGCTCATCTTCAAAGCATACAAAACCTAATTACATTAAGCTGTTTTTTTAATGACACTCTGAAGAACTAGTGCTTCATTTTGTTTTTACTTTTTACTTTAAATTTTGTGTACAGTAATTACATAAAGGCAGGAGGGAGATTGCTGAAATACATCTTCCACACTGTTAGATAAGTGGACTACAAGTTATAATTTTTCTAAAACAAATGTAAATTCTTCTGAACAACTACTTTTACAAGACTATTGGTGGTATGGTGATAAGCAGTCTATGTCATTATATGTGACTTTGTATTTCAACGATTTTGTAATCATGCAATAACAGCTTAACCCAAGAGCACAATATTTGATAACTTTAACATTCATTCATGCAGATATACCTTTCATATAGCACACCCAAGAAAAATAAAGTAGCCTAAAACAAAATCATCCTGTATACAGATGTGCTTATTCTAGATGGGCCCATGATGTTTTGTAATTACGTCAAATCACTCCCTAAAGGATGACTAATCTGTCACCTAGAGTCTTCATGTTGGCCCAAGTTTTATATTTGGGCTGAAGCTGTTCAGTAACCGTGGTACAATTCTAGATTGATACTATATTAAGCCCCAGCATTGCAGTTACAATATATGTTTTACCTTAATGCCAAATCTGCAATATTTAATTACACTCTGGTTTGAAGGTGGTCCGCTACAAAGGTAACTGACCAAGTTGTGCTTAAAGGCTCGCAATTTTAAGAATGTTGTTTGAAAAGAATTTCCAGATGAGAGTATGTGCAAGTAACGTTAGTTGCGTGAGAAAGAATCGTTCATGAGTGAAACTGCGAGTCTTGACATGTCAGGTTTCCTGAGACATATTGGCTAGGCTCGGTTAAGCCTATTATAGTCCTTATCACTTCTTTTGTTTTGACGTCTTCTTCTGATTATGAACGGTACAAGACGCAAAACAAAGCACAAAATACAGTTGGTGGCTAATAATTTCAAGCCCTCAAGGTTGACTGACTTTACTCGCAAGGGGTACTTACCCAATGTGCTGCGCCAGAGAGAGTCAGTAGTTAATCCAGAGACTGCTTGGTAGACTACAAATGATATGGTGCATTTCAAAAACCGCATTAATAAGCCAAAACGAAGAAAGTTCTCTGTGTTGCTCCGTCTTCAAAGATAACCATAGCCAGAAATGCCCGCGTGCGCGCTGAGCATCACACCGTGGGGGGAAAAGTCGCATACATTCTCCTGGTGTCAAACTATCCAAATGTCCTCGAACCGAACAATTCACTTCGCCCGAACAGAGAGCGTTGGGGGAATTTTTACCTCACTTTATCCCCGTGAACCCCGGATATTTAGTGATCCGGTTCAACATTGATATTCAAAAGCGGTCCTGCGTCCGTCCACTTCCTTTCACTTGACAAGCAGTGAGACTGCCAACAGCTACTAGGTTAGGCAGACGTGGAAACAGAGACTTCTTGGCTTCTGCGTCTGTCCATTAGCCCCTGTCGGTGTGCATGCTCTCGCACCACGGAGCGCTCCTACTGTGCTCGGCTCCTCCTTCCACACACAGTGGCTAATTTACAAGGACTGAAAACTCAAACCTACCCTATCACAATCCCTACCCAACGTGCCCTAAACGTTTCTTTTGTATTCAACAAAAAAAGATGTATTTCATTATTTTCACCGCGTATAGAAGGCCTAATAAAGTTGGTCTTCCAAAGGGGACAAGCGCAACCTTCCTTCTTGAATGTGACGTTAACTCTAACTCTAACCATTTAGCATCCTATGCCACCAGATCGTTCATTTTCGTTGCATATTTTTGGTGGATAACATAGTCTTGGCATTTTTACGACAGGTTTGTCAAAGGTGACTTTTACAGTAAACAATCCCATCTTCAGCATGATTTACATAGTGCTCTTGGCAACACCTCCTGCTTGAGCAGCATTCATCAAAGGAACTTGCTTTTAGCATTTGTCCTCAGTCACAATAGTGACCTCTAGATTGATTCCTAGTGCCACCATTTATCAGTGATAAATGGCATGTGGTAAGCCACTGTCTCTTAGTGTTTTCATTCAGTCAAATGGCATGTTATATCTGACAGCTCTTTAGTCAGTATAGAAAAAACAAGCTATATAGATTTATTTGAACGTTATAACATTAAAGGCACATTTCACATTTTGTTATGTTACATTAGCTTACATGCATAGCATGCAGGAGCACAGTATAAGATGATTAAATCATTGGTTTCTTTTTCTACTGGCACAGCAAGCAAAAACTGGTCATCCTGTCTGGAAGGGTATTAGGTAGCCTACCCTGATTTAGCCAGAGTGATGGGAACTTATTTCTTTCTAACTGACCAACAAACTTGGTGGTGTTTAGCCTACAGGAAGTAGCTGAAGAAAGATCCAAAGAAGTAAAAACAAGGCAGTTTTAGCTTAAAACAGATCCCCAAAAATTACAAGATGCTTGTGGAATGCCACAGGCCACAACTTACACATGACCACTGTCCGAAACGCTTCCGAAGCACAAGCTAAGCTTTTCATGGCAGTCATATGAAAGAGGAATTATCCGGAGTGAATCAACCAGTAGCCCTGCTATGGAATCTGGCATGATTTGCCTTATTTCTTATTGGTTAATTATTGTTGGCAATAAAATGATGTGATGTTGATTATTGAATTAAATTAGTCTATATCTGTCCCTTTAAGATTGAGCATGAAACGTTTTCTTGGAACCAGGACGCTGATTTTGAAGTGTGAAATCATGATGGCAGTTTGGAGTTAAACATAGGGAAAGATGTTATGTAACTTGCATTCACAGCCCTTTAACAATCATATGTAAATACTAATACCTACGTTCCTGCCAATCAATGTAGTTCCAAAGGGTGAGGGACAGAACAGCAATTCATAATTGACGGATGATGGCCACAACACACAATTTATTGTGCGCTTTTCAAAGACGTAAGGTATGTTTGAAAGGCATAATTTTTGAGCGCAAGTGGTGGTCACAATGTGCAAATAAATGATGTGCGGTGCAGTAAGCTACTGTCTCCTGCTGCTTGTCTGTACCCTCCTTGGCCTTTTGTGTATCCAATTTAATGCTGCATTGTTATGCAACATCCAGATTTTGCCCTTTTCCCCAGTACATTCCCATATTAAGTACACTTAAATTATTTGTGTGTTGTCTCTTACTCAAACAAAACAAAACAAAAAGAGTGCAGGAAAGTATCAACCAAGAATAGATCACTTAAGAGCTATCTTACCCTGAAGGCCTTTTTAGAATGAACATTGACACTACATTGTGACTATGTTTATTCTTGAAAAGAAGTGAAAGATGTCCATATATATATATATATATATTGGGATACAGTGAGTGTTGCATGTAGTCTCACTCATCATGACAGTACATTATTACACATTGAAAAAAAACACATTTAAATAGAAAACTCTTAGAAGGTATACGGAAAGATATAGAAACATTATGAGATTTGTACCTAATTAATTAAAAGATCAAGTTGATTCCTCAAAGAATTCATTGGGACTGTAACAGAACTAAAATGGATCATGGAGCAATTCAATGTCTGTAACCATTCAAACAAAAATAATTGCCAAATTTATCATCCAAGTGGGTTAAGTGGTCACCTTTTACTAAGTGCTGTACTGTATATTTACTCTGCCGTACCACTGTGCAACTTTTTGAGGTTATTTCAAAGTGTCAATTTCACCCACAAAATACACACATACTGTATTCTTCAGTGCCAAAAACAATACAATTGACTTGTGGTGCTTTGCAGACAGTACGAGGAGCACACAGATGAAAAATGTTGAGTTGAATAGCGGATGATCATTGTGGACTACTACACATGAGGTCAGTGAGTTGGGATAGAGTGTTTTGCTAAGATTAGGAGCAGACTGCAACTGCAGGATTCTGATGTAATGTTATCTCACATCTCATGATTTTTTCCCCTTCTCTTCACATTTTTCTTTACTTCTGCCAGTAAGGCTGGAGTAGGCATTTGTACTTCCGAGGGTTGATGAAATAAAGCATGTTATTGAAAAAAGAGGATTGGTAAGAACAGAGACCCGGCACAGTATACTCTAGGCCTATGTTAAGGCTATAGGCTATGATGCCCAATTCCCTTCATATATATCTGTTGCCGTAAACAAAGACACATGTAGGTGTGTATGATAATGGGAGATACTCAAAGAAAGGTCAAGCCAATGCATTCTTTAGACCTACTGCACTTGATATAGCACTGAGCAGCAGGTCTACACAAGATCTTAAAACTAAAAGGAGATACAAGGTGCCTTTATTGCAAAGAAATAATCATTTTTTGTATTATATACGCTGGCGGTCCTGAAGATAAGAAAGTAATATAAACACAATCTCAGATACCTTCGTCCTCTGGCTCAAATTTGACCTACAGGCTCCAGGGATAATCTATGTATTTGTATTAACATTATCAAGGCATATAGTATTTTCAGTATTATGGCACAAGTACAGCCTGGTTTTTATTACATCAACTTCTTAATTTGGCTTTAATACATGTAGGACAGTATCCCCTCCGATGCTCTAGTTTTGTGGATCAAAGAACACTACCTTCTTTATATTCCAATTCCATGCCAGTTAGCAGATCCTACTGGGGCCGACAGAATGATGCCGACAAAGATGGTGCTGGAGCAGAGAAGCCAGAGGATCTGAATTAGAAATGGGAAAACAAAGACAAAAAATCGTTCAGTTTCCTTTCTTTTCGTTTGTTGATAGTTGGCTTGCGAGTGTGTGTGGTATAGACAAAGAAAAAACTTAAATGCCATCCCAGCTCCAGCTATGGCTCACACAGATAGCAGATCTAGATTCAAACAGTCTTATCTATGGACTAAAAGAACATCTAAAAATACATATGACAGGCGTGTCACTTACTGTACAATATATGATTAGGTGTGCTACCTCTGAGGTGTGTTCTGTTTGTGGTCTCACACCCTAGCCTCCAGACTATGGCGCTGCTTGAGGCCATAGTCATGGAAATGTTTACAGTAAGGTTGCCTTGAATAAATACAGCATTTGCAGAGGACATGACTTATTTGCCTGTGGTAGCAGCATTGTGTTGCTTTGTGTCTCTATATCTGTTTGTTATCTGTATAAGCAACCAATGTACTGTGTGTCTTTTATTGCTGCTCTCCACTACTCTTTTATCTGTTCTTTGCTTTCTACTGTCAATTGGTGGTGGTGGTGGTGGTGGTGTGTGTGTGTGTGTGTGTGTGTGTGTGTGTGTGTGTGTGTGTGTGTGTGTGTGTGTGTGTGTGTGTGTGTACATTGTGTGTGTGTGTGTGCATACAGTATAAGACGATAGGCCCTTTTCAACCAGCCAGATTACTATACAGTATACAGATAATGCAGCATTGTTCCATTGTTCCAAATTCATTTTAATTTAGTGAAAGACATTTTTATCAAAAGTGCCATATTTGAGTGAGTTTGAAGCAACAATAATTTCCACTAATAATCATGCTATACTGTAATGATATAATCAGAATAAGACATCTCAGAAGCAAGCTGTGGCTCCAGCCTGTACTCCTATGGGAAGACTGCTGTACTGTTAACAGCTGTT
The DNA here is from genome assembly GCA_027497455.2 of Sardinella longiceps. Classification (NCBI taxonomy): domain Eukaryota; kingdom Metazoa; phylum Chordata; class Actinopteri; order Clupeiformes; family Clupeidae; genus Sardinella; species Sardinella longiceps. The sequence continues at coordinate 17,025,228 of JAODXP020000031.1, forward strand.
GCACCAGAGCAGTGAAGGCGTGTCAGTGTCTGGCCATTTTAATCCCTATTTCAGTCATTTTGCATCAATAGCCATTTAATGAGCTAACTCTCTTATCTTAGCCCATGGATGCAGTGCTTGGTCATGGTGAAATTCAGGATATGGAAGTCAGTCTTACCCTCTGCAAACATTTTACTCTCTAACCTAAGGCTAGGCTTTATCCCAAGATTTGTACAGTGCTGATAAGAAATAGAGTAATAAACATTTTCTTCCACTATCAGTGTGTCTCACTGACTCACTAACTCAACCACAGCTAGTGTGTGATGGCAGAGCCATTGAAATGTTCTGATATAGTATGTTGCGTGAGTTTACTTTCCTAACTTTCTTAACTTGACTTTCCCTAACTAGCATCGGCAAGTTCAACAATCTGTTTCCAAGTGAATATAGCTGGAAGATAACCACACTACTGTAACTCTTTCATGATCAAACATATTTTTCAAGACCAAAGCAGAGTAACCAAAGAAGAGTAGTTCAAAGATATTGTTTGTTTCATTCGAGTGAACACTGAAGAGAAATTGTTATTGTTGTTCAGCGCTGTGGAATTTTATTTTTATTCTCACTCTGGCACTGCATTAGCCTATGGATGATTTTCCTGCTGTGAATTGGTTTGGTTGTTCAATAAAGTGGTTGTTCAATAAAGCGCATCTCACGTGATATAAATCTTCATTTACTACTACTGTCAAAGGTATAACAAAACAATGGAATATAATTATTCCATGTTACATGCTTCTGCACACTAATTTGCCAATCCAGCAGCTTTGTTGCACAGGGAGCTGCAGAAGGTGTGGTCTATTACTGTAACATGGCTGTGCTCTGTGCCCTGGAGCCTGTTCTTGTTTTTCCAAACAGGTGAGGGGCCTGAAGCAGCAAAACACTTGAATTCCTTTTATAATATCTGGCTGAGTTATCAAAATGGGAGTAGAACTCTTTAATGACCTCAAGCTACAAGTTGTGATTTAAGGATATGATTTTTATCCCCAAATCCATTATGCATTGTCAAATGGATTTTGAGCAGTATAGCAAGTGCAGTATCTCAGTGTGCTCCACTCATGTTTGTTCTGCCAACAAAGAGGGTTAGACAAATATTAACAACCAAACATCTTGCATCTCGTGATATTGTGCTGACAGATGAATGTTTATAAAGCATAGTGAAGTTGAATTCATGCCAGTATCATCGGGAATCACTTCAACTCTCAGCAAAAACAGCCTAACTATGTTTATCCATCACACACAAATATTTAATATGGATGTTTAAGCCAATTTTGTGTGCAGACTTTTGTAAGACCTTTATGGATATGTAGACAGAATCTACCAGTAAAACAAGCTTTGATAGCCTACAGTGTGTTTGTCAGAAAGCAAATGTAAGAGTAACACAGTCAGTGATTAAAAGTAGAAAATCCATTTACAGTGAGAACATACAGTAGAAAGTTATGGTAAGCCTGAGAAGATATTCAAATATCTCAGGGAGGAAGAAAATGTGGTCTGCATATACAGTTGTTTATAGGCTACATTTAGACCGATATACAAATAGATGTTTGTTATGTTCCATTTGTTGAATGGACACCGCTGTTGATTCAGAGAAGCAAAAATGGGCTACAGGCTCACTTAACCACAATTTACATAATTTTCACTTATATCAATGAAGCTGTGTAGTGTGGTTGTCAGTGGTTTCATGATTAGTCATGGTGGGGTTCTTGTAAAGCCTGCCACCTATAAAGCTGAAGCTCAGGCATCCTACAGCGTCTTGAGCCCCAATCTGTCCAATGTGTGTGGCTTTGGATATTTGTCTCTATTTAGCTAGCCGAGGTGTTGTCAAGAAGCACATGATCATCAGATAGGCTATTCCCTTAGTATTTTGCCCCTAGGCTTGGATTAACACCTCACCTTTCCCCTTCAGGCTTTGTCTTCTTGCATAACAAAGCGAAAGAAAAAGACAGGACTGACACTCCTGGTGTCATCTTCTGGTCATTTCCATCGCTGTCACTTGCTATTAAACATTTTTGATTTAAACTATGATCTATAGAAGGTTTGTGTTAATATCAATCTTAAAATATGAGCTTCGGATGAACAGTGATCCTGTACTGTTTATTTCTTTCCATGTGTATACAATGGTGGTTAGTACAGTTGTGCAACTTTTTCCACACAGGCAACTATGCAAATAGACCCAGTCCATTGGAGTCAGCTGCAGGGGTGTTAGGCTTAAGATGTCTGCTTCACAGGGTCCCTGCTAAAATTATTGAGCCCTTTGACAGAAAAATCATTTTGGGCCCCTGGCGCCACCCCTGATGATCCGTCTTATGTAGTCAAGATTCAGATCAAACTGTCATCTGTGATGATCTCGTGGATGTTTGGTAAGTTAGTTCTACTTGACCTGTGCAATCCGAAATACACAAAATGTAGAGGCAGTTGGAGACAACATCCATTTCACACGTTATGTAGGTCATATTCCTCCATCTCTAAGCCCCAAAGGTTGATAAGGCTGAGGAGAACAGTTGGATGATTCACAAGATTCACATGATTTTTGATTCCTTTCATAAACGTTTCACACATTAAAATTAACACTTTGTGTGGTACTGGCCTCTTGGGTGTAGAGCAGAGTCATGAGACATGATCATCACTTTCCCCCGTGGGAGTAACTTGATATCCGAGTTCACAGTCGGGGACAGGTCACTTTCAGTTGAAAAAGCACCCCTATTGTTTCATACAAAGCCACACTACCTGGCAATATCCTGTGTTTTGTTTGCCTGAGAGTAAATTAATAATGAATGCCACCCTTAGTTACCGATAATAGAGTCCCTTCTCTTTTGGTTTGTCTTTTCCTTTTTTTATTTTCTCTTCTGCGTCATTTATCTCGTTTACTGTGTAAAAAAAAGAAAAAAAAATCTTTTGTTCCCCACTTCAATGAGCCCTAGCCATATCGACGACAGGATGTTGAAACCTCAGCCGCCTCCCTCCCTCGGGAACACATGGTGATCAGCGAAAAGGTGATATCTCATCAGGGTGATGTGGACTTGGCTGGGCTCTCATCGTTGGAGCCATATGCAGCCCTTCTGTCGAGACGGTGCTCTGGCAAGGGGCTGCGGCAGTGCCTCTCAAGCAGAGCCATCTCCCAGCCATGGCCCAGCACCAAGCCATTCTGCTCGCAAGATCAACTATTTAAATACCAGTCTATTAGATAAGATGGCCATATGTAATGTATTTATCTATATATATAGTTACAGCAGTCATGCAGCTCATTCAGTAACAGAGCGGGGATGCCTCACCTAACAAAGATAGCTGTCCAATCAATCAGTGCAGTTATGCAGTTCACTTCGCATCAGAGCAGACACACTTATAAACCTCAAGGACAACCAATCAAGTGGTCCAATCAATGAGTCAATCAATCAATAATACGATCAAAAAATCTGTCAGTTTGTAAAGGAATCGTTATGTCCCCAGGCCTATATGCCATTCACTCTGTCTACCTTTCTTCTCATCTATTCACATGCTTGCCTTTCTGTGTGTCTATCTTATGATCAACCTTGTACACATCTACAAAAGGTCCCTATAAATATCTTTCCCCTCCCTGTTGACATGTGAATTCCTGTGGCAGTACAATGCATTCTCTACTGTATGTTGTACTGTATGTCCATATCAGATTGGCACTGTAAACGGGATGGACTTTCATGCCTTCGAGGTAAGACGTAAAATTTACCATGTTTCGCCCAAGTCTCAATTATTTTTATGAATCAGTGCCTTTCTCATGGCAATGTGGCACAGTTACAGACAGAATGTGAACAAATAAAGTGTGTCATTAAATGATGAGTAGAAAGAAGCGTAGAAAGAGAGACACTATTTTGAGCAGGCTGTGGAGACGACGTGTGAAGATTTCTGGCCTCACCCAAGATGACAGGAGCCATTTCTATTCAAACAATATGTGCTGCTAACAGCTGTGTATGGTGTCTGATGAAACTGGTTTTATTCAGTGACAAACAGCTGAGAATCGACATGCTGGAAACAACGCTTATAACAAAATGGTAACACTTTATTTAAAGGGGTTTACATAAGGATGACAGAAGCCTCATATAAAGATGACACAACACACATTTTTACTGAAAAAAAGTCTCTTGACTCCAAATTATAATTTGTTTTTTGGAATGTCTGCATTTCAAATATTGAAAGACATTTAATGACAAGTCATAAACATGAATTGTTATAAATGCTCATGGTACACATCTTGTCATGTTTAGTACAGGCATGTGTCACCCTTATGTAGTCTGCATCAAATAAAGTTTTACCGACAAAACTGTTGAACCAGGACTCTAACAGGAAAATACCAATATAAAAACAATAATGGAGGATGTGATAGTCACTTGATTCCTGTCAAATTGCTCCAAGGCTTCAGCTCCACGGTCTAAGAGAGGCAGAAGGAGGAGAATTGGGCTGTGTTATACTGCCCTCTGATGGCCAAAGTGTTTGCACACAGTCAGAGGACTGCAAGCCACACTCATAAACACTACAGTAGTTTTCCATACTTTTGTAACATGCTAAGAATACTGACTAAAGTAAGTAAACTGAGCTATTTTACAATAGAGAGGTCTAATAATGAGGTTATTAAATGACTACATGACTTTCATACTGATACTTCAAAGCTCAAGTGGTCCGCAAGGGGATTTCCATGAAAAATATGTGCATATTATATATTTCTTACTAACATTATTTGAAGGCAAAAGATGAATTGTTCACTGAATACTATGAGGCAGTCCTGTAATTTATTAAAAACTTGAGGCTATCTGAATTTGAAGAGCATAGAAAACCCTATTTAGAAATGCTTTAAAGGAGAAAGTGTAGCACTTTGTGACTTGGAGAGGGCACGAAGGCAGGTGGTCCCTGAAAAAAAATGTTTTGGACAAAGTGGTCGTCGGTCTGAAAAAGTTGCACTGGTCTAGTGCATACTGTCCTTTCTTTTTCAAAACATTCTCTACATCCTTCTAATAATAACCTACAAAGTACTTTAACCGGTCTTTGGTATTTTTTGCCCTCAATGGTGCCTTCCAGGCAGCGCTGCCTTCAAGGCACTACTCCACTCAATTTAGGGTTAGGATGACGGTTGAGGGGGTTAGGGTTAGGAATAGGGTAAGGGTAGTGCCTTTTAGGCTGTGCTGCCTGGAAGGGGCCGTTGGGGGCAAAAAACACCATTGAGCACTTTACCCATGGCTTTGTGTCTCTATAATGATGTTTCAATGAGAAGAAATGCGGTCTTATTATATTTATAATACATGTATGTAAGATATCAAACTTTTGTTAATTACACTTTCTTTCAATAGGCCTTTAAAAATCTACACCATCACCATCATCATCATCATCATCATTTTCTTCTTCTTCTTCATCATCTTCATCATCCATTTTTACAGATTTACATTGTAGAACCATCACTCCATCGATCCATCCGTGCTTTTGAAACCTAGTTCAATGATCCTCCTGTGAAATGTTATCCTTCTCCAGGAAAGGAAAATTGATCATTGTCTTCTGTCTTCTGGCATTCTCAGCAGATGGTGAATACTGAATACTACATTTGTTGCAGAAATGGATTTATTCACGGATGAGTGAACCCCGTCCATGAAACTATGAGTCTGTGGAAGGTCCCTGGACCCCCTTTCATGTTTCATGAATTCAATGCATTGGAATGTGGCACTTAATTTGGCTTTTTTGCTACAGCCAGTAACTGGGGAAAATCCATTTTCAGAATCAGATCCATTAATCATGGACAACTTTGGATTTTTCCATTAGCAGATGAACAATCAAACTTGACAAAAGAGCATTTCAGGTGAATTCAGTAGAGAGCACAAAGTTGGCTCTAAATTACCAGAGTTTTTTTTGTCTACCCACTCTTTGTTTACTGACATTAGGAGCTACTGAATGGAGAGTTTACATTACAACTTAAGCTCCCCTCTTTTGGTGCCACATTCTAATCCATGTTGAAGAAATGACTGGAGTGGCTGAAAGCCCACAGACCAGGTGCCAACAGAGGAATGGACACTAAAAGCAAGAGAAACTTAATGAGCCCTTGGGATTTTTGTAATAAACTTTTATAATAAGCTTACTTTTTTATATTTGCCATAATGTTCCAAACACTGCAACACGTGCAACCGAAAAGAAGTTGATATGATAGTCACAAATACAAACTAAACTTCATACTAATGTAAAAAAAGCAATTGCAAGCAATACAGCTTCCAGAAAGCTAAATGTAAGACTTGCAGGTCTTGTCACAACTTGAATGATTTAAGCAATAACCTATAAACACAACATTCCTAGGATGCAATGACTTGGGCTTTTCCTGAAACACTAGACTGGTTTATTGACTGTCTGGAGGGAATTTATCTGTATTTTATCTCTGCCATTAATTTGGAGCAGAGAGAGATTTTTTCAACAGAGCTAAGCCTCTTGTGGATAGCAGACAGTCACAGAAGGCCAACGACATTCTGGTCACTCTCATCTTTCCATCGTATTTCTGGTCACATACATGTTAAACATGTCAGGGACAATGTTACACATCATAACATGTTTCAACTTGTCAAGTGTTAGCATGGCTGTTGGTTTCCAATGATTTGACAGAGTCTGGGTAGCATTTCCTGTGAGTGACGTGTCACTGACAGCCTTGTTATGGAGGAATCAAGTCAGGTCATATCGGTTCTTCAGGACACACTGAGATATTTTGACTTGATACAGTTTACATTTTTGAATGCTTGGAAAACTAACAGTGGTACTTGAAGTTTGAGCTCTGAAAATATGCAATAAAAAGATGGTTGTTGCAATTGAAGGTCACGCTTTGCCAAAAAAAGCATGCCCAAACAGTTCCGACAAAGCTTGAGACTTTGAGAGATGTGTTTGCCAACATGGGTAACCATCTCTTTAAAATTAAAAATAAAATTTGCTTGGTAGATTTGTCTGGCCACAAGGCCATTGCAGCTCTTCAAATACTCCAAAAACTAATGAAGGCATCTACATTATGGTTAAACTATGGACTTCTAAGGCATTTGCATGGGTCAAACTACCATCATTTACAAGACTGGTGTATTTGCTGATTGTGATTTTTTTTTTACAGTTAATTTGCCAGCCTTGTAGTCACTCCAGTGATAAATGGCTCATTAAGGGGTGAGTGATGGCTCTCTCGGCCGCCTTTAGCATGGATGTTGTGGTTACTACACTTGCAGGATCAGGTTTGAAGGTTTGGTTTGAAGATGGATATAACATTTTGCATTCATTACCGGCTTGTCAGTCAATGTAACACACATGATCATCCCTGTTTCCTATTCTATAGTTTACAAATAAATCAAATTTGCATCTATTGTAGCATGGTGATTGCCAAACTAAAATCACAAGTGATATTTAGTCTGGAGAATCAACTATTGCATTTCTCGTAGCGGAAGCATAGTTTATGATTGTCCAAAGCCGATTATTGGGCGCTACGAATGTCTATCATAGCGTCTGTACATAGCTCAGAGCCAATACCAGAGCCACCACGTGACATAAAATACAATTGAGGGCCGTGCTAGTCTCTTTTTGTTCTGTGATTGACAACCAATAGCAGGCGAGAAAACCGGCCATGGTCACCATGCTGCTTTGCAGAGTGAAAAGAAAAGAAACACCATGTACTGGTGAGAATATAGAATATAGTTGCTGTTTTTTGTTAAATTTTGGCGACTGTCGGTGAGAAATGGCAATCCTGCCTAGAGTCTCTTTAATCAGCAAACGCCAGACCCTACTGTAGCTCATGACTGATTGGGGTTCTCTTCTTTGCAATGTCAAGACACACAATATCACCCACAGCTGATTGATCAGGCACAGCTATTGAATGTAAAGACCATACCCAAATAAGACAAATTCAATAAAGATACACAAACATTAGTACTGTAGATTAAGTGTGAGATGAGTGTGCAGGATAACAATGACTGCATTCGTAGAGTGAGCAAGTCTATAAAATTAATTGGACACTATTATAAAACACAGTGGCTTTCATGGAATTAGAGAGTCAGCTCACGGAAATTATTGCTCAGTAGGCTAGCATCAGTAATTCATTATTATTCATGGCAGTTTGAGAGAAATTAAAATTTCCTGAATGTGGTGATTGTCATCCTTTTGTTGGTCTTGAGGGGCTCCTCATGGCGTGGAGCCCCCTAGCGACCACACATCTTGAGTATGTGTCAGGCCGGCTCTGGCAATACATAAAAGGTAATAATAAAGGGTATGCACACTAGAACTGTACACCAAAGGATTTATTTGCTATTTAAAATATGAAGCCTCTTAAAGCTAAGTCTTATAAACAGTAATATCTTCTTCAATAATAATAAGCCCCTTTCCCTCGTTCTGCCCTTTACTGTGCCATGAAAAGCAAAGGAGCAATTTCACCTCTGTATCAGTGTCATGTGGTCTGGGATATGTTATTTTCTTTTCCACCGGGTTAGTTTGATCAGCTTTATTCCTCTTCTTGGTTTCAAGACAGCCTGGAGGTGAGCAGGGTCATATTATTCCTCTGAGTCTTACTCCTCTTTACCCTTTTATATCATCTCTCTCCTTTTCCTCTCATTCTCTCTCTCTCTCTCTCTCTCTCTCTCTCTCTCTCTCTCTCTCTCTCTCTCTCTTTCAGTCTTTCCCATCTAAACGGTGTTTACTTCCCTCACTCTTTGAATTGCTTGCTCACTTGCTTTCTTTCCCTTCGTGTCTCCATGCCACATCTTTTCTTTTCTTGCCTCCATTTTCTCTCCATTCAGTGTTCAGTGGAGGTCCCAGGGCAGCAGGTGTGCACGACTATTAGCAATTACCTTCATCCTGTGCCCTGTGACTCAAAGGCACTCTCCCTGGACACGCTGCCCTGCAGTGGAGAATGCTAATGCCTCGTCCCTGGAGTTCAGCCCTGAGACCCCTTTCTGATGTTAATCCCACCATTGCTCCCCTAACTAACAGACACACACAGAGAAACACAGACACAGACACAGACACACACACATACTCATTCACTCTGTCATACACAGAAACAGACAGACAGACAGACAGACACACACTCACACACACACACACACACACACACACACACACACACACACACACACACACACACTTGTAGCTACACCTACATGAACAGCATACACACATCTAAAATGCACATTTATGCACATATATACAGTAACATGCACATACTATTAAACACATAGTAAAAACACAGCCATATCCTACTATAGACAGACAGACATACAGACATACACACACACACACACACACACACACACACACACACACACACACACACACACACACACACACACACATCCCCATGCATGCAAATTTTGTATCTCAAAATGGACCCCTGTGATTTTGACACCGTTTTCCTTTCAAAAATCTCTTGTGCCTTTTGTTCCTTTCTTTATTGTCCATTGAGACAAATGCACTTCAGGGAGGGAGGTGTACTTGATGGAAAAGGTGCACTTTGTGACACCGCTATCACAGATTTAGCACTTAGCCCTGGAGGAGAAGATTCTGACTGTGAAAGGGGATTAAGATTGTGTGTGTGTGTGTGTGTGTGTGTTTGTTTGTAAGTGTGTGTGTGTGTGTGTGTGTGTGTGTGTGTTTGTTTGTAAGTGTGTGAGTGTGTGTGTTTGTGTGTGTGCTTGGGTGGTGACTGAAAGTAAGTGTGTGATTGAGTGAGCATGTGTGTAACGTTAGAGGTGAGCTTGCTGTGAAATGGAGGCATTTCATGTCTTGATCCCTTCATGAGCAAGTCTAGGCTCCTGGCGCCCCTGAAGATGGCTTATCTTCTGACTGAACTCCAAACCCCGTCGCTTTCCCCCCACGCCCCCTCGCCTCATCTCTCTCTCCGGACCTTCCATTTCGTCCACTTCCTGCCGAGTTCACACCGACTTAGTCACGCAGAATTCCCAACACCTGCTCACCCCCCACCTACTTTGTTCACTCCACCACGCCATGCCAGCAACCCTGTGACTTCGCCCGAGCATGTGCACGTGCATGGTGTTTGATGACAAAGTCCTCCAGAGGTAATGAAATCACCTCGTTAGTCTAATGAGCCGAATTCATAACGAAGGTGATTTGCTTGTCCTCTTCAAGCCACAGATATTTGTCAGCTAATTACTGGATAGCACTGGCAAAACATTGTGCTCCAAACTGTTTGATGACACGCTAATGGTTACAGTCTTGTTTAGGTCCCTGATTTAGCCAACAACAGCTGTCCTTCCCTCCCGCTATTAGGGGGAAGAGCAAACAGTTTTGTTTGGGCTTTTGTCTGCATGCCTATTAGGACCTCATACTGGGAGAGCATTTGGTTAGAAAACATGGCATCAAGGCGATCTTAACCGACTGTAACCGTGCAAACGGAAATGTTAATACTTATTAATGAAGAGGACGAGACAAAGGAAGAGAGGAAGAGAGAAGGGGGGGTGGCGATGGTAATGGCGGTGAGCCGAGCCACTGTACATGCCGATGAAACATAAATACACAACTAGGAGAACCAGCAGAGAAACAAAAAATACATATTTTTTCATGTTTATACTGTTACAGTGCTACATTTTATGTCCACATACATATACAGTTTTCAGACTTATACAGTATAAAGCTGAAAGTCTAACACACATCAGATGATAAAGTGCCAACATACAGAGACAGTGAAAGGTTTACTCTGCTGAAAAGAGTGTGTGGATCTGACATCCATTCTGTTTGCAGTGAGGTGGCTGAGAATAGCCTGTAGATGCCAAACAGCAGTGTTTGCTGAGGAGGTAGTCTACTTTATTGTATGGAGAGGTGAGTGTATGGATGCTGTGTGATTGGGCTCCTGCCGAGAGTTCTTGGCACTCAGTCCTGAGTCATACACAACATGACTGACAGAATGGTCAGACTCAAGTAGCTGCTGGCTGGTTTGGACTGAGGCCGGCAGGGCAGTGAGGGAGGGAGGGAGGAGTTCTTGGCTGCATCGGGCTCCAGCTTGTTCACCTGGAGCTGTATGCTTCCCTGTCCCAAGAAAAGGGATTGGATGACTTGGCTGCCCTCAGTCTAGTGGTGGTAGGAGGTGGGATAAGGCCTTGGTCAGGGATGGTAAAAGTAATGAGAGGCGCAAACATACAACCGCTTCCTTGTTCTATTTTTGCAAAAGATATTTGGAAATGTATGTTGTGATGTAATGTGACACTCTCTTGGTCAGTATGGTTGGCCTTAGTGAATCTGGATGGAGATACATCATCCAGGTGTTGACCTCATCCACCATGCGGCTGCTCACTATTGGACACACTCCATTCCAGTTCACCCAACTCTCTAAAGGAGATAATAACCATCTTACCATATGTCTGATAATCCTTCATGGATCTCCGTTGTCTGCGGGGCCTCTTCCTAGGGCACACACACACACACACACACACACACACACACACACACACACACACACACACACACACACACACACACACACACACACACACACACACACACACACACACACACACACAGACTGCCAGACCTCCATGTACCTCCATAGATGGAAGGATCTGACCCACTGGGCCTGTGGGCTCCACAGCATCACACTGGTCTCTGGCTGCCTGCTGCCTCCTGGTCCTGTGCACAGTCCTCCAAAGCCCCTGGCAAACAGGTGCTTACTGTGGGCTGGAAAGCTGTGACTGGCTGTTTCCCTGGTGAGAGAGTCATGCTTGCTTTAGCTAGCTGATGTTTTAGTAAGCATGCTAATGTCTCAAATTGTTGTTTTATTAATTGATTCATTGTTTGTGGGAAGTATTAGGCAATAGCTGTTTGTTTTAGAGTCATTATTAGTGCATGAGGTTGTTCCACCTGTGGACCAGTATATACTGTAACTGTAAAACTGTGAATTTTCAAGAATTGCTCATGCCTCATTACTTTTTACATGCAATATTACTGCGTTTTTGAGTTCATGTAACATGCAGAGGCTCTGATGTAGCAGGCAAGGGCATCACAGTGCTGCGCTCCCACCCAGAGACCTGTGTGAGTCGTCTTCACGACTGCTCCCCTCGACAGCGCCACAGACTCCTCAGTCTCAGACACTTTTACAAGCAGACGCTGGAGGCCCCCCTGAGGCTTCTTGTTCTCCCCATGCGCACGGCGCTCCATCTGGGCCCCGGCGTCTCCGCTGGCTCCGGCAGAAACCCTGGAGGGTTGCGGAGAGCTGACAGGGCCCAGAAAGCCGTGTCTCAGCAGCGCTCACTGTGACAGCACAACAGCACTCTGGAAGCAGAAGCTATGGCCGCCGCGCTACAAGAGCTAAACTCCAGCCACACTAAAGACTATACACACTATACACTATACACACTAAAATACTGTATTTCACTTTTTTTGGTGCTAATAAAGTCTGCAAAGTCTGGAGATGAATAAAAGCATGGCATTGTTACTGATGTACAGGATTTACCTGATGAACAAAGACAATGTTAAAACGATCCATATAGATACTATGTGCATAATATTATGGAGCTTCAGTGTGTTTAGCATACTACAGCACATTACAACAGCTCAACTCATTTGTCATAGTCATTACTTCAGCTCAGCTCATTTAGTCATCAAATCCCAACTAAACAGACTACAACTGCACAGTAGTTCTGTCACTAAATGCTCTTGTACCAAGAAATGGTTTGTGTCATTTGTAGTCACAGAAGGCGAGGGAGCAACCCCACCTGATCTCCAAACGTGAGCAACATGAGCGCAATGCCAAAGAGCCCAGCTGGTTGCTATGGCAGTCAGAGCTGAGCTCACCTGTGTCACCTGTGGTGATGGTAGTCTGTCACATAGTCATTACAATCAGTGGAAGTAATACAAGTAGACAGCTCTCTTTTAGGACTCCATTTCCCCCGATGCACCCTGAGGGTACGTCATGGCAATGGAGTGATGTGGGCTTTGCAGTTGCCTTTCACCATTAGGAAACCGACACTGGGCAGTGCTGGACAGACCGCTCTGCTCTGTCTCCCTACATTGCTGGCTGGGTGCTGGACTTGGGGGTGGGCACTGGGCACGGAAGCCAGCAGCTGAGTCCCCCGCTGGGCACGACAAACAGAGCCTCTCTCCTCCTCGCCTTCCATCCTCCCATCCGTCCGCCTGGCACTGCCCGAGTCTGGATAGAGTGCATGGGGCCTCAGTAGGGGAGTCTGGATCCGGTTCACTCAGCTCTGCTTTAGCTACCAAACCAGCATTCATCCCCAATCTATTTCTGTAACAGTGTCTGTGCCATTCAACAGGGTTTACATAAGACTGAACTATTATAGGTCTGTTTGACACAAAACATCACAAACAATTTTGCTTTTGCTAAGTTCACATTGAAAATAGGAAATCTGGAATATACCTCAAGCTAAATTGATATCAGTGTTTTGTCAATGGAAGCCACAAAGTTAAGAATCAACACTTGCTGAAGTGCACTCGTTATTTTAATGTTTAAATAATATCTGTGATTAGATTTGAGTACTAGTACTCGCAGTATCTCAAAACCATTCCCTAATGACATTGGTAATTTCACAACGGCTCTGCTCATGTATGAATAAAGGCCATGAGTACATGAGGCTCCAGATAGATCAATACTATGAATCATCCCAAGGTCAAGCTGACCTTTAAGATGCTAAGCACCACTGAAACACACATTCATGTTATGGTGCTATGGAAATATAGTCAAACTGAGTCAGATCAGTGATAAAGCACAAGCAGCAGC